>LR738715.1:403493930-403541816 GCA_902687465.1 Secale cereale
GGGGGGGGGGGGGGGGGGGGGGGGGGGGGGGGGGGGTACACAGACAGGCGGGCCCCGCCTGTCATCCCTAACCATCCGGCAGAGGGCCGGCGAGCTCACCGGCGACGACTCGGGGCACGGCAAGGCGAGCTGAGGGCACGGATGGATTCAGCGAGGTGTCGCCGATCTGGTGGAGGTGAAGTAGGTCGCCGGAGGGGCCTGGTTCGCCGGCGGTGAGGTCTCGCGGCGGAGGAGCTTCGGGTGAAGGTCGCTCCGGTCGATTCCAGCAGCTGCAGAGAGGGAAAAGAGGGGGAAACGAATCAGTGAGGTGTCGTAGTGCTAGATCAAGCGAGAGGAGTGGCTGGGACGGCCTCTACCGAGCAGACGACGGCGAGCCGCCACGGCGGAGCTCGAGCTCGATCTTGAGCTCGGGCCTGTCTGGAGTAGGGTGTGTGGCTCAGGGGAAAGATTGAGTGGGTGAGGGAGCCGTTGGTGAGGAGAGTAGGGGCTCGGGAGGTCCTTTTATAGGCGAATGGCGAGGTGCCGTGGACCTGTGCGCCGGCGAGCCTCTGCTCGTTGCCACAGGGCTCGGGAGGCGCTGGGGTGGCATCTGCGGAGTTGCTGGATGAGGTCCAGGGCTGGTGAGAGGAAGAGAGAGAGAGCGGGGGAAGCTTCCAGAGCCGCGCGCGTGTGAGGCCGAGGACTGGAGCTCGCAGGCAGCCGGCGCGCGTGCGAGGGCATCCACAGGAGAGAGAAGGAGGAGGGGGACGGCTCCGGGGGGTGTTGCGGATGCCGAGGCGCATCGAATGGCGCGAGGGGGAAGCACGAGGTGGTCAGGGGCGGCTGATTGGAGGAGGCTACAGTGCGGGCGTGCACTGTAGCGTGCTCTGGAGCGCGCCTATTGCATGCCAGGGCATGCCATTGGCTGGCTGGGCGCGTCCACCTTGTCTGGGGAGTTAGGCACGGAGTAAACAAACGGGTTGAGGCCTTGGATGCTTTGGCTATCCAGTGGAAGAGGAGGGAGGCTGAGGGAAGGTGAGAACTAGGCTGTCCAACAAGGTAAAATGGGGTTTTCACCCCTCAATTATTGAGCTCTGGTCATGGGAGAGTTACTGGACGTAGAAGGTGACTAGGTGATGCTGTGGTAAAAAGTTGAATCAAAGGTTAATAGTAAAGGGGGGCAAAACAGTGGTTTTGGTAAAATTGCAGAAGGTGTTTGATGATGTTTTGGGCTAGCAAATGACTTCCAATTGACATGGGACTTAACAGGATGAAATGGCACATAGATTTAGGCTCTTCCACCAAATTTGAGCTCATTTGGGCAAAGTTGCCGATGTAACTTTGGTGAACCCTAGAAATCAACAGAAATTGTTTCATCATGTTTGAGTCAAGCTAATCATCTCCCCTTGATGCACCACTTGGTGTAGTGTCATTATTTGGGGTTGTGATCATGCCCACAAAGTTTGAAGCCCCAATTAAAAGTTGGTAGTGTAAAGTTGTTCAAATTTGAATTTGAACATAATTGGTTTTGGGGTACTCTGATCAAGTTACCCTTCTCCAAAGCTTGTGCCATTTGGTCTAGGTGCCTTATTATACCATTATAGTATGTGTACCAAGTTTGAGAGCATTTGGACAAGTTTGGCAATGTAGAGTTGCTCAAACTTCAAATATGGACAAATTGGTTTTGAGGGGTTTTGATGATGTTTTCTTCCTTCCCAAGGCCTGGGCTTGGCAAGATCATCAAGTATGTCATATATGACATGATAGAATTTCCCTGGAATTTTTAGAGAATATTTCCTTTGTAAATATTTCAAAAGCTTGAAATATCCAGAAAGGGTTTCTGAGGGTTTTGACCAATATTTTGAACATGACCAAGTGTTGAAACTCTTATATATGGACAATATATGTCCTATGAGTCTCCCTGAATTTTGGCAAATATTTTTGAAATAATTAAATATTTTTTCCCTATTAAAGACCATTTCTGGGCTTAAGAAAAAGCTTTTAAATAAAATAGGAAAATAACTTTTAAAATTATACTTTTGTGGTTTATGGGAGTCCTATATCTACTAGGTTCCAAATATACTTTTTGAAATAATTTTCTCACCATAAATCAAGCACTTGCAGTGCAAACCTCAATTCAGGGGTTTTTGGAATACTAATTTTGAAAATACATTTTGGCCAAATTAATTTTATAAGAAAATACTATACTGCCATAAACACTTGGTATGACCATTGGGCAGAAGTTTTGGGTAAGGAGATGAATTCTACAAGAGGGAGTAGTTGACTTTAAAGAGCACTTGAAAAACACAGGTAGAAAAACTTAATTCCAAACTGAATTGTTCCAGCTCCTCAAACAGGGCTGGCTGCCTTTTTTGAATTATGGCATTCAGGGAGCAAGCCTTTCTGCTTAAGGCATCGGCTACCACGTTAGCCTTCCCGGGGTGATATTGAACACTGAGGTCATAATATTTGATGAGTTCCAACCATCTTCGTTGCCTCATGTTCAATTCCTTTTGGGTGAAAATGTACTTCAGACTTTTGTGGTTTGTGTATATCTCACACCGTTTCCCTAGGAGGTAATGTCGCCATGTCTTCAAGGCATGAACCACTGCTGCCTTGAGAGGTAAGCTATGACCCGGCCTTCTTGCATCAGAACACTTCCCAATCCGGTTCGAGAGGCATCACAATATATCACGAACTCCTTGTGAATATCCGGTGTTGCCAGAACTAGGGCGGTGGTCAATCTCTTCTTGAGCTCTTGGAAGCTCTCTTCGCATTTTGGCGTCCATTCGAACTTCTTGTCCTTCTTGAGGAGCTGAGTCATTGGCCGGGCAATGCTAGAGAATCCTTCCACGAATTTGCGGTAATAGCCCGCAATCCGAGGAAGCTTCTGACTTCCTTGACAGTCGTTGGAGATTGCCATTGGGTCACAGCTTCGATCTTCGCGGGATCAACTGACAATCCTTCTTCGGTCAAGACATGACCTAAGAATCCAACTTTATGCAGCCAAAACTCACACTTGCTGAATTTGGCGTATAGTTGGTGCTCTCGAAGCTTGTCTAGGACCATCCTCAAATGTTGCTCGTGCTCTTCTTCCGTCTTCGAGAAGACAAGAATGTCATCGATGAAGACAACAACAAACTTGTCCAAATATTCCATGAAGACTTTATTCATGAGATACATGAAGTAAGCTGGGGCATTGGTTAACCCAAAGGACATGACCGTGCACTCGTACAGGCCATATCTGGTTACGAATGCCGTCTTCGGAATATCTTGGGGTCTGATCTTCAGCTGGTAGTACCCAGATCTGAGGTCGATCTTGGAGAACACCTTGGCTCCGCTGAGTTGATCAAACAGATCTTCAATCTTGGGAAGTGGATACTTGTTCTTGATTGTAACCTCATTGAGGGAACGGTAGTCAATGCATAAGCGGATGGTACCGTCTCTTTTTGCCACAAACAGAACAGGTGATCCCAAGGGGAGGCACTTGGGCAGATAAATCCCTTCCTCGGCTGCTCTTCCAGTTGCTTCTTCAACTCGGCTAATTCTTCCGTCCCCATTCTATAAGGCTTCTTATAGATGGGTCCTGCCCCGGGCATGAGCTCGATGATGAACTCAATGTCACGGTCAGGGGGCATTCCCGGTAGCTCATCCGAAAAGACATCGGGATACTCGCATACTACCGGTACTTGCTCCAGTCCAACTTCAGACAAACAGTTGACTTGAGCGGCTTGAGTGGAAGAGGAGTGGGAAGCAAACTTAACTTCGACTCCTTGGTCATTGGTCACAGTGATAGTCCGGTTGGCACAGTCTAAAAAGCCTTGGTGCTTGCTGAGCCAATTCATGCCTAGGATCACATCCAAGCCTTGTGATCTCAGGACAATAAGGTCTGCTAGGAAATCTACCCCGTTAATGGTAATACTGACTCCCTTACAGCCTATCTTGGCTCTCATCTCTTCTCCGGGGGTTTGTACCACCATGGGGTTATTCAGGGGTGTAGGGGTCATGCCACTTTTTAATGCAAATCTTTGAGTGACAAATGAATGCGTGGCTCCAGAATCAAACAAGACAGTTGCAGGTGCTGAGTTGACAAGGAACGTACCCAGCATGACGTCCGGGTCTTCCCGGGCTTCTTCAGCAGTGACGTGATTCACACGCCCCTTCCCATGGTTAGGCGGGTTGCGAGGAGCTGGGTTCCTTGGTGGCATCACGCGGCCTTGTCCTGGGTTCTGCGCATTGGGGCGTGGGGCATCAGGCTTCTTGTCGGGGCACACCCTTGAGATGTGTCCGGACTGACCACATCCAAAGCAA
The DNA here is from genome assembly GCA_902687465.1 of Secale cereale. Lineage (NCBI taxonomy): Eukaryota > Viridiplantae > Streptophyta > Magnoliopsida > Poales > Poaceae > Secale > Secale cereale. The sequence goes on from LR738715.1 coordinate 403,498,221, forward strand.
GTGACTTGGTTTGGATTATTGATCTTGTTGCCACCACTATTATTGGGGTTGAATGCTCGCCTGGGGTTGGCATACTGCTGAGGCTGATAGTTGGTGCGAGCTGCAGGAGCTCTTGGTTGCTGGTAGGTTGGCTTGACCGGGGCTGGCTACCACGGGCGAGGCTTCTGGTTGCTGGAACTTCCCTTGCTGACCATCTTGCGCTTGCGAGTGTCTTCCAGAGCACGCCGCTTGTCTTCAAGCATGAGTGCTTTGTTCACCACGTCAGGGAAGGTTGGGCAGTCGCACACGACAAGCGAGTACTGCGGAGTCTGATTGAGGCCTTCCATGAAGCGCTCCCTTTTTGCAGCATCAGTGCTGACATCTTTAGGGGCATACCTTGACAGAACACTGAACTTCAACATGTACTCCTTGACAGTGCCACTTCCTTGCTTCAGGGCTCGAAACTCACGCTTTTTGATAGACATGATTCCGGAAGGAATATGGGCCTTGCGGAATTCTGCCTTGAAGTTGTCCCAAGTGATGTCTTGCCCAGCATGCATGACCTTGAATCCATCCCACCAAGCTCTAGCAGTCCCCCCGAGGCAGTGGGCAGCATAAGCCACCTTCTCGCGGTCTTCGGTGCATCCGACTAGTTCCAGCAAGTCCTCAATGGTGCGGACCCACTCGTCGGCATCCAGGGGTTCAATAGTCTCGATGAAAGTTGGCGGCGCATGCCTCTTGAACTGTGCCAACGTGGAACGTCCATTGCCATTCCCCGCCGGCTGGCTGTTGTTGGTGACAGCTTGAGCAATCATCTGAAGTGTTGCGGTGTTGGCTTGGCGTTCCTCTTGGAATGCTTGGAGAAGTTGAGCCATGATCATGTTCGGAGGAGGTGGTGGGGGTGGAGCTTGGTCGTTGGTTTGGTCGTGGCCGGCCTCTGATTGGGCAGATGCTCCGGCTTCAGGCTGCTGGGTAGAGGTACCAGTACGAGTTACAACAGGCATCCTGTTGGAGCGGTAAAAGGTCTCATGATTTGGAAGAGGGAAAGCAATAAAGATGGGTGCCTAGTAAGGGGGTGGGTGTGACACTAATCAAATCATGCAAGGGCCGAAAGGGCCAAACTCATTCATTAAAATCCAAATGGGTGATGCAGTCGTTTACACATTCCCGAAGGGAGAATACGATGTACATCCAAACACAACAAAAGCAAACACTAGATGGCTTAATATGAACCATACAAGGACTCGACTTCGCATAGGGGTTACACGACCTATCCTACGGTAGAGGTCACGAACTGGCATATCCGAGTTGCGAATAATGCCTAAGCGGCGGAATGCTCAGTCGTGTATTCTGGCTCTTCTGGGTCTTCCTCCTTGTCTTCATCTGTCTAGGCCCCCTTGTCACTTGTGGGTGTGGGGGAGTGGAAGAGTTGGATACGGCGGTGTTTTGTCGGTGGTGCAGGGAAAAGCTTGCGATATTCCCTTGCCGTCATACGGCGTCGCCGGGGTGGTTCTTCATCCTTGGAAGATACATCTCTTGAGGGCCTTCCGCCTCGGTACGCGATAGCGGACTGTCCGGGAGGCGCACCTTCCTTCTTGACCCTATCTGTCTTCTCTTGTGCTCGACGAAGAAATGCCTTGGTCTTGTGAAGTTCTTCTCGGAGCTTCATCGATTCCAAGGCCAAATCTTGGGCAAAGCTATCGACACAGAGGCTGAAGTAGGTCTGGAATCGAAGTGGAAGTCCTTCCTTCAGTGGAGGGGCTTGTGCGCTGCTTTCATCTTCACCTTCCTTCCGGTAAGGCAAGAAGTGGGTTGTCATCTTGGCTGCCATCTCTGGAAGAAGCTCGCGGAGACGGGTTATTGCCTTGAGTGCAGCAGCCTCGACAGCGAGAGGTAGTGTTGCCATCTGGGGTCCCTCGAAGAACCAACTTGTGGGAGGATCGTTTGCCTTCACGATCACTTCCACATGGTACTCCACCTCAGTGTCGCTAACCCAATGCTCAAGGTAGGTGAGGATGGGTGCTCGGTGGAACTGGCACTCCTGGAGGCTATCCTCGAGAAGCAAGGGAAACCCAGTGGTCAGGTGCTCTTCAGGTACAGCGGCCATCTACAAAGGTTGAATAGGAGAGGTTAATAAGCCGTTGATATCTCAGGTTGGTAAGGTTTAGAAAAGAAGAGAGGTTCAGAAGGTTTTCGAAAAGGGGTCTCATCTAACTAACGCCCATGCTAACTAAGGCTTCCTACAGTCAGGATGGCTCTGATACCAGCTCTGTGGGGACCCCGACTTAAGTGTCGAGTTCACCGAATGCACGTGTCCAGTGATCCCAGAGATCAATGCTCACTGAACACACAGAAGCTGAATAACAAGAGTCTTACATCCATACATACCGTTTTACACAAATTATGACCATTATGGCCAAGTCTTACATAGATAAAGCCTCAAGGGGTGAATAGCAAATAACTCGAATAGCGGAAGTCTTCGCAGAAAGGTAGAACCCATGCCACCTGCCTTAATCCTACAGGCATTCTGACTGGGAAAACGTCCTAGTTTGCATGTTCGTCTCCATAGAATTCTTCTTCAAATTCCTGCTCCTCCATGCCTGGGCAATTAAATAACCAGTGGCAAGCCAATGAGTACTTTGAATGTACTCGCAAGCAACCCATGATTTGGTTCAAAGTAACAATGCAAATATACAACAACAAGCAATCTAGCTACAAGCTAGATTGAATATTTCACCATCATGTAAGATGCATCAATAAATTTGGGCAACCTCGAAGATAGGTTACAGATATCAACATGAATAGGATTCAATTCAACGAGTCAAGTCACCATCTTGACTCAACACACACATATACTTTCACCGAGATTGTAAAATTCTGGACATAGTTTAAGTAGCACCACCCAACTGACCATGACCGTGGACACGGCTATTCGAATAGTTTTACACTCTGCAGAGGTTGCGTACTTTACCCAAAAGATCCGGGAAGCTTTCGTGTCACCCACGATCCCGCAGTACCTCAAGTACTCGGGGGAAGCACCCGGTCATTATCTTTTCCTAGACGACACTAGCATTGGGTCCACTCGTTGGTGCACGGCCCTCGAGTACAAACATTACATCACGGGACTTGCCCTATTTTCAATGTCACGCGTACACGAAGGGACCAACGGTGTGTCCGGTGCCCTGTAAAAACAGTCATGGTCGTCTATCCAAGCACGACCCCGTCCCGGGAGTGACCTCAAGTCTTTCCCGTCACTAGTAATGTGGGCACCAAGCTAGTATCGGCCTAAGTAATCAATAATGCCCTGTCCCATAAGGGGTAGAGTGGTTGCACATGTTTTGTTGGGACGGTAGTCACACATAAATCTAATCCATCATTTCACCCTCACATAAGATCTTTATTGGCACACCACTTCTTCCTCAAGTGATGACCTAACACAACATCACCCTCGGGCATTAGGAGGCACCCGATGGGGTTTTTGAAAAGAATGCAACCACGAAGGTTTCATGGCACACATGCATCACTAAGCATCACTACTAATCATTTGCATTGCATCTAAGCATATAGCTAGTTCATGAGTAAGGCATGCATCATGTGGTGGCTCTCAACTAGGTCACCACCGTCACTCTTATCATCATGCATTCGAAAATAAATGGGTTCCGAGGAACACCAGGGTGTCATGGTCAAAGGGCTGCTTGCCTGGATTGGCTTCATCTTCAAGGTCTTCAAATCCTTCCCCTCCTTCTTCTTAAGCAACCTCGTCAAACACGGTATCTAATCGTCGCAATAAACAACGGGAAAAAATAAGACTATAATAAAAGCAGAAAAACCAAAGTGCTCAGAAAAATGTCAACTTATTTTTATCAAATACTAGAGGAAAAACTAAGATGGCAAAAATTCTTAGTTTGAGTTTTGGAGTGGCAGAATGGGGTACATAAATTTTTGAACAGAGGTTTTAGTGTTCAAATATGAATTTAAATTTGAACAGAACAGAAAGGTCCATGGATATGGATGAAAGTGACATCATTAAATAGGTTGGATTTCTACAAGTTTTTAGGAACTGGAATTAATTCATTTGGATAAATATTTAATCTTGTGGAATTATTTGAAAATCCCACAGAAAAGAAAAAGAAAAAGGGCCCTGTGCCACTGGGCCGGAACGGCCACAGTGTAGAAGGCCCAGGGCGAATAGCCCACCGCACGGGCGCTAGCGTGCGCGCCAGGGTTTTCAAACCTGACGGGCGGTGCCCGGCATCAGTGAGAGGAGAGAGCAGCGGGGGCGAGGGGAGGCTGACAGGCGGCCTCGCCTGTCATCCCTAACCCTCCGATAGTGGGCCGACGAGCTTACCGGCGACGACTCGGGGCACGGCTGGGCGAGCTGATGGCAGGGATGGATTCAACGAGGTGTCGCCAATCTAGTGGAGGTGAAGTGGGTCACCGGAGGGGCGTGGTTCGTCGGCGATGAGGTCACGCGGCGGAGGAGCTTCGGGTGAAGGTCGCTCCGGTCGATTCCGGCAGCTGCAGAGAGGGAAAAGAGGGGGAAATGAATCAGTGAGGTGTCATGGTGCTAGATCGAGCGAGAGGAGTGGCTGGGACGGCCTGTACCGAGCAGAAGACGGCGAGCCGCCATGGCGGAGCTCGAGCTCGATCTCGAGCTCGGGCCTGTCTAGAGTGGGGTGTGTGGCTCAGGGGAAAGATTGAGTGGGTGAGGGAGCCGTTGGTGAAGAGAGGAGGGGCTCGGGAGGTCCTTTTATAGGCGAACGGCGAGGTGCCGTGCGCCGGCGAGCCTCTGCTCGTTGGCACAGTGCTCGGAAGGCGCTGGGGTGGCGTCTGCGGAGTTGCTGGATGAGGTCCAGGGCTGGGGATAGGAAGAGAGAGAGCGGGGGAAGCTTCCAGAGCCGCGCGCGTGTGAGGCCGAGGACTGGAGCTCACGGGCGGTCGGCGCGCGTGCGAGGGCATCCATAGGAGGGAGAAGGAGGACGGGGACAGCTCCGGGGGGTGTTGCGGACGCCGAGGCGCATCGAATGGCGCGAGGGGGAAGCATGAGGTGGTCGGGGGCGGCTGATTGGAGGAGGCTACAGTGCGGGCGTGCACTGTAGCGTCTTCTGGAGCGCGCCTATTGCATGCCAGGGCATGCCGTTGGCTGGCTGGGCGCGTCCACCTTGTCTGGGGGGTCAGGCACGGAGTAAACAAACGGGCTGAGGCCTTGGATGCCTTGGCTGTCAAGTGGAAGAGGAGGGAGGCTGAGGGAAGGTGAGAACTAGGCTGTCCAGCAAGGTAAAATGGGGTTTTCACCCTTCAATTATTGAGCTCTGGTCATGGGAGAGTTACTGGAGGTAGAAGGTGACTAGGTGATGCTGTGGTAAAAAGTTGAATCAAAGGTTAATATTAAAAGGGGGCAAAACAGTGGTTTTGGTAAAATGGCAGAAGGTGTTTGATGATGTTTTGGGCAAGCAAATGACTTCCAATTTACATGGGACTTAACAGGATGAAATGGCACATAGATTTAGGCTCTTCCACCAAATTTGAGCTCATTTGGGCAAAGTTGCCAATGTAACTTTGGTAAACCCTAGAAATCAACAGAAATGGTTTGAGTCAAGCTAATCATCTCCCCTTGATGCACCACTTGGTGTAGTGTCATTATTTGGGGTTGTGATCATGCCCACAAAGTTTGAAGCCCCAAGTAAAAAGTTGGTAGTGTAAAGTTGTTCAAATTTGAATTTGAACAGAATTGGTTTTGGGGTACTCTGATTAAGTTACCCTTCTCCAATGCTTGTGCCATTTGGTCTAGGTGCCTTATTAGACCATTATAGCATGTGTGCCAAGTTTGAAAGCATTTGGACAAGTTTGGCAATGTAGTGTTGCTCAAACTTCAAATATGGACAGAATGGTTTTGAGGGGTTTTGATGATGTTTTCTTGCTTCCCAAGGCATGGGGCTTGGCAAGATCATCAAGTATGTCATATATTACATGATAGGATTTCCCTGGAATATTTAGAGAATATTTCCTTTGTAAATATTTCAAAAGCTTGAAAATATCCAGAAAGGGTTTCTGAGGGATTTGACCAATATTTTGAACATGACCAAGTGTTGAAACTCTTATATATGGACAATATATGTCCTATGAGTCTCCCTAAATTTTGGCAAATATTTTTGAAATAATTAAATAATTTTTCCCTATTAAAGACCATTTCTGGCTTTAAGAAAAAGCTTTTAAATAAAATAGGAAAATAACTTTTAAAATTATACTTTTGTGGTTTATGGGAGTCCTATATCTACTAGGTTCCAAATATACTTTTTGAAATAATTTTCTCACCCTAAATCAAGCACTTGTAGTGCAAACCTCAATTCAGGGGTTTTTGGAATACTAATTTTGAAAATACATTTTGGCCAAATTAATTTTATAAGAAAATACTATACTGCTATAAACACTTGGTATGACCATTGGGCAGAAGTTTTGGGTAAGGAGATGAATTCTACAAGAGGGAGTAGTTGACTTTAAAGAGCACTTGAAAAACACAGGGAGAAAAACTTAATTCCAAATAAAAGCCAAATGAATGCCAAGAATTTATGCTAGTCTAAATTCTCATGTTTTACTAATGCAAATGACATGTTACAAAATGCAGGGTGTGACAGACCTACCCCCCTTACAAGAATCTCGTCCCCGAGATTCCTAAACTAGGTCTTAAATGAGATCGGGATAATCGGATCTAAGGTAGTCTTCACGTTCCCAGGTTGCTTCTGCTTCCGTGTGGTTGCTCCACTGGACCTTGAAGTACTTGATGGTGCGGCTTCGCGTCCATCGCTCTGCTTCATCCAGAATGCGAATGGGCTTCTCGCGGTAGGTCAAATCAGGCTGAAGAACAATAGCTTGGTGATCAACATCCTTGTAGAGATCAGGCTTGTTTGGAACTTGGAGACACTTCCTGAGTTGCGACACGTGGAATGCGTTGTGCACATCGGATAACTCAGGTGGTAGTTCCAATTGGTAATCCACTTCTCCTCATCGTGCAGTGATCTCAAAGGGTCCAATAAACCTTGGTGCGAGCTTCCCCTTAACGTGGAAAGGCTTGGTCCCCTTTAGAGGAGTTACCCGCAGGTACACATGGTCTCCGACATGGAAACTCATATCCCGGCGGTGAGAGTCAGCATAGCTCTTCTGCCTTGACTTGGCTGCCTTCAAATGTTCTCTGACTAGTTGGACCTGCTCTTCTGCTTTGCGGAGAATATCTGGTCCAAAGACTAGCCCTTCTCCCGTCTCTGACCAGTTGAGGGGTGTGCGACATCTGCGTCTGTACAACACCTCAAATGGTGCCATCTGAAGGCTCGACTGATAAATGTTGTTAAAGGATAACTCGGCAAAAGGGAGGCAATCTTCCCACTTGGCTCCATATGCCAAGACACAGGCTCGGAGCATGTCTTCGAGAATTTGATTTACTCGTTCTGTCTGACCTCCGGTCTGCGGGTGAAAAGCCGTGCTGAAAGACAACTTGGTTCCCAAGGCTTCTTGGAACTTCTTCCAGAACCTTGAGGTGAACTGGATTCCACGATCTGACACAATCTCCTTGGAAACACCATGAAGGCTTACGATTCTATCGATGTAGAGAGATGCCAGCCGGTTGCCATCATAAATAGTCCTGACAGGAATGAAATGGGCTACCTTGGTCAAATGGTCGACTATGACCCAGATGGAGTCATGCCCTCTATTCGACCTTGGTAAACCAGTGATGAAGTCCATTCCGACTTTATCCCACTTCCACTCAGGAACCTTGAGTGGTTGGAGCAATCCAGCGGGTAGCTGATATTCAGCCTTGACCCTTTGGCACACATCACACTTTGCGACATAGGTTGCAATCTCTCTTTTCATCCCATGCCACCATAATCTTTCCTTCAAGTCTTGGTACATCTTGGTTGCTCCAGGGTGGATGGAATACGGAGTGTCGTGGGCTTCTTGCAGGATTAGGTTCTTCAGCTCCATCTTGTTTGGTACGCATATGCGGCCTTTGTACCAAACAATCTCGTGATCGTCCTCGGAGAATCCTGGGGCCTTGCCTAGCTTTATCTTCTTCTTGATGCCTTCAATGCTTGCATGCCCACCTTGCGCCTTCTTGACTTCGTCCATCAGGGTTGGTTTGACTTCTAGATGATCTAGAAATCCAGGGGTGACCAATTCCAAACTGAATTGTTCCAGCTTCTCAAACAGGGCTGGCTGCCTTTTTTGAATTATGGCATTCAAGGAGCAAGCCTTTCTGCTTAAGGCATCGACTACCACGTTAGCCTTCCCGGGGTGATATTGAACACTGAGGTCATAATCTTTGATGAGTTCCAACCATCTTCGTTGCCTCATGTTCAATTCCTTTTGGGTGAAAATGTACTTCAGACTTTTGTGGTCTGTGTATATCTCACACCGTTTCCCTAGGAGGTAATGTCGCCATGTCTTCAAGGCATGAACCACTGCTGCTAACTCAAGATCGTGAGTAGCGTAGTTCTCTTCATGAGGTCGTAGCTGCCTTGAGAGGTAAGCTATGCCTCGGCCTTATTGCATCAGAACGCTTCCCAATCCGGTTAGAGAAGCATCACAATATATCACGAACTCCTTGTGAATATCCGGTGTTGCCAGAACTGGGGCGGTGGTCAATCTCTTCTTGAGCTCTTGGAAGCTCTCTTCACATTTTGGCGTCCATTCGAACTTCTTGTCCTTCTTGAGGAGCTGAGTCATTGGCCGGGCAATGCTAGAGAATCCTTCCACAAATTTGCGGTGATAGCCCACAAGTCCAAGGAAGCTTCTGACTTCCTTGACGGTCGTTGGATATTGCCATTGGGTCACAGCTTTGATCTTTGCGGGATCAACTGACAATCCTTCTTCGGTCAAGACATGACCTAAGAATCCAACTTTATGCAGCCAGAACTCACACCTGCTGAATTTGGCGTATAGTTGGTGCTCTCAAAGCTTGTCTAGGACCATCCTCAAATGTTGCTCGTGCTCTTCTTCCGTCTTTGAGAAGACAAGAATGTCATCGATGAAGACAACAACAAACTTGTCCAAATATTCCATGAAGACTTTATTCATGAGATACATGAAGTAAGCTGGGGCATTGGTTAACCCAAACGACATGACCGTGCACTCGTACAGGCCATATCTGGTTACGAATGTCGTCTTCGGAATATCTTGGGGTCTGTTCTTCAGCTGGTAGTACCCAAATCTGAGGTCGATCTTGGAGAACACCTTGGTTTCGCTGAGTTGATCAAACAGATCTTCAATCTTGGGAAGTGGATACTTGTTCTTGATTGTAACCTCATTAAGGTAACGGTAGTCAATGCATAAGCGGATGGTACCGTCTCTTTTTGCCACAAACAGAACAGGTGATCCCCAAGGGGAGGCACTTGGGCGGATAAATCCCTTCCTCAGCTGCTCTTCCAGTTGCTTATTCAACTCGGCTAATTCTTCCGTCCCCATCCTATAAGGCTTCTTATAGATGGGTCCTGCCCCGGGCATGAGCTCGATGATGAACTCAATGTCACGGTCAGGGGGCATTCCCGGTAGCTCATCCTGAGAGACATCGGGATACTCGCATACTACCGGTACTTGCTCCAGTCCAACTTCAGACAGAAAGTTAACTTGAGCGGCTTGAGCGGAAGAGGAGTGGGAAGCAAACTTAACTTCAACTCCTTGGTCATTGGTCAAAGTGTCAGTCCGGTTGGCACAGTCTAATAAGCCTTGGTGCTTGCTGAGCCAATTCATGCCTAGGATCACATCCAAGCCTTGTGATCTCAGGACAATAAGGGCTGCTAGGAAATCTACCTTGTTAATGGTAATAATGACTCCCTTACAGCCTATCTTGGCTCTCATCTCTGCTTCGGGGGGTTTGTACCACCATGGGGTTATTCAGGGGTGTAGGGGTCATGCCACTTTTTAATGCAAATCTTTGAGTGACAAAATGAATGCATGGCTCCAAAATCTAACAAGACAGTTGTAGGTGCTTAGTTGACAAGGAACGTACCCAGCATGACGTCCGGGTCTTCCTGGGCTTCTTCAGCAGTGACGTGATTCACACGCCCCTTCCCATGGTTAGGCGGGTTGCGAGGAGCTGGGTTCCTTGGTGGCATCCCGCAGCCTTGTCCTGGGTTCTGCGCATTGGGGCGCGGGGCATCAGGCTTCTTGTTGGGGCACACCCTTGAGATGTGTCCGGACTGACCACATCCAAAGCAAGTGACTTCGTTTGGATTATTGATTGTCAGGACCCCGATCCTAAGTCACACCGATCTAGCTGTAACACGTCATATCACTTTGCGGCCTCACGCACGGTATCCCCACGGGTGGTAACTTACCTGGCCCGGGACCGTTTGTGCATTTTGGCACACGTATATGACAGTGTCGCTAGCATCCATATGACAGAGAACCCGGGCCGACATGGCTAGTTATAAACCAAAAGTGGCACTAAATTACAGAGACAGGCATCCATGACCCAGCAACGAACGTGTCGGTCATCAACGTATGAACCCAAGTCGTAGCAAGCTACATGGACTTAAAGGAACAATGTGTAACATTTCCCCTAAGGGACAGACATAGGAACGAAGAAGGACACATGCCGGCCAGCCTACGTGTTCCAAGTAGTAGCAAGCTACCAAGGCTCATTGCAAGCACTAGGAGGCATTTCCCTGTAAGATAGGCTACCAAAGGAAAACAACTAGGTGTCGGATCCCACACATACCAAGCATTTCAATCATACACACAATATGCTCAATATGTGCAAATACAACATTGCATCACAACAGAACTTTATGACTCAAAGTACATTATTTAAGAGGCTCCAAGAGCCATACATAACATATCCATACAGGTAGGGGTCACATGATCCAACACTCAAGTCATACAGTCATACAAGCACAAGCGGAAGCTAACATGTCTGAGTACAGACAACTTGGAAAATAAAACAGGCTTGGTGTAGCCTGACTATCTACAAGGCCCTGCACAAGCTCTAGATCTCCGTCTGGGTAGCAAGCTACTCGTCGACGTCAACGTCTATGTAGAACCCATCAGAAGGGGCAGGGTTCTCCTCTGCAACAGTTATTAAGAAAACATGAGTACAAAGGTACTCAGCAAGTCTTACAACAGAACCTATCATACATGCAACATTATCAACAGGGGTAGTGGAGTTCATAGCAGAAAGCCAGCTTTGACTCTTCGCTAACCTATACTACAACTCACAACAGATTGCAAGATATTACTACGTACACGAGTCCTCTACTCACCACAACAATACACCACCGAGGATCCTCCTCCGTCATCCTACGGAAGGGCCATCCACGGCACTCACACTTATCTTGAGGCTTTTAGTAGTATCCATCAACTTGTCTATGAACTGTCAGAGTAATCAAGTAGTCCGTACCGCGAACAACGACTATTCGAATAGATTGATAACCCTGCTGGGGTGTACTTCTTCACACATGCTTCCACCACTTATCGCCGTTTACTCGACATGTACTCGGCAACCTTCAAGCGGAAGCCCAGCAAGGGTGTCGGCCACGACCTGACTAACTACACAAGTCTCTCGTCCAGGTTTATAGCCTATTTGGGTTCCATCCGTGGGGAGATCTGGCCGGGGTGTCGCTCATGGCCCCAAACGATGTGTACAGGATTCCCGAGTCACCAAACGGGCAACCGGTACACCATGCCACGTACCTGTCGCATCACAGCCCACCCCGAGGGTCAGCGCTGTGCACGACCACCAATAAACTACAAACACCAGAAACTAGTTGCAACTCCTGGACAGAAAACAAGGGTAGTTAATAAGACGAGAGGGCTTGGAGCGCCCGGAGCCCAATGCGTGGTAGTAGCAGTAACTTCAATCACACATACAGATCTCGGGTCCTATGGACGATTCCAATAAAACAACCCACCACGTACTCCTACATGGCCTTTCATCGATACCTTTACCAAACGTGTTCCACACTTCCCTCTCTTTACCGATATGATCGTTTCACTCTGATCCATCACCCAGATGAACCAGACCTGACACAACTCTAAGCATAGCAGGCAACATAAACAAATAGCATGGTGGATCACACATCACATGGCTCAATCAACTCCTACACATGCTAGTGGGTTTCAACTATTTACTATGGCAATGACAGGTCATGCAAGGGAATAGGGTTCACCTACCGCAGCAAGTAGCAGTTCACACGTTGTTGCCTTAATGCAGTAAAAGAGAGCAGGAGCGAGAAGATGGGTTTGTATCGGAATGATCAATGATTGCTTGCCTGACAGAGTGGTTGTCGGGTACTACTCTTCAGTTGGATACGCAGAAGTATCCTCGGGAGCAGGAACTAACACGGAGAATATCAGCGATACAATCAATAAGCAAACAAATGCAACAATATGATGCATGCTCATGATATGGCAAGATGCATGTGTTTTGGGCTAATGCAATTATAACCAGAAGGGTTTGATCCCATTTGAATCAAAGATTCAAACTGAAACTCAAACTATTATTTATTTAAGTGCATTATCATGTTTTAGAGTATACCGCAAGGTTAACTTGCTCAAACATGCATGAAACTAGTGCCATTGGAAAGATTGAATTTTTCTGATCAATTTTCATATATAAATCTTTTCCATCTGAGCTACTGTTGAATTTATATGATTTTTTGAAGTTTAAAGCATTTTTTGGAATTTCCTGAATTGTTTTTAAATCAAATAATCCCAGAAAATCCTTTACTGCATCAGCATGACATCATGCTGATGTCAGCCAGTCAACAGGGCGTCCAGGTCAAACCTGGCCAGTGGGTCCCACTGGTCAGTCTCTCAGTACTAACTAAAAAGAGCTTAACACTAAACTAAAAGTTAACAGGGGCTGGGCCCCACATGTCAGTGGCTCACAAATCTAATGACAGCAATTAGTACTTAATTAAAAACCTAAACTGAAATTAGTCCACGACCGGCCCCACATGTCAGTGACACAGGGGGGTCCAGGCGTGGTCAAAACAGGTCAACCCCACCGGCGTGTCGCTGCCGGCGAGAGCCGGAACGGCGGCGCGGCTCGGAAACTACATTCTGATGACCAAATTAGCGGTGGAGGGCATCTACAGAGAGCTAGAGGAGTCGCGCATCCAACGGGACAGGCCAGAGCAGCTGGGGTGGCCGGAAACGACGGCGGCGACCTCAACGGCGGCGGCCGGAGCTCGGGTGCCGATGAAAACTACGGCATAGGGCACCGGAGGTCCAACGGTTGGTTCCTACGGGTGCTACGAGCGCTCATGAAGACGACGGGCATGTGCACGGAGCCAATTGGGCATCGGAGCCTCGTCGACGGCGGGCTTGTGCGGCGGCGTGCTACGGGGAGCAAGGGGGCGGCATCTACGGCGAGCAAACAGAGCGGGGAGGAGAGGGGTTCGACTCAGGAGCTCACAGGGAGGTGGATGAGATGCTCAGCGGGCTCGGGGAAGCGTCGAGGCTGGTGCACGGTCGCCGGTGATCTCCACGGCCATAAGTTGAAGATGGCGACGGTGAGGGTGAAGCAGGGCTTCTGGCGTCGTGTAGCTCGGTGCGGAGGACGAGGCCGAGCTTCTGGGCAAAACAGCTGGGCGAGAGAGGCACGGTGGCTACGGCGAACGGCGTCAGTGGCGACGGTGGCGCTCGGCCACGAGGCGCGGAGCGAGGGAGACGAGGCAGGAAGAGAGGGGAGTGGCCGAGGGGGTTGAGGGGGTCTGCGTGGCGTCGTCCGGTTCCATCCAGAGGGTCGAAGGGCCATCCAGGCAGGCAGGAGGTGGCCGGCGCGTCGGCGGCGCTCGCCACCGAGCTGCTTCGTGCGCTGGCACGGCAAAGAAGATGGGGATGCCCCTGGTGGGCTGGGCCGTCTAGGCCAGGCGGGTAGGTGGGCTCAGGTAAGTCTGCTTCTTCCTTTTTTTCTATTTACTTTCAGTTTCATTTCTTTTGTAACTTTGTTGAATTAATAAAAATGCTAGAACATTTTTATAGCTCATAAAACTAGTCATGCCCACTGTATATATAATATGAACAATATGGAACATTTTAGTTTATGACTATTTGGGCACATAAAATATTTTATAGCATTTAAATGCCCAAATGCAAATACCATATGAATTAATCCAAAGACCTTGGATGTCCTAGAAAATTGTGCACCATTTTTGGCAGAGGTTTAAGACCAAGGCAGAAATGATGAACATTTTTGAAGGGCGTTTTGGGTACATTGGAAAATATTTTATCAAACCCTAGTTGTTAGAAGAGGGGTGCTGGGGTTTCTGTCATTCCCATTTCAAGTTTCTTTGAAAAGTAAACATGATGCACACTCTAGCTAGTCCTAATGCAAGCACTGACTAGGAATGTGACATTGAACTTGTTGCCACCACTGTTATTGGGGTTGAATGCTGGCCTGGGGTTGGCATACTGCTGAGGCTGATAGTTGGTGCGAGGTGCAGGAGCTCTTGGTTGCTGGTAGGTTGGCTTGACCGGGGCTGGCTGCCACGGGCGAGGCTTCTAGTTGCTGGAACTTCTCTTGCTGACCATCTTACGCTTGCGAGTGTCTTCCGGAGCACGCCGCTTGTCTTCAAGCATGAGTGCTTTGTTCACCAGGTCAAGGAAGGTTGGGCAGTCGCACACGACAAGCGAGTGCTGCAGAGTCTGATTGAGGCCTTCCATGAAGCGCTCCCTTTTTGCAGCATCAGTGCTGACATCTTCAGGGGCATACCTTGACAGAACACTGAACTTCTGCATGTACTCCTTGACAGTGCCACTTCCTTGCTTCAGGGCTCGAAACTCACGCTTTTTGATAGCCATGATTCCGTAAGGAATATGGGCCTTGCGGAATTCTGCCTTGAAGTTGTCCCAAGTGATGTCTTGCCCAGCATGCATGACCTTGAATCCATCCCACCAAGCTCTAGCAGTCCCCCCGAGGCAGTGGGCAGCATAAACCACCTTCTCGCGGTCTTCGGTGCATCCGACTAGTTCCAGCAAGTCCTCAATGGTGCGGACCCAGTCGTCGGCATCCAGGGGTTCAGCAGTCTCGATGAAAGTTTTGGTGCATGCTTCTTGAACTATACGAACGTGGAACGTCCGTTGCCATTCCCCGTCGGCTGGAGGTTGTTGGTGACAGCTTGAGCAATCATCTGAAGGGCTGCGGTGTTGGCTTGGCATTCCTCTCGGAAAGCTTGGAGAAGCTGAGCCATGTTCATGTTCGGAGGAGGTGGTGGGGGTGGAGCTTGGTCGTTGGTTTGGTCGTGGCCGGCCTCTGATTGGGCGGATGCTCCGGCTTCAGGCTGCTGGGTAGAGGTACCAGTACGAGTTACAACAGGCATCCTGTTGGAGTGGTAAAAGGTCTCATGATTTGGAACAGGGAAAGCAATAAAGATGGGTTCATTGTAAGGAGGTGGGTGTGACACTAATCAAATCATGCAAGGGCCGAAAGGGCCAAACTCATTCATTAAAATCGAAATGGGTGATGCAGTCGTTTACACATTCCCGAAGGGAGAATACGACGTACATCCAAACACAACAAAAGCAAACACTAGATGGCTTCATATGAACCATACAAGGACTCGACTTCGCATAGGGGTTACACGACCTATCCTACCATAGAGGTCACGAACTGGCATATCCGAGTTGCGAATAATGCCTAAGCGGCGGAATGCACGGTCATGTATTCTGGCTCTTCTGGGTCTTCCTCCTTGTCTTCATCTGTCTGGGCCCCCTTGTCACTTGAGGGTGTGGGGGAGTGGAGGAGTTGGATACGGTGGTGTTTTGTCGATGGTGCAGGGAAAAGCTTGCGATATTCCCTTTCCATCATACGGCGTCACCGGGGTGGTTCTTCATCCTTGGAAGATACATCTCCTGAGGGCCTTCCGCCTCGGTACGCGATAGCGGACTGTCCGGGAGGCGCACCTTCCTTCTTGACCCTATCTGTCTTCTCTTGTGCTCGACAAAGAAGTGCCTTGGTCTTGTGAAGTTCTTCTCGGAGCTTCATCGATTCCGAGGCCAAATCTTGTGCCAAGCTGTCAGCACATAGGCTGAAGTAGGTCTGGAATCGAAGTGGAAGTCCTTCCTTCAATGGAGGGGCTTGCGCGCTGCTTTCATCTTCACCTTCCTTCCGGTAAGGCAAGAAGCGGGTTGTCATCTTGGCTGCCATCTCTGGAAGAAGCTCGCGGAGACGGGTTAGTGCCTTGAGTGCAGCAGCCTTGACAGCGAGAGGTAGTGTTGCCATCTGGGGTCCCTCGAAGAACCAACTTGTGGGAGGATCGTTTGCCTTCACGATCACTTCCACATGGTACTCCACCTCAGTGTCGCTAACCCAATGCTCAAGGTAGGTGAGGATGGGTGCTCGGTGGAACTGGCACTCCTGGAGGCTATCCTCGAGAAGCAAGGGAAACCCACTGGTCAGGTGCTCTTCAGGTACAGCGGCCATCTACAAAGGTTGAATATGAGAGTTTAATAAGCCTTTGATATCTCAGGTTGGTATGGTTTAGAAAAGAAGAGAGGTTCAGAAGGTTTTCGAAAAGGGGTCTCATCTAACTAACGCCCATGCTAACTAAGGCTTCCTACAGTCAGGATGGCTCTGATACCAGCTCTGTGGGGACCCCGACTTAAGTGTCGAGTTCACCGAATGCACGTGTACAGTGATCCCACAGATCAATGCTCACTGAACACACAGAAGCTGAATAACAAGAGTCTTACATCCATACATACCGTTTTACACAAATTATGACCATTATGGCCAAGTCTTACATAGATAAAGCCTCAAGGGCTGAATAGGAAATAACTCGAATAGCGGAAGTCTTCGCAGAAAGGTAGAAACCATGGCATCTGCTTTAACCCTACAGGCATTCTTACTGGGAAAACGTCCTAGTTCGCATGTTCGTCTCCATAGAATTCTTCTTCAAATTCCTGCTCCTCCATTCCTGGGCAATTAAATAACCAGTGGCAAGCCAATGAGTACTTTGAATGTACTCGCAAGCAACCCATGATTTGGTTCAAAGTAACAATGCAAATATACAACAACAAGCAATCTAGCTACAAGCTAGATTGAATATTTCACCATCATGTAACATGCATCAATAAATTTGGGCAACCTCGAAGACAGGTTACAGATATCAACATGAATAGGATTCAATTCAACGAGTCAAGTCACCATCTTGACTCAACACACACATATACTTTCACCGAGATTGTAAAATTCTGGACATAGTTTAAGTAGCACCACCCAACTGTCCATGACTGTGGACACGGCTATTCGAATAGTTTTACACTCTGCAGAGGTTGCGCACTTTACCCACAAGATTCGAGAAGCTTTCGTGTCACCCACGATCCCGCAGTACCTCAAGTACTCGGGGGAAGCACCCGGTCATTATCTTTCCCTAGACGACACTAGCATAGGGTCCACTCATTGGTGCACGGCTCTCGAGTACAAACAATAGATCATGGGACTTGCCCTATTTTCAATGTCACGCGTACACGAAGGGACCAATGGTGTGTCCGGTGCCCTGTAAAAACAGTCATGGTCGTCTATCCAAGCATGACCCCATCCCGGGAGTGACCTCAAGTCTTTCCCGTCACTAGTAATGTGGGCACCAAGCTAGTATCGGCCTAAGTAATCAATAATGCCCCGTCCCATAAGGGGTAGAGTGGTTGCACATGTTTGCTTGGGACGGTAGTCACACATAAATCTAATCCATCATTTCACCCTCACACAAGATCTTTATTGGCACACCACTTCTTCCTCAAGTGATGACCTAACACAACATCACCCTCGGGCATTAAGGGGCACCCGATGGGGTTTTTGAAAAGAATGCAACCACGAAGGTTTCATGGCACACATGCATCACTAAGCATCACTACTAATCATTTGCATTGCATCTAAGCATATAGCTAGTTCATGAGTAAGGCATGCATCATGTGGTGGCTCTCAACTAGGTCACCACCGTCACTCTTATCATCATGCATTCGGAAATAAATGGGTTCCGAGGAACACCACGGTATCATGGTCAAAGGGCTGCTTTCCTGGATTGGCTTGGTCTTCAAGGTCTTCAAATCCTTCCCCTCCTTCTTCTTCAGCAACCTCGTCAAACACGGTATCTAATCGTCGCAATAAATATTGGGAAAAAATAAGACTATAATAAAAACAGAAAAACCAAAGTGCTCAGAAAAATGTCAACTTATTTTTATCAAATACTAGAGGAAAAACTACGATGGCAAAAATTCTTAGTTTGAGTTTTGGAGTGGCAGAATGGGGTACATGAATTTTTGAACATAGGTTTTAGTGTTCAAATATGAATTTAAATTTGAACAGAACAGAAAGGTCCATGGATATGGCTGAAAGTGACATCACTAAATAGGTTGGATTTCTTCAAGTTTTTAGGAACTAGAATTAATTCATTTGGATAAATATTTAATCCTGTGGAATTATTTGAAAATCCCACAGAAAAGAAAAAGAAAAAGGGCCCTGTGCCACTGGGCCAGAACGGCCACAGTGCAGCAGGCCCAGGGCGAACAACCCACCGCGCGGGCGCCAGCGCGCGCGCCAGAGTTTTCAAACCTGACGGGCGGGGCCCGGCGTCCGTGAGAGGAGAGAGGAGCAGGGGCGAGGGGAGGCTGACAGGCGGGCCCCGCCTGTCATCCCTAACCCTGCGGTAGAGGGCCGGCGAGCTCACCGGCGACGACTCGGGGCACGGCAGGGCTAGCTGAGGGCAGGGATGGATTCAGCAAGGTGTCGCCGATCTGGTGGAGGTGAAGTGGGTCGGCGGAGGGGCCTGGTTCGCCAGCGGTGAGGTCACGCGGCGGAGGAGCTTCGGGTGAAGGTCGCTCCGGTCGATTCCAGCAGCTGCAGAGAGGGAAAAGAGGGGGAAACGAATCAGTGAGGTGTCATGGTGCTAGATCGAGCGAGAGGAGTGGCTGGACGACCTGTACCGAGCAGACGACGGCGAGCCACCGCGGCGAAGCTCGAGCTCGATCTCGAGCTCGGGCCTCTCTGGAGTGGGGTGTGTGGCGCAAGGGAAAGATTGAGTGGGTGAGGGAGCCGTTGGTGAGGAGAGGAGGGGCTCGGGAGGTCCTTTTATAGGCGAACGGCGAGGTGTCGTGGACCTGTGCGCCGGCGAGCCTCTGCTCGTTGCCACAGGGCTCGGGAGGTGCTGGGGTGGCGTCTGCGGAGTTGCTGGATGAGGTCCAGGGCTGGGGAGAGGAAGAGAGAGAGCGGGGGAAGCTTCCAGAGCCACGCACGTGTGAGGCCGAGGACTGGAGATCGCGGGCGGCCGGCGCGCGTGTGAGGGCATCCACAGGAGGGAGAAGGTGGAGGGGGACAGCTCCGGGGGGTGTTGCGGACGCCGAGACGCATCGAATGGCGCGAGGGGGAAGCACGAGGTGGTCGGGGGCGGCTGATTGGAGGAGGCTACAGTGCGGGCGTGCACTGTAGCGTGCTCTAGAGCGCGCCTATTGCATGCCAGGGCATGCCGTTGGCTGGCTGGGCACGTCCACCTTGTCTGGGGGGTCAGGCACGGAGTAAACAAACGGGCTGAGGCCTTGGATGCCTTGGCTATCCAGTGGAAGAGGAGGGAGGCTGAGGGAAGGTGAGAACTAGGATGTCCAGCAAGGTAAAATGGGGTTTTCACCCCTCAAATATTGAGCTCTGGTCATGGGAGAGTTACTTGAGGTAGAAGGTGACTAGGTGATGCTGTGGTAAAAAGTTGAATCAAAGGTTAATAGTAAAAGGGGGCAAAACAGTGGTTTTGGTAAAATGGCAGAAGGTGTTTGATGATGTTTTGGGCAAGCAAATGACTTCCAATTGAGATGGGACTTAACAGGATGAAATGGCACATAGATTTAGGCTCTTCCACCAAATTTGAGCTCATTTGGGCAAAGTTGCCAATGTAACTTTGGTGAACCCTAGAAATCAACAGAAATGGTTTCATCATGTTTGAGTCAAGGTAATCATCTCCCCTTGATGCACCACTTGGTGTAGTGTCATTATTTGGGGTTTTGATCATGCCCACAAATTTGAAGCCCCAAGTAAAAAGTTGGTAGTGTAAAGTTGTTCAAATTTGAATTTGAACAGAATTGGTTTTGGGGTACTCTGATCAAGTTACCCTTCTCCAAAGCTTGTGCCATTTGGTCTAGGTGCCTTATTAGACCATTATAGCATGTGTACCAAGTTTGAGAGCATTTGGGCAAGTTTGGCAATGTAGAGTTGCTCAAACTTCCAATATGGACAGAATGGTTTTGAGGGGTTTTGATGATGGTTTCTTGCTTCCCAAGGCATGGGGCTTGGCAATATCATCAAGTATGTCATATATGACATGATAGAATTTCCCTGGAATTTTTAGAGAATATTTCCTTTGTAAATATTTCAAAAGCTTGAAATATCCAGAAAGGGTTTCTGAGGGATTTGACCAATATTTTGAACATGACCAAGTGTTGAAACTCTTATATATGGACAATATATGTCCTATGAGTCTCCCTGAATTTTGGCAAATATTTTTGAAATAATTAAATAACTTTTCCCTATTAAAGACCATTTATGGCCTTAAGAAAAAGCTTTTAAAAAAAATAGGAAAATAACTTTTAAAATTATACTTTTGTGGTTTATGGGAGTCCTATATCTACTAGGTTCCAAATATACTTTTTGAAATAATTTTCTCACCCTAAATCAAGCACTTGCAGTGCAAACCTCAATTCAGGGGTTTTTGGAATACTAATATTTGAAAATACATTTTGGCCAAATTAATTTTATAAGAAAATACATTACTTCTATAAACACTTGGTATGACCATTGGGCAGAAGTTTTGGGTAAGGAGATGAATTCTACAAGAGGGAGTAGTTGACTTTAAAGAGCACTTGAAAAACACAGGGAGAAAAACTTAATTCCAAATAAAAGCCAAATGAATGCCAAGAATTTATGCTGGTCCAAATTCTCATGTTTTACTGATGCAAATGACATGTTACAAGATGCAGGGTGTGACAGACCTACCCCCCTTACAAGAATCTCGTCCCCGAGATTCCTAAACTAGGTCTTAAAAGAGATCGAGATACTCGGATCTAAGGTAGTCTTCACGTTCCCAGGTTGCTTCTGCTTCCGTGTGGTTGCTCCACTAGACCTTGAAGTACTTGATGGTGCGGCTTCGCGTCCGTCGCTCTGCTTCATCCAGAATGCGAATGGGCTTCTCGCGGTAGGTCAAATCAGGCTGAAGATCCATAGCTTGGTGATCAACATCCTTATAGAGATCAGGCTTGTTCGGAACTTGGAGACACTTCCTGAGTTGCGACACGTGGAATACGTTGTGCACATCGGATAACTCAGGTGGTAGTTCCATCTGGTAAGCCACTTCTCCTCGTCGTGCAGTGATCTCAAAGGGTCCGGTGAACCTTGGTGCAAGCTTCCCATTAACGTGGAAAGGCTTGGTCCCCTTTAGAGGAGTTACCCGCAGGTACACATGGTATCCGACATCGAAACTCATATCCCGGCGGTGAGTGTCAGCATAGCTCTTCTGCCTTGACTTGGCTGCCTTCAAACGTTCTCTAACTAGTTGGACCTGCTCTTCTGCTTCGCGGAGAATATCTAGTCCAAAGACTAGCCCTTCTCCCGTCTCTGACCAGTTGAGGGGTGTGCGACATCTGCGTCCGTACAACACCCAAAATGGTGCCATTTGAAGGCTCGAGTGATAACTGTTTTTAAAGGAGACCATTTCTGGCCTTAAGACCATTTCTGGCCTTAAGAAAAAGCTTTTAAATAAAACAGGAAAATAACTTTTAAAATTATACTTTTGTGGTTTATGGGAGTCCTATATCTACTAGGTTCCAAATATACATTTTGAAATAATTTTCTCATCCTAAATCAAGCACTTGTAGGGCAAACCTCAACTCAGGGGTTTTTGGAATACTAATTTTTGAAAATACATTTTGGCCAAATTAATTTTATAAGAAAATACTATACTGCTATAAACACTTGGTATGACCATTGGGCAGAAGTTTTGGGTAAGGAGTTGAATTCTACAAGAGGGAGTAGTTGACTTTAAAGAGCACTTGAAAAACACAGGGAGAAAAACTTAATTCCAAATAAAAGCCAAATGAATGCCAAGAATTTTTGCTGGTCCAAATTCTCATGCTTTACTGATGCAAATGACATGTTACAAAATGCACGGTGTGACACGTGTAGGGCCACCTTGGGGGAACCCGAGGGCTGGTAAAAACCTGTAGCATCACCCATCCGGTCGTGGCCTGAGAAAAGATACGCGCCGCTACTATCAGGGTGTCGGCATGCCGGGAGGTCTTGCTGGATTAGTTTTACCTTAGTCGGAATATCTTGAGCACGGGATTACCTTACTCGGGTCTTCCCACCTTGGAGTTGCGACTCCGCAGATCGTGAGCTTGTGATGGGCTAAGTTGGGACACCCCTGCAGGGTTTGATCTTTCGAAAACCATGCCCGCGGTTATGTGGCAGATGGGAATTTGTTAATATCCGGTTGTAGATAACTTGACACCATGTTCAGAATACACTACCAGCGTGAGTAACCGTGACAGTAATTTTCCGAAGGGGTTCGGGAAGTGAACACGGTGGGGTTATGAATGACGTGCTTAGATAGGATCACTTCGTGATCACTTTGTCAATCGTTGGCACTTCTCTTCTCGCTCTAAACACGTAAGCTAGTGCTAGTGCAGCTGCAACCTTGTTTTCAGCCTTGTTCCACACCCAAGGCTTGATAGTATTGCTACCCGGGAACGGGATTGCTGAGTCCTCCGTGGCTCACAGATTCTACACAACACTAGATGCAGGTACCGATGAGAACTACACAGGAGATGGCAAAGAGTTGTATCGGGAGTTCGACGAAGAATGTGGGCGATACTACGTGTCTTATCCAGAGGATCAGTAGGGCACTTACTAGGATGATCGGGACCTTGTGTGGCTTTATTTATGGTATCTTTCATTTGGATCTTCGTCCGTAGTCGGACTGTGATGTTATTTGGATGATGAATGTTTATGTAATATCTTGTGTGACGTGGCGAGTGTAAGCCAACTAATCTTTTACAATTTCACCCCTCTTTTACATGAGTTGTGCAAAGATACCATTCTTGAGATCATTCCAGTATGATATTATGCCTTTAAGTCGTGCCACAACACGTGGGAGGTATAATCTCATACTGGGCATTACAAGTTGGTAATCAGAGCCTTCTCCGACCTAGGAGCCCCCACTGATTGATCGAATCGTTGACGGTTGAGTCTAGGCACACACATGAAAATGTTTTGAGTCCTATATATATATATCGGAGAGAAGGATTTATTTTACTCCTCATCCCTTTATCACTCTGGTGAGGACTTCTGTCGATTACTCTATTTCTTCTACTCTCAAAAATTCACTAATATTTTTTAGGATCACGCGAGTATTGTTTGGGTTGTTCCGATGTCTTTGTAATGAGAACATTGTTCTCGATGCCTCCTGTCATTTAGGGGTTGTGGCAGTATCCCGGGAAGTTGATCTCCGAGGTGTTGTCGTCACAAATCTATCGCAGCAGTTCTGGAATACTTAAGATGGCCGACATCGAAAACTCTTCTATGCGGTTAGTGGTAAGATAACCCTGACATCACCCAGTACTGGGGAGGTAGTTCGGGAGTATTGCCATAGCTTGTATAGCAGATGCGTTTCGAAGGTCCGAGGTAAACGGTTTCCGGAAATAACTGGTTATGTGTTGAAGGATGGATACAGCCGGATGTAGGATTAGAGTTGAGTGCGCGGTGCTTCCCCTGTATCCCCAACACCTGATTGCATAACTGGAAACTTTCGGAAAATAATAGGTGGGTTCATCTAGTAGTTCATAAGCATTCTTCCAACGAATGCATGATATGGAGTTCGGGGTTCTACATTGAGTGAAGTGGTTTTATGGGCGTTTGTTCCGATCGGGAGTTGCATCTTAAAGGGTCCTTGGCTATGCTGATCCGGGGATTGCAAAACCCTTTTGTAACACGTTCCATAAGCTTTCAGCACGAATGTGTCGAACGAAACTTCTATCTTGTATTTGTTCTATCTGCTCCTTGTTGTTTTTATTTACCTTTTGTTCTCCCAAGTGGCTTATCGAGAAGATTGTTGTACCATTAATCTGTGGATTACATTCGTTCATTTTGTTCGAATGTTCTTGTGAAGACTTATGTTGCAATTTCTAGCCATTGATTCAGCTTATATATTTTCAATCAATGGCTAATAGTTGTCATCTCATTCAGGATGGCTCCTAAGAAGGTTCCCAATGCTAAGCCAGAGGGTGAAGAAGTTCCTCATCGTCCTCCTTCCCATCCTCCTCCGTCTGAGGCCTGGAGAGCAATTATGCACGCGACAAACCAGAACACCCAGATGCTTATGCAAATGATGCAGAACATTCAAGCCAACCAAGCAAATCAAGGTGGTCATGGGAACCAAGGCCAAGGCAATCTGTTCAATCAACTTCACTTTGCTACACCCAACCAATTCCTGGCAAACCAACCGAAGGCGTTCAGTTACTGTGTGGATCCGCTAGATGCTGAAGACTGGATAACAGACATCAAAAAACATTTCGAGTGCAGTAACGTGAGACCTAAGGATTATGTCAAGTTTGCCGCCTTCCAACTCAAGGATCAAGCTGCTGATTGGTGGCAACAGTACAAAGATTCCAGAGAAGGACGTGAAATCTCGTGGACTGACTTCTGCAAGGATTTCCGTTCTCACCACATTCCAACTAGTGTCACCGAAGGCATGCGTGAGAAATTCTGCAACCTGAAGCAAGGCACCATGTCCATTTATCAATACAATGTCAAGTTCGAGAACCTTGCCCGCTATGCCAAGCAAGACATCCTAGATTCCAAGAGCAAGATTTATCAGTTCTGTGGTGGTCTGAAGGATGAACTCCAGCTAGCTCTCACCTTGTTTGAGCCGGATGAATTTGATCAATTCTATAACATGTCCCTTAGGCAAGAGGCAGCCCAGCTCAAGGATGAAGATTCCAAAAAGAGGATCAGAGATGCTGTCAACTCCTCCTCTTTTTCCCAAGTGGTCGCAAAGCAGTAGAAGTTTTGGCTTCCACCTCCTCCATTGCTCTGCCCTCCCAACAATAACAAGCACTCTGGTGGCCGTGGTTTCTCCCACCCACCCGACCCAAGAAATTAGTCAAAGAATCACTTTCAAGCTTCAAAGTCAAGCGGTCCTTATCACCATCCTCTCTCAGAAGTGGTTTGCAACAAGTGCACTCAGAAGGGTCATTATGCTAACAAGTGTCCAAACCCAAGGCGCCTTCCGCCTCCTCCACCTGTCAGCACTGCTATTGTCAAGCACAATCCCAAGCAAGCAAGAGTGAATCTGATGAATGCAGCTCAAGCGGAGAATTCTTCAGATGTGATACTTGGTAACCTTCCAGTTAACTCTATTCCTGCAAAAGTGTTGTTTGATTCGGGTGCATCATGTTCTTTCATGTCTCAACCTTTTGCATCCAAGCACAATGTTGACATCAAAAGTTTGCCAAGGGAGTTATCAGTTATTTCTCCGGGGAGACGAATGCATTCTAGTATTTTTGCTCCAGATATATCTATTTATATGGGTGATCACCGCTTTCTGGTTTCTCCGGTTATTCTCAGGAACTCCGACATTGATCTTATTCTTGGGATGGATTGGCTCTCCAAGCATGATGCAAACATTGATTGTGCAAATAAGGAAGTCAAACTTACTCATCCTGACGAAGACGTGATTATCTTCGCCTCTCGATATAACACAATCAGGCTATTCTTTCTCAATGACAAGGGCGAGATTAATGCCATTTCTCAGATTTCGGCGGTCAATGAATATGAAGATTTTTTCCCTGAAGAGCTTCCAGGCATGCCTCCGCATCATCAAGTTGAATTCGTCATTGAACTCGAGCCCGGTACCGAGCCAGCATGCCGGCGTCCGTACAAGCTTTCCCCTGATGAGTTGAAGGAGCTGAAGAAACAACTCGATGAGCAAGAACGTATGGGTCTAATCAGGCCTAGTACTTCTCCTTGGGGCTGTGATGTTCTATTTGTCAAGAAGAAGGATGGCACGGAACGCCTTTGTGTTGATTACCGGCCACTGAACAAGAAGACAATAAAGAACAAGTATCCGCTCCCCAATATCAATGAATTGTTCGAGCAGCTCAAAGGAGCAAAGGTGTTCTCAAAGCTCGATCTCCGGATGGGTTACCATGAGATTCGTATCCGTGAAGAGGATATTCACAAGACCGCATTCAAAATGACCTATGGTTCCTATGAATACACGGTCATGTCTTTTGGCCTTGCAAATGCTCCACCCACCTTCTCAAGGATGATGCACTTCATATTCAACCCCTACACCAATGAATTTGTTCTCGTCTATCTGGATGACATCTTGGTATTCTCCAAGAATAAAGAAGACCATGCCAAGCACCTCCGTTTGGTCCTGCACAGGCTCCATGAACACAAGTTCTGTGCAGAGTTCTCCAAATGTGAATTCTGGGTAGATAAGGTCTTATATCTTGGCCATATCATCTCTGCTGAGGGTATTTCTGTCAACCCCGAGAAAGTTGAAGCTATTGTCAACTAGGAACCCCCGCGGAATGTCAAGCAACTTCGAAGCTTCCTTGGTCTCGCTAGCTATTGCAGAAGGTTCGTTGAGAACTTCTTCAAGATTGCCAAGCCTCTCTCAAACCTGTTGCAGAAGAATGTCAAGTACAACTGGACTCCTGATTGTGATGTGGCATTCAAAACACTCAAAGAGAAACTCATTTCTGCTCCGGTTCTTACTCCACCGGATGAGTCCAAGCCCTATGAAGTCTTCTGTGATGCTTCTTTACAAGGACTTGGTGGTGTTTTCATGCAAGACAAGAAGATTGTGGCATACACTTCTCATCAATTGAAACCAAATGAGAAGAATTACCCCACACATTATCTCGAGCTAGCAGTAGTCGTACATGCCTTGATCACGTGGAGACACCTTCTGTTGGGCAGAAAAGTGGACATCTTCACCGATCACAAGAGCTTGAAGTACATCTTCACATAGCCTAACCTGAACCTTCGCCAGACTCATTGGGTTGAGATGATCCAAGAGTATGATCCAAGCATTGAGTACACACCTGGTAAGGCCAATGTCATTGCAGATTCCTTGAGCAGAAAGGCATATTGCAACAGCCTCCTTCTCAAGCTGTTCCAGCCTGAACTTTGTGAATCATTCAGGAAGCTCAACTTCCAAGTTGTTCCGCAAGGTTTTCTTGCAAACCTTCAAGTTGCTCCTTCCTCGGAAGGTCAGATCCGTGAGGCCCAGCTCAGTGATGCCATGGTGCAGAAAGTGAAACATGGTATTGCTAAGGGTACTCCCAAATACAAGTGCTATCGCGTTGATGAGAAAGACACCTTGTTCTTTGAGGACAGAATTGTCGTTCCTAAGGGTGATCTCAGGAAGCTCATAATGAACGAAGCACATGACTCCCTCCTCTCGATTCATCCCGGAAGTTCCAAGATGTACCAAGACCTCAAGCAATCGTACTGGTGAACTCGCATGAAAAGGGAGATTTCCCAATTCGTGAATGAATGTGATGTCTGCAGAAGAGTGAAGGCAGAGCATCAACGTCCAGCCGGTCTCCTCCAACCTCTACCTATTCCCGAGTGGAAGTTCGACCACATTGAAATGGATTTCGTCACTGGGTTTCCTAAGTCCAAGAAGGGGAATGATGCTATCTTTGTAGTCATTGACAAGCTAACCAAAGTAGCTCACTTCCTTCCCGTCAAAGAATCCATCAATGCAGCTCAGTTGGCAGAGTTGTACAATTCCAAAATTGTTTCGTTGCATGGCATTCTTCAAGTTATCTCCTCAGACCGTGGAAGTTTGTTCACATCCAAGTTCTGGGACTCCTTTCAGTCAGCCATGGGCACTAAGATTCGTTTCAGCACTGCGTTTCACCCTCAGACTAGTGGTCAAGTCGAAAGAGTGAACCAGATACTCGAAGACATGCAGAGAGCTTGTCTCATCTCTTCCGGTATGAAGTGGGAACATTGTATCCCGTTTGCCGAGTTCGCTTACAACAACAGCTTCCAAGCAAGTGTCGGCAAAGCTCCGTTTGAAATCCTCTATGGCAGAAAGTGTCGTACCCCTCTCAACTGGTCCGAGACTGGTGAACGTCAACTTCTTGGCAATGATTTGATCTCAGAAGCCGAAGAAATGTGCAAAGTCATACGTGAGAATCTCAAAGCCGCTCAATCGCTTCAAAAGAGTTACTATGACGGCAAGCATCGTGATTTGGCTTTCGACATTGGGGATCATGTCTATCTCCGTGTTTCTCCTATGAAAGTAACCCAAAGATTCGATATCAAAGGAAAGCTTGCTCCTAGATACGTGGGCCCTTTCAAGATTCTTGGCAATAGAGGCGATCTAGCCTATCAACTTGAGTTCCCCTCCAACTTTGCAAATGTTCATGATGTGTTTCACGTGTCTCAACTCCGCAAGTGCTTCAAGACACCTGAATGCACCATTCCGTTCGAGGAGATTGATCTTCAAAAAGACTTGTCTTACCGTGAGCACCCTGTGGCTATTCTTGAAGAAACTGAGCGCAAAACCCGCAACAAGTCAATCAAGTTCTTGAAAGTTAAGTGGTCACACCATACCGACCGAGAAGCTACGTGGGAACGAGAAGATCACCTTCGTTCCGAGTATCCTTTCTTCTTCCAGTCCTAGATCTCGGGACGAGATCTTTTTGTAGTGTGCGAGAGTTTGTAACACCCCATATGTGACACCTTCCTATTATGGCAATATATGAAATGTTGACTTCAACAATTCCATTATGGGCTCTTCTTTCATTTCGGGTTTCATCGTTTTGCGTGTGCGTGTGTGCATTTCATCCATGTCATGTTGTCATGTGCATTGCATTGCAATCATGTTGTCACTTGCACCCGGTCCTGCCCGTCTCTTCCCGTTGTCTGTTTCGAGTTCTGACACTCACACACGTGCCCGTTGCACCCCCGAGTCCTTCTTTCGTGTGTGGCCATGTAAGGTTCCCGGAATTAGGTGAGACTTGTCGTGCGTTGTTGTTTTGGTACGTGTAGGCCGCTTGTCAAGTTTCATCGCGTGTGGAGTTCGTTTGGTACTCCAACGGTTAACCTAGTGGGCTAAAAGCACCTCTTCCTTCTGGCCCAAGACCCCCTCCACAACAGCCCACTAACCCAGCACAACCACTCCCATCCTCTCGGTCGTTGGATCGTGATCGTGTGGGCGAAAACCGCTCCTCATTTGGAGTCTCCTAGCTCCCAATGCTTATAAAAACGTCCCCCACGTCCATTTTTGCGGATGAAACCCTAGCCCGAGCTCCACCTCCGCCGCCGGACAGGTCCGGATCACGCCGGACACGTCCGCCGGACGTGCCCGGCCAATCCGGAGCCGCCACGTGGCGCTCTCCGCTGCCGCTTCCCACCCGCGCAGCCGGGCCCGCGAGCCCGAGGCTGGCCCTTCCCGGGCAGCGTCGGGCCACTCCGCCGCCCCGGCTCCCGCCTCCAACTCCGGCCGCCACCGCGCATCACTGCCGCCGCGCCGCCGGGCCACGCCCCGCCGCCTCCGGCCGATGGGTCCCTGCCGCCTCGACCGGCGCGCATCGCCGCCGCCGCGGCACCCGTCCGCCGCCCGGCCGCGCCTCTCGCCGGCCGGCCCCCGCCACTCTCCGCCACCCGGCCTCGCCGCCGCCTCGCCGGGCCGCCGCGCCTCCCGCCGCCAGCGCCGCCTCGCCGTCTCCGGTCGCCGGAGCCACCGCTGTCCCGATCTGGTTTTTGGGACCAGATCCACCAGTCAAGCGATCCAAACGCCATGCTCCACCCGGATCTACTCGTCCCACACGCCTCCGTCCACGTTTGACTTTCGGGAGGTGAAAATTCCACTAAGTCCCCAGATTTTCGTAATTTTGTTGCATCCTTTGCATGGCTGTAACTTTGTGCTCGTAGATCCGTTTTGGGCGTGTAATATATCAAAATGTTCGTTGTGATATGCTCTTCATTTTGTTCCACTGTGGCATGCTTGTTTGAGTTCATATTGATGCTCTAATCATCGTGGCAAGAGTGCTATACGATTAAAACTGCTGATGATTGTAATTTTGTTGCCATGTTTGAGATGTGATAACTTTGTGCATGTTGGTCCAAATGGAGCATATGATATGTCAAAATGTTCATTGTGAAGTGCTCTACATGATGCTTGCTGTAGCATTCATGTTAGGTGTCATAATGCCATGTTAATCTCTGTTGCAAAAGTGCATGTGGCTATTAAGTGCTGAAACTTGTTGTGAGATGCTGTTTTGACTTCTCATTGCTAGTGATGTGTTTGTCTTCTTGTCACATGTCAATATGTTTTAGAAGCACAATCATATGGTCTTTGCTGTGGTGCAAACCACTTTCCATGATATGCCTTGAGGTGACTTAAACAAGCTTGTAAACATGCCATGCCAATGTTGTTGTTTTATACTTGGTGAAAAAACTGCTAAGTCTGGAATCTGTTTAACCTGATGCTATGTTTGCTTGATGCCCCACTCAAATCCATGCATGTTTTGGTATGTCAAATGATCATTCCTTGTTGTCCATGTTATGCTCTATCCACCCATGCCCTTACTTGCACATATGGTCTGTTGTAGCTTATTTATTTCTTGCTCTCAAGTTGCTATAAATTTACCTGTCAGGTTTTTTATTAGCATGATCAATTTGGTGAAGGTTGTTGTTATTGATCCATGCCTCCTATGGAGTTGTTTGATGTATGCTATGTCTACTACATGTCCATGATCTTTACATACTTAGCGGATTTGATATGCATGTTGTTTTGTGCCTCCGAAGGCAGCATCGTGATGATGTTTTTGCCTTCCCAGATTTTGATTGTCTGGATAAATTTATTGCAACTTGCCATGCTTGGTTAATTGTGTTCCATTAGGTTCTTGGGTGTGTTCTAAGTTCATGCTTGTTAAGTATCATGTCTACTTCACATCCATGCCCTTTGTCTCCATGTTTGAGTGTTGTAGCATAATTATTTCTTGCTGCAAAGATGCCATGTGGCTGTAAACTCTAGTTTTGTGTGAATACTGTTTTGCTTGCCATTTGCAAACCGTGTGTCCGTTTCCGGCGATCTTTATATCGATTTCAACCAAAACCTTCCCCTCTATCCAGTGGCTTGCTTGTTTTTCCAAGATGAGGCCTTCTCCATCATCTTCTCCTTAGGTTAAAGTGCTTCCGCATGCATACGCACATCATACTTGCATCATGTTGTTTGTCCATTGCACCGTGTTTGATATTGTGCCGTGTTGTGTTCTTGTGTTGAGTAGATCCGGGAGCCGAGAACGAGTACGAGGTTTTTACCGAGGTTGAGTGTGAGGAGCAAGGTTACGTTCCCTCCGAGGATTCAACAGGTAAGATGACCTTACCCAGATATCACTACTATCTTTGCCTATGCTAGATGTCTCGCTCTTTAGCTTTTTGCCTCGATGCTTATGTCTATTTGTCAGCCTCCTATTGATGCCATGAACCTCTCTAACCACCCACCTAGCAAACCATTGTTTCACTACGTACACATCGCTCAGCCCCTCTTATAGCGTTGTTAGTTGCAGGAGAAGATTTGAAGATTCTTGCTTCATGTTGAAGTTATTGTTGGGATATCACAATATATAAACACGTAAACTAAATCATCTATATATTGGTAATGGCTGGAAGGCTAAGCCTCTTGCTTGGTGTTTTGTTCCACTCATGCCACCCTAGGAACTGTTTAAACCGGTGTTATGCTCCTTGATTTTGCGCCCCAAACACGGATGGGGTTTATGGGCCCCCCTCGATAACCCGCTCAGCGCTAAAGCTTTTCCAGCAAGGCCCAACCTTGGTTTTACATTTGCCTAATAACTAAAACTTGCATAGGGAGTTAGAAAGCCTTTTCTTAATCAACAACCCGGGCCAGTGCTCCAAATGAGTGTTGGTCCAAACTGGGGGTCCTGCAGGGCCACCTTGGGGGAACCCGAGGGATGGTAAAAAACCTGTAGCATCACCCATCCGGTCATGGCCTGAGACGAGATACGCGCGGCTACTATTAGGGTGTCGGCACGCTAGGAGGTCTTGCTGGATTAGTTTTACCTTAGTCGGAATATCTTGAGAACAAGATTCCGAGAATACTCGGGTCTTCCCACCTTGGAGTTGCGACTCCGTAGATCGTGAGCTTGTGATGGGCTAAGTTGGGACACCCCTGCAGGGTTTGATCTTTCGAAAGCCGTGCCCGCGCTTATGGGGCAGATGGGAATTTGTTAATATCCGATTGTAGATAACTTGACACCATGTTCAGAATACACTACCAGCGTGAGTAACCGTGACGGTCATTTTCCGAAGGGGTTCGGGAAATGAACACGGTGGGGTTATGAATGACGTGCTTAGATAGGATCACTTCGTGATCACTTTGTCGATCGTTGGCACTTCTCTTCTCGCTCTAAACACGTAAGCTAGTGCTAGTGCAGCTGCAACCTTGTTTTCAGCCTTGTTTCACACCCAAGGCTTGATAGTATTGCTACCCGGGAATGGGATTGCTGAGTCCTCCGTGGCTCACAGATTCCACACAACACCAGATGAAGGTACCGATGAGAACTACACAGGAGATGGCACAGAGTTGTAGTGGGAGCTCGACGAAGAACGTGGGCGATACTATGTGTCTTATCCAGAGGATCAGTAGGGCTCTTACTAGGATGATCGGGACCTTGTGTGGCTTTATTTATGGTATCTTTCATTTGGATCTTCGTCCGTAGTTGGACTATGATGTTATTTGGATGATGAATGTTTATGTAATACCTTGTGTGACGTGGCGAGTGTAAGCCAACTACTCTTTTACAATTTCATCCCTCTTTTACATGAGTTGTGCAAAGATACCATTCTTGAGATCATTCCACTATGATATTATGCCTTTAAGTCATGCCTCGACACGTGGGAGGTATAATCTCATACTGGGCATTACAGAAGTGCCGCATCTCCTTTTGGAAACTATGATCCTTGTTGGGAGATGTTCCGTTATGGAAGGTGCAAGCACCAAAACTTGTGCCAAACTTTACCAAATTTTTTTCATGTGATCGTGAGAGCACGCGACAGTGACACAATGATTCTCGTTATTTTCGAGACTCTATATGCATTTCTTGAAATTAAAATACCAACTAGGCCTATGCCTCTAGCCGCACCCTATAGGCGAACTATTTGAAGTTTTTCCCATTTCTCGCACAACGAATGAAAACTCGCAAAGCGACTCACAAATGATCTTGCTAACACGCATGTGTAGTTGCGACTATATATGTATATACATACAAATGAGATATTTTTTTGCATATTCACAGTTTGAGATTACTAGCAAGGCCTGCCGCCTGGTAAAATGTTTGAGAAAAGCAAATCATAGGCTATAATCGTGATTTCTTATCGTGGAAAAAAATTGGAGGCGAAACGATGAACTCATGTTTTCATTCAAACAAAAATATGATGTTAGGTAATGTAAATGTTTTCAACCAGCACACGATTCACTCACGAAAGTTGTGTGTCCACTAAACCATGGCCGATGCCCTCCTCTGCCACGCGCGATCTGAGTCGTGCGTTCTGATTGGCCAGAACCCAAACTCCACGGATCATACATCTGCACCCTTGGATTCTCCTTGATCAAACGATGATCCTCATCCCTTTAGACAACACATGTAGGTGTTATTAAATAGCTCCTCCACAAAATGATTTCAAATAGCACACAGTTCACACACGAAAGCCATGTGCCTTCTAATTGGCCAGAACTCAAACCCCACTGATCGTACGTCTGCACCGTTGGATGCTGCCAGATCAAACGACAATCCTCATCCCTTTCGACAGGAAATGCAGCCAGACTAGGAATTGATTTATATGCCTAAATGCACGGTAAATGCCAAAAAATGTCTTACATATACAACACGGGACCTGAAATGCGCCAGCAAATCAAACCCGTGGTATAATTGTGATTGTTTTACGTGGGAAAAATTAGAGGCGAAACGATGAACCCACGTCTTCATTTCAATATTAGTACGTCTTGATTTCAAATGAAATTATTCTATTTGTGCACACAAGCGCTCAGAGGCAACCGTTTGCATATGCCTTTTCTCGCGCGTGGTGACCGGGGATATTTTTCACCCTTTTCACCAAGGCCGCCAACACCCGGAGTCCCCAACACCCCCACGGTCCGCCCGCATTTCACTCAACTAGTCCACCCAATCTCCATCCCCAGGCCCCCCCTCCCCCAGATCTACAACCGAACCCTCTCCGCCGCAGCCATGCTCACCCTGGCCGTGTGCCTGCTCTTCGGCGCCAAGCCTACCTCCATTGCTATTCTCAACACGCGGCGGCCCGCACCTCGCCGTCTTCGTTTTCTCGCCAGCAACCCTCGAGCATATCGATGCAGTAACCCTCGCCTCTCCTGTGGTCCGACCGGATTTGCATTAAGAAGCATGTTAGTTACTGCTCTCCGTCGTAGTGAGGCATATTTCCTCACAACCCCTCTTCCAATTTCTTTCTCTATGTTCCCAAATTGGCTATAAAATAACGGAGAGCGTACATATGTTCATTATGTACCTTACTTACTATCCCTCTGTTCCTAAATATTTGTCTTTTTAGAGATTTCAAATGAACTACCACATACAGATGTATATTGACATATTTTAGAGTGTAGTTTCACTTATTTTGCTCTATATGTAGTACCTTGTTGAAATCTCTAGAAAGAAAAATATTTAGGAATGGAGGGTGTACATATAAGTTGTATTTTTTCCAATAAGTTACTTCCTATTTACAGATCGCGGGCGCCCGAGTCACACAAACTTAAAAAATTAGTCGTACATTTTCTAAATTATTGCTTGGCATGTTTAGAAAGCTTGATACCAAGTTGTTAGTTTTATGCTTATCCTCCTTTCCTGAGTTTCGCATGTGTTCTCTGTAGATGCCGAGTAGCAGCGACAACACTCATGCTTCAGGAGATGTATCTTCATCTGATTCGGACAACCCTAGATCATCAACAAATTGTGAGGGATCAAGTAATCTTGAACGGGATAGAGCTTCAGAAATTACCCTTTCGGTCAGGACACAGAGGCATGCTCCAAGGAAGCCCACACACCAGCCTAAAGGTGTATATGAAGTAACCAAGATTAATTTTAAGTCTTGGGCTCCAACTAAACCAGATAAAGCACGCATGAGGTTTAGGAGTGCGTGTGGATTTGTTGGCAGGGCAAGGCTCAACATTTATCTGATGGGGTTTCGGAAGGCTAACACAGAAACAAGGTGACGGGTAGTCCGGGAGATCATGGATCACTTCAATGTTCCAGAGCAGTGGAGAATGCAGGTGGAACACGCTGCACTGAAGAAGGCTAAGGATGCTTGGAGAAACTGGAAGCATGTGTTGTACAAGAAGTACTTGAGTGAAGGCAAGGACCCAATCCCCACATACCCCCAAATTACAAAGGCAGGTTCGGCAGAATTCAAAAGGGTCAGGGCAACTAAAGAGTTTGCTAAGAAGAGTTTCAAGCAATCGGAACTTCAGAAGAAGAACATACACCCCCACCGGGTGTGGCAAGATACTACGACATGAAACTGATATGGGACCAGGAGGACAAAGAAGCAGTAGCGGCGGGTGGGAATCTGGCCTTTAGTGAAATCAGGGGCAAACTCGCCATAGACTACTTGCGGGCACGGGCAAAGAGGTGTGATGACATAACTTATTACTTTGAAAACTCATGTGACGCCGAACTGTATCAAGTGATGTTAGAGGCTTCCAAGATCCCTGGAAGGTTCTACAGGAACTCAAGGCCATGTGACATTCTGTCCATTGCTCTAGAAACAAAAGAGCCCCCTGGTCGTGCAAGGGGTATAGGTGTTAATGTCCCGCACAAGAAGGCTTTCACACTCAGCAAAGAAGAGAGGCCCAGCATGAAAAAATTGAGGACTAAAATGAAGCAGAATTGATTGTATGAAATGTTGAGGAAGGATATGTATCCGGCTGTTCGAAAGGATGTTGAGAAGTCAATGATGATGCAGAAGACTCTAACACTGACATATAGCCAGCAGATGGGAGGGGAGGCGGGTATGGAGGATGCTGCTTATTGCGCGACACCACTGCACAAGAGTAGCTGTGCATCAGCTGACCCCAGCAACACTGAGACTGCAGCTGTTCGTGAAAATGCTATATCTGATCTATCTGGAATGAAAGACGGACTAAACGTGCTTACACATTATGAAGGTACATTAAAATGTGCAATAGCCAGGGTTTGCCCACCCTTCTTCGACAATGTTCCATTGAAGCCGGGCTGTGTGAAGTGCTACGTGACTGAAGTAAAGCCTGGATTCAATGAATTTGCCCTGAAGAATGTCCTAGGAGACTTCGATGAGCAAAGGACCTTGGGAGAAACACTGTTACATCACATCCAGTGGCCATGAAAGGAAATAGAGT
This sequence comes from Secale cereale, assembly GCA_902687465.1. Classification (NCBI taxonomy): domain Eukaryota; kingdom Viridiplantae; phylum Streptophyta; class Magnoliopsida; order Poales; family Poaceae; genus Secale; species Secale cereale. The sequence goes on from LR738715.1 coordinate 403,534,625, forward strand.
TCATCGATGAGATCTCTAAAGCCCAGCCAAGAGCAACCACTGTCGCCCCTCAATCAGTAACGCTCTCCTTGCCACAGCAACTCTCATGGGCTGATGCATCAACCTGTGATCAGCCGGCCCAAATTTGTGGCGTACATGCCATGTCATCCTCTGCCTCAAAGCAGCCAGTGGCAAGGCCTACAACTGCTGAAGATGCACCACCGGTTCAGATGCTGACCGCTGAAGCAGCGGGGGGAGACCCAATTGCAGCACATGGTCAGCAGACCAACCTGGTGGAACAGACTGCTAAGAAGTATGATGCTTTGGAACCACCTGCTAAGCAGTCTATAGGTCCAGAACCGACTACTCATCAGTCCGTCAGTCCGCGGTCACGTGATCAGCATACCAATGCGTCAGCACTTCCTGCTCAGCAAACCAATGCGTTCGCACGTCCTGCTCAACACACCGACAAGTTGGCACCACCTGCGCAGAAACCCGACACGACTTCAACACATGGTCAGCAGTCCGATGCCTCTGCTCCTATAGCCCAGCAGTCTGTCGCAGCAGCACCGCCAGCTCAGTGATCTGGCATAGATAAACCGTCTACTAAACAGTCCGTTCAAGCTTCACCGTCTGCTCGGTAGTCTACCTTGCAGGCAACTAGACGTTCTACCAGAAATGCTTCAAGTACTAAGAAGGATGTGGCCAAAAAGGCTACACCCACGGCCACGAGGAAGCGCAGCGGGAGAGTGAAGAGGAAAGAGAACGATTGCCTCTTACTTAAAGCACTCATTGCCTAGAACCAAATTAACAGCAGCTTGTTCGAATCGAGGAGTAATATTATTTCCGACAACATGGATGATGAAGAAATAGCTTTGCATCTTGCTAAAAGTAAAGCGTGCGTACTTGAATCACGCAATTATGTCCATGGCCAGCCATTTCTTGTTGGCGAATACTTTGATGAGTGCAATTCCAGTTGTCGCGAGTTACATGAATATTGCATGGATCAAATGTCAACATGTCATCATGGTTTGCTAGTCCACTACAATAGAGATCATTTCCGACATGATGTTGGTTCCATCAATGTGAGTTCCGAGGACTTACATCTCTTATTCAACTTCAACGTGCTCGATGCCACTCTTGTTAGATGCCTGATTTTGTAAGTTCTTAACAAACTCTGATCAACTTCTCCATACAAGGATGTAGATGATAAACAACTAACTGCATTTTATTCCTCTTAAGGGATTGAACGCACAGAGAAGAAAAAGGGAGAGCATGTATTTCATATATCCAACATTATAAAATAGCACAACAATACATGGTAAGGACCGACGGGACTCGGCCATTAGCACGGTTGTCTGTTTCTTCGAAAACACATCCCATGCAGAATCATTTGTCTAGCCATATCATGAATGGTAAGTCAAGTAAACAACCACGCATACACTGGTTGCCTTTCAGATTTCGACATAATTCGTAAGTTTTTGGCTTTCTTAATATGTAGAGATAACCGGATATTGGTATTCATTGTTCCAAACAAGAACACAATTTACTACATCGATTATCTCAGAGAGTCAACAAACGCTCAGGATCTGACACATCTTCAGCAATTCATTGATAGGTATTGAATTCTACGATGTTGAAATTAATTTGCATTCATAGCTGGTTCAATAATTGATGTTGTCAGAATTCATCTTCATTTGCAGTGTGCTCGCATTGTGGAAAACTAAACCAGGGAACCTGTTCAAGAGGGAACTACCTCTGCAGCACGGCATCGTTTCTCCGGTAACACACCAAAATCCGTTATTTTAGGAAAATTTATACAACAGTCTGCAAATACCTTTTCTTACACTAGTCAAATGTTCAAGCTTCTAAATAAACCTCTTTCTATTTTGTCCAAAGAAAAAATAATACATCTAACATTGGTTAGGTTGTTCCTAACATGACAAATACATGACTAATTCTGTACAAAAAATTTCAGTGTCCTCAGCAAGAACCAGGGACACAAGATCTCCATCTGCAAATCTGTTGATAGTTGTGACGACCCTCGTGAATTAGTACCAGTAAGTCTATCATAATTAATATCTTCTACTCCACTCATATGGCACATTCTAATCTAAAAATACTGCTGCTCATCTTAAGATCGAGGACCCCTGAACAGCTCCGGGCTGGTAAATTGCTGATGGTTTGGAGATTTATTAGCGACTTCTTCCTGAATCACTACATCAATCCCACTGGTGATAATGAAGATTTCAGCATGTGTTCTCCTTAAACATTGAGTAAGAGTTAGCCGCTAATCATATAGGCATGGATCCATTGTTTTCCATCTGACGAGGTCTTCGTATTTCGTACACTATGATTAATTATGTAATGCATATATGTGTGGACAAATCATTGGATTTTAGCTACCATATGTTCAATTGCAATTGTTGTGAAATCTGATGAATGTTCTTTCTGTGGACACTATTTGTTCAACTAAATATTGTGGAGAACTTACTTTTTGCGTGCCATTTCAAAATGGGATATTTTGGTTTATTTGTTCAATTCAATATTGTGGCGAATTTGCTTTTGTCGTGCCGATTCAAAATGGGATATTTTGTTTATTTGTTCAATTTAATATTGTAGCGAATTTGCTTTTTGCATGTCGATTCAAAATGGGATATTTTTGTTTTGACCTGGCAATTGCTCCGCACAAGGTTCAACTAAATGAGTGTGTGTGCGATCCACATCGGAAAACATACGTCAATCATGGTGGAACTGTCGATGATACACAACAGATCACAAACGATTTGCAGTGCTACTACATGTGCGTAGGGTCTCCGAACCCGTTTGTGATATTGCATTACCGCGCACGAGAACTCGGAGTAAACCGTGCCCAATGTAAAATACAATCCCAGTCGTAATTTTTTTAGGAAACGTGTGGGATCCCAAACAAAAAGCACACATCACTCTTTCTGCAGTCGTCGGTGATAGACAACAAATCACAAACGGTCTGCAACACTTGTATGTGTGTGAAGGGGCTCCAGAACCATTTATGAGAGAACATTATAACATACGGTAATTGTTGGGAAACGTGTGCGATGGAGTCTTGCATGGCAGACGGGTTACGTAGAAAACTCGTGTGCGATGGGGCACAAATCGCACACAGTTCATATGTTGGCCCATGTGCCTTACATGTTGTTTCCCAAGCGGTTCATTACGACATATCGTATGGTTTCACTGCATCATTAGAAATGCTTAATCACCGATACCACACGTGTGAAACAATTTAGTGTGTGCTGCATCGCACACGATTACATTTTGGAAGGCCTCTGGATCACTGCTCCATATCCCCGACGGTTTGAGGGTTGTGTGGGAAGGACACCATATCACCCACACTCACTTGGGATGGTCCCAAATGCCATCGCGGAAAGGGGTTAAAAACCGTTTGTATAGCAGCGATGAGTACCAGTGATGATTGATCCTTCGTACGCTCAGCTGAGGAAACCTAACCCGGAGTTTCATCGTGCATGGGAGTCGAAGATGATAGATGAAGATCACATCGTGTATGCAGCAATGGATGCCTACCTTTGTTTAAATATCTACAAGGGTTGGATGAAGAAGCAGAGCCCATTGTCTGGTTCAAGCAAAGAAGTGTCGGCGAAGAGGAAGAGGAAGAGTGACGAGGACGAAGTCGAGGACGTGGACTCAGACTCCGAGTAAGGTGGCAGTGCCGTTGCTCATACTGGTTCTACTGTAGTGTCAAGTGGACTACTAGTAGTTGCTTAGATTTATTTCAGGGGTGTGTTGTGCTAAGCCCCCAGTAGAACTATGTGATGTTCTATCTCATTATTTGAACTCTTTAGTACGTACAATAGTACTAGTATGTCTTACTACTATTCTTCTTGTAGTTGGTACTACTACTCTATCTTCGTGTTCCTACTGTACTTAATATGTACTACTAGTATAATTTGGGTCAGTCGATTTGTGAAAGATGTTCGATGGAGCAAAGGAAGAAGACGGTAGAGAAGCTACCCCACTATCTATTTTAGGGTGGCAGGGTGCCCATGATCAATCTTATGAGTGTTAGGTGTGGAATGCAGTTCGCCGGAAAAAATGGGTCGTGTCCGGGGTTAAACGGATGACAGAGGTGGGGGTGCATGGCAGTGGCAAGCGGTTCAGTGGAGGGCGGGGAGGCGGCGGTAGGAGGTTAGGCCCGTGGCATGCTGGCGGCTCAATGCCAGAGAGAAAAGATGAACAGTGCATCATTTTTGGAGGTGAAAGAAGCCCTTATGGCCGTCCATGTTGCATGCAACGGCTCACAAGAGTCGACTGACCCGAATTGTTCCCTCAGATTGCAAGATCCATGTGGCATTCAAGCTCTTGAAGGTAGATTCCATGTCATCACCCAGTTAGCGGGCTCAGCGCGGGCGCGACCGGCTACCACTACGACAGCCACCATGTGTGCTTCCTCCCCACGGGCAGAGACGACAATGACATGCTAGCTCCTCCTCGCAGGCGTGCTGGAGCACGCACTCGTCCTCCTCTTTGTACGATGCGGGCATAGATGCGGCTGCACCTACTTGTGTGCTTGGCAGATCGGCGGCATCGCGAGGAGGGACGACAGATGACGTGAGCGGGTGAGCCTTCGACTTCATGACAGAGGGATGGCGGGGACACATCGGAGATGGGCGAGAAATGGTTGGTCGGAGTAGGCGGGCGGCGGCAGGCGCAACGGCGGCGGCATATTGATGAGTGCTCATATGGGAGCTTAGTTTAGTTTTATATAAGGTTGGTAAAACTTAAAAGAACACCATACTAATACATGTAAACATTAGACTGAGGCATCACTTATACTACCACATTAGTTATTACAGCATCGACACGGAATCCACAAGCGCGTGCACAGCGGCCGCACGGTCAATCAAACAACATGTCACTGTGTCGCGCTCGAAGGACATCCACCAAACCTTTTTTTGTGTGTGAAAACAATCCCCGAATATTACTCTACTTTTTTTCCTGCAAAAGTTCTTCACGCTACAATATGTCCATACATTTGAATTTAGCCTCAGTTCGTGCTTATTTGGATTTGGACGTTTTAGGTGCCCCCTTGAATTTTTGTAATACTAATTCTGTGTGTGTGACTGGGAGAGAACGCGTGTATGTGTCTATATGTGTGTTGTGGCGGAAGGGCAATGTGGAAATGGAGTGCGTGTGATAGAGACATAGAGAGGTGTGAAAGTGCAAATGATTAGGCATGAGTGAGACAAATACATAGAGAGATGCCGAGATAGTGTGTATACATGAGAGAGTAGTCTTCTATTTGTACTTGTGTGTGTGCGGGAGAGAGAGAGAGAGGGGGTAGCATCCGTAACACAACACAACGATCTCTCTCGATTCGTCCGTCCCTCGCACGATCACATGTAACACATGCATCAACTCACACATTTTGACACCCTCACCCGGTCGTTGCTCGCCTCAAGGCCCGCACATCGAACTCTATCTCTCATAAACAATCTCTTCATGAAAACTATATTTAGCATGTAGCTTTCCATCACATACACACACATTCTCACTATAGGTTTTATTTCTCTCAATATTTGACACAAACGCACACACACACACACACTTCCCCCTCCCAAGAGGACACAATCCATCCCCATCAAGGTTATATGGAGACCACTCTTGCTTGTGCTTCTCTGTTCTCTAGAATCCACACCACCTCAATCTTCAAAGAGGGCATCGAGAAGATCGAAGACGGTGACCATACTACACTAGAGAATGCGAGGCCATTCGGAAACGGGATGACATGACGACCGCTGACTGAATCCTCCCCCCTCTCTCTCTCGGACACATATTCGAGCAATGCGAAGTTACCATCGTAACCTTCGTAACAGGCCTACGGATACTGGTGGGTAGGGGGCTGTTTTGGTAACTTTAGCTTCACCCTACCCAACCAACCCACCCCGACACCCAGAGTAGTACACCTGAATACTCCCCATTTTCTATCCCCAACACAAAATAGACTTCTCCACGGCACCGACCCTTCGTGCTCCTCCCCTTCTTCACCGGCGCACTCGTCCACCACAGCACATCTGCCTCATCGATGATGTCGTACACCGCACTGGTGTCGGTCCACCGTCGTCGTCGTGCATGGAGCCTCTTCCCCGGCACCGTCTTCCACGGTCTCGGATCTACTTCCCGAAAGCCGAAGCCAAGCGCAGAAACACCACCGTCATGGACAATGAACTCACACCCATTGCCGACCATTATGCACAGACGCCACCGCGACCATCGTACTCCTCCTCGCTTGGTAATGTGTGTATTGAACCTCTTCGCAGTACATGTGCAGTTCCAATTTTGCTCATACCTACCCTTAAAATTTCCTGGTTGCTATTGTTCCGATAAAAGTAATTGGTTATAGCTTGCATTGTCCAACAGAATATCACCTTGTAATTGTGCGTCGCTCCTGTATTGTGCTGTGCTTGTATAGGTTCTTCGTCTGCAACCACTAGTGTTGTAAATGATGGAATTTTTTTTAGAATAGCAGGGACGAAGGATCGCGTGCGTGGGGGAAAATGCGGTAGGGCGCTCGCTAGTTTTGGCGCGTGGAGTCTGGCACGCGTTATAAAATCCAACGTCATCCCGTGCCCTCCCACTTCTCTGTGCCTCGCGACCACTCTCTCACCGCTCTTTATCGCCTCGCCGCCACCATGCCACCATACTGCCACGCGGCCGGGAAATTTGGGGCTATCGCAGCATCTGCGCACGCCCTCCGGCGCCTTCTCCGCCGAGATCTGGTTCGACAAGATGCGCCTCCGCCTCGGAATTTTTGGCACCTCCCACGAGGCCGCTCGCGAGTACGATGCAGCGACATGGCGCCTCCGACGGCCTCGTGGGGACCTGAATTTCCCCAACGTGCAGACGCGGGAGTAGGCGCAGCAGGTCGCACCTCCCCCAAGGCTTATCACCGACGAGGATCATTGCGACAATCGGAGGCGAGAGCACCGTCTTGGCATCGCTGAGATGGACGAGGAAGCCACGGCGCTATGGCGCCAAGGCTTCCTGTAGGACATCCTCAATGAGCGCGAGTTCTACACGCAAAGGAGGGCGGAGAGAGAGAAGAGGAGGGCAGGGCGAGCCGCCTATCGCGAGAACAAGTGTACATGGAAGGCGGCTGCTCAATTCAACATCAAGCTAGGAGCAGCGTCGCCCTGGGACTCCGACGATGCTAGGT
>LR738715.1:403541826-403581184 GCA_902687465.1 Secale cereale
TCGCGAGTACGATGCAGCGACATGGCGCCTCCGACGGCCTCGTGGGGACCTGAATTTCCCCAACGTGCAGACGCGGGAGTAGGCGCAGCAGGTCGCACCTCCCCCAAGGCTTATCACCGACGAGGATCATTGCGACAATCGGAGGCGAGAGCACCGTCTTGGCATCGCTGAGATGGACGAGGAAGCCACGGTGCTATGGCGCCAAGGCTTCCTGTAGGACATCCTCAATGAGCGCGAGTTCTACACGCAAAGGAGGGCGGAGAGAGAGAAGAGGAGGGCAGGGCGAGCCGCCTATCGCGAGAACAAGTGTACATGGAAGGCGGCTGCTCAATTCAACATCAAGCTAGGAGCAGCGTCGCCCTGGGACTCCGACGATGCTAGGTATCTTGACGCCTACATTAAGACGTCGGAGGAGGACATCACAAAGGCGGAGTTGGAGGACGACAAGGAGTAGTTGGACTATCTATTTTTTATCTATCTATATGTTATATCTATGTTGAGAACTGTAGTATCTATGTATCTATCTATGCCACTATCGAGTCTGAGTCGAATGTGTATACGCGCAATTTTTTGTAGCGGCCGCTGGAACTAGCTGTAGCGACCACGATCCGAATGGACTGAAGTCTCTATGTTTTGTGTCATCCCTGGATCGGTAATGCTGACACACACAGTACTTGAAGGATTTATAACAGAGTAGTAATCACACACTTATTACATCGAATGTCTCAAAAGAGAACTTAATACAAAATAATATGGCATAAGGCCATCTAACACGATAACAGCGGAAGGCTTGGAAGATAAGTGAGTCCATCAGCTCCAACGGCATAGCTGAGTGCACGACAAACGAGCTAGCGCACCTTACTCTTCTTCTGAAAAGTCTGCAACATGACAAGTTGCAGCCCAGAACTGGTCTGCACATGGAATATGCTGGCAAGATAACACAGTAGAGCAAGTAACAGAATAAAGTCTAACACTACATGCATATAAGGCTGGTGGAGGCTCTAAGGTTAAAGTTTTTGCATAAAGCCATTTTTTCCCTACAACAAAGGAATACCTTTTATTTTAACTATCATGGTAGTTCAAACATCATTGATAAGGTTCCTCCAACTCAATCCCAATTAAAGTAGTCATTATCAACCCAGCAAATTAGTTTTAGAGTGATGAGATCAACCAATAATTCAAGTACCAGATACTCAAGATGTCCATAACCGGGGACACGGCTAATCATGATTAGTTTGTACACTCTGCAGAGGTTTGCGCACTTTTCCCCACAAGACTCGATCTCCTCCATTGGATTTCTTGCACTGCATGGTGTTTGAGAAACAGATGACCGAGACACAGTCTTTCAAAAGCATTTACTCTTTACCCAAGGTGGACCGGTACACCTACTTTCCCCTACATCTGCTAGTCCACCACCGAAAGAGCTCACACAACATACTCAACTATGCCAGAGCCCATAATGGCATTGTGGCTGCACACGGAAATTTCTAGCATGAATAGTCTTATGGTCCTTTTGAGCCTGGGTGGCATTCCATAGGATAATCACACAGTTCCTCCGGGATTTCCTAGGACAATACTGGATTCTCCAGGTGCCCTGCAACCAATCCACCCAGATGTGTATTCAAGTTGCCACTTTAAGTTGAACCATTAATTAACAATATCACATCTGTCATGGATTCTCTCAAACCCAAACCACATCTACGAGCATAGCATGGCAACCTAAGCATAACGTAGAAGTAACTCCCACGGGTTTTGAAAATAATGCAGGTAATAGGTTCGACCTCAATCTATTTCACATACCCACAAGTTAAGAGACCCTACTCATGCAATGTGTGAGGGTTTGATCTAATGCATAAAAATTGGGTAATAAAGGGTATGATCAAAGTGTTACTTGCCTTGCTGATGATTCGCAAAACCTAGGTACTCCTAGTAGCACGCTTCGCACTCCGGGAATTCTATCGCAAGCAACAAAAGAATACATAAGCAACCAAGCAAAGATGCACGGGTAAAACTCAAATAAGAAGATCTAACTAGAAAGTTCAACTGAAGAACTCCGGTTTGCAAAAAGAATCAAATCAAACGGAGCAACGAAACTCAAACTACGAAAGAAACCAGATCCGTTTACTAGATTGTACTAAAGTCAAAATTTTACAGTACAAAAACCTTTTTCAAGTTGGTTAAACGGAAAGAGGGCTTCCAGACGAAGGTCTAGGCGCTTGAATCGACTGATTCCGACTTACGAGCGAAAAGAAAAACTAAAACGAAGATCAAGGCAGAAATCACGATCGAAAATAATAGCGGAAAAACCCTTAAAAAGAAAAACTGACAAACAGGCTAACGAATGAATGTTCATTGTCTGTGAGTAATGAGCAAACAACGTTTGTTAAAACAAACGTACGGACAAACGTTCGCTATTTAACTAAACCGATAGAAAACCGAAACTAACCGTAAAAATGAGATCTAGGGTTTAAAAAAACAATCGGTTTTCTCGCGAAAACCGACGGCGGCGGGCTCCGGCGAGGTGGCGGCGCGAGGCTGGCGGCGGGGCGGCGGGCTCCGGCGGCAGCGCGGCTGGCGGCGCGGCAGCAGCGCAGCGGGCTCTGGCGGCGGCAGGGCGGCGGCGCGGATCGGGTGACGTTAGGGTTTCGGGCGGCGGGGCTGGGTGGGCTGGCGGGGCGGCCGGCTGGCCTTTTAAAGGACCCCTCGGTGGTGTCCTAGCCGGACACAGCCCATGTAAGTCGGTTCACTTCTTTTTTTATAAACAGTCCTGACGCGGCAAAACAAGCAAAAAAATATTAAACGGACTCGAAAAATCCCGAAATAAATTTTCACCATCCTCTAATAATATTTAGGACAAAGTGAACATTCTTCCCGGACCTAAATGCAGTTTTGGAAAACGGGTATTTTTCCTATGCAAATAAAATTGCAAATAAATCCAAATAAAATACCAAAATTGATTTTAACATTTTACCTCCAATATTTCTTTTATTTTGGAGAAGTCATATTATCTTCGCTCCTATATTTTATTATGAAATATTTTTTTCGGGGAGAAAAACAATTAAAACCAAAGTGATCCTCGTACCGGTATTTGAGAAAACTCAAATACAAGAACGGTAAAATCCCCAACTCTCTCCGTGGGTCCTTGAGTTGCTTAGCATTTCGAGGATCGCAACTCACGAATGCAATAAAATATGATATGCAATATGACCTATGTATAACATACCAAATTGAAAATTTGGGATGTTACAAACCTACCCCTCTTAAGATGAATCAAGCCCTCGAGATTCGGGTTGGCTAGAAAATATGTGTGGGTGGTCCTTGCGTAGATCATCCTCTCGTTCCTAGGTGGCTTCATCTTCGGTATGGTGACTCCACTGAACTTTGCAAAACTTAATGACCTTGCCGCGGGTGACTCTGCTCGCAAACTCGAGGATCTTGACCAGTTTCTCCTTGTAAGTTAGATCACTATCCAACTGAATTTCTTCCAGGGGCACTGTGTCTCTCAGAGGAATATCGGCCATCTCAGCATGGCACTTCTTAAGCTAGGAAACGTGAAACACGTCATGAACTCCTGACAATCCTTCGGGTAACTCTAACCTGTAGGCAACCTCTCCCAAGCGTCCCAAAACACGTTATGGTCCCACAAATCTTGGGGCTAACTTTCCCTTGACTCCGGATCGTTTAACATCTCGCAGAGGTGACACTCTCAGATATGCTCTGTCTCCGATTTCATAGACTACTTCCTTGCGCTTCGAGTCTGCATTACTCTTCTGCCTGGACTGAGCAACCTTCAGTCTATCTCGAATCAGTTTAACCTTCTCTTTTGACTCTTTGATTAGATCTGGTCCAAATAACTGACGGTCTCCGACTTCATACCACATTAATGGCGTTCGACACCTCCTCCCGTACAATGCTTCGAACGGTGCCATCTTCAAACTGGCCTGATAACTATTGTTGTACGAAAACTCCACGTAGGGCAAGTTGTCATCCCAACTAGATCCATAATCTAGCGCTCAAGCTCTCAACATGTCCTCCAGAATTTGATTGACTCTCTCAGTTTGTCCACCAGTCTGCGGGTGAAAAGCTGTACTAAACTCTAGCCTGGTTCCCAAAGTCTGGTGCAACTGATGCCAAAACTTTGAAGTAATCTATCTTGGTCATGTATATCTTGCCCAACTTTGCACTGGTATACGTGGTTTTCACGAGGATAAAGTGGGCTACTATGGTCAAGCGATCCACTACTAACTAGATTGAGTCATATCCCGATCGGGTACTGCTGGCTTGTGATGTTCTGCCTTCACTCTCTGATATACATCACATACGGCTACATACTTGACAATATCCTTCTTCATTCATGTCCACCAGAAACGTTCCTTCAAATCCAAATACATTTTAGTGTTTCCGGGGTGTATCGAGTATGGTGAATCATGTGGTTCCTGTAGTATCAACTTCCTGATCTCGGCGTTGTTGGGCACATAGATTTGGTCCTCAAACCACAAGGTGTCGTGTTCATCCGCACGAAAACCCTTGGCCTTTCCTTCACTCATTTTCTCCTTTATCTTGGCAATCTCTTTGTCATCTTTCTGGGCTTCTCGTATCTTTCCCAATAATGTTGACTGAACCTCCAAGGCTGCGACAAATCCTCTAGGAACTATCTCCAAACGAAGCTCCCTGAGATCTTCTGCTAACTCCTTTGACAATCCTCCATTTACTAAGGTATTGGCATAACTTTTCCAGCTCAAAGCGTCTGGAACGACATTGGCCTTGCTTGGAAGATAGTGCAGCTTCATATCATAATCCTTTATGAGCTCCAACCACCTCCTCTGTCTGAGGTTCAGTTGTAATGCCCAGGATGGGACTATACCTCCTACGTGTCGAGGCACGACATAAAGGTATAAGCCCATTCTGGAATGATCTCAAGTTCGGTATCTTTGCACATCTCATGTAAAAATCGGGATGAAAAACAAAAGAGATAGTTGGCTTACACTCGCCACGTCACACAATTCATTACATAGCAAAACATCATTCAAATAACATCACAACCCGTCTACGGGTGAAGATCCAAATGAAAGATACCAGAGATACATAAAGCCACAGGTCCGAATCGCCCCTAGTAGAAACCACTACTGATCATGGGGATAGTGCACATAGTAACGGCTACGTTCCTCATCGTATTCCCAGTATAGCTCGGAGCCGTCACCTGAATAGATCACCTGAGTACATGCATCTGGTGTGGTGTAAAATCTGTGAGCCACGGAGGACTCAGCAATCCCGTTCCCGGGTAACAGAACTATGTAAGCCTTGGGTGTGGAACAAGGTTGAAGAAAGAATAAAAGGCTGCAGCTGCACTAGCACTAGCTTACGTGATAAGAGCGAGAAGAGAAGTGCCTCGGACGACAAGGTGATCACGAAGTGATCCTAACTAAGCACGTCAATCATAACCCCACCGTGTTCACTTCCCGAACCCCTTTTGGAAAATGACCGTCACGGTACTCACGCTGGCAGTGTGTACTGAACATGGTGTCAAGTTTTCTACAATCGGATATTAACAAATTCCCATCTGCCACATAACCGCGGGCACGGCTTTCGAAAGTTCAAAACCCTGCAGGGGTGTTCCAACCTGGCCCATGACAAGCCCACGATCCGCGGAGTCGCAACTCCAAGGTGGGATGGCCCGAGTATCCTCGGAATCCCGTGCTCAAGATACTCCAACTAAGGTAAGGCTAATCCAGCAAATCCTCCCAGCGTGCCGACACCCTGATAGTAGCCGCGCGTATCTCGTCTCAGGCCATGACCGGATGGGTGATGCTACAGGTTTTTACCAGCCCTCGAGTTTCCTTGAGGTGGCCCCGCAGGACCCCCAGTTTGGACCAACACTCATGTGGAGCACTGGACCGGGTTGTTGATTAAGAAGAGGGTTAATTACTCCCTATGCAAGTTTTAGTTGTTTAGGCAAATAGTACCAATGTTGGGACTTGCTGGAAAAGACTTAGCGCTAAGCGGTTTATCGAGGGGGTCCCATAACCCCAACCGTGTGAGGAACGCAAAATCAAGGAACATAACACCGGTTTATAGGGTTCCTAGGGCGGCATGAGTGGATCAAAACACCAAGCAAGAGGCTTAGCCTTCCACCCATTACCAATATATAGATGATTTCATTTAAGAGTTTATATAGTGTGATATCCCAACAAGCTTCAACATGAAGCAAGAATCTTCAAATCTTCTCCTGTAACTAGCAATGCTATAAGAGGGGCAATTTACTCTAGCAAGTAGGATGCAAGATAAGTCTATTTTGTATGCAAAACATGGCAGGGTAGGAAGCACACAGAAACAACACAAGAAACAACAGGTTTAAATGAGGCCGGAAACTTCTTAAGACAAAACCGGTAAGTCCTCATGAGCATAGTTTGAAATTAGTCCAGAACTGAAAAAACCTTAAGATAAAGTTGTTAAACAGCAAGTAAACATGCATCATGACAATCTACACGAAATTCTAGTCAAGTTTCATATAAAGTTTGTTTAGAACAGAGCTACGGTCTAGAAGATATGATCAAGACAAGATAAGCATGGCAACGGTGCAAGATGCACCCCAAACATCAAGCAACATACTCCAAACATGTTAACAAGATGATATTATGAATCTACATGCAAAATCACATAAGTTTCATATAGGACTTGCTCAAAGCGGAGCAACGGACTAAAAGATACAACCGAAACAAGAAACAATGCAAAGCTGAAACTAACAGCCACATAGCAACTTTGGAGCAATAATTATATACTCTACAACACTCAAACATGGTGAAAAGAAGCATGGACATGAAGTAGACATATCCTACAGCAAACAACTCCATTGGAGCATCTCCATAGGAGGCATGGATCAATAGCAACAAGCTACAACATTTTGATCATGACAACAAAAACCTGACAGTAATATTTTATAGCAACTTGGGAGCAAGAATTAAATGCTACAGCCACCCAAATGAGCATGTGAGGGCATGGATGGATATCCAACAACATATACAACAAGGAATGAACAATATCCACCCCAAAACTAACATGGATTTTCCTAGATCAACAAGCAAACATAGCATCCTGATATTACAGATTCCAGACTTAGTGAAATTTCACTAAGTGTTAAAACAGTAACATTATCATGGCATGTTTGTGAGCATGTTTAAGTCACCTCAAATCATAACATGGCAAGTGGTTTGCACCACAGCAAAGAACACATGATGGGGAATCCAAAACATATAAGCATGCAACATGGGGACAACCACATCAATAGCAACGAGCTCCTCAACTAGGCATCTCGTAACAAGTTTAAAAACCTAACAACCACATGCACTTTTGCAATGGAGATAAACATGTCAATATGAATTCTATCATGCATCCTATAGCAACCAACATGTAGAGCATCTCATGATGAACATTTGGACATATCATTTGCTTCATTTGGATAAACATGTATCAAGTTATCACATCTCAAACATGGCATCAAAACAACTAATAGCAGCAGTTTATATCCTATAGCACTCTTGTCATGAAGATTAAGACATCTAGATGGACTCAAACATGCATGACACAATGGAACAAATCATAGTACACATCACCATGATCATTTTGACATATTATACGCACAAAACGAACAAGCACAGTAAAAGTTATCCTTATCACAAAAATGCATCAGACAACAAAAAAAACACTAAAAGACTTAGGGAAAAAATATCAACCTCAGGGGTCAACGGGTCCGCGGGTGGTCAAATGGGTCGGAGCGGGTAGCGGGTTCCGGGTCGGCCCGTTAGGGTTCCAGGCGCCTGACGCTGGCTGGATCGGGATCGGGCTGGTCCCGATCGGATCGAAGGCTGGCCGCGGCGGCGCTCGCTCGATCCCGGCCGGCGGGATGGTCTGCGGTGGCCGGCGGGATGGTCTGCGGTGGCCGGCGGGATGGCCCTGGCACCCGGTGGCGAGGACGGAGAGGCTGGCGGCGGGGACTGGCACCAGCGGCGGCGACGGAAGCTTCGAAGGGCGGCGGCGGCTCGATGGCTTGGAGGCGCTGACTGGCGCGAGGAGCTCGGGCGGTGCGGTGGGGCTGAGCCCCGGCGGCAGCGTGCGGTGCTCCGGCCGCCTGCAGGTGGCGGCGCGGCGGCCAGCGCCGAGGAAGGAAGGCGCGCGGGCGGCGAGGAGATTTGGCCCGAACGGCTGCTGCGGCGAGCCGGGAACGGGCCCTCGGGCCCGCGCGGCGGCGGAGGCGGTTACTGTGCGGTGGTGGACTGTCCGGCTCGGGTCGGACACGTCCACCCGGCACGGAAAACGAGGCGCGGCTGGAGCTAGGAGGACTAGGGTTTGGACGAGAAAAATGGAGGGGTGGACGTTTTTATAGGCACAAGGAGCTAGGAGAGTCCAAATGGAGAACGGTTTTCGGCCACGCGATCAGAATTCAACGACCGAGATGATGGGAAGGTTTGAGCTGGGTTGTTGGGCTGTTGTGGAGGGGGTCTTGGGCCTCAAAGAGGAGGTACTTTTGGCCCACGAGGTTAACTGTTGGAGTATCAAACGAACTCCAAACGCCACGAAACTTGATAGGCGGCCTACACGTATCAAAACAACATCGCACGACAAGTCTCACGCCATTCCGGAAATGTTACACGGCCAAACACAAAAGAAGGACTCGGGGAAGCCACGGGCACGTGTGAGTGCGTCGGAACTCGAAACGGACAACGGGAAGATACGAGTGCGACCGGATGCAAAAGACAACACAAATGCAATGCAATGCACATGACAACATGGCATCTGAAGAATTCTCTGCTTGATTTGCATTCATCAGATTCACTCTTGCATGCTTGGGATTGTGCTTGACAATAGCAGTGCTGACAGGTGGAGGAGGCGGAAGGCGCCTTGGGTTGGGGCACTTGTTAGCATAGTGACCCTTCTGAGTGCACTTGTTGCAAACCACTTCTGAGAGAGGACGGTGATAAGGAGCACTTGACTTGGAAGCTTGAAACTGATTCTTTGACTGGTTGCTTGGGTTGGGTGGGTGGGAGAAAGCACGGCCACCAGAGTTCTTGTTGTTGTTGTAGGGAGCTCGGATCACTGGAGGAGGTGGAAGCCAAAACTTCTGTTGCTTTGCGACCACTTGAGAAGAAGAGGAGGAGTGAACGGCATCTCTGATCCTCTTTTTGGAAGCTTCCATCTTGAGCTGGGCTGCCTCTTGCTTAAGTGCCATGTTATAGAATTTATCAAACTCATCAGGCTCGAACAAGGTGAGAGCAAGTTAGAGTTCATCCTTCAGACCACCACGGAACTGATAGATCTTACTCTTGGCATCTGGGATGTCTTGCTTTACATAGCGGGCAAGGTTCTGGAACTTGACATTATATTGGTAGACAGACATTGAGCCTTGCTTCAGGTTGCGGAATTGCTCACACATACCCTCGATGACACTTGTTGGAATGTGGCGAGAGCAAAAATCCTTGCAGAAGTCATCCCAGGAGATTACACGCCCTGCTCTGGAGTCTTTGTACTGTTGCCACCAATCAGCTACTTGGTCCTTGAGTTGGAAGGTTGCAAACTTCACATAGTACTCGGGCCTGACGTTAATGCACTCGAAATGCTTCTTGATATCTGTTATCCAGTCTTCAGCATCTAGAGGGTCCACGCAGTAACTGGATGCCTTTGGTTGATTTGCCAAGAACTGGTTGAGCGTAGCAAAGTGCGGTTGGTTGAACAAATTGCCTTGGTCCCCATGAGCACCCTGATTTGCTTGATTTGCTTGAATATTCTGCATCATTTGCATAAGCATCTGGGTGTTCTAGTTCGTAGCTTGCATAAGTGCTCTCCAGGCCTCAGACGGAGGAGGAGGTGAAGGAGGACGATCAAGAACCTCTTCACCTCTGGGTTAGCGTTGGGAACCCTTTTAGGAGCCATCCTGAAAGAGATGACCACTATTAGCCATTGATTGAGAAGGATATATAAGCTGAATCAACGGCTAGAAATTGCAACATAGTCTTCATAGGAATCATTCGAACAAGAGGAACGAATGAAATTCACAGTTTAATGATAACAACAATCTTCACGAGAAGCCACTTGGGAAACAAAAGGTAAATAAAAACAACAAGGTGCAGATAGAACAAATACAAGATAGAAGCTTCGTTCGACATATTCGTGCTGAAAGCTTATGGAACGTGTTACGAAAGGGTTTTCCAATCCCCAGATCAGCATAGCCAAGGACCCTTTAAGATGCAACTCCCGATCGGAACAACAGCCATAAAACTACTTCACTCAATGTAGAACCCCGAACTCCATATCCATTCGTTGGAAGAATGACTACGAGCTACTAGATGAACCCACCTATTAATTTCCGAAAGTTTCCAGTTATGCAATCAGGTGTTGGGGATACAGGGGAAGCATCGCGCGCTCAACTCTAATCCTACATCCAGCTGTATCCATCCTTCAACACATAACCAGTTATTTCCGGAAACCGTCTACCTCGGACCTTCGAAACGCATCTACTATACAAGCTATGGCAATACTCCCGAACTACCTCCCTAGTACTGGGTGATGTCGGGGTTATCTTGCCACTAACCGCATAGGAGAGTTTTCGATGTCGGTCGTCTTAAGTATTCTAGAACTGATGCGATATATTTGTGACGACAACACCTCGGAGCTCAACACCCCGGGACACTGCCACAACCCCTAAATGACAGGAGGCATCGAGAACAATGTTCTCGTCACAAAGACATCGAAACAATCCAAACAATACTCGCGAGATTCCTAAAAAAAATTGGTGAAATTTTGAGAGTAGAAGAGGCAAGAGTAATCGTCAGGAGTCCTCACCAGAGTGAAAAGAGATGAGGAGCAAAAGAAATCCTACTCTCCGATATATATATAGGACTCAAAACATTTTAAGTGTGTGCCTAGACTCAACCGTCAACGATTCGATCAATTAGTGGGGGCTTCTAGGTCGGAGAAGGCTCTGAATACCAACATGTAATGCCCAGGATGGGACTATACCTCCTACGTGTCGAGGCACGACTTAAAGGTATAAGCCCATTCTGGAATGATCTCAAGTTCGGTATCTTTGCACATCTCATGTAAAAATGGGGATGAAAAACAAAAGAGATAGTTGGCTTACACTCGCCACGTCACACAATTCATTACATAGCAAAACATCATTCGAATAACATCACAACCCGTCTACAGGTGAAGATCCAAATGAAAGATACCAGACATACATAAAGCCACAGGTCCGAATCGCCCCTAGTAGAAACCACTACTGATCATCGGGATAGTGCACATAGTAACGG
Source organism: Secale cereale (assembly GCA_902687465.1). Classification (NCBI taxonomy): domain Eukaryota; kingdom Viridiplantae; phylum Streptophyta; class Magnoliopsida; order Poales; family Poaceae; genus Secale; species Secale cereale. The sequence continues at coordinate 403,553,130 of LR738715.1, forward strand.
CTACGTTCCTCATCGTACTCCCAGTATAGCTCGGAGCCGTCACCTGAATAGATCACCTGAGTACCTGCATCTGGTGTGGTGTAGAATCTGTGAGCCACGGAGGACTCAGCAATCCCGTTCCCGGGTAACAGAACTATCTAAGCCTTGGGTGTGGAACAAGGTTGAAGAAAGAATAAAAGGCTGCAGCTGCACTAGCACTAGCTTACGTGATAAGAGCGAGAAGAGAAGTGCCTCGGACGACAAGGTGATCACGAAGTGATCCTAACTAAGCACGTCAATCATAACCCCACCGTGTTCACTTCCCGAACCCCTTTCGGAAAATGATCGTCACGGTACTCACGCTCGTAGTGTGTTCTGAACATGGTGTCAAGTTTTCTACAACCGGATATTAACAAATTCCCATCTGCCAGATAACCGCGGGCACGGCTTTCGAAAGTTCAAAACCCTGCAGGGGTGTTCCAACTTGGCCCATGACAAGCCCACGATCCACGGAGTCGCAACTCCAAGGTGGGAAGGCCCGAGTATCCTCGGAATCCCGTGCTCAAGATACTCCGACTAAGGTAAGGCTAATCCAGCAAATCCTCCCGGCGTGCCGACACCCTGATAGTAGCCGCGCGTATCTCGTCTCAGGCCACGACCGAATGGGTGATGCTACGGGTTTTTACCAGCCCTCGAGATTCCTTAATGTGGCCCCACAGGACCCCCAGTTCGGACCAACACTCATGTGGAGCACTGGCCCGGGTTGTTGATTAAGAAGAGAGTTAATTACTCCCTATGCAAGTTTTAGTTGTTTAGGCAAATAGTACCAATGTTGGGACTTGCTGGAAAAGACTTAGCGCTAAGCGGTTTATCGAGGGGGTCCCATAACCCCAACCGTGTGAGGAACGCAAAATCAAGGAACATAACACCGGTTTATACGGTTCCTAGGGCGGCATGAGTGGATCAAAACACCAAGCAAGAGGCTTAGCCTTCCACCCATTACCAATATATAGATGATTTCATTTAAGAGTTTATATAGTGTGATATCCCAACAAGCTTCAACATGAAGCAAGAATCTTCAAATCTTCTCCTACAACTAGCAATGCTATAAGAGGGGCTGAGCGAATCTTACTTAGCCAAACATAGGTTTGCATAGGTAGGGTGGTTAGACAGATTCATGGTTACAATAGGAGGCTGACAAGAAAACATGGACATCAAGGCAATAAGCTAAAGAGCGAGACTTCTAGCAATAGGCAAAGATAGTAATGATATCTGGGTCAGGTCATCTTGCCTGTTGAGTCGTCGATGGGATCGTAAGAGGGCTCCTCGTTCTCAACCTCGGTAGTAACCTCGTTCTCGTACTCGGTCTCGGCTTCCGGCTCTACTCAACACAAGAACAAACGAGGCACGAAATCAAACATGATGCAATGCGCAAACTACAAGACGCATGGCTGATGCACTAAGGAAACACTGCAGATGCACTTAGGATGCACAGAAAGCCAACATAGGAAACACAGAGTAACAGTACAAGAACAAGACAATTTACTCTAGCAAGTAGGATGCAAGACAAGTCTATTTAGGATGCAAAACATGGCAGGGTAGGAAGCACAGAGAAACAACACAAGAAACAGCAGGTTTAAATGAGGCCGGAAACTTCTTAAGACAAAACCGGTAAGTCCTCATGAGCATAGTTTGAAATTAGTCCAGAACTGAACAAACCTTAAGTTAAAGTTGTTAAACAGCAAGCAAACATGCACCATGACCATCTACACGAAATTCTAGTCAAGTTTCATATAAAGTTTGTTTAAAACGGAGCTACGATCTAGAAGATATGATCAAGACAAGATAAGCATGGCAACGGTGCAAGATGCACCCAAACATCAAGCAACATACTCCAAACATGTTAACAAGATGATATTATGAATCTACATGCAAAATCACACAAGTTTCATATAGGACTTGCTCAAATCGGAGCAACGGACTAAAAGATACAACCGAAACAAGAAACAATGCAAAGCTGAAACTAACAGCCACATAGCAACTTTGGAGCAATAATTATATACTCTATAGCACTCAAACATGGTGAAAAGAAGCATGGCCATGAAGTAGACATATCCTACAGCAAACAACTCCATTGGAGCATCTCCATAGGAGGCATGGATCAATAGCAACAAGCTACAACATTTTGATCATGACAACAAAAACCTGACAGTAATATTTTATAGCAACTTGGGAGCAAGAATTAAATGCTACAGCCACCCACATGAGCATGTGAGGGCATGGATGGATAGCCAACAACATATACAACAAGGAATGAACAATAGCCACCCCAAAACTAACATGGATTTGCCTAGATCAACAAGCAAACATAGCATCCGGTTATTACAGATTCCAGACTTAGTGAAATTTCACCAAGTGTTAAAACAGTAACATTATCATGGCATGTTTGTGAGCATGTTTAAGTAATCTCAAAGCATAACATGGCAAGTGGTTTGCACCACATCAAAGAACACATGATGGGGAATCCAAAACATATAAGCATGCAACATGGGGACAACCACATCAATAGCAACGAGCTCCTCAACTAGGCATCTCGTAACAAGTTTAAAAACCTAATAGCCACATGCACTTTTGCAATGGATATAAACATGGCAATATGAATTCTATCATGCATCCTATATCAACCAACATGTAGAGCATCTCATGATGAACATTTGGACATATCATTTGCTTCATTTGGATAAACATGCATCAAGTTATCACATCTCAAACATGGCATCAAAACAACTAATAGCAGCAGTTTATATCCTATAGCACTCTTGTCATGAACATTAAGACATCTAGATGGACTCAAACATGCATGACACAATGGAACAAATCATAGTACACATCACCACGATCATTTTGACATATTATACGCACAAAACGGACAAGCACAGTAAAAGTTATCCTCATCACAAAAATGCATCAGACAACAAAGAAACACTAAAAGACAGGGAAAAAATATCTACCTCAGGGGTCAATGGGTCCGCGGGTGCTCAAACGGGTCGGAGCGGGTCACGGGTTCCGGGTCGGCCCGTTAGGGTTCCAGGCGCCTGGCGCTGGCTGGATCGGTATCGGGCTGGTCCTGATCGGATCAAAGGCTGGCCGCGGCGGCGCTCACTCGACCCCGGCCGGCGGGATGGTCTGCGGTGGCCGGCGGGTTGGCCCTTGTGCCCGGCGGCGAGGACGGAGAGGCCGCTGGCGGGGACTGGCACCGGCGGCGGCGATGGAAGCTTCGAAGGGCGGCGGCGGCTCGATGGCTTGGCGGCGGTGACTGGCGCGAGGAGCTCGGGCGGCACGGTGGGGCTGAGCCCCGGCGGCAGCGTGCGGTGCTCCGGCCGCCTGTGGGTGGCGACGCGGCGGCCGGCGCCGAGGAAGGAAGGCGCGCGGGCGGCGAGGAGATTTGGCCCGAACAGCGGCGGCGGCGGGCCGGGAACGGGCCCTCGGGCCCGTGCGGCGGCGGAGGCGGTTACTGTGCGGTGGCGGACTGTCCGGCTCAGGTCGGACATGTCCGCCCGGCACGGAAAACGAGGCGCGGCTGGAGCTAGGAGGAGGACTAGGGTTTGGACAAGAAAAAAGGAGGGGTGGACGTTTTTATAGGCACAAGGTGCTAGGAGAGTCCAAATGGAGAACGGTTTTCGGCCACGCGATCAGAATTCAACAACCGAGATGATGGGAAGGTTTGAGCTGGGTTGTTGGGCTGTTGTGGAGGGGGTCTTGGGCCTCAAATAGGGGGTACTTTTGGCCCACGAGGTTAACTGTTGGAGTATCAAACGAACTCCAAACGCGACGAAACTTGACAGGCGGCCTACACGTATCAAAACAACATCGCATGACAAGTCTCACGCCATTCCGAAAACGTTACATGGCCAAACACGAAAGAAGGACTCGGGAAAGCCACGGGCACGTGTGAGAGCGTCGAAACTCGAAACAGACAACAGGAAGAAACGAGTGGGACCGGATGCAAAAGACAACACAAATGCAATGCAATGCACATGACAACATGACATGGATGAATGCACACACGCACACGACAAAACGACGAAAACCCGAAAAGATGAAGAACCCGGAATGGAACTGATGAAGCCAAAGTTTATATATTGCCATATAGGGAAAGTGTTACATCTGGGGCATTACATTAGTTCCTTCTGAGTGAAAATGTACTTCAAACTCTTGTGATCTGTGTACACATCAGAACAGTTTCCAATAAGGAAATGTCTCCAGGTTTTGAGCGCATGCACTACAGCTGCTAGCTCCGAATCATGCCTAGCATAATTCAACTCGTGCGGTCGAAGTTGACGAGATGCATAAGAAACAACTTTTTCGTCCTGCATGAGTACTCCTCCAAGTCCTAAGCGTGAAACGTCGCAATACACTCGGAAATCCTTGCGTATATCTGGCAAGATCAGCACTGGGGCTATCGTCAAATGTTTCTTCAACTCCTGGAAACTTTCTTCGCACTCTTCAGTCCAGTAAAACTTGGTGTCCCTCTTCAACAATGCCGTCATAGGTTTTGCAATCTTGGAGAAATTCTCTATGAATCTTCGGTAATATCCTGCGAGTCCAAGAAAACTGCGGATTTCTCCAACTGAGGTGGGTGCCAACCACTCAGTGACTGCCTGCACCTTGATAGGATCCACTGCTATACCTTCTCCTGATATAACATGTCCTAAGAATCCAACTTCCTTCAACCAAAACTCACATTTGCTAAACTTGGCATACAACTGATGTTCTCTGAGCTTCTCAAGAACCAAATGCAAATGTTCCTCGTGTTCCTCTTCGTTCTTCGAGTACACCTAAATATCATCAATGAATACCATGAAAAACTTATCCAAGAACTCCATGAATACCTTATTCATCATACTCATGAAATAGGCAGGGGCGTTAGTCAATCCAAATGACATAACCGTATACTCATATATCCCATACCTCGTGGTGAAGGTTGTGTTAGGTATATCCTTTTCTCGGATCTTCAACTGGTGGTATCCTGGTCGTAGATCGATCTTGGAGAATACTTTAGCTCCTTGTAGTTGGTCGAACAAATCATTGATCATCGGCAGCGGGTACTTATTCTTAATCGTCACTTCGTTCAATGCCCGATAATCAACGACCATCCTTAGAGATCCATCCTTCTTCTCGACCAAAAGCACTGGGGCTCCCCAAGGTGATGAACTTCGTCGAATGAATCCTTTCTCCAATAACTCCTTAATCTGCTTCTTGATCTCCTCTAGATCATTCGCTGGCATCCGGCATGGCCTCTTCGATATCGATCCGGTGCCCGGCAATAGCTCTATCAAAAACTCAATGTCCCTATCTGGCGGCATGCCTGGTAGCTCCTCTGGAAATACATCCGGGTAATCCTTCACTACTGGCACTTCCTCCTGGACAACTCCCGAGATAGAATTTACTTGTGTCCTCTTAGGCGCATGCCTAGATACATACTTGATCCTTTTCCCTCCGGGGTGGTAAGAAAAATCGACTTATGGCACAATCGATATTCCCTCCATACATCGATAGCCAATCCATACCTAGTATCACATCCAATCCTTGTGACTCCAAAATTATCAGGTCTGAGGGGAAAACATGGTGTCCAATGGTCAATGGCACTTGAAAACATCCTTGACTTGCCATATACTCTGCTCCTGGGGAACTTACTAACATGGGGGTCTTAAGTACTTGGGTGGGAAACTTATATCTATTCACGAATCCCCTTGAAATGTGTGAATGCGATGCACCAGTATCGAAAATTAAAGAACTATTACAGTAAATGACTTAACCAAAAACTTACCGACAGCAGCATCAGGTTGCTATTCAACCTCCTCCACGTTCACGTGGTTCACTTGTCCCATGTTGATAGGGTTGGGCTTCTTCCCAGTGCTTCCATTGTTGTTCCCATTCTTTGCTTCAGGGCACTCTATGGCGTAGTGTCCATTCATCCCGCATTTGAAACATGTAATGTGACCTAAATCCCTCTTGGCGGGTGTGGATGGAGTAGAGCGGTTCTAATTATTGCTTGATCCATTCCCATTCCCATTCTTGGAGCCATTGTGGTTATGAGAACTCCCTCCAGTATGGGTGTGGCTTCCGTGGTTATGGTTGTATCCTCCCGAGTTCGGGGTGAAACGGGGCTTCTGCTGGGTTCCAGAATTATTCTTTCCCTGGCCATACTTCCTCTTGCGGCTCTCAATCTGCTGCTGCTTCCCTTCAATCATAAGAGCCTTGCCTAACAACTCCTGGTAGTTGTTGAATGTTGGCACCATCAACTGTATGCTCATCTCATCATTCAGCCCTTCCATAAACTTCTCATGCATCTGGGCATCTATGGCCACATCATCAGGGGCATAGCGAGATAGAGTACTAAACTCATCTACGTACTGAGCCACAGTATGATTTCCTTTGCGCAAGTGGCGAAACTCACGCTTCTTCATGCTCATGGCTCTAGTTGAGACATGGGCGGTGCGAAAAGCTTGCTGAAACTGAGCCCAAGTGACATTGGCTATAGGGAAAGTGGCTGTGTAATTCTCCCACCATGCTGCTGCTGGTCCAGCCAATTGATGTGCGGCAAAACGCACCTTCTCAGCATCCGTGTAATTTGCGATGGTCAACTCCCTTCCAATCTTGCGTAGCCAGTCATCAGCAACTATTGGCTCAACGCTACTAGAAAACACCGGCGGCTGCAACCTTAGAAAACGGGTTAGGTTGTCCACTGGTGGTGGTGGTGAAGGTTGTTGTTGTTGTTGTTCTGATTGTTCTGGTTGTTCTGGACAATAAGTTGCATCACAGCGTTCTGCTGCTGGATCAACTGAGTGAGCTCAGGGGGAAACTAAAATCCGGGCTCACATCTCAGAGGCATCTGATGGGTTTAGAGGGAAGAGGTTAGAATAGAAATGAGGTCTAGGGGAAATTCACTACCCATATGCACATGAGGCAAACACAATCATATCAGACCAACCAATTTCAAGCAAGGGCATACAAAAGATCTAAGCTAACATTACAAAAGTGCTCTAAATTCTACTTTATGGGGAAAAACTACTAGTCATAGGGTGGTCATCTGGAAATTTTGATCGGCGGAAGATTCCATGATATCTGCTCCAGCTTCATCTTCCTAGTCACCATCAGTATCATCATGGTCTGAGTCGGTGTCGTCGATGATGATGTAGTCCTCAGAACGAATCTCCTTGGGTTCTTCTTCTTCTCCTCCTGCTGGAGTGGGATCTCCCATGAATATTCCTAGCTTCCTCATCAAGTCCTCATTCTTCTCCACAAGTATTGTCATTTCCTCCTCGTATCCGTCACGTGTAGACTTGAGTTCCTCTTCTAGCTCTGAGTTCTTGGTTAACGCCTTCTTCAAGTCTATCATGCCTGCGCACATCTGGTGCTCCTGTCGACGAATGTGCTGGTTTAACTCCTAGATAAAAGTTGCAATGGACATGTCCTTCCGGGTGCTGATCATATCCCATTGCTCATCTCGGCGCCCGCATATCTGGTAGATAGTGTCCTTCAGCTCCTGCTTCTAGACTTCTCCAATTCTTCCCATGGCAATGTGGGCTGCCATACTCTTACCTAGGCTCCAGCTTGGTGCATCAAAGGAAAATTCTATGGGCTCCGTGACTGGCATGAAAGTCCTCCCGGGAATTTGAACATGAATAATCCATCGCTCCTCTTCTGGTAAAGTGGCGGTGTAGGTCCCGGTAAAGCTTGGTATTCTGATGTTCAGGTACCTAGTGACTTCCTTCAAGTGTCGTCCAAAAGGTGTGTCTTCATCCGATTGAGTGAACTTGTTCCTTGGGTCCACCATCCTAAAGAGTAGAAAATGGAGAGGAGTCAGAAATGAGTAGAGAAGAGTGACCTAGGGTTTATCTTAGTGGCCGTGTCCTACATTCAGCGTGTGCTTTGATACTATCTTGTAGCAACCACGATCCTAATGGACCAAAGTCTCTGTGTTCTGCGTCATCCCTGGATTGGTAATGCTGACACACACAGTACTTGAAGGATTTATTACAAAGTAGCAATCACACACTTATTACATTGAATGTATCAAAAGAGAACTTAATACAAAATAATATGGCAAATGGCCATCTAACACGATAACAGCGGAAGACTTGGAAGATAAGTGAGTCCATCAACTCCAACGGCATAGCTGAGTGCACGACAAACAACCTAGCGCACCTTACTCTTCTTCTGAAAAGTCTGCAACATGACATGTTGCAGCCCGGAACGGGTCAGCACATGGAATATGCTGGCAAGATAACACAGTAGAGCAAGTAACAGAATAAAGGCTAACACTACATGCATATAAGGCTGGTGGAGGCTCTAAGGTTAAAGTTTTTGCATTAAGCCAATTTTTCCCTATAAAAAGGAATATCTTATATTTTAACTATCATGGTAGTTGAAACATCATTGAGAAGGTTCCTCCAACTCAATCCCAATTAAAGTAGTCATTATCAACCCAGCAAATTAGTTTTAGAGTGATGAGATCAACCAATAATTCAAGTACCAGATACTCAAGATGTCCATATGCTGGGACACGGCTAATCATGATTAGTTTGTACACTCTGCAGAGGTTTGCGCACTTTTACCCACAAGACTCGATCTCCTCCGTTGGATTTCTCGCACTGCATGGTGTTTGAGAAACGGATGATCGAGACACAGTCTTTCAGAAGCATTTACTCTTTACCCCGGGTGGACCAGTACACCTACTTTCCCCTACATCTGCTAGTCCACCACGGAAAGAGCTCACACAACATACTCAACTATGCCAGAGCCCATAATGGCATTGTGGCTGCACACGGAAGTTTTTAGCATGAATAGTCTTATGATCCCTTTGATCCTGGGTGGCATTCCATAGGATAATCACACGGTTCCTCCAGGATTTCCTAGGACAACACTGGATTCTCCAGGTGCCTTGCAACCAATCCACCCAGATGTGTATTCAAGTTGCCACTTTAAGTTGAACCGTTAATTAACAATCTCACACCTGTCATGTATTCTCTCAAACCCAAACCACGTCTACGAGCATAGCATGGCAACCTAAGCATTACGTAGAAGTAACTCCTAGGGGATTTGACAATGATGCAGGTAATAGGTTCTACCTCAATCTACTTCCCAGACCCACAAGTTAGGAGATCCTATTCATGCAATGTGTGAGTGTTTGATCTAATGCATAAAAAATGGGTAATAAAGGGTATGATAAAAGTGTTACTTGCCTTGCTGACGATTTGCAAAACCTAGGGACTCGCAGTAGCACGCTTTGCACTCCGCGAATTCTATCGCAAGCAACAAAAGCATACATAATCAACCAAGCAAAGATGCACAGGTAAAACTCAAATAAGAAGATCTAACCTGAAAGTTCAACTGAAGAACTCCGGTTTGCAAAAAGAATCAAATCAAACGTAGCAACGAAACTCAAACTACGAAACAAACAAGATCAGTTTACTACATTGTACTAAAGTCAAAAAATTACAGTACAAAAACCTTGTAAAAGTTGGTTAAACGGAAAGAGGGCTTCGAGAAGAAAATCTAGGCTCTTGAATCGCCTGATTCCGACTTACGAGCGAAAAGAAAAACTAAAACGAAGATCAGGGCAGAAATCACGATCGAAAATAATCGCGGAAAAACCCTGAAAAAGAAAAACTAACGAACAGGCTAACGAATGAACATTCGTTGTCTGTGACTAACGGGCGAACGTACAGACGAACGTCCGCTATTTAACTAAACCGACAGAAAACCGAAACTAACCGAAAAAACGAGATCTAGGGTTGAAAAAACGATGGATTTTCTCGCGAAAACCGGCAGCGATGGCGGCTATACCTCCAGCGGCGGCGAGGCGGTGGTCCGGCGGCGCGAGGCTGGAGTTGGGGCGGTGGGCTCCGGCGGCGGCGCGGCGGGGCGGCGCGGGCGGTGGGCTCCGACGGCGGCACGGATCGGGCGGCGGGGCTGGGTGGGCCGGCGGGGCGGCGGGCTGGGCTTTTAAAGCCCCCCGGGCGGAGTCCTAGCCGGACACGGCCCAGGTAAGTCGGTTCACTTTTTTTTAATAAATAGTCCTGATGCGGAAAAACAAGCGAAAAAAATATTAAACGGACTCGAAAAATTCTGAAATAAATTTTCACCGTACTCTAATAATATTTAGGACAAAGTGAACATTTTTCCGGACCTAAATGCAATTTTGAAAGGCGTGTATTTTTCCTATGCAAATAAAATTGCAAATAAATCCAAATAAAATACCAAAATTGATTTTAACATTTTTCCTCCAATATTTCTTTTATTTTGGAGAAGTCATATTATCTCTGCTCATATATTTTATTATGAAATATTTTTTCGGAGAGAAAAACAATTAAAACCAAAGTGATCATCGTACCGGTATTTGAGAAAACTCAAATACGAAAATGGTAAAATCCCCAACTCTCTCTGTGGGTCCTTGAGTTGCTTAGAATTTCGAGGATCGGAACACACGAATGCAATAAAATATGATATGCAATATGACCTATGTATAACATACCAAATAGAAAATTTGGGATGTTACACCAGCACTCCGCGGCATGCAAAAACTAGCTATTCCGGTGCTATAAACTCATTTTAACTCCGCTGTTGGAGATGCTCTAACATGTTAGATGAGTTCTTTAATGTTTCCCACAAGATGCATGAGTATAGGTATATTTTTCATACCAAGTTGAGATTTTAAAACTACGAATGCAAACATGCAAAGGAGCAATGAAGACCAAACACAGGATATTGGGGACATCTTCAAGGAACATCACAAGTCAAAGAGGAGCTGCACCGAACCTGTAAAACGAGCTTTGGTAAGTAACAAACTTTCAATTACCTTGACATTGAGAACCTGACTAGGAGTGGTGGATGTTTTTTGTGTCCTCGATGGTGTCGTTAATGTCAGGATGCAGTTCCTGCGATGTGACGCCCCAAGACCGACGCTCCAGAAGACTTCCATATGTTCCGGGTTTCGTCGTGTGTTTTATTTGCTTGCTTCATTTCAATTTGTGCGTGCATCATATCATCATGCCATTATGTCATTTAAAAAAACTCAACTAAATAAACCGTATGGATCTTCGATCCATTTAAATTGAGGGAAATGCACATGGTGTTTTCTCTTTATAATATTATCGTCCCAATATTTAGGGAGCTATATTAAAATATTCCATTAACTTTGGAGTCACCAAAACACACATGCAATATAATTCTCATGCCTTTTGCACTTCAAGTTTGGTCCCCAAACTTTGTCTAAATTTCTACTATCCTTTTTCCGAGCTCCACCGAAATTCTCAACATTTTTGGGATTTACCAAATACCCACTTCTTTTCACACTCATTTGAATTTAATTCAAATGAGCTTGAGCTCAACTTCACACGCATGCTCATTTCTATTTTTCTTGGATCAAGCTCATTTTTATGAGTCCGAGAAAATCAACCTCATTCTCACTTCTCTCCCAACATCTCTTTCGTTTTCCTTTCAATTATCTGTATTATTTTTAAATGCAGAGAGAAGGGAATAAGAGAGAGGGTGAAGAGAAGCCTAGCCGGCCCATAAACCAATGCGGCCCAGCACCCTCTCCCTAAACCTAACCCTAGCCCACACGGTGCTCACCTCTCCTTATCTCCTCCATCGCAGCCTTCCCTCGACCCCCTCCTCCCCTGCTCGCGCCGCAAGAGAGGAGCACGCGCCCGACTGCTCCATGCCGGCCGCGGTGCTCGGCCTCCTCCCCCACCTGCGGCCTCCTCCTCGTCGCCCTTCGCCGCAAGGCAGCGGCAAGCGTCACCGTCCTTCTCCTCCTGCCGCGCCCGACCTCCTCCTCTCTACTGTGCCGTGGGAGTCGTTCTGAGCTCACCGCGCCACCGCATTGCGAGGCTATCGGAGCACGCCCCATGCCCCTTCGGCATCCTCCCGGAGCGCCAACCTCCCTGCTACCCGTGGCCATCCGAGCCACTGCCGGGCCAGCAGCTGCTCTGTCGTGCTCCCTCTGCTCCGCTGCACCTCGCCTCTGGCATCGCCACCTCCGGCCTCCCCGCAGTCCAGCCGCACGCCGCCCCGACCCCACGAGATCCGCCACCTCGACCTCGCCATGGCACCCGCGACCCCCTGCTCCAGTGAGCTCTAGCTCCACCGCCACCGGAGGTCCAACCCCCGTCAGCCGAACTGGCCTTGTTGCCCGACCTCGTCCATGGCGCCGCCGGGACGAAGCTCCTTCCCCTACAGGTCGCACTCTCATCGTCGGCTGCTAGCGCCTGCAGCTGCATCCGCGAGCTTGTTGCCGTTTGCCGCCTCCTCCACTGTTGCTTCTTGCATCCGCCATGGCCACCCCAAGCCTGCCATGGCAGGGCAGGGACTTGCCAGCAAGTTTGCTCCCTCGGCCTCCATGCAACTCCAGCTCCCGCCGGCCCTGCACCATGCCTCTGCCATCCATGACATTGTCAAGACCGAATCCTCCTCGATCAGGGGCATTTTGGGTTGTCAAGAACAGTCTTCAGGGTATCCGCCAAGAACCACTCCGAACCATGTACGACTACCGTCGCCGAAGGCAGACAAGTGAACCACTACCACCGCGTGATTTCGACAAGAAAACGTGTACCACTGCTATCGCCAAGTCCAACTACGACAAATGACTACACGATGAGATGCCAAGTACCACTATGCTTGGAGCCCTCGGATCTGTCAAGTTCATCTACGAAAATGTGTACCACTACCGTCCCCGAAGACCCATGTAATGCAAGCGTCAAGTTCGACTACCGTCACCGTGTACCACTACTTCCGTCGCCATAACTGAGAGTACAACTACTTCCCACGTCGCCCAGAGAACAACTAATTCCACTACCTCCGAACTCGAACTGCTCCGAAAATGCACGCTTCAAAGGTATAACCCCGAGATGATGACCATGTACGAATGCTTGCGATGTATTAGTTGAACCGTTTGTTGCACCGTGACCGACTTGTCGTTGCACATTCCTCCTTGTTTTCCATGCCGTCGACCCGTGGGAACCCGGTAACCGAGAGCACCCCATCATCTTTGCATGACACGCTCACGCCACCTTTCTTTTGCACCGGCATCTCGACGAGTTGTCGGATCATTGAAAAGTTGTCGTGGCACCGTTTCCATTATCGCCGCCATGACACCCCTTTCCTTCCGTCGTGGCGACCAAATGCTTCATCTCTTGCTAATTGTCAACTTTTAATAAAAATTGCATAAAACTTGCATTTGTCATCCGCATCATGATAACAACCTTTAAATGCTTAAAATTGTTGTGTGTTCTAATAATTGCTAAAGGACATGGGGATTTTCCGGAATTTTTTTTGACATTCCAGCCTCATTTAAACTTGCCTAAATAGGTAGTTTACATTTGCTCCACCTTTTTCCATGTTAAACAACATTTAATATTGTTGGGTACCTAACCGAGATCAAACTAAATTTGTGAATGTGGTGTTTTGTCAATATGCAACTCGTTGCATATTGAGCTCCACTTAATTTGTAGTGTTATTTGTTGCACTTTGCCATGCCATGCATAATTAAACCGAACATGCATCATACTTGGTTGTGCATCATATGCCATGTTTATGCTTGTGTGTTTACCGTGTTGTTTGCTTCTTTTCGGTATGCTTCTCTCGTTAGCTTCCGTATTGTTCCGGAGTTGTGATGATTTGTTCGACTACTTCATGGACTCATTCTTCTTCCTTCGGGATCCCAGGCAAGATGACCATTCCCCGATATCACCTCTATCTTTGCATTGCTAGTTGTCTCGCTCTATAGCTATGCCTCGATGCCTATTCTTGTCTTGTCAGCCTCCTATGTTGCCATGAAACACTCTAACCGCCTTCCTAGCAAACCGTTGATTGGCTAAGTATGCTTTTGCTCAGCCCCTCTTATAGCGTTGTTAGTTGCAGGTGAAGTTTGAAGATTGCTCCATATTTGGACTTGTTTATTGGGATAACACAATATATATCTTACTTAAATTAATTCACATATATATTGGTAATGGGTGGAAGGCTTGGCCTTCTGCTTGGTGTTTTGTTCCACTCATGCCACCTTAGGACCCGATAAACCGGTGTTATGTTCCTTGATTTTGCGTTCCTAACACGGTTGGGATTTATTGGTCCCCCATGATAATTCGCTCTGCTTAAAGCTTTTCCAGCAAGGCCCAACTTTGGTTTTACCATTTGCCTAACAACTAAAACTTGCATAGGGAGTAATTAACCCGAGTTCTTAATCAACAACCTGGGCCAGTGCTCCTCATGAGTGTTGGTCCAAACTGGGTGTACTGCAGGGCCGCCTCGGGGAAACCCGAGGTATCTGGTATTTACCTGTAGGCTGACCTATCCGGTCGTGGCCTGAGACGAGATACGCGCGGCTACTATCAGGGTGTCGGCATGCCGGGAGGTCTTGCTAGATTAGTTTTACCTTTGTCAAAATATCTTGAGCGCGGGATTCCGAGAACACTCGGGTCTTCCCAACATGGAGTTGCGACTCCGCATATCGTTACCTTGTGATGGGCTAAGTTGGGACACCCCTGCAGGGTTTTGAACTTTCGAAAGCCGTGCCCGCGGTTATGTGGCATATGGGAATTTGTTAATATCCGGTTGTAGATAACTTGACATAGTATCCTTAAGAATACACTACCTGTGTGAGTAACCGTGATGGTCTCTTTCCGAAGGGCTTCGTAAAGTGAACACGGTGGGGTTATGCATCAACATGAGTAGCTAGGATCACTTATTGATCATCTTTGGGCGACCATTGGCACATATCCTCATCTCGCTATGAATTCGTAAGCTAGTTGCTTAATGCTTACTGCAACCACTTTATTACTTCTCCACACCTAAAGGCTTTGTTAGTTTTGATACCCGGGAATGGGATTGCTGAGGCCTTGTGAGTCATAGATTACAACACACCAGATGCAGGTACAGCCAAGAACTATGCAGGAGATGGATAAGAACTTCACTGGGAGTTCGATGAAGAGCGTGGCCGTATGTATGTGACGTATCCCGATAATCAGTAGTGGTTTCTACTAGGGCGATCAGGACTTGTGGTTGTGGTATCTTTTCTCGTTTGATTTTGCCCGTAGTCGGATCCTGTGTTATTTGGATGAATGTATGCTATTGTATTAATTGTGCGACATGGCAAGTGTAAGCCAACTATTTTACTCTTTCATCCCTGTTCATTACATGAGTTGTGCAAAGATACCACGCTTGCGATCATTCCAGAATGCGCTTATGTCTCTAACTCGTGCCTCGGCACGTAGGAGATATAGTCGCATCCTGGGCATTACAAGTTGGTATCAAAGCCTTCTCCGACCTAGGAGCCCCCGGATTGGTCGAACCGCCGACGGTTGAGACTAGGCACACACACAAAAATGTTTTGAGTCCTCATCCCCTTTGTCGCTCTGGTGAGGATTCCTGACGTTGTTTTAACATCACTATCCTCCATTTTCACAAAAAAAAATTGGGATCAAGCGGGTATTGTTTGGATTGTTCCGATATCTTTGTGACGAGAATTCTGTCTTGGTGCCTCCCGTGTGTTTAGGCTGAGTCCCGGGGAGTTGAGCTCTGAGGTATTGTCATCCCATTGGGTATCGTTACAGTTCTACAATACCAGAGGCAGCCGACATCGGAAACTCTTCTATGCGTGTATGGTGGTGAGATAACCCCGACGTCACCCAGTACTGGGGGGGATAGTTCGGGAGTATTGCCATAGCTAGTATAGCGGATGCATTTAGAAGGTCCGAGGTAAACGGTTTCCGAAGGTTCCTGGTTATGTGTTGACGCATGGATACAGCTGGATGTAGGTATTGCTAGTTGGGTGAGATATTGTTCTTCCCCTGTATCCCCAACACCAGATTGCATAACCGGAAAGCTTCGGGAATTAATAGGTGGGATTCAAGTACCTCTTAGGTAATCTTCCAACGGGTGCATGATATGAGGTTGGGGTTCAACATCTAGTGGAGAGTTTATCATGGGCATTGTTACACTAGGAGGTTGCTTCTTAATGGATCCTTGGCTATGCTGATCCTGGGATTGCAAGACCCTTTGTAACACATGCCATGGGGCATCAACACGAACATGTGGGACGAAACCTCTATTATGTATTTGTTCCATCTGTTACCTTGTTGTTTATTCTATCATTCTCTCAAGTGGCTTCTCGACAAGTTGATGTACCATTAAGCTATCGAATTCATTTGTTCAATTATCTGTTCGAATGATATTGTGAAGATTATGTTATAACATATCTATCCTTTGTTTTTGTTTTGATCGTGGTATTCGAGTTCCTTCAATGTCAAGTGTTGATTCCATACCTTTCCTAAGAGGCGTTCTCGTATTTCTATGGGAGTGCTAGTCCTTCTTAATAATCGATATTGTCATGTTAAATTCCTTTTCAACCGGTGTGCCTTCTCTTCAAGTTATTCCATACGGACGCCGTTGAGATACCTGACAATTTGCCTATTTCATTCATCCCAAGGTGTCTTTGTTTTCCCCCACCCTCCCACCCTTTTCTTCATGGACTCGAAATTCTTTAATCAAGTATCCATTATATTCATGTGAAGTCTCTTCGTCGTTTTCCTTCAATGTTCTTATCCGGTTATTTATCGTGAACATGCTCAAGAGATTCAGGTTCATCATTCTTCGTTCTCTTTTTCTTCTCCGGTGGACTAAATTCAAGGTTCGGTCATGATCATATCTCTTCCTTTTTTTTTGTTTCACATGTTTTCCCATGTTGAAATTTCTTATCCAAAGTCTCTCTTGTTTATTCAACTCTCTCTAATTCTTATCCGGAGTCTACAAGGTATCTCAGAAGATTCGTGTTTCAATTCTTAATCTGTTCAAGCTATTTTGAGGATTGTCATCTTATTCAAGCCATTTAATTCAACCGGTGCAATATGTATTAAGCAATTTTTAAATGGTGTTTCTTTTGAGTGGCCCCTAACCCATAGGTCTTTTTCCAGGATCTTACGTGACTCTTCTAATTTCTTTTTCCGAAGTTATTCCCAAATTCTTTCAAAGTGTGACGTAAGTATGGATTCCATCAGTCATAAGCTTCTCCAAGATCGCTTTCATTCATTGTTGCTTCAACCTTTATATTTTCATTCTTTTGGAGTATCTCGAATTCTTCATGTTATTTCTCGCCATTCTTCTCAACATTTGAAGACTAGAGAAGAGTTTCTCTTAAATCATATCCTTTCTCTTGAAGATTTGTGTTTCTAGCTTCATGCCATCCTCATAATTGTTTTGATCATGAGGAATCTTTTCATATCATCCAAATCATTTCATGAATTCTTTCCATTGTGATCCTCCAAAGGCCATCATTTCAGAAGATTTCTTCGTTTTCAGTTTTCAACTTCGTCCTCCAACTATTCTTAATTGATGTCTCTTCGTTCGTCTCATAATTCTTCCGGTGCGTTGTTCAGGTATTCTTTAATCGACTCGTGATCCCTTCGTTCTTTTGTATATAAGTTTCCTCAAGTGCCTTGTTTTTCTAATTCTTTCCAGTGATTCATTCTCTTTTTCTTCATTCGTTTCAATTCTTAAAGTGGTTCCTGCAAGATTTTCCGAAGTTTGCGTTATATCAACCCTTCTTCAATAAGAATAAGTAGTATGCGAAAACCATTGCTTGTCATCAAATTAATTTGATGAAGGATAAGCGTACAATAAATCTTTTTCTTATTTCCTCGAAGTGATTAATCTCTTTTTCCGGAGCTTGTTCCTCATATCATATTATTGGTTGCAAGTTGTTCATCTTGTTTTCCGGAGCACCAAGTTATTTCAAGTATATCATTTCAAAGCTCCTTCTAATTGCAAGGCTTCAATATTACTCTTTTTCATCATTCACATCTCATCCTTCTATTACTGAAGGTTCTACATGGTGGTTCATCAAAGATTTTTTCCATTCTCCAAATGTTCTTTAATATTCTTGTTGGAGGATCTCAAGTATTCTTTGTCTTGCATTTTGAAGTGCAATTCTTGCTCCCTTATCTTTTGAGGTGGTGTTATATCATTCTTGACAATTTCCCTTCATGTTTCATGATTCACAAGTTATCAAGAATGAGATAATTAAACCCGTCAATCTCTTCGTTGGAGTATCTTGGTATATAGTTCACATAAAGCCTTCCATTGGGAATGTTGCTATTGTGGTGCTTATCAATGATCTAAGTTATCGCTTTATCTTCTTGGTGGAATAAATGTTTCATCTCTTTGGTGCTCTCAATCAAATCAATTGTTTACGTTAGTGGCAGAATTTCACTTCAAGTTTTGAGATGTTTTCCATAAGCCCACATCAAGCTTATTCGCCTCGTTGTTGATTTTCCATCAACCCCATTCAACCGTTCTTCGTAAGGATGCTTTCATAGTCATTTCTAGTTGAAGATGTTCTTCTTCTTCGATCTTTTAACTCCATTATTCGCTCTGGAGGCTTTGTGATATTGCTCTCTTTGAACCATCATCTTGTCATATCAAGATCATGTTCTTTTCATTTCTCGTCCATTCAACTGGATTGTCATGTCCCCCATTCAAGTTCTCTCATCCTATCAACTTTTACCTCCCTTTTCAACCGGAGTGCTGTCTGAAATCATTGTTTCGGAGGCAGTGTGTTGTTCATTTCGTCAAACATCATCCAATCTTATCAAGCTCATGTTAATTCCTTCCATTTACAGTCGGAATTTGTCCAAATTCTTTCGTTCTTATTCCTTCTCTAGCTTTATTCAACCGGAGTGGTTTAAATTCTTCCATGATCCGTGAGCTCGTGTTTCATGCCTTTCAACCTACAAGGCTCTCGTAATGTACCATGTTCCTCTTTTTTAATGGAGTGTTTTCATCTTCGTTCATCTCCGTTGTATTCTTCTTTCAATTTGGTCAACCTCTCAAGTTCGTGGTTTCACTCGTTTGTCAAAGAAGCAACTTTGTTTTACCTCTTCCTTTTCCGTTTTATCTGGTGCCATCCTTAGGATCTCTAGTCGCGATCCTCTGTTAGTGTGGGAGAGTTGTGACGCCCCAACACTGACGCTCCAGAATACTTCCATATGTTCTGGGTTTCGTCATGTGTTTAATTTGCTTGCTTCATTTTTATTTGTGCTTGCATCATATCATCATGCCATCATGTCATTTTATTTTATTTAAAAACACTCAACTAAATAAACAGTATGGATCTTCGATCCATCTAAATTGAGGGAAATGCACATGGTATTTTCTCTTTATAATATATCCTCCCAATATTTAGGGAGCTATATTAAAATATTCCATTAACTTTGCAGTCACCATAACACACTTGCAATTTAATTCTCATGCCTTTTGCACTTCAAGTTTGGTCCCCAAACTTTGTCTAAATTTCTGCTATCCTTATTCCGAGCTCCACCGAAATTGTCAACATTTTTGGGATTTACCAAATACCCACTTCTTTTCACACTCGTTTGAATTTAATTCAAATGAGTTTGAATTTAACTTCACACGCATGCTCATTTCTATTTTTCTTGGATCAAGCTCATTTTTACGAGTCCGAGAAAATTAACCTCATGCTCACTTCTCTCCCAACATCTCTTTCCTTTTCCTTTCAATTATCTGTATTATTTTTAAATGCTGATAGAAGGGAATAAGAGAAAGGTAGAAGAGAAGCCCAGCCGGCCCATCAACCAATGCGGCCCAGCACCTTCTCCCTAAACCTAACCCTAGCCCGCACGCTGCTCACCTCTCCTTATCTCCTCCATCGCAGCCTTCCCTTGACCCCCACCTACCCTGCTCACGACGCCAAAGAGGAGCGCGCGCCCGATTGCTCCGTGTCGGCCGCAGCGCTCGGCCTCCTCCTCGTCTCCCTTTGCCACCAGCCAGTGCCACCGTCCTTCTCCTCCTGCCGCGCCCGACATCTTCCTCTCTACTACGCCGCGGGAGTCGTCCCGAGCTCACCGCCCCACCGCATCACGAGGCCACCGGAGCACGCCCCGTGCCCCTTTGGCCTCCTCCCGGAGCGCCAACCTCTCTTCCGCCCGAGGCCATCCGAGCCGCTACCGGGCCGGTAGCTGCTCTGTCGTGCTCCCTCTACTCCGCCGCCCCTCGCCTCTGGCATCAGCACCTCCGGCCTCCCCGCATTCCAGCCGCGCGCCACCCTGACCCCGCGAGCTTAGCCACCTCGACCTCTCCATGGCACCCACGACCCTCTGCTCTGGTGAGCTCTAGCTCCACCGCCACCGGAGGTCCAACCCCCATCGGCCGATCTGGCCCCGTCACCCGACCTCGTCCATGGCGTCACTGGGACGAAGCTCCTTCCCCTGCAGGTTGCGCTCTCCTCGTCGGCTGCTAGTGCCTGCAGCTGCGTCCGCGAGCTCGTTGCCGATTGCTACCTCCTCCACTATTGCTGCTTGCATCCGCCATGGCCAACCCAAGCCTGCCATGGCAAGGCAGGGACTTGCTAGAACGTTTGCTCCCTCGGCCTCCATGCACCTCCTGCTCCAGGAGGCCCTGGAGGCTTTGTGATATTGCTCTTTTCGAACCATCATCTTGTCATATCAACATCATGTTCTTTTGTTTTCTCGTCCATTCAACTGGATTGTCGTGTCCTCCATTCAAGTTCTCTGATCCTATCTAGTTTTACCTCCCTTTTCAACCGGAGTGTTGTCTGAAATTATTGTTTCGGAGGTAGTGTGTTGTTGATTTCATCAAAGATCATCCAATCTTCTCAAGCTCATGTTAATTCCTTCCATTTACAGTCGGAATGTTGTCCAAATTCTTTCGTTCTTATTCCTTCTCTAGCTTTATTCAACCGGAGTGGTTTAAATTCTTCCATGATCCGTGAGCTCGTGTTTCATGCCTTTCAACCTACAAGGTTCTCGTAATGTACCTTGTTCCTCTTTTCTAACGGAGTGTTTCATCTTCGCTCATCTTCGTTGTATTCTTCTTTCAATTTGGTCAACGTCTCAAGTTCGTTGTTTCACTCGTTTGTCAAAGAAGCAACTTTGTTTTACCTCTTCCTTTTCCGTTTTATCCGGTGCCATCCTTAGGATCTCGGGTCGAGATCCTCTGTTAGTGTGGGAGAGTTGTGACGCCCCAACACTGACGCTCCAGAAGACTTCCATATGTTCCGGGTTTCGTCGTGTGTTTTATTTGCTTGCTTCATTTTATTTGTGCTTGCATCATATCATCATGCCATCATGTCATTTTATTTTATTAAAAAAACTCAACTAAATAAACAGTATGGATCTTCGATCCATTTAAATTGAGGGAAATGCACATGGTGTTTTCTCTTTATAATATATCCTCCCAATATTTAGGGAGCTATATTAAAGTATTCCATTAACTTTGGAGTCACCATAACACACTTGCAATTTAATTCTCATGTCTTTTGCACTTCAAGTTTGGTCCCCAAACTTTGTCTAAATTTCTGCTATCCTTTTTCCGAGCTCCACCGAAATTGTTCATTTTTGGGATTTACCAAATACCCACTTCTTTTCACACTCGTTTGAATTTAATTCAAATGAGTTTGAATTTAACTTCACACGCATGCTCATTTCTATTTTTCTTGTATCAAGCTCATTTTTATGAGTCCGAGAATATTAACCACATGTTCACTTCTCTCCCAACATCTCTTTCCTTTTCCTTTGAATTATATGTATTATTTTTAAATGTAGATAGAAGGGAATAAGAGAGAGGGAGAAGAGAAGCCCAGCCGGCCCATCAACCAATGCGGCCCAGCACCCTCTCCCTAAACCAAACCCTAGCCCGCACGCTGCTCAGCTCTCTTTATCTCCTCCATCGCAGCCTTCCCTCGACCCCCTCCTCCCCTGCTCACGCCTCTAGAGAGGAGCGCGTGCTCGACTGCTCTGCGCTGGCCGCAGCGCTCGGCCGCCTCCTCGTCGCCCTTCGCCGACAGCCAGCGCCATCGTCCTTCTCCTCCTGCCGCGCCCGACCTCCTCCTCTCTACTACGCCGCGAGAGTCATCCCGAGCTCACCGCCCCACCGCATCGCGAGGCCATCGGAGCACGCCCCGTGCCCCTTTGGCCTCCTCCCGGAGCACCAACCTCCCTTCCGCCCAAGGCCATCCGAGCCGCTGCCGGGCCGGTGGCTGCTCTACCGTGCTCCCTCTCCTGTGCCGCACCTCGCCTCTGGCATCGCCACCTCCGGCCTACCCGCAGTTCAGCCGCGCAGCACCCCGGCCCCACGAGCTCCGCCACCTCGACCTCGCCATGGCACCCGCGACCCCCTACTCCGGTGAGCTCTAGCTCTGCTGCCACCGGAGGTCCAACCCCCGCCGGTCGATCTGGCCCCGTCGCCCGACCTCGTCCATGGCGTCACCGGGACAAAGCTCCTTCCCCTGCAGGTCGCGCTCTCCTTGTCGGCTGCTAGCGCGTGCAGCTGCGTCTGCGAGCTCGTTGCCCTTTGCTGCCTCCTCCACTATTGCTGCTTGCATCCGCCATGGCCACCCCAAGCCTGACATGGCAAGGCAGGGACTTTCCATCATGTTTGCTCCCTCAGCCTCCATGCACCTCCTGCTCCCGCCGGCCCTGCACCATGCCTCTGTCGTCCATGAGATCGTCAAGACCAAAACCTCCTCGATCAGGGGCATTTTGGGTTGTCAAGACCATGTACGACTACCGTCGCCGAAGGCCGACAAGTGAACCACTATCACCGCGTGATTTAGACGAGAAAACGTGTACCACTACTATCGCCAAGTCCGACTACGACAAATGACCACACGATGAGATGCCAGGTACCACTACGCTCGGAGCCCTCGGATCAGTCAAGTTCATCTATGAAAATGCGTACCACTACCGTTGCCGAAGACCCGTGTAATGCAAGCGTCAAGTTCGACTACCGTCGCCGTGTACCACTACTTCCGTTGCCATGACCGAGAGTACAACTACTTCCCACGACGCCCCGAGAATGACTACTTCCACTACCGCCAAACTCGAACCGCTCCGAAAACGCACGCTTCGAGGGTATAACCCCGAGACGATGCCCGTGAACGAATGCTTGCGATGTATGAGTCGAACCGTGTGTTGCACCATGACCGACTTGTCGTTGCACGTTCCTCCTTGTTTTCCATGCCATCAACCCGTGGGAACCCGGTAACCGGGAGCACCCAATCATCTTTGCATGACATGCTCACGCCACCTTTCTTTTGCACCGGCATCTCAACGAGTTGTCGAATCATCGGAACGTTGCCGTGGCACCGTTTCCATTCTCGCCGCCATGACACCCCTTTCCTTCCGTCGTGGCGACCAAATGCTTCATATCTTGTTAATTTGTCTACTTATAATAAAAATTGCATAAAAGTTGCATTTGTCATCCGGATCATGATAACAACCTTTAAATGCTTAAAATTGTTGTGTGCTTTAATAATTGCTAAATGACATGGGGATTTTTCGGAATTGTTGTTTGACATTCCGACCTCATTTAGACTTGCCTAAATAGGTATTTTACATTTGCTCCACCTATTGCCATGTTATACAACATTTAATATTTTTGGGTACCTAACTGAGATCAAACTAAATTTGTGAATGTGGTGTTTTGTCAACATGCAACTCGTTGCATATTGAGCTCCACTTAATTTGTAGTGTTGTTTGTTGCACTTGGCCATGCCATGCATAATTAAACCGGACATGCATCATACTTGGTTGTGCATCATATGCCATGTTTATGCTTGTGTGTTTATCGTGTTGTTTGCTTCTATCTGGTATGCTTCTCTCGTTAGCTTCGGTCTTGTTCCAGAGTTGTGAGGATTTGTTCGACTAATTCATGGACTCGTTCTTCTTCCTTCGAGATCCCAGGAAAGATGACCATTCCCCGATATCACCTGTATCTTTGCCTTGCTAGTTGTCTCGCTCTATAGCTATGCCTCGATGCCTATTCTTGTCTTGTCAGCCTCCTATGTTGCCATGAAACACTCTAACCGCCTTCCTAGCAAACCGTTGATTGGCTAAGTACGCTTTTGCTCAGCCCCTCTTATAGCGTTGTTAGTTGCAGGTGAAGTTTGAAGATTGCTCCATGTTTGGACTTGTTTATTGGGATAACACAATATATATCTTACTTAAATTAATGCACATATATATTGGTAATGGGTGGAAGGTTTGGCCTTCTGCTTGGTGTTTTGTTCCACTCATGCCACCTTAGGACCCGATAAACCGGTGTTATGTTCCTTGATTTTGCTTTCCTAACACAGTTGGGGTTTATGGGCCCCCCTTGATTATTTGCTCTGCTTAAATCTTTTCCAGCAAGGCCCAACTTTTGTTTTACCATTTTCCTAACAACTAAAACTTGCATAGGGAGTAATGAACCCGAGTTCTTAATCAACAACCCGGGCCAGTGCTCCTCATGAGTGTTGGTACAAACTGGGCGGACTGCAGGGCCGCATCGGGGAAACCCGAGGTATCTGGTATTTACCTATAGGCTGACCTATCCGGTCATGGCCTGAGACGAGATACGCGTGGCTACTAATATGGTGTCGGCATGCCGGGAGGTCTTGCTGGATTAGTTTTACCTTTGTCGAAATATCTTGAGCACGGGATTCCGAGAACACTCAGGTCTTCCCAACATGGAGTTGAAACTCCGCAGATCGTGAGCTTGTGATGGGCTAAGTTGGGACACCCCTGCAGGGTTTTGAACTTTTGAAAGCCGTGCCCGCGGTTATGTGGCAGATGGGAATTTGTTAATATCCGGTTGTAGATAACTTGACACCATATCCTTAAGAATTCATTACCTGTGTGAGTAACCGTGATGGTCTATTTCCGAAGGGCTTCGGAAAGTGAACACGATGGGGTTATGCATGAACGTGAGTAGCTAGGATCACTTATTGATCATCTTTGGGCGACCGTTGGCACATATCCTCATCTCGCTCTGAATTCGTAAGCTAGTTGCTTAGTGCTTGCTGCAACCACTTTATTACCTCTCCACACCTAAAGGCTTTGTTAGTTTTGATACTCGGGAATGGGAATGTTGAGTCCTTGTGACTCAAATATTACAACACACACCAGATGCAGGTACAGCCGAGAACGATGCAGGAGATGGATCAGAACTTCACTGGGACTTCAATGAAGAGCGTCGCCGTATGTATGTGACGTATCCAGACGATCAGTAGTGGTTCCTACTAGGGGCGATCAGGACTTGTGGTTGTGGTATCTTTTCTCATTTGATTTTGTCTGTAGTCGGACCCTGTGTTATCTGGATGAATGTATGCTATTGTATTAATTGTCTGACGTGGCGAGTGTAAGCCAACTATTTTACTCTTTCATCCATGTTCATTACATGAGTTATGCAAAGATACCACGCTTGCGATCATTCCAGAATGCGCTTATGTCTCTAACTTGTGCCTCGACACGTAGGAGATATAATCGCATCCTGGGCATTACATGCGAGGAGGGAAGTATGGTCAACCTTGATATCATCTTTCCAAAATGAGGCTGGATTACACACAAGGTGTCCGTTCCCTAATGATGCTCGATTAGACACAAGGTGCAAATTCCCAGATGATGCTTGATTACTCACAAGCCAGGTGGATTCGTCGAGTGTTCATGTCCTCGTTGCTCTAGTAAAGGCTGAAAGAAAGCATGATGTAGCCCTTGAGAATGTAGTTGAGTTCCTGAAGAAGCAAAAAGAGCAATCAGATGCTCTCTTCACCCAAGCCAAAGAAGAGATGGAAGAAGCCAGAATGAAGCTAGCAGAGGCAGAGTGGGCTAGGCATCTCCCGCTATCTAAAATTGTTGTCAATACAAATATTCATTCGTAATAGGTAGATTCAAATGTTTATCCAATCAGCATGCCCGTTGTGATGTCTGTGCATCTACTGATGTGGCACAAAATATATTTTTCGAGTCATGTAATAACAACCATTACTTTCTGAATAATAACAGACAAACCAATGGACATGGTATAGTTCACACGCAAGCCCAACATTCCAAGTTCAACTTCCACATCAAACTCATGCTCACAGATATCTGCACATTCATGGATAATGTCCACAACCATTCACTTCAAAGCCAAAAAAATGTGAGGAGAGTTATAAATAAAGAAAAATCTCTAGTTCCTACTACCAGTTCTAGCATAAGTCATGACCATACGTAATTAATTATATTTTGGACATTTTTTGAATAAATGCGATAAACTCTTGGAAGCATGTGTAATATCTAATGCCAGCCACGGCTGGGGTGCATCATGTTATGAGCCAAACTGGGCAACACACTGGCAGTCTATGCTGGCGACGCGGTGGTCGTAGCATTCGTGGGTTCGAGTGGCGGTGGCTGTCGTGGTCTACTATTCCTCGGTGTCGGCAGTGGCCGCAGACATGTTGGCTACCTCCACCAGCATGTCGTGGTTCCACCGACGTTTGCGTTGGATGGCACGGCCAACCACGATGCACTGGACTCCATGGTCCCCCGTGTGCCTACGTGCAACAATTGGCCACTCCTCTGCGAGCAGGCTTGGAGCATCGAGTTGATGCACCAGGGGCCATCTTCGAGCGGCGCTTGCTCCTCCACTTTCCCGCCTACAGCCTCACCCATGGTACTGATGGCCTAGGGCGAGGAGGGAGGTGGGGCAGCCAGTTTTCAGGCTCGTCGGGGCACCCAGTCGGCTTTTATGCCGGAGAGCTTGTCTTCCTGCTCACTGGATGCTATGGAGGGTGTGGAGAAAATGGTGCAAGGAGGATATGGGGAGCGGCAGTGTGGTGCGGTTCTTGCCAGGCGTGTGGCCTCATTTAAATAGTAGGCGGACCGGAGATGAGAGGAGCCAACAGGCCGGCTCACGAAAGGACATGTTGCCACTAGCCCGGGGCACGCGCAGATTCAATGGAGGTAGGCAGGGAAGTCTGAAGCCGGTTGAATGCGGCAAGGAGTCGTGTTCAGCCTGGCGTGCAACGAGTGGGGCCCTCTTGGCCGGTGTGTCGGTTCAATGCCCGCTCTAGTGAGAGGTCACGCCCGTGTGAGAGCAATCACTCCCTCCGGTCCTTTTTCATTTGGGTACTAGCAAGATGCCCGTGCGTTGCACGAAACATCAAGATGCATTTATATGAGTAGTTTACCTTGTGGGAGATAAGGATGAACGAGAGAAGGACTTATCTGCAAATGAGTGTAGGAGTGCGGGTATCTTTTGGCAAAATTGTTGTAGTTTCCTTCCTATCCGTCAGATATAGATTGGACGGCCTATATTGCAGGATGGCAGGCACAACATCATCAACAACTTTGTTTTCTTTAAGAGTAGAGATAAGAGTAGAGATATATATTGCAGGATGGCACGCACACCATCATCACCAACTCGTTTTTTATAAGAGTATATATACTAGCAATGTGCCTGTGTGTTGCAACGGATCCAAAGTAGAATAGTACTTGTTCACAAACTTGAAACAAAACACTATTGTTTTGATATACATATACCACTAAAAATATATTACGATTCACTCAAAATATATTTCTGAGGCTGTTTTGATGAGGTGAGGGAGGGATGTGGTTGATTTCAATATAATAAGGGGTTTTCTGTAAATTGGATCAGAGAAGTGGGCTATTGTTGCAAAAATGCCACAACTTACCTCATAACCGTTAGATGCAGATCTAATGGTTAGAAATGACGGATGGCAAACACATCATCATCACCAAATGGGTCTTTTATAGGAGTAGAGATACTAGTCAATGTGTACATGCAACGTTAATTTGGAAGTATATTAAGTGCATGCAGATATTAAGTAGGATAATATTTGTGTGTTATTATGTGATTAACACTATATTTGGCATGAAATTAACTGCACGCTAAACGTGTTGAGCGCTCAACATTGAAGCAATTTAGGTAGTTGGATTGACATGATTTGATGGCGGATTAATTGGATCTGCCCCTTTGGGTCTTTTTATATTAGTATATATATATATATATATATATATATATATATATATATATATATATATATATATATATATATATATATATATATATATATATATATATATGTGTGTGTGTGTGTGTGTGTGTGTGTATAGATATAGATATAGATATATATATATATAGAGAAAGAGAGAGGTATAGATAAAGTAGAGAAAAAATATATTTCGGTATACATATATCACTAAAGATATCTTATG
>LR738715.1:403582700-403603132 GCA_902687465.1 Secale cereale
TATATATGTGTGTGTGTGTGTGTGTGTGTGTGTATAGATATAGATATAGATATATATATATATAGAGAAAGAGAGAGGTATAGATAAAGTAGAGAAAAAATATATTTCGGTATACATATATCACTAAAGATATCTTATGTTTCACTCAAAATATATACCTTTGGTCGTTTTGATGAGATAAGGGAGGAATGTGGTAGGTTTCAATATTCGAGAGGTGGGACATTGTTGCAAAAAGCCTATGTGTGTGTGAGAAAAAGAGGGAAAGAGGAAGAGGAAAGAGTGTGTGTGACAAACACACGAAGTGCGAGAGGTATTACCATAAAATGAGGCGATAGCGTGCGTGTGCACGATCGAGAGGGCATGTCTCAAGAAGGGACGAAATATCTACATGGACACAAGGAGCGAAAATGTGCATTGGATGGATAAAACTATCAAGAGGCTGGTTGATCAATGTTTGTGAGAGAGATACGAGTCCGGGTTACGAAAGCGAGAGTTTTGTGTGTGTGTGTTTGAGAGAGAGAGAGAGAGAGAGAGAGAGAGACGGCAATTGGTAGGCGGATCCAAAGCGGGAGTATTGTGTGTGCGTGAGCGAGAGGGAGAGAGGGGGGGCAGAGTTTGTCTAGTCGGTAAACAAATGAATAATGTTAGTTTTGGATCGGAGATGAAGACAGAACGAAGATGGAGAGGAGTGCGGGTATCTTTTTGCAAAAATTGTCATAGTTTCCTTCCTATCCGTCAGATAGATCAGATGACCTATATTGCAGGATGGTAGGCACACCATCTTCACCAACTCTGGTTTTAGAAGAGTATAGATATAGATATAGATAGGGTGCGTGAGAGAACCCTAGAGAGAAAGGCAAAGTGAAAGACAACTAAGAGTGCATGTGTGGCGGTGAAAAAGAAAGCTTAGGTGGCTATAGTGATACCATAGAACGATAGAGACGTGAGAGATAATGAAAACCGTGTAATCTATGAAAACAGAGAGAGTGTGACACTTCTCGAGGGACACGGTGAGAGACCGTGTTTGCAAAAAAGGGAGAAGCATGTACTCATCGTGCGGGTGACATGGAGAAAGGAGAGTGGTAGCTACATGAAGGATCATGCGAGAGAGACCTAGATAGAGATGTGCATGAAACAAGATTCAAATATTTAGTTGTGTTTATAGAAGATGTCAATATGAAAGGGATTCGAGAATTTGAATTCCACATGATGGTACATGTAATTCACACTCGAAGCAAAATTATCTATCAAATTAACATGCACAAATTTGCTCGCGCGTATGTTATTTAGTATATTGATATTACCGATCCATACATTTGAGTTGAACATAATTTGGTTTCAAAATTTTAAATTCAAAGTTCAACATAATTTGATTTAAAAAACATGAATTCAACCTTATGATTTTGAGATCATTGCATTTGTAAATCATATATTATATATAAAGGAGCAGAATTCTTTGTGTGCTTTTAAAAGTATATATAAAAAATGATGTATATAGATTTTATTCGAATACAAATTGGATCCTGCCTGAAAATAGGAAAGAAGATGGATTCGAAGTGAGTTGGCATGGTAAACATGCACTCATTTTCTGCAAAAAATTGAACAAAGCGGGGAAACTCGCAGTAACCGCTTGAAACCAAAATCTGCAAATTACTGCCTATCCCTGACACACAAAGCCTATCGGCCCGATTTCTATTAGTTTCGATAGGGGTAGACTTGTAATTTCACTCAAATGTGACATAACCGCCTCCGACTCTCACCTCCCCGGATTCATACACGGTGGGCGCCAAAACAAACTCTCCTCGGCCGAAATCTCCGATGGTAAATATTCGGTGTATGCGAGATTACCGTCCTATCCCCAGCAGCCCAATATTCATGTGATGTATGAAATTTTAAACAGGGGATAAGTTGGTAACTCTCCCTGTATTTGAGACAAGCGCATCCCAAAGACATGGTTCCCCTACCTCTCTCCCTCCATTTCCCCATTTGTACTCTGTGGGCGCCAAAACACCCTCTCCATCCCAGCCTCCTCCGTCCGCCACCCCATCCACCACTGTCCTCCTCCACCATGCCGGAGCTGATACCCCGACACCGTTGTCCATTACAATAGATCGACCTCTCTAATCAACGGCTTTGGACCAACTGGATCCGTGCATCATGTCCTCTCGCTTAATCCTCGCCGTTGTCCACCTTGCCAGCGCCGGTCCTACGGCCGTCTCATCCACCACGCCAGGATATTTCCCCTGCCACCACCGTCTTCCCTCCTACATCTGCTTCCATGCTACCGAGAGCCATCGCTACCGCAGCATCGTCAAATTCTCAGCAGATGCGGTACTCTTTTGTATCTGCTCAACTTATTTATCACAGCAAGAAAATAGATCGCCACTACTTTACTGGGATTTCTTGTCCACCACTTAGGATCTTACTTGTTAGTTGCTTGGTTGCGAACTTGCCTTTGTCCGGTTTGCAGCTTCAGATCCGACATGGCACGATCAACACTATACTCGCAATGCTTATGGCTTTCCCCTTTTATATTCCACATTAGCTAAACAACGACGTAGGGGGCGGTTCATGGGAGGGCGGGGGGTCGGGCCGGTGGTTCAGCCGGCGGCCCATGCTGTGTTCCGTAAGGGAAGAGTGAGACGGGAGGAAGAAGAAGGGTTGTTAGACGTAGGATCTTCATCCAACCTCCTGAACTGGTCGACTGACCCAAATGACAAAAGTCACGCGACTTGCATGTATACATTCCTTTATATTCAGTACCATCATCGTAGTTGCTTACCACTGGTCCTCAATCCATCAAGCTAAACCACGTGCCACTAATAATTCCAAACCTGTTGCTCAAATATGAATATGATTTGATGCTAATATTACTAAAGCAGATAATGTTTAATTGGTCATCTGATGTTTGCACTTTACTTTCGAAACACACGTGCGCCACGTATAGAGAGATAGCAGAGAGTTGCATTCTTAATGTGCTCTTGTTCATCATGTGTGGGCATTGTGCAACAAACATTTTATTATCCTAAATCTGCTTGCTCTTCTTTAGCATGTTCCTCTTCTGTTCTTCTTTAATAAGTACTCTCTCTATTCCTAAATACAAGTCTTTGTATAGATTCCACCATGGACTACATATGGAGAAAAATGAGTGAATCTACACTCTAAAATGTATCTGTATACATGTGTATGTGATCCATAGTGGAAATCTCTACAAACACTTATATTTTGGAAAAGAGGGAGTATAATAGTATAGTACAGTATGTTCCTTGTTGTGAAGAGGAGCATGGACATTTGCAGTGTACATGTATATTTCGTCGGTTGGGATGGACACTTTCAACTCTTCGAGCCTCTTGGATTCGTAGGATTTTGTAAACATAGGAACATGAATTCTAGTGGCCTGCCCACTTGAATCCTATAAGATTAGCAAGAAAATGCGGGAGATGTGTCGCCTTAGAGAGTTACACTGATATTAATAGTATCGCACCTTTAGTTGAAGAGAGCTGTTTTCCGAAGCCTTTCTAGTCGTACCGGCAATAGTAGCCCATATTTTCCAGCAAGTTCCACTTTCCTGATTTTACTTGTGATGCTTACGGTTTTCCAATTATATCTACACTATGATCTTTGTTGGTGCTTTGTGTCGCACTAGCAGCAGTCCACTCTTGAAGCTAAAGAACACACCAATCATAAGTCCAAAGCTTACTTCTCCAAATACAAATTGTGATATGATACTGATATTAGTTAACAGACATGCATTTAATTGGTCGGCTGATGCTCCCACATGATTTTCTGAATGCATGGGGCCACATATAGAGAGACAACATGGAATTGCATTTCTTTGGGCGATGTGATTCATCATGAGTGGACAACCAACATTGTATAGAAAGAAGCAGAATCTCAATAATATGCTTCCTCTTCTTTTCTTTAGCATGTTCCTCATTTGTTATTCTTTATTTAGTAAGTACAGTATGTTCCTTGTGAGGAAGGGGAGCAGGGAAATCTGCAGTCAACAACTGGTAGAGCTGGCATGTAGGTGATCGATAGGCTTTCATTAGTAGCGGAAATACAACACCCTATTTTCCAGCCAGTTCTACTTTCCCGGTTTATTTATGCTAGGTATAGTGTAGCCCTTTTATCTACACTATGATCTGCCTAGTTGTTGCATGCTCTTGTTATCATGGTTTGGCAATAAATTTTCAATACAGTATATTATGAACCTATCATCTGCCGACTATCCTTACTTCTAGAGCTCCCAACAGGGAGCCTATTTTTGTGTGTAGTTGTGCCAGAATATATTAATGCATGCACCATATTACAACACACATGGGATCTCCCATCAGAATCCAGTGATAGCACACAAGGGTTTAGGGAGCCCCTATTATATTAGAATATCCTTTGAATTACAAAGATAATCTCACTAGTATTTATGTTTTCATCCTTCTCATATATTGTACTTAATCACAATTAATATGAGAATGTAGGATTCAGAAGAATATTACAGAGCAGTGCAATAAGTAACAAACTTGGCACCAAGGCATTAAGTTCCATTCCCGATTCAATGAAACTCATACTCTCCCCACCTGCAGATTCTTGTTCAGAATATGATCCTAATGACTATTCTGACCTCGAGGAGTCGAAGGCATATGCCCTATCCTGTTCACCCATCAAGGTGCCTATTCTAATTTGGCAAGGTTGTATTGATTGCAAGTATCATGAATAAGGTGTCTTGCATTTCTTCTACTTCGTTGCATCACCATCTGCTTAGTTTACTCATCATATACGTCAAGATGCCATACGCATCCATTATCAATACATATTCCATCTGTCATCATACCATGTTTTCCCACTCAAGTGTTGTTCTTGTCCATCAGACATCAAAAAGGAAGAGGGTGATTGTCGAACTTGAAGGAGCACTAGCAAAGTCCTTGAAAAACATGGTGGTGCTAGAGAAATTAGGTAGCACCACACTTATATTGGCTCTCCAACCAGTGACACAAAACGTAGGACCGACTCCAGCAGGCTGTACCCATACTTCACTGGCCACACCACTAACCCCACTGCACATGACCTGCACTCTAGCAAATTGTATGCCCATTTCAGTTGCCATAGCACCAGCCGTACCACAGATAAACCCCACTCCAGCAAAAAGTACAACAGGTCCACCGGCCGAAGACCTATCCCAACTGTAGAGATGTCCAATTTTGCAGATTGGAACCCCATTCCAGTTATTCCTAGTTTAAAAGATGATGCTTTCAATGTTGTTAGGAACTACGTGCATATATTCCCATCATGGGAAGATTATAATGAAGACAAACACCATTTTTCACATCTTCCTGTCCCACTTACATGTAAGTCCTATTAGTCATGGTGATTATTTTCCTGATTTCTGCTGATTGAACACATCAATGATTTGCATTACATTGTTGTAAGTAGATGAGGGTCAATCTGCATAGTCAAGACAAGCAATGCTTGCTTGCGCTTTTCAAGGAAGCATTGCAGCAGTATCGGTGTTACCTAATGAAAACACACTTTGATGGCAAGTCTATAAATGAATTTGCGGTGAAGTCTCCTATGCTAAATTTAGAATACATTGAATGGAAAAACCTTGTTATGCACTGGTCTTGTTCCCAGGATGTTGCTCGCTGCTTTGCTCTTGTTGGTACCTGTTGTCCTGTACAACTGTACTTGCATTCTTACCTGGTTCATTATGTGACACCGGTATGCATGATAGCTTGCTTATCAATTGTTCGTTCCAAATTATCACATATGTATTAATGGTTACATTAATGTAGAATATACCCAATGCCAATTAAATAGTTTATCTCTACATTGTTCTTCTAAGTGCATGTTGTCCTTTAAAAGTATACTTATATAGACAATTAGTTGTTCATGTACAATCACACTGCAGTTTATTTTCCTTTGCCCTCCATTTTCTACACATCAAATCTATATTTACTTTTACCATAAGGTTGGATAAAACCAATGGTACTACAAATGTTAGCTCTGCATTGCTCTTGGCAGTACATTTTGCCAATATCGTTGTACTTACATTTATAGCTAGTTGGTTATGTAGCATCACTCTTCATCTTATCTTAAATGTTCTCCATTTTTTCATATATTATCACATCTATATTTACTCCGAACAAAATGTAGAATAAATGCAATGCTTATGAAGAAGATTATGTGGTAAACTTCTTGAATTTCCCCACCATTAACATGGACAAGGGCTTTATAGAGCCGGTCTTCACCACTAATGTAAGTTTGTCCTTCTGAAGCCTTCAAACTTTGTTGTGTATATTTGGTTAGGCATAACTGCAACAGCTGTTTATTTTTGGCGTTTGCATCAAATTACATGTTTAAAGTTTATTATGTAGTTCATAAACATAAGTTTGTCCTTCTCAATTTAAGTTTTCAGCTGTACAACCAAGTTCCTTCTTCATACCATGTAAACTAAACTATACAGAGCAAGTGATGTTCTTTTGCACTGCATGTATGCATCTGTTCTTGATCCATAATCCAGTGGTGTTGTGAAATTACCCACTACAGCACAATGTCATATTCTGCAATCTCTTAACTATGAACAATGTCATATTATTCTACTATTATTTAAACTGTCTCTTTGTTTGCCACTCTTAAATGGGATAAATTTACAACACACTAACCATTGATACTTATGTGTTCCTTAGCACATCATGTATGCTTGAGTTCTTGATCTGTAATCGAGTGGTGTCGTGAAGCTGCCAACTCCTTCACAATGTAATTTCCTACCATGTCTTAACCTGAACAACACCATATTGTGTTAATGCAATTTTAAACTGTGTCTCTTTATTCTCTAATAAGAAATGTGATGAATTGCCAGCACTAATACTTATATGTGCAAAACCTCTCATATGTCTACCTGTTTCTCTTTCAGAGTGATACCTCTGACCCCCTGAAGAACTGCCACAATGATAGTGAGACGAACCCATTGCATGTCCCTCTAACATATATTGCTGGGAAGAAGGCAACAAATCTTGGGGATAGCGATACAACTCCAAATTCATGTCTTGATGTAGCATTGAAGTTACTTGCTAATAGTAGTGACACAAGCTTGACGAAGTCGCTGCCTGAATCTGTAAAACTTCTTCAGTCTCAACTTCAAGCAGCAAGACATGGTTCAGCTGAACCCCTGCTTGAACTCCAATCACTATGGAAGATCAATGAGAAGTTCAGTGCGTCGATTGATGCTATGCAACAAGAGTTGGAGGATATAAGCGTCAAACAAGCGCAGTCTCATCAGCTTGCTCAGCTGCTTGCGCTGCAGCTCCCGAGCAGGGCTAACCTTTCCTGAACTCTATTGAAGTGCCGTCGATTTTGTATATTATTTTGTCGATGTGTTTATTTGCACCGGTGGCAATCTTTGATGCCTAGTGTATGTAATGTGATGTCTGCTTGTGCTTTTATTATCACTTGTGGCAAACTTTGATGCCCACTAGATGTAATATGCCGTGATTTCTTTATTGTATAGTCTAGATTTTTTTCTTATTCCTGATACTGCAGTTATTTTACTATATATATATATATATATATATATATATATATATATATATATATATATATATATATATATATATATGTCTTCGCTCTAAAGTAGACGGGCCAAAACGTAAAATTATGGTACATAACCGGGCCGGCATGATGGGCCGCATCGTGGGCCTAGTCATCTCGGTCCGTTAACAGGCCTAATTGTAAACTGACCCACTAGTAGTTTTGGGCCTTTAAGAGGCCGAGTAAATCGCCGGCCCTATTTTGGCTAGAAAATTCAATGGGCTTTTAGTAGGCTGAAAAGTAGGTTGGGCCTGAAACGTGCGGAACAGCTCACAGGCCGATAGCTAGCCGAAATAGACCCCGACCCATGATTGTGCCAATCACTTCACGATCCGTTAATAGGCCAAAATTGTCTCGGTCCTTGTTTTTTCCCAATTAGATTCTTGGCTGTGAGCATGCCGGATGCAAAGCGGACCATAATTAGGCCCAAGTATATGATGGGCTTTTAGCAGACCGATGTAAATATAGGGCCAAAATGTTAAACGAGACTTTAACAGGCTGAAAATAATATCAGGCCATACTATTAAATGGGCCTTTAGCAAACAGAAATCATAACTGGGCCTCAAGGGGGCCAAAAGCACAGTGTCCAGTCGACGGGCCGAATCTAATATGGGCCATAATCTAGCCCAAATATTGAAAGTATCTTAAAGGGACGGATCTGATATGGGCCGTAATATGGCCTAGAACATGGTAGGATATTAACGGGCCGGATCTCTTATGGGCAGTTATTAGGCGCAGAACGTGACAGGCTGTTAATGGACTGGATCAAATATGGGATGAGATTTGGCCCAAAACATGCCAGCCTCTTGACGGGCCGGCCCACTAGTGTCTTCAAAATCTTATGGGCCTTTAGCTGAACCGGCCCATTATTGTTTGCTAAATCTTGTGAACCTTTAGCTGGGCCGGCCCATTATGGTCTCCTAAATCTTGTGGGCCTTTAGCTGGGCCGACCCATTTAATCTTTATGGACCACTTTTGGGCCGGTCCACTTGTCAACATATCATAGGCGCATCTCGCGCATTGGATGAGTGACCTCTGTGCCAACGCAGAGCTGACACGTGGTTCCTTCGGCCAATGAGAATTTTACACGTGGAAATCACCATTGGTCATGGCTATTAGCGGGTTATCGGATCCAAAACTGGACTCGATAGGTTAACAGCGACTCATTATGGTGGATGCCATGTGTCAATTACCCTTGATGGAAGCTCTTCCATGACGTGGCATTTATCGTCATGGAAGCGGACACATCGACGCCAGCAGGGTTATGACTATCTTGATTCTATCATAAAATCATCATGGATGTACGTGCATGACAGAAAACGTGATCTACTATGACAAATAGGTATTATCACATAAGTGTTTTTTTGTAGTGATAGGTGTCTACTACACACATGGAGTTTGCACACACCAAAGTCAACTATATATTACATGCATAATTAACTAGGATAAATGATCATCTGATCATCATCTACTTCTTATGACGCTTGCCGCTATTACTCTGCTTGTGTCTCGATCCGGCCTCGTCGATTTCAGTAAGGAGGCACTTCCTCATGTCAACGATCTGCATGTGCATCTCGTAGCATGTGTGCACGCTCTTGGCCATGAACCTGAGGTGTAATTCATCTAGTGGCCACATCCAGGTTCTGTGCCAGGATACGAGACGTGTTCTGTTGGTATCCTGCTTCACCTTTTTGTAGTATGGGTCGATGATGGCCGAGGCGAGTTCATTCTTCGTGATGCCCCAGATCATGTAGTGCTCACGGATTTCGAAAAGGTTCTTGCAGGCCAAGCACATAACCCTGAGCGCTTTTACATCATCGGTGGTTTCCACCATAGCGAACTTTTAGTCGGTGTTGTTGAGAAACCTGGCGAAATGGTCACAATGCTTTGTGGCCATGTAGTAGTGGTAGATGAGGACATGATGGCGCACGCAGAAATGGGCAAGGGCAACCTTCTGATCTATGTTGGGACGACCGCCGGTGTACTGGAGGTCGATGCCAACTACCTTGTACTTGTCTCGAGCAAGCAACTGCTCAACGGTGTTTATGTAGTCGTCCACCACGGCCGGGTCGATGGTGTACACCAGCGAGAGATCCGTCTCCCTCACGTCCTTCTGCACTTTATGCTCGCCGAACTCCATTGGAGCACCGCTAGACATCCCCTATGTATGTGTCATCGTGGGTGTGCTTGTTGCATTGTCGGGCGCGATCAATAGGTTGAAGAGACTAAGGTTATAATGGCCGGGGGAATTAAAGGGGAAGCCGGACGGCCTGGAATATCGGCACGCCCGGATGGCAGTTCTAATTTGTAGCGCATAACTCCATCGTGACGCACACAACTACATCATGGCGACACGCGCGACACAACTGCATGCATATGGGGCCACCGATGTGATGGTGTGTAGGCCCAACCGCTGGCAGAGCGCGCGCGAAGGGACACGAGCAGAGCACTCTGCGGTCACCTCAACATCGAGCCACCATATATATGCATATAGCAATTGACCATGCATGGAAAAGTTGTCCATGAGCCCAGCACGTGGAGGTACGCGATCAGAGCGCGCCGACATACGTGAGAGAGCGCATCGTGGCGCCTAACGGCGAGCACAGTGCGCCGATGGACGCTAGCAGAGGACGGAACAGTGATACGTGCCAAATAAGACGAACATTGCGAGTGATGGCGGAGACATCAAGCACTAATCAAATTAGAGTTGCGTGTTCGATACATGCATACAATTGATCCATCCGAGCTGTTTGTGGTGGAATAAGCCGTGTGTGTTATGGGCAAATGCTTGCTAGTATACAACCATCTTTGATTGATGAATTAATCACCGACGGGTTACCTAGTGTGGTCCGTGTGTGATGTAATATGCTCTGTCTACAGAACGTCAACATATATACTTATAAGAACAACATTGCATGACCAAATTAAGCATACAATTACATAAGTGACTACACACATAACATTTCCACACACCAAAGTAAGCAATTACATGCATACTAAAATGGAAGAAACAAGCATCTAATCATCTATATCTTGTTGCGACTACGTTTGCCATTGCCATGCTTTCGGCTGGATCCCTGGTCATGAATGGTTATTAAAATCTAAGTCTATTGCATATTAAGGTGAAAATAGTACTACCAATCTACGAGTCTCATATGATGCCATTTCAACGATTGTACCACAAAAGCCCGAAATATTACAAGGTTCAAATTCCAGAGTTACATGGCTCAAATTCGAAGATTACATAGTTCAAACTGATATTAGAAATGAAATTCAACTCATTCAGCTGCAAACACCCATGATGGTCACCTGAACCTGGGTATAAGAGAGGTTCAAACTAAAAGTTCAAATATTAAGGCCGCTTTCGAAACCTCGTCACTTTTGCAAAGGGGTCAGCCGCTGACAAGTCATGTATGGGTTTGACACAATGACTACCAATTACTCTCTCATATGCACTACCAATACAAAGTTTAGCTTTTTTGGAGCCTCTTCCATTCTGCAGTAGTTGTCAGCTCTGATCAACAAACCATTTGTATTTCCTATTTCAATGCATGTGCAACCTCATTAACTCCAGCACCCTTGCTCTGGCAACAAAGAACCTGGCGAATGTAATCTACGGTAAGGTCCCTCGATAGGAGTTCAAAGTAATTTTTGAGAAATGCAGATCCAAGCATTTGATGTGATTGTCGTTATAAACATTATCCACCTCCGGGCCTATTATTTTCTGCAAAAGAAGAGAACGTGTTAGTGCCTACATGAAGTTTTGAACACTACTAGACGCCTATTTGGTTTCCAGGATTTGTAAATTGCACCAACGTGCCATTTTCGATCTGATCAGATTAACATGTGCACTTGATTAAAATCTCGGAAAATGTAGCCTTCTTCACAAGAGGTTGGAGTGGATGAAAAAATCCCTAAGAAAACTAGTGCAGATGAATCCAAAGGAGAAATGCTTATGGATTGTAACCATATGAATCAAGCAACCAATATGGGGTGGGGGTGTATGTCCTGAAATCCTCCAAAATTCCTTCAGAAATCGTAGTACATTTTCATTGTAAACTTGGGAAAAGGTGCAAAAATTGAACTCCCTTATGGT
The DNA here is from genome assembly GCA_902687465.1 of Secale cereale. Classification (NCBI taxonomy): domain Eukaryota; kingdom Viridiplantae; phylum Streptophyta; class Magnoliopsida; order Poales; family Poaceae; genus Secale; species Secale cereale. The sequence goes on from LR738715.1 coordinate 403,594,381, forward strand.
TAACATTTAACATGAAAGGAACATCACCTCAATATATAGATTTTTCATGCACAGAAAGCATCTGAGGAAACTGACAACTTGGTCCAGGTTGGGGCCAACAGATTATAGTGCCAAGACCTTCACTATGGGATGAATCTTGGTGAAGCTTTTCTTGATGACAGACGAACATACATATTCAAAACTATAAATAATGTTGATATCAAGAAGGAGATTTATAAGGCGACTGTTGTACCTGAAAGTAGTAGTATTCGACAAACGACTAGCCCACCACTATCAATTTCGGCGTCGAAATGACATTTATAATTGTTGGACCTTGTTTATTAACTACAAGTAATCTCTCAAGTGAAGCTGTGTCCTCAATGAGCATATTGTGTTCCACCTTTTGTGATCTCTCGTTGCAGCACCAGCAACAAACATAAATAGTCTGGAGAGTTCTTGAGTTGTGTGGAAGCTACTCGACCAATTCATCGTCTAAAGACGAAGGAACTTGAGTGCAGTACAACCGCGGGGTAGGCGCTCCATATTATCCTTTGGGATGCAGACGGCGACGAGCTCGAGGTGCTTTAGTCATGGTAGAAAAACAGCGAGCACGTCATTGAGGGGGGATGGCAGTTCATGAACTTGGCGAGGAGCAGCGTGGGCGTGAAGCGGAGCGCGGACGTTGGCACCGAGCGCATATGCATATCATTAAAATTGGGCTCCTCGAGCGGATCTAGGGGTGGGGGATCGGAACCACTCATCAAGCTTGACTCGGTCCTTGCCATTGGAACAGAACTTGCATGATAAGGCCTCTGATTGGGCCATGCCGACTGCCGAGGATCTGGGAGAACGCATCCAAGCTTTTGCAACAGCCAAGGCAGAGCTCATGGGCGTCGAGGAGGTCGAGAGGGGTGCAGAGCCATAGGGCGCGCCACCGCCGGGAAAGGGCGGTTGTCCTCACCCCATATTTGATTGGGAGGAGGGATATAATGACTGTCAACATATCATCCAAGCTAGAGTCGCTTGCGGTTCTTTCTCGACCCGCCTCCACTTGTTGGCAGCCTCGTTCTCCACCTCGTCGGCGGCGACGAAAACCTCTGTCTCCATATTCATGCCATGCTCCGGTGCTTCAGCAGCCCCGGCGTCGGCACTCCCTATGATGGGGCGCTTCGGCGGCATCCTCATACACCGATGAGGACTGAGAGCAGCGTCGAGGATGCGGGCCAAGAGAGAGGATTGTGTGTGTGGCAAGGATGGGGGGAGCCGACTTTGAGGACAGAGAGCGGCGTCGAGGATGGTGGCAGAGAGAGAGGATTTCTGTGTGGCGGGGATGGGGGTACGGCTCTGGGGCGTGCCATTAATACGGACCAGTGGGAGCGAGGCAGACGGCGGTCAAAGGCTGTCTTGCTTCCCGGTCAGCCTGCGCGGCGGACTTCTGCCATTCCTATACCATCATTTCATGGAGAGAGGCGGGCGTTGGTGAAAATCATTTCTCAAGATCTGGTTATGAATTATTAGCACGCACCCTAACCCGCGCGAGAACTCGTCGGTAGGGACAACAACCTATGTGCCCAGCTTCATGCGTTGCGCGGGTGCTTCACCAGCCCCGGCGTCGCCACTCCCACCAATGGTGCACTTTGGCAAAATCCTGAAACAGTCCATGCAGCGGTGAGAACTGTGGGCGGGGTGTGCGGCCGCATATTATGACGAGCGGATCGGGCACGCCATTAATATGGAGCAGTGGGAGCAAGGTGGGCGGCGGTCAAAGGGATGGCTCGCCTGTCGGAGAGCCTGCGTGGCGGACTGCTGGCACGCTTACCATCATTTCACATAGCTACTAGCACGCCCCATGGTGTGTGCGTAGAGAACACGTGCATGCCTCGGCCTCCCGGTCTGCCTGCTAGCATGCGTCTCGTCAACTCGCGCATGCTCGTACGTGAAAGTGCAAGTTATCGACTAGAGGGGGTGAATAGGCGATTTTTATGACAGTCTTCAAAGCACAAGGGTTTTGAAGACAAACGATAGAAATGAACCAATATGCTACACAGAGGAAGACTAAAATAACATGGATCAAGAAGGAAGATATAACCGAAGCTAAACAGATAGTAGTATTCACACAGTGAAGACAAACAGACCAGGTAGATGAGTAATGGCTTCATGAAGACAAACTTAAATGTATAAGAGAATAGGGATAGAACTAGATGCTTGATGGAGACAGGGATTTGGTAGAACAGTTCCAGTTGCTGTCTCAACTATACATCTGGTTAGGGCGGCTAGGTATTTCAAACCTGAGGACACACAGTCCCGGACACACAGTCCTCACCGTATTCCCCTTGAGCTAAGGAGACACAGTCCTCGCCCAATCACTCGGGTAAGTCTTCAAGGTAGACTTCTGAACCTTCACAGACTTCGTTCACTAGCAGTCCACAGTCACTCTAGGACGCTCTGAACATGACGCCTAACCGGCTGGAGGAAGCACAGTCCTCAAGTGTAATAAGTCTTCAGGTCACACAGACAGAAAGACTTCAATGATGCTTAACTCTCTTTGGCTTTGGGTGTTTTGGGTTTTGTCCTAAAAAAGGATCTTTTCTCTCAAAGGCTTCGGAGGTGGGTTGCTCTCAAACGACAAAAGCCGTGCACTAACTCTGAGCAGCCACCAATTTATGGTGTAGGGGGTGGGCTATTTATAGCCATGAGGCAAGCCGACAGGATATGTCTGAAATGACCCTTGGTCACTAAGGAACTGACACGTGTTCAACGGTCGGATTTTGAACACACGTGGAAACTTTACTTGAACTCCAAGTAAAGCTGACTTATCCAGCTCTGGATAAGATTTTCTCTCATTAGTCTTCGCTTGAAGACATAGGTGTTTTGGTTGAGCATCACCTTAGTTGTTCGACTGTGGTCACTTGGACCCCACTTAATAGTACGGTGGTTCCTATGACTCAAGAAGGAATAAAAAGAACTACGAAAGAAACTATGTCTTCGCGTTCTATAGTCTTCAATGACTTCATAAAGTTCATATGGCTCCCCCTGAAGATGTGCACATTGTAGTTTTGCTTTTGAATGCAAAGGCACATGGCAGGTTTTGCTTTGTGGAGATCTCCTCCAATTTTATGAACACAAACCATCATGCATACAAGGATGAAGTGAAGATAATGAGATGCATAATGGAAAATGGGCGTCTGTTGAATGACTTCGTGCACATATGATAGATATTTAACGAAGCAGAAGAAACAGCAGCAAATGTAGCAGACGACCATCAAGTTTTATGTGTTACAAATCAAGAGCCAAATGTTCCAAAACGAGAGTTGTAAGAACTTAGCAAAAATAAAGCACCCGACCCATATATGAACCCGCTTGAAGACTCATATGCTTCTCCCCCTTTTGTTAGTAAGGACCAAAAAGGTTTGAAGACATAGAGTGTCTATGCGTGCCCAGGCATAGAAGATGTTGGGGCAGTCGGGTCGACGTTGGAGTTTGGTGGTGCAGAGGGGCCTGACGCAGAATCGTGATGTAGTGAAGCAATTGCTGGGGAAGTGGCGTCGTCTTCTTCATTGATGACTCGAGCAACAATAGTTGCAGCTAAGATGAATACTCAAAATCTTCAATAGATGGAGTTGGACACCAAGCCGCAGCTTGCGGAGGGTTGGAATCAAACTTGAAGTGCTCAGTGAAGCCATCTGCTTCAAGATCAGCTTCAAAGCATAGCAGGGTAAGGCTCTTCTAGGACCGCCGACATGCTTCATGTGCAACAAATGAATTCTTCGTCGCCAAGTTGCGAATGCGATTAACATCTGTGAGAAGACTTTGGATTTGGCGCTTCATCCAGTCATGATGCCTATCTTGCTTCTGGTGAAGCGAAACAAGAAGCTCTCGGTCATTCAGGACACAAGTATGCTTTTTTGGCCATTGAGCAATGGTGCTTCCAGTGGCATCAGTGTTGCCACAGTGTGGGAGGCGCAGGTGTCCAGTCAGAGAATAAGTAGGCACATTCGCATTTGGCACATACACACTATCATCCTGTTGTGTGAAGCTTTGGTGATCAGCATTGTGCAGGTGAAGTGGTTGCTTGGCAGGCTCAGCATAGATGGATTCATAAGATGTATCAACCTCTGGAAAGATGATAACATGGTTTTGTGCAGAGGCTTGATAGATGATAGTTGAACAAAGCTTAATGAGCCTCATGATCCAAGGAGCGTAGAGCTTGAGGCCAAACAGATCAGTGGCAGAGGCAGCCAGTTGGCAAATGAAGAAGTCATGGGTGTTGAAGCGGATGCCATTGAAAATGTGGAAGATCAAAGTATTCATGACGCCAGTCAGTGCAGCCTCAGATGAGTGTCCTTTGACAGGCCAAAGAGTACGCCTCAAAATATGGTATATTGTGCGAGGCAAGTACTCAAGGTCTTGGACAAAGAATTCTTTGGGAAGATTAGCACTAGGGGGCAGTGGCTTCATCATGCTAAGCATTTCGCTCATGTTGGATTCTGCCTTTTTGAAGATGCTTTGAAGCTCTTTCTGATGCAGAGAACAGCCTGATTCATACAACTCACCAGGAGTGGGCAGGGAAGTAAGCTCAAGGAGTGTCCGAGCATTAGCTTCATAGTGATTGTCACCTGACATCCACTCAAGGACCCATGTCTTTGGATCCCTGCTGTATCCTCTGATATGTAGAGTGGCATAAAATTGCAGCATAAGCTCTTCATTCTAATGTTCCTTGGCAGTGACAAAGGGAAGCATACCAACTTCTCTGAAGCAATCAAGAGCTTCCTCAAGGCAGGGCAGTCCAGCAATGGCGTCACAATCAAGTCGTTGATGCGGAAAAATCATGTCTTGATTGTACAGAATGCATGAGTAATACCTTCGTTGCTGAAAGCTCCAGAACCTATCGGAAGAAATCTTGGGCTTGTTGTACGGGTTCTTAGCTGAATCAAAGAATGTGTTGTTGGCCCTGAAGCTAAGCACACTAAATGACCCTTGTGTATATGCGGTGCTGGGAAGCCGAGACAATCTGGTCTTTGGCTTCAGAGTCTGAAGCCTTCGCACCACATGATAATCATACTGTTGTCCTAGGGCAGCGGGAAGCTTCAGAAGCGGCCACTTTTCTGTGACAAGAACATCATCTTTATTGAAGGCTTATGCCATGGTGTAGGGCACATATGAAGTAGAAGGTACTTCAGGAGCAATGACTTCAGGTGCAATCACTTTGGTGGCATTGACTTCAGGCACAATAACTTCAGGAGTGGCAGTGGCTTCTTGCTGCACAGAGGCTTCGGTCATGACAGTGTCATGTGCTTCAGTAGTCACAGATGTATCAACCACATTTGCTTCAGGTGCAGTGGCTTCAGGCTGAGTGGCCTCATGCACGACAGTTTCTTGGTGGACAGTTTCTTGTGTGATGGGCACTTCTTCTTGGGCAACAGAATCTTGTAGAGGGGGAGTGACTCCACGAGTGTCTTCTTTTGCTTCATCGGCTGATGTAGCCAGAATGTCTTCAGCCAGCTTGGCTTCAGATTCATGAGCATACTCTGGAGGAATGTCGTCAGGAAACACTTGACGTGCCACTGAGCTAGAGTTTTGCTTTCCATCCTCAAGAATGCTTGACATGGAGGCTTGAGGCCTGAGACCTTTGCGAAGCCTGCAGAATTTTGGTGACGCAATTGGTGAATCATTTTTGCTGATCGTCTGCATGTCATCTTCTGGTGTTGCTGTTGGAGTCTCAACTACCGGAGTGGTAGCTGGAGACGGCGGAGTGCAAGGAATAACTTCATGTAGGGTGGTGTTCGAATGTTGCTCTTCCCAGTATTCATCTTGAGTCATTGGCGTTGTGGGACCGCCAATGCTTATGAGTTCACTGCTAGTGAGAGTAGGTGCTTGAACAGGTTGGGGTTCAAGCTGAGGAAGAACTTCATCATCATGCACATTGTTGTCATGACCAATGTCTTTAGCTGCAGGTGAGTCAGTAGCTGGGATATCTTCTATCTGATAAGCCTCTCTGTAAGCAGGCTCATGTACAACCAGACGTCGTTCTCGGTTGGAGGAGGCAGGAAGGGCAACATAGATGGGTTTGACCACCAATGGCTCTGTGGAGGAAAGGTGAGGCTACTATGAAGCCTTTGAAGCCTTGAGCTTTTGCTTCTTCTTGGAGGGAGCAGTAGTAGAGGCATCATGATGCTTGCATTTCTTGGCTTCAGCTTCAGCCTACCTCGTCTTCTTTTGAGCAGAAGTTACTGAAGGGACCTTTGGCTTCGCGCCAGTCATGCTGTCAGGGAAGACAATGCTTGGTCTTTCCTGTCTTGGAGGTTCAGTGTCTTCTGCAGCAGGCTTTTTGTTCTTCTTGGGTTTCTTGGCAGCCAGCTTGGGATCAATGCCAGGACGACCAAGAGATTTTCTCTTCAGAGCTTCATTTTGGGCTTGAACACATTTCTCTGCATAGTGCTTGAGATGGTCTCTTGAGCCCTTTGCCAGTTCACGGCGCTTGGCAAATTCAGCCTTGAGGTCAGTCATCATGGTCTTGAAGCCTTGGACTTCTTTGGCGCTGAGGCCTGCCATGTGCTTCTTGAACAGGGTCTTTTCATGATCAATTTTGTTCTTTTGCTCAATAACCTTCTGTGCAACAGTCAGTTCTCGAGCAATGTACCCTTGAAAGGTCACATTGTTGTCAATTGGAAGCTGAAGATCATCAAGTGAAATAGATGTATCTTCAAGCCACTCATCAATGAAGTTGATGATTTCAGCGTCAAAGAGAGGCAGATCATTGAAGATTTCGGCATGTTGCTTGCTCTTAATCAGCATCTCCAAAGCATAATTAGCAAGATCTTCATCACTCGCCAGATCTATGATGTCATCATCATTACGCAGGATGCTTGCAGGAGTGAGTCCTTCGCCAGATGGCTCCAGAAGCTGCTTGGAGCGCTGCGAGATGCGAGAGTGATCTTCAGACTGCACACTGGATTCAGGAGGTACAATCTTCAGAGGCTTCACATTTGAAGCATTTGGGGCAACAGGAGATTTGGAAGCCTTTGACTTCACAGACTCAGGAACAACTTCAGGTTCCATGTCTTCAGCTGCATCTTCCACAGTTGCCCTTTGAGCAGCAATGTGGGAAAGCAATCCATCGAGGTCATTGAAGGGGCCTATACGATTTTCATTGGCTTCGCGTGAGCCATCAGATCGTGGCCGAGATGGGCCAGGATTGAAGTTGATGCCAGTTCTTTCCTGTTCTGAGTGGCAGAGTTCTTGGCAAATTTGTAGTTCTCTTCAAACAGTTCATCATCACGACACCATCAAAGACTGGATGGGTCAGCATTCGAAGGCATAGGTCTTCTGACCATGCATGGGAAGAAGCTCTTGGCAATAGCTTTAGACTCAGTCTTGGGCTCGAGCTTCTTGAAGACGATATCACCCCATGGAGGGCGAATGGCATTCTTGGAAGCATACTCTGGGGTAACAAACTTGTACTGAAACCAATGCTCTGCCCAATATCTTCGAATCCATTGGATTCGAGACTTGCGTTCTCCGTAGGATTCTTCTAGGTCAGATTTGTACATTTTGAAGAGATCAGGAGGAAGATCTTTGGCGGTGTTGGTACGTCTCTGCCTGACACCCTTCTTGGATTGTTTCTCTGAAGCCATATGGTTAAGACTGAAAGGCTTCACACTGCAGTTTGTCTTCCTGCAACTAGTCAGACAAGAGCTGGCTTCAGGTGATTCAATGTGACACTCTAAGAATTCTGCAAATGAATGCAGACTATGAGAACCAAGGGATTCCCCGACGGACATGTATCTATGATAGAATTAGAGATGCGATGGAAGGGGAAGATGTCATATGCATTCTCAGAATATTTTGAAGATTAAAGAGGATTGAAGACATTGACCTCATAGTGCGAAGACATTCACTTATATGGTGTGAGTTAGTTCCAGATTTGTACGAATCCGGGAATAAGTACAAGTGAGGAATCTAACTAGTAGTGTAGCATAAGTGAATATGTTTGCAGCATATAAGAGAAGAATAGATAAAAATAGATCTCAAAAGAACATAAACCACTTGTGGCGAAGATTTATGAATTTGACGTATCAAAACAGCGGTAAAAATAGAGATCTATTTACCACAATGAAGAACTACTTGACGGGAAAAGTGGGATGCCGAGAAGATCGATTTCACGTGCCCTAACTTGGTGGCTGAAGACACCTATGGCAGCGGCGGAGAGACGAGGTCCACGGCCGGCGTGAAGACGGCGTCAAAGAGGTCGCGGTAGCTAAGCGCTTCGTCTTCAGCATCGACTAGAGCTAGCGGTGGCGCTAGGGTTGAGCGAGATGGTGAGAGGTGGAAGAAGGAAATAATGACCGCGAGGGGTGGAATATTTATAAGGAGGGGCGACGGTGCAGATCAATTACGCAGGTGCCCCTGGCGGTTCACATTTGGACGACATGTGGCTGGCATGCATCTTATGGAGAGTTGAGCCACGATCCCACGCGCGCCAGATATGTCGGATGGACCTTTCGGTTCCTTTCGATTTCGGGCAAAAAGGGGCATATCATTAAAAATGTTTTAAATGTTTGTCTCTATATCTTCAGCTGACAAGGACAAAGTGAAGACATTCAACAAGTGTCAATAGAATGCATATGAAGAGATAAAGAGAGTTGGAGAGATAGAGCATAGAGGGGAATAGGGTCCGATCACATTCACTTAGATCAAAAAGTTTGAAGACGTAGCTATTAGTGAATGTTGTAGAGGACAGAATATATATATATATATATATATATATATATAT
>LR738715.1:403616679-403626833 GCA_902687465.1 Secale cereale
TGGGTAGGAAGAGGTAAAGTGGTGAGGCTGCAGCAGCGACTAAGCATAATATGGTGGCTAACTTACGAGTACCAGAATAAGATGAGAAGCTACGCAAACGGTCGCAAAAGAGGTGATCGCTAAAGATCCTAACTACATACGGTCAAGCATAACCCCACCGTGTTCTCTTCTCAAAGTGAAAAGAGACAGTCACGGTTACTCACACAGTTGTGTGTTTTACTTAGAATCCTCTGTCAAGTTTTCTACAACCGGACATTAACAAATTCCAATCTGCCACATAACCGCGGGCACGGCTTTCGAAAGTTCATAACCCTGCAGGGGTGTTCCAACTTAGCCCATCACAAGCTCTCACGATTAGCTGAAGTGATAAATATAATATCATCACCCCTTATCTTAGGGAAAAACCGATCAGGCTCGGAATCCCTGTAGCACAAGTCATTTCGACAATGGTAAAACAAGTCCAGCAAGACCTCCCGGCGTGCCGACACCCTGATAGTAGCCGCGCGTATCTCGTCTCAGGCCACGTCCGGATGAGCAGTACGTACAGATACCGAAGATCCCAGCAAACTGGGTGGCATCCGCAAGTGGCTCTAGTTTTTGGGACCAACACCATCAGCACTGGCCCCCCCTGCTATGTAGAATTAAGAATCCTCGGGGACGCGACCCCCTATGCAATTTAATTATTTAATTAAGTTGTTATTATGGGCAAATTAAAACCAATGTTGGGCCTTGCTGGAGGAGTTTTATTCAAAGTCGAACTATCAAGGGGTCCCCATTACACCCATCGTGTTAGGAACGCAAAATCAAGGAACATAATGCCGGTTTATCGGCGCCTAAGGTGGCATGAGTGGAACAAAACACCGAGCAAAAGGCCAAGCCTTCCACCCATGCCCAGTATATAGGTGTGTTAATAATAATTATAGATATTGTGATATATCCAACAACAAGTTCCCTCCTGGAACGAACTTCATCTTGACCTGCAACTAACAACGCTATAAGAGGGACTGAGCAAGCGAGGCTGAGCAAGCGGGTAACATAGCCAAACAGTGGTTTTGATAGGAAGGTTTCAAAAGTTAGAGGTTTCATGGCAACAAGGAGAGGCTGACTTAAAAGATGGGTAGCGCGACATGTAACGATAGCATCGAGACAACTAAGCATGGCAATGGTAGTAAAGGTATCCAAGGGTATGATCATCTTGCCTGGGATTCCACAAGGGAGAAGAACGGATCCAAGAAGTAGACGGAGCAACACAGTCGAGCGAATCCTCACAATTCCGGAACGAAACCGAAGCTAACAAGAGAAGCAACCGGAAAGAAAACAAACAACGCGGTAAACACACATATCATAAACATGGCATACGATGCACAAGCAAGCATGATGCATGTCCGGTTTAAATAAGCATGGCATGGCAAAGTGCACAAACAAAACTACAAGTTAGGTGGAGATCAATATGCAACGAGTTGCATATTGACGAAACACCACATTTAATTATTTAGATGACTCTCATTATTTACAAGACAAGGTTAAATGTTTTTAACATGGCAAGAGGTGAAGCATAATAAAACTACACTAACTAGGCAATTTAAATGAGGCCGGAGAATAACAACAACAAGTCCGAAAAATCCCCATATGCATGTTTAATAATTATTAAAGCAACAACAATTCACACATATATAATGTTGTTAACCTGATGCGGATGACATGATCAAGTTTTATGCAAGTTTTATTAAAAGGTTGACAAGAGAGAATGAAGCATTTGTCACCGTGGTGGAATGAAAAAGGGTGCCACGGCAACGATCCGAAATGATGCAAAGGCAACAACTCGGTTCCGGTAACTCGTTGAGAGACCGGTGCAAAAGATAGATGGCGTGGGTAAGTCAAACGAGATGATGGGGTGATCCCGTTGCCGGGTTCCCACGAGTCGGTGGCGAGGCAACCGAGGAACATGATGTAATGCCCAGGATGGGACTATACCTCCTACGTGTCGAGGCACGACTTAAAGGTATAAGCCCATCCTAGAATGATCTCAAGTTTGGTATCTTTGCACAACTCATGTAAAAGAGGGATTAAAATGCAAAAGGAGATAGTTGGCTTACACTCGCCACTTCACACAATACATTACATAAGCAATACATCATTCAAAACATCACAACCCGACTAAGGGTGAAGATCCAAAAGAAAGATACCAAAACAACATAAAGCCACAGGTCAAGATTGAATCCTAGTAGAAACCACTACTGAACATCGAAACGTCACGAGCAAACAGTCAAGCTCTTCATCGAGCTCCCGGTGAAGAACTGATCCAACTCCTGCATCAAACTCGGCTGAACCTGCAACTGGTGTGGTGGAGTAACTGTGAGCCACAGAGGACTCAGCAATCCCGTTCCCGGGTAACACGACTATTTAAGCCTTGGGTGAGGACAAGGCTGAAGAAAGAACGAGAGGTGAAGGAACAAACAAGAGTCTGCAGCAGCAACTAGCACTAACTTACGTAATAGAGAGCGAGAAGAGAAATGCATCGGTCGAAAGATGATCACGAAGTGATCCTAGCTAAAGCCGGTCAAACATAACCCCACCGTGTTCAACTCCCGAATCCCTATTCGGAAATTGACAGTCACGGTACACACGCGGGTAGTGTATTGAATCATTGTATCAAGTTATCTACAACCGGAATTAACAAGCTCCCATCTGCCACATAACCGCGGGCACGGCTTTCGAAAGTTCAAACCCTACAGGGGTGTTCCAACTTGGCCCATCACAAGCCCACGATCCGCGAAGTCGCAACTCCATAGGTGGGAAGACCCGAGTATTCTCGGAATCCCGTGCTCAAGTTAAACCGAACTAAGGTAAGGCTAATCCAGCAAATCCTCCCGGCGTGCCGTCACCCTGATAGTAGCCGCGCGTATCTAGGTCTCAGGACACGACCGGATGAGACATCCTACGGCTTTTTACCAAACCTTGAGTTTCCTCGAGGTGGCCCCGCAGTCCGCTCGTTTCGGACCAACACTCATGAGGAGCACTGGCCCGGGGGGTTGAATTAAGAATAAAAGGGATAGCTAGTCCACATGCAAGTTTTTATTAGTTATTAGGCAAATAGTACCAATGGTGGGACTTGCTGGAAAAGACTTAGCACTTAGCGGTTTATCAAGGGGGTCCCATACACCCCAACCGTGTTAGGAACGCATAATCAAGGAACATAACATCGGTTTAAACGGTTCCTAACGGCATGAGTGGAACAAATCACCAAGCAAAAGGCTTAGCCTTCCACCCTTGCCAGTATATAGATGATTTCATTTTTTAAGCATTTATATAGTGTGATATAACCCAACCAAACTTCAACATGAAGCAAGCATCTTCAATCTTCACCTGCAACTAACAATGCTATAAGAGGGCTGAGCGAAGCGTACTTAGCCAAGCAATGGTTTGCGTAGGAAGGGTGGTTAAACATGGCAATGGTTACAAGTAGGAGGCTGACAAGAAGAACATGGGCCTCGAGGCAAAACTAAAGATCGAGACTACTAGCAGTAGGCAAGAATAGTAATGGTATCCGGGTTCGGTCATCTTGCCTGGGATTCCACAAGGGAGAAGAACGGATCCAAGAAGAAGACGGAGCAACAGTCGAGCGGATCCTCACAACTCCGGAACGAAACCGAAGCTAACAAGAGAAGCAACCGGAAAGAAAGAAACAACATGGTAAACACACAAGCATCAACATGGCATACGATGCACAAGCAAGCATGATGCATGTCCGGTTTAAATATGCATGGCATGGCAAAGTGCACAAACAAAACTACAAGTTAAGTGGAGATCAATATGCAACGAGTTGCATATTGACGAAACACCACATTTAATTATTTAGTTGACTCTCATTATTTACAAGACAAGATTAAATGTTTTTAACAAGGCAAGAGGTGAAGCATAATAAAACTACACTATTAAGACATTTTAAATGAGGCCGGAAAATAACAACAACATATCCGGAAAATCCTCATGAGCATGTTTAATAATTATAAAGCAACAACAAATAAGCATTTAGTGTTGTTAACATGATGTGGATGACATGATCAAGTTTATGCAAGTTTTATTAAAAGGTTGACAAGAAGATGAAGCATTTGTCACCGTGGTGGAAGGAAAAGGGTGCCACGGTAACGATCCGAAAATGATGCCACGCAACATATCGGTTCCGGTAACTCGGTGAGAGACCGGGCAAAAGAAAGATGGCGTGAGCGAGTCGAACAAGATGGAAGTGGGTCGATCCCGTTGCCGGGTTCCCACGAGTCGGTGACGAGGCAACCGAGGAACATGACAAAAGGTGGAACGGGCACGAAGCACACACGAGAGACATTTCATACAACACAAGCAAGCACAAGCGTTCATCCACGGGGTCGCGTCTCGGGGTTATACCTTCGAAGCGTTCTCTCTCGAAGCGGTTCGAGAGCGTCGAGGAAGTAGCCGTAGTAGAGGAAGTAGTGGTACACGGGGCGACGGTAGTGGTACACGATCGTAGTGGGAAGTAGTTGTTCCGTTCGTCTTGGCGGTTCCACGACGGCGGTAGTTGTTCACGGTCATCGGTAGTCGTTCGGGGCGTCGTGGTACTCGGGGTTGCCGTTTGCGACGGTAGTGGAAGTAGTGGAACTTGACGCATCCGACGAGGTACTTGACGAGTCGGTCGCGGTACTTGTTCCCGGAGGTGTTTTTCGTTCGTAGTTGTACTTGACGGTCCGGTCTCGATTCTTGTGACGTAGAGGTACATGTGGAACCGAGGGCTCCGAGCGTCGTGGTACTTGCACATCCGGTAGTCGAACTTCTTGAAGAGGAACTTGACGGTCCTCGTCGTCCGGGTGCTTGGCAATCCGGGGATACCTGCTGTACCAAACAACACACCGGGCCAAAACCGAAGAAGCACAACAGCAGCAAACAAGACGGAGGTGCACGGCCTTGCGGACGGGACGGCGGAGGGAGGCCGGCTGCGGGGCGTCTCGGGCCGAAGGGCGCGGTTGCTCGGCTGACTCTTGGCCTGGCAACGAAGGAAGGCGGGCGAGGGAGACGCTCGGGCTGCTGTGAAGAAGGCGCGGCGAGGCAGGATGCAGCGCTCGGGGCCGCCGCGGCGCTGCGGGATCCGGCCAGAGGGGGGCCTGGCCGCGGAGGAGACGGGGAAGAGAGACCACGGCGAGGCTGTACTGCAGGCCTCGGGCGCGGCGGAGGGAATCGCGGTGCTGGCCCGCTGCTGGAAGGAAGGGCGTCGGGAGGTCGCGGGGCTGCGCGAGGGGGCGCCTCCAGCGGCCTGGCGATGCGGGACCTGAGGAGAAGGGGATCGAGGCTGGGGAGAGCTGGGGCTCGAGGGGAGAGGAGAAGAGGGAGAAGTGGGATCCAGAGGGGATCGAGGGGTTCGATCGAGCGGGGCAGAAGGGTGCGGGGTTGGGCACGAGCGAGAGAAGAGGGGCTCGCGGCGGCTGAGGGGGACGAGGGGAGATGGACTGCGAGAGCTAGGGTTAGGGGGGAGATCGGGCCGGGCCTGGGAGCTGGCCGGCTGAGGTGAGGAGAGGCCTGGCCAGAGTGGCTGGTTGGGCCAAGAAGGGTGGCTGGCTGGGCTCCCAAGGGAGAAGGAGGTGAGGGATGCCCCCTTTTATCTCTTAACAAAAATAAAAGAGAGAGCAAAATAAAAAGAAGAGGCAGAGAACAGAAAAATAAAAGATGGGACATTTTTACAAGGCTTTACGGGATATTACCAACCCCACAAAAATAGTTCCAACAAAAAGGAAGTGCAAACTAAAAATAAATAGCTTGCCTCAAGGAGTTCAAAAGGAGTCTAGATTTTGGAGGAGCCTCGAAACAACGGAAAGAATTATAGGCAAGGTATAGAAGTCAAACTTGAAGTGAAATAAACATGGGGAAATTATGCAAGTGTGTTATGGTGATTCCGAAGCAATGGAATATTTATTTATAATAGCTCCATAATATTTGGAGGATATGTTATAAAGAGAAGTCACCTTCCCTCGATTTAAATGGACCGAAGGTCCACACGATTTATTTAGGTTAAGATGCAAAAATTAAAATGACATGATGGCATGATGACATGATGCAAAGCGAAAATAAAAACACAAGCACAAAAGAAACACACGGGCAACCCGAAACGTCTGGAATCTTCTGGAAGCTTCTGGAATCTTCTGGGACGTCGGTCTCGGGCGTCACAACTCTCCCACACTAACAGAGGATCTCGACCCGAGATCCTAGAGATATCACCGGGTAAAAACGGAAAAGGAAGAGGTAAAACAAAGTTGCTTCTTCGACAAACGAGTGAAAACCAAAGAACCTTGAGAGGTTGAACAAGTTGAAAGAAAGAAAGCAACGGAGATGAACGAAGATGAAAACACTCCGTTAGAAAAGAGGAGCAAGGAGCATTATAAGAACCTTATAGGTTGAAAGACATGAAACAAGAGCTCACGGACCAAAAGAATATGAAACCGCAATGGTATAGCCAAGGAATAAGAATGACAGAATTTGGACAGCACTCCGTCTGAAACTGGAAGGAATTAAACAAGAACTTGGCAAGATGAGATGATACTTGATGAAAACAGCAACATATTGCCTCCGAACAATTGAAAGAATTGCACAAGGGGTAAGAAAGATTCAGACAGCACTCCGGTTGAAAAGAGAGGCAAAACTGGAAAAGATGACGAAACTTGAATGAAGAATACAACACTCCGGTTAAATGATAAAAGAGAAAGAACATGATCTCGATAAAACGAGATGATGGTTAAAGAGAGCAACATCACAAAGCCTCCGGAATGAAAGAATAGAATATGAATCAACGAAAGAAATGAATGGAGAAGAAATGACAACTTCTCTCAAAATGAATTGAAAGAGCATCCTTACGAAGAAGGGTTGAACGGAGTTGTTGGAAATAATCAACAACAAAAGAATAAGCTTGATGTGGGCTTATGGAAAACATCTCAAAATTATGAGGTGACAACCAGCCACTAACTTAAACAATTGATTTGATTGAGATCAACAAGGAGATGAAAGAGTTATTTCACCGGAATGATAAATGAAGAACTTGGATCATTTATAAGCACCATAATAACAGCAATTCTCAAGGAAAGCTTTTAGGTGACATACAACCCAAGATAACTCCAACGAATAAATTGAAGGGCTGAAAAGATCTCCTGAACAAGGAAAATGATGGTTTTAAATATCTCATTCTTGAAACTCGTGAATCATAAAACATGAAGGAATTGTCAAGAATGACATAACACCATCTGAAAAGATAAGGTAGAAAGAATTGCAATTGGAAAGCATGATGAAGGATGCTTGAGCTCCAACAAGAATCTTGATGAAGACTTCGAGGATGAATTAAATGATGATGAACCACCATGAAAACTCCGGTAATGAAAACAAGAGAAGTGAAAGATGAAAAGAATATGAATCAAGGACTGCGATGAATTAGATGGAGCTTTGAAATGGTATAATTGAAATAACTTGAAGCTCCAGAAAGCAAGATGAACAACTTAGAATCAAGGATATGATAAGATGAACAAGCTCCAGACAAAAGAATTAAATCATCTTGAAGGAACAAGAATAAGAATTATGTTATGCATCTCCTTCACCAATTTAAATTGATGACAACCAAAGGATTTGGCATACTACTTATTCTCGTTGCAAGGAATTAAAGAGAGATCTAGCACAAGCTTGGATAAATCTTCAACGATCCACCGGTAGGATTATGAAAAGAACAAAATGAATTGATACGATAACAACGGAAGAGTAAACTTGAAAGAAGCACCGAAAGAATATGGAGACGAACGAAAAGACATCAATGAAGAATATTTGGAGGACGAAGTTGAAAACTGAGAACGAAGAAATCTTCTGAAATGATGGCCTTCGGAGGATCACAAAGAAAAGAATTCATGAAAAGCTCCGGACGGTTATAAACAGAATTCCTCACAATCGAAACAACTATGAGGATGGCAAGAAGCTAGAAACACGAATCTTCAAGAGAACGGCCAAGATTTAAGAGAAGCACTTCTCCGGTCTCCAAATGTTGAGAATGAAGACGAGAAATGCCATGAAGAGTTGTTGAGCACTCCGGAATGAAGAATTAAAAGGTTGAACCAATGATGAACAAGAATTTGAAAACGATCTTGGAGAAGGCATGTGACTGATGGAAATCATTCTTACGTCACACTTTGAAAAGAATTTAAGAATAACTCCGGAAAAAATAGAAGAGTCAGGTAAGATCCTGGGAAAGACCTGTGGGTTAGGGCCCACTCAAAAGAAATCACCGTTGAAAAGATTGCTTAAAAGATATAGCACCGGATGAATTAAATGGCTTGAGTAAGATAACAATGCTCAAACTAGCTTGAACGGAATAAGAATGGAATTATGAATCTTCAGCACTCCAGATATGAATAGCAAGAGGAGAATGATTAATTGGTGCACCGGAATAAGAAAGCATTGTGAAAAGAGGAAAAAGATAAGATCAACACCAAAATCTTGAATTACATCCACCGACAGAATTAGAGAACAAAAGAATGATGAACTTGAAGCTCCTGAGCATCTTCACGATAAATCACCGGATAAGAACATTGAGGGAAATGAATGAAGAAATATCTCATGAATAAAATGGATACTCCATCTGAGAATTTCTGGCTCCATAAAGAAAAAGGGGTGGGAGGGTGGGCAAAACAAAGACGACTTGAGATGAATGAAACAGACAAATCGTCAGATTTCTCAACGACGTCCGTATGGAATAACTTGAAGAGAAAGCACACCGGTTGGAAAGGATTAACATGATCATCTCGATGTTCAAGAAGAATTAGCACTCCCATAGAAATATGAGAACACCGATTAAGAAAGGTATGGAATCAACATTTGACATCGAAGCAACTCGAATACCAGAATCAAAACAAAATAACGGGTAGATATGCAACATGATCTTCACAATATCATCCGAACAGAGAATTGAACGAATGAATTCCGCAGGTACATCAACTCGACGAGAAGCCACTGGGAGAAGAAAAAGGTAAAATAAAAAGGAACAAGGATCAGATAGAACAAATACAAGATAGAAGCTTCGTTTGACATCTTCGTGCTGAAAGCTCATGAAACATGTTACAAAAGGGTTTTGCAATCCCCGGATCAGCATAGCCAAGGACCCTTTAAGATGCAACTCCCGATCAGAACAAGTCCATAAAACCACTTCACTCAATGTAGAACCCCAAACTTCATATCGAGCATCCGTTGGAAGAATGCCTAGAACTACTAGATGAACCCACCTATAGATTTCCGAAAGTTTCCAGTTATGCAATCAGGTGTTGGGGATACACGGGAAGCACCGCGCAATCAACTCTAAACCTACATCCAGGTGTATCCATCCTTCAACACATAACCAGTCTTTCTCGGAAACTGTTTACCTCGGACCTTTGAAAAGCATCCACTATAACAAGCTATGGCAATACTCTCGAACTACCTCCCCAGTACTGGGTGATGTTGGGGTTATCTTGCCACTGGCCGTATAGGAGAGATTTTCGATGTCGGCCGTCTTAAGTATTTAGTACTGCCGCGATATGCTTGTGTCAATGATACCCCGAAGCTCAACTCCTCGGGAACAGGAGGCATCGAGAACAATATCCTTGTCACAAGAACATCGAAACAATCCCAGAATACTCGCGGGATCCTAAAAAAAAATTTGGTGCAATTTTTGAAAGTAGAAGAGAAAAGAGTAATCGTCAGGAGTCCTCACCAGAGAGAAAGGGGATGAGAAGCAAACAGAAATCCTACTCTCCGATATAATATAGGACTCAAAAAGTTTTTCAGTGTGTGCCTAGACTCAACCGTCAACGATTCGATCAATCAGTGGGGGCTTCTAGGTCGGAGAAGGCTCTGAATACCAACTTGTAATGCCCAGGATGGGACTATACCTCCTACGTGTCGAGGCACGACTTAAAGGTATAAGCCCATCCTAGAATGATCTCAAGTTTGGTATCTTTGCACAACTCATGTAAAAGAGGGATTAAAATGCAAAAGGAGATAGTTGGCTTACACTCGCCACTTCACACAATACATTACATAAGCAATACATCATTCAAAACATCACAACCCGACTACGGGTGAAGATCCAAAAGAAAGATACCAAAACAACATAAAGCCACAGG
>LR738715.1:403638470-403663121 GCA_902687465.1 Secale cereale
TGGGTAGGAAGAGGTAAAGTGGTGAGGCTGCAGCAGCGACTAAGCATAATATGGTGGCTAACTTACGAGTACCAGAATAAGATGAGAAGCTACGCAAACGGTCGCAAAAGAGGTGATCGCTAAAGATCCTAACTACATACGGTCAAGCATAACCCCACCGTGTTCTCTTCTCAAAGTGAAAAGAGACAGTCACGGTTACTCACACAGTTGTGTGTTTTACTTAGAATCCTCTGTCAAGTTTTCTACAACCGGACATTAACAAATTCCAATCTGCCACATAACCGCGGGCACGGCTTTCGAAAGTTCATAACCCTGCAGGGGTGTTCCAACTTAGCCCATCACAAGCTCTCACGATTAGCTGAAGTGATAAATATAATATCATCACCCCTTATCTTAGGGAAAAACCGATCAGGCTCGGAATCCCTGTAGCACAAGTCATTTCGACAATGGTAAAACAAGTCCAGCAAGACCTCCCGGCGTGCCGACACCCTGATAGTAGCCGCGCGTATCTCGTCTCAGGCCACGTCCGGATGAGCAGTACGTACAGATACCGAAGATCCCAGCAAACTGGGTGGCATCCGCAAGTGGCTCTAGTTTTTGGGACCAACACCATCAGCACTGGCCCCCCCTGCTATGTAGAATTAAGAATCCTCGGGGACGCGACCCCCTATGCAATTTAATTATTTAATTAAGTTGTTATTATGGGCAAATTAAAACCAATGTTGGGCCTTGCTGGAGGAGTTTTATTCAAAGTCGAACTATCAAGGGGTCCCCATTACACCCATCGTGTTAGGAACGCAAAATCAAGGAACATAATGCCGGTTTATCGGCGCCTAAGGTGGCATGAGTGGAACAAAACACCGAGCAAAAGGCCAAGCCTTCCACCCATGCCCAGTATATAGGTGTGTTAATAATAATTATAGATATTGTGATATATCCAACAACAAGTTCCCTCCTGGAACGAACTTCATCTTGACCTGCAACTAACAACGCTATAAGAGGGACTGAGCAAGCGAGGCTGAGCAAGCGGGTAACATAGCCAAACAGTGGTTTTGATAGGAAGGTTTCAAAAGTTAGAGGTTTCATGGCAACAAGGAGAGGCTGACTTAAAAGATGGGTAGCGCGACATGTAACGATAGCATCGAGACAACTAAGCATGGCAATGGTAGTAAAGGTATCCAAGGGTATGATCATCTTGCCTGGGATTCCACAAGGGAGAAGAACGGATCCAAGAAGTAGACGGAGCAACACAGTCGAGCGAATCCTCACAATTCCGGAACGAAACCGAAGCTAACAAGAGAAGCAACCGGAAAGAAAACAAACAACGCGGTAAACACACATATCATAAACATGGCATACGATGCACAAGCAAGCATGATGCATGTCCGGTTTAAATAAGCATGGCATGGCAAAGTGCACAAACAAAACTACAAGTTAGGTGGAGATCAATATGCAACGAGTTGCATATTGACGAAACACCACATTTAATTATTTAGATGACTCTCATTATTTACAAGACAAGGTTAAATGTTTTTAACATGGCAAGAGGTGAAGCATAATAAAACTACACTAACTAGGCAATTTAAATGAGGCCGGAGAATAACAACAACAAGTCCGGAAAATCCCCATATGCATGTTTAATAATTATTAAAGCAACAACAATTCACACATATATAATGTTGTTAACCTGATGCGGATGACATGATCAAGTTTTATGCAAGTTTTATTAAAAGGTTGACAAGAGAGAATGAAGCATTTGTCACCGTGGTGGAATGAAAAAGGGTGCCACGGCAACGATCCGAAATGATGCAAAGGCAACAACTCGGTTCCGGTAACTCGTTGAGAGACCGGTGCAAAAGATAGATGGCGTGGGTAAGTCAAACGAGATGATGGGGTGATCCCGTTGCCGGGTTCCCACGAGTCGGTGGCGAGGCAACCGAGGAACATGACAAGGACGAAACGGGCACGAAGCACACACGGGAGACATTTCATACACACAACAAGCATCACACGGGTCATCGTCTCGGGTTATACCTTCGAAACACTCGTTTCGGGACGGTTCGAGAGCGTAGAGGAAGAAGGCGTTCACGTCGTGGAACTTGCCGGTCTCGGTCTTGTCGACGGTAGTGGTACTTGATGCATCGTCGTCACGTGTAGTCGTTCACGTTTCGGAGTCGTACACGTTCGTAGCGGTTCGGGTCGTCGTGGTACTTGGGGTTCCGATGGCTCCGGCGTGGGTAGTGGTACTCGTCGTTTCGCCGTGTAGTTGAACTCGTTCGTGTCGTCGTTCTCGAGCTCGTAGCCGTTCAACGTCACGTGTAGAGGTACTTGTCTCGAAGAGGTACTTGGTCGGGTCGCCGGTAGTCGTACACGGGTCATCTGTCAAAAATTACAGCACAGGCACACAAAACAAAAACAAAACACAACACAAACAGCACGGTCTCGGCGCACGCGAGACGACGGCAGCAGCTCGAAGGGGCTCTGGACGGGGAGGCCGGAGGACGCCGAAGGGGCTGGACGGCGGCGGGACTGGCGCAGGAGATGAGAGGGGCGGCCTTCCTGGAGGTGAGGCAGCAGCAGCAAGGCACGGGCGACGCCGAGAGGCAGCAGGGGCGGCGATGGAGCGCATCGGGCGCTGCGGGATCCGGCCGCTGCGGCCCGGCGCGGAGGCGCTGCGGAGCTGCTGGCCCGTCGGAGACGAGGGCCTGGCCAGCGGGGCCAATAGCGTAGAGGAGAGGTGCCGCGGGCGCTGGACTTCGGCCATCTTGCGGGGCGCCATGGCGCTGCAGGGCTCGGGGCGCCAGGCTTCAAGGACGGAGGGAGCTGGGCGAGACGAGGCGAGAGCCTGGCCGCGGCGCTGGACGACGGCGAGGAAGAGGCCCGGGCCTGGCCGCGGCGGGATTGGAGGACGGGCGCGGTGCAGAGGAGAACGGGGAAGGCAGGGCGGAGCCGGCACGGTCGTCGCGGAGAAGAGGACGGTGGCGGTGTTGCGGCCTGGAGGGCGCTCGGCGCGGGTCGGTCGGGACGAGCTCTGCGGACGAGAGGGAGGCCTCGGGCCTGGAGGCTCGGGAACGCACGACGCTGGAGAGGCAGAGGTCTGGGAAGGGGAAGGGCGCTCGGGGAGGAGGGCCCCTGGCCGGCGTCAGGGAGGAGAGGGAGTGCGAGGGGCGAAGGGGCTCGAGGGGAACGAGGGTTCGGGCACGGGGTGCGGGGTCGATGGGGTTTGAGATCGAAGGGAGGCTGCGGCGGCTGAGGGGGACGAGGGGAGAGCGATGGGGAGTGGCTGGCGGCTAGGGTTAGGTGCCAGTTGGGCCACGGGAATGGGCCTAGGTGGAGTGCTACGGGCCGGGCTGCGGCCTGGGAGGAGACCAGATGGAGGGAAGGCTGGAGAGAGGCCCAAGAGGCCTAGAGGCTGCTCTGCTTATTTTTATTTCTTAGCAGAAAATAAAAATAAAAGGAGAGAGCCAAAAATAATAAGAAAAGAGGCAAAGAAAGAAAAAGATAGAGGGGGTTAGGAGCAGAAGTAGCACAAAGGACTATTTTTCTCGGGCATCATAAAATGAGCAAAGTCCGAGAAAAATAAGAAAGGCATGAACGGAAAAATAATTCAAACATATTGGAATTTAATTCAAATAGGTTTGAACTAAGACGTGATTATTGAAGTGTCCAAAAATGTTCAAATTTTTGGAGGAACCTCGAAACAACGGAAAAGAATTGTAGGCAAGGTTTAGAAGCAGAAACTCGAAGTGAAAAGACATGGGGAATATTGCAAGTGTGTTACGGTGATTCCGAAGCCATGGAATATTTATTAATATAGCTCCATAGATATTAGGAGGCTTTTATATGTTATAAAGAGAAGTCATCCTCCCTCGATTTAAATGGACCGAAGGTCCACACGATTTATTTGGTTGCAAAAAATTAATGAGATGATGGCATGATGACATGATGCAATGCAAAAATAAATAACACAATCACAAAGAACCACACGGGCAACCCGGAACATCTGGAATCTTCTGGAATCTTCTGGGACGTCGGTCTCGGGCGTCACAAGAATCTTCTCAATTTGAACTTCATTTGCGACTCGTTGATGAGCTGGGCGAAGACTTTGATCATTCTGTTGATTGTGTTCATGTTCAGTGTTGGCTTCAGGCTAAGCATAGTCTTCGGAATTGTTGGGTGGAGAGATGATGATTTCATCTTCAGTTGGTTCCTCCGTGGGTATGATTTCGCCTGTACCCATTTGTTTGATAGATTCACTTGGAGAGGCTTCATCTAGCACATTTGACAGGTGCTCTCTTTGCGAGCCGTTAGTTTCATCGAACCACACATCTATGGTTTGAACCACTTTATAGTGAAAGGGATTGAAGACCCGATAGGTGTGCGAGTCCTTTCCGTAACCAAGCCTAAAATCTTCATGTGCTTTCGGTGCAAATTTTGAAGTGTGATGCGGATCCTTGATCCAGCACTTAGCACCGTAGAGTCTGAAATAGCTTACGTTTGGCTTCTTACCATTCAGTAGTTCATATGATGTTTTGTTGAAGAACTTGTGAAGATAAACTCTGTTGATGATATGACATGCAGTATCAATGGCTTCAGGCGAGAATCTTCTTGGTGTCTTGTATTCATCAAGCATAGTGTGTGCCATCTGAATGAGAGTTTTGTTCTTGCGCTCGACGATGCCATTCTGCCGAGGTGTGTAAGGAGCTAAGAACTCATGCATAATGCCCAATGTATCAAGATATGTGTCGAGCCCAGTGTTCTTGAATTCGGTTCCATTTTCACTTCTGATGTGCTTGATCTTGATGCCATAGTTGTTCATGGACCTATTTGCGAAGCGTCTGAAGACATCCTGCACTTCAGTCTTAAACATGATTATGTGCACCCAAGTGTATCTAGAGTAGTCATCAACGATCACAAAACCATATAAGCAAGCAGTGGTGGTGAGAGTAGAGTAGTGAGTGGGGCCGAATAAGTCCATGTGAATCAGCTCGAAGGGAAGTGATGTAGTCATGATAGTCTTCGAGGGGTGCTTGGCCCTAGTTATCTTTCCAGCTTCACAGGCACCACATAGATGATCTTTCTTGAACTTGACGCCCTCTATGCCTATGACATTCTTCTTGTTGACGAGAGTGTGTAGGTTCCTCATGCCAGCATGGCCAAGTCTTCGATGCCAAAGCCAACATTCTGAAGCTTTTGCAAGAAGACATACCGCCAGTTCTGGTCCTGCAGAGAAATCTACCATATACATATCACCTTTTTGATGTCCTTCGAAGACTAGAGATTTTTCAGATTCCATAAGCACAAGGCAATGATATTTTCCAAATATCACAATAATATTTAGATCACACAACATGGAGACTGACATTAAGTTGTATCCAAGTGATTCAACAAGCATTACTTTGTCCATGTGTTGATCCTTTGAGATAGCAACTCTGCCAAGTCCCAGTACCTTGCTTTTACTAGTGTCAGCTAATGTGACGTGACTCTTGGGAGAAGGACGTAGAGTTGAGTCCATGAGAAGACGTCGATCACCAGTCATGTGGTTAGTGCATCCACTGTCAATTATCCATTCAGTCGCTTGCGAAGGAGTACCCTATAGATCAGTTAGTGACATAGTCTTCACAAAGAGAAGTGTGAAGCATAAACATTTGATGAGCAAGTGGGTTATGGAATTTAGATCTTGGTCAGTCACGATAGGAAACTTGTCAAGAAACCATGGGATGAAATACATGGTTAAACCATTTGGACATTTGATCCTGCATCCCAAAAGATGTTTAAGGTCCCCAGCATTGGCGTCGGAAGATGATTTTCGACTGGATACCCTTCCCTGCAAGAGAAGTTAATTTTTCTTAACTACCCACATCTTTAGGGGTGGCTTAGAAGCAATAAGACTAAGTGCAGCATCTGAGAATATTGGCTTAGGAGCCCTAGCAAATAGCCTTGCAGGAGGTGAATAATACTCATATGAGTAAGCAGAAAAGTTCTTAGTTTTATGAACATAGCGGTTTAATGAAACACGCTCATATTCATAGGTGTGAGTATGATTTCCCTGCAAAACATTGGTGTTAGGGTGACTCTGTTGAGTCCTCAATCTGTATGAAGCCTTTGGACCATATGAAGCCTTTGGTCTGGGGTTTGTCTTCTTGTCGGGTGGTGTCATCATGAAATTCACAGGAAGATTCTCAAGACAACTTTTGGGCACCCAAATCATCTTCATTGGTGGCCCATTCCTGCAGTTAGGACCAATATATCTGGCAAACACCTCACCATTCTGATTCTTAAATAGTTATAGTTTGCATCAAATGATTCATCTATAATGATTGGATTAGCACAAGTGAAGCCAGATAAAGTGGATGGATCTACTGGTGGACCTTTTGTAGCAGCCCATGTGGTTTTGGGATACTGCTCAGGCGTCCAGTAGGAACCATCAACATTCATTTTCCTTTCGAAACCAACACTCTCTTTCCTAGGGTTTCGGTTCAGAATCTGTTTCTTTAGGACATCACAAAGTGTCTGGTGCCCTTTAAGACTTTTGAACATTCCTGTTTCAAGCAATGTCTTCAACCTGGCATTCTCATCAGCAATAGTAGTGGTATCCTCCTTAGAGGGGTTAGTTACCACATCGGCAGTTGAAGATATTGTGACAGTAGTAGCAGTAGAACATTCAGCAACAGAGTTAGCGTTATCACGCTCAAGGCATTTTAAGCATGGTGGTTCAAATCCTTCCTGAGCAGGACTGATCTGTTGAGCACAAAGTGACTCGCTCTCTTTTTGAAAATCTTCATGAGCCACTCTCAATTTCTCAAGTTCTTGCTTCCTTTGAAGATAATCATAGGAAAGCTTTTCATGAGTAGTTGAGAGCGTTTCATGACGACTTTCAAGTTATTCATACTTAACATGAAGGTTTTTAATGTCTTCAATTAAGGACTGAGATCGGGTCATTTCCGCGTCCAACAGATCATCGCTTTTGTCTAACAGTTTCTGAATATGTTCCATCACTTTCTGTTGTTCAGTTGCAATTTTAGCAAGTGTTTTGTAGCTAGGTTTGGATTCACAATCAGAGTCATCTTCACTTGAGGTTTGAAAGTAAGCATCGCGTGAGTTTACCTTGGCACCACGTGCCATGCGGCATAAGGTGGGAGTAGAGTCATCTTCATCCGTGGCATTTGTGTTGGTGACGAGGCCATGGTCTTCAGTTTTGAAGATAGACTTGGCAACATATGTTGAAGCCAGAGCCAGGCTTGCTATGCCAGAATCGGACTCCTCTTCGGACTGCACCTCTGTCTCCACACAAGCAGACTCCTCCTCTGAATCCATCTCTTTTCCAACAAAAGAGCGAGCCTTGCCAAACGAGCTCTTCTTGTGTGATGAAGACTTTGGCGCAGACTTGGAAGAAGACTTTGAGAACTTCTTTTTCTTCTTGTCATCGGAATCATATTCCTTGCTCTGCTTATTCTTGTTGTTCTCGTTGTCCCACAGTGGACACTCAGAGATGTAGTGACCAGGTTTCTTGCACTTGTGGCAAGTTCTCTTCTTGTAGTCATGAGAGGAAGCTTCATCGTTTCTTGACCTGGATCTTGAAGACTTTCCGAAGATTTTCTTTCTTGAGAACCTTTGAAACTTCTTCACAAGGATCGCTAGTTCTCTGCCAATGTCTTCAGGATCGTCAGAACTGCAGTCAGATTCTTCTTCAGATGAGGAAACAGCTTTTGCCTTCAAGGCACGAGTTCGGCCATAGTTGGGTCCATAGATGTCTCTTTTCTCAGATGGCTGAAACTCATGTGTGTTGAGCCTTTCAAGTATGTCATACGGATCGAGAGTCTTGTAGTCAGGACGTTCTTCTATCATCAGGGCTAAGGCATCAAATGAGCTATCAAGTGATCTCAGGAGTGTCTTGACGATTTCATTCTTTGAGATCTCAGTGGCGCCGAGTGCATGAAGCTCATTGGTAATGTTAGTGAGGCGATCAAACGTGAGCTGGACGTTCTCATTGTCTTTTCTCTTGAAGCGGTTGAAGAGGTTGCGAAGAACACTGATCCTTGAGTCTCTTTGGGTTGAGACGCCTTCATTAACCTTGGAGAGCGAGTCCCAGACTAGCTTCGACGTTTCTAGAGCACTTACACGGCCATACTGTCCTTTGGTCAGATGACCACAGATGATATTCTTAGCAGTTTAATCCAGCCGAATGAACTTCTTGACATCAGTAGGAGTGACACCATCACCGGCCTTGGGAACGCCAGTCTTGACGACATACCAGAGGTCGACATCAATAGCTTCAAGATGCATGCGCATCTTATTCTTCCAGTAGGGGTAATCAGTGCCATCAAAGACAGGACACGCAGTGAAGACTTTGATTATCCCTGTAGTCGACATAGCTAAAATTCCAGGTGGTTAAACCGAATCACACAGAACAAGGGAGCACCTTGCTCTGATACCAATTGAAAGTGCAAGTTATCAACTAGAGGGGGGGTGAATAGGCGATTTTTATGACAGTCTTCAAAGCACGAGGGTTTTGAAGACAAATGATAGAAATGAACATATATGCTACACAAAGGAAGAGTAAAATAACATGGATCGAGAAGGAAGATATAACTGAAGTTAAACAGATAGTGGTCTTCACGCAGTGAAGACAAATAGAGCAGGCAGATGAGTAATGGCTTCACGAAGACAAACTGAAATGTAAAAGAGAATAGGGATAGAACCAGATGCTTGATGGAGACAGGGATTTGGTAGACCAGTTCCAGTTGCTGTCTCAACTGTACATCTGGTTAGGGTGGTTAGGTATTCAAACCTGAGGACACACAGTCCTCACCGTATTCCCCTTGAGCTAAGAACACACAGTCCTCGCCCAATCACTCGGGTAAGTCTTCAAGGTAGACTTCTGACCCTTCACAAACTTCGTTCACTGACAGTCCACAGTCACTCTAGGACGCTCTGAACGTGACGCCTAATCGGCTGGAGGAAGCACAGTCCTCAAGTGTAATAAGTCTTCAGGTCACACAGACGGAAAGACTTTAGTGATGCTTAACTCTCTTTGGCTTTGGGTGTTTTGGGTTTTGTCCTAAAAAAGGATATTTTCTCTCAAAGGCTTCAGAGGTGGGTTGCTCTCAAACGAAAAAAGCCGTGCACTAACTCTGAGCAGCCACCAATTTATGGTGTAGGGGGTGGGCTATTTATAGCCATGAGGCAACCCAACAGGATATGTCCGAAATGACCCTTGGTCACTAAGGAACTGACACGTGTTCAACGGTCGGATTTTGAACACACGCGGCATCTTTACTTGAACTCCAAGTAAAGCTGACTTATCCATCTCTGGATAAGATTTGCTATCATTATTCTTCGCTTGAAGACATAGGTGTTTTGGTTGAGCATCACCTTAGTTGTTCGACTGTGTTCACTTCGACCCCACTTAACAGTACGGTGGTTCCTATGACTCAAGAAGGAATAAAAAGAACTACGAAAGAAACTATGTCTTCGCATTCTATAGTCCTCAATGAATGTCTTCATAGGTCATTGGCTTCATGTGAATGTCTTCATGTATCACCACTGACTTCAATGTCTTCACACATTTTGAGGGGTCATCTCTGGAAGTTAAACCGAATCTGTGAGGGTCTATTACCTTTGTTATCCTGCAATTCTCACAAACACGTTAGTCCCTCAACCTCGTTTGTCGTCATTACTCCAAAACCAACTAGGGGGAATAGATGCACTTACAGTATAGCATACGTGACACATGCGTGACACGTATTATATTTGATTTTTCCTTTTTGATGATTAATTCTGCCGCTTTATTGCTTAACCGAAGCACGACACTTACATTGTTGGTCTAACACACACGGTTCGAATAAAGAGTTCGCTTGCAATATTGGTTGATAATTACTTATAATTTCCTGTATGTAAGAAGATTATATCAAAACTTGTCTCAAATTTGAAAAACAAATCACACTCTATTGGTGTCCATACGATACCATAATATGTTTCATGAATTTCAACTTACTTTTAAATGTATTGGATTTTAAAATCAAGATTCTTGATGTTAGAAATTTTCTACATGGGGACTCAACATGCACCCAGGGACACGTACACATATGATTTCGCAATCCATTTTCGTGCACTATCACGGGTCTCATGTAGATCAAATTTGATTTTTGCACATTTAAATCCCTGGGAAATCAATCAATGTATAAAAACGGACATATGTTATCTATTTTTTTTTAATTTTCAGCACTAAACTCCTTTGGTCTCATGTTTGCTGCAGAAAAAGTTTGACATGCATCTTTGGGCCACATGCACGCGGTGGCCCTAGAACACTCACTCGCGTGGGCTTGCGAGGTCCCCGTCCAGCACTATGTCGGCATATCATATTCAAAGGAATAGTGTTAGCTAAGAAGATGCAATTTTACCAAATTGGAAGCAATACAAGCTAGATACCCGGCTGGAGTGGTGAGCATGATCATCGAGGATGTGAAAGCCTAGTGGGAGGTGGGCTGCTTCACCACCATCATGGCTTTTTATTTGGCTTGCAGGTGACGCATGTCTGTGCTGGGCTTGTCACTGGCTCGGCCAGTGCCTTGACTAGCTAGTTAGCTTGTGTGCTTTGTTGTCTTGTAATCTTGCGGCCATCACCGTGATTTTTTATTATTTCCTTACCTTAATAATGACCGACTTCGGCTTTCGTATACAATCTAGACACCATATGCAACATGCAACCACATATGACATGACGAAGTTAAAGCAAGCACTTGGGATGGTGGATCGTGGCGAGCGAGATCATCAACTCCAGAGCTACGTTTATTGTCTCCATCTGCTGACATTGTACCCTTTAAAGTGCCTAAACGTGTCACCAACGAACAAAGCTGGAGCGACTTCTCTCTTTTCTTTCGTGTTTCTATCAAGAGTTTGCGAGAGGCTGAAATACCCATGCATAAAAAACAATAGTGAGAGTATGGGTGAAGTGTGTGTGCAGAACTAGTGCATTGTAAAAGTATGAGATAGCAGGTGGTTGAAAAATAAAATGAGAGGAGACATATGATAGCTCTACAACATTGCATGTCAAAAGAATTAGATTCTAGGATTTTTTAATATGAGCACAGGGATGGCTGGGAAATGCAGCTACTCCGCCAGCACACCACCACAGGTGGTCCTATCAAATAACAGTCGACTGAAAATAAATAGGTCAGTCGATTTTTTTCTGAACCATCCGATCTACAAGGAACAGGCAGATGGCCTTCATCTACCTCCCGCTAGTCACTGTTGATGATCTTTCTCGAACCGCTAGCGACCACCGGCCTAGACCCCTGCCTCCGCCGCCCCGCCCTCCCCTCGACCTCACACCACCGCCGTGCTTGACACTGTCCCCCGGGTCATCCCTTTAAGCCTGGCCGACCTCCAGATCGGGCGCCAACAGCTCCTAGGCCCCACACAGCCCTAAGATAGACACTAATGCGATACTTCCCCTGTGTAACAAGCGGACTAGCACCTCCATTGGTGGTGCTTCCTTTTATTGGGAATCAACCAACCAGGAACTGAAATCCATGGGGCAACGGACCTCTAGCTAAGTTGAAATAGTATATGAGGAGAAACCTTGTGCATTGCGAGTTACTAGGAACATCTAGTATTAGGAAAATGGTGTAGTAAGAAGCAGTCAACTAGTGTCTTCTATGGGTAGAATATCGTGCAACCAGACACGTAAGATTTGCAAGAATAAGGGAAGAGGAGTACCAGTTCTGGTTGCTAGTGTTGTGTCCTTATTTCACGGTGATGTTCTTCGTTTTACCAGGCGACCCGATGTTGTGGAGGATGGCGGAGCCTTCGACGAACCGATAGCCATATTGTTGACTGTGTTGCGGTGGTCGTCTATCAGCGGAGGGGAAGCAGATCCGAGGCGGCGACGTTCGGTGTAGTGGAAACAGCTTCGGTGCGGTGGACGGTGGCGACTTTGGAGCGACAGCGGTGAGGCGTAGGACGACGTGGTTGAACTGGCTCGGGTATGGCGCGTGTCGGCGTCTGTAGGCATTTCGGCTTCCGCTTTGACTACTAGCCATGGAGGGCGTTGCGGTTGGGGTTGCAGTGGATGACGATGTTGGGCTATTGGTTCCAGCGTGATGGAGGAGGGTGGCGGTTAATGGGTGGGATGGGGTGGCGGACTATCGTGTGAAAACACGATCACCTATGGGGCCATTGGCCCCTTTGTGTTTCGGCGAGGGGGAAGGGCAGGTTGCACAAAGAGTGGAGATCGTAGAGGCAGTGCAGCGATGGTGACGCGGTGGTTTTTACCGAGGTTCGGGCCGCTGCGAAGCGTAAAACCCTACTCCTGCATTGGTGGATTGGATGAGGGAGCGCGAGGAGCACATATCTCTCAAGCCTGGCAAGGTGGCCTTGGGGAGAGCAGCTACACACATATGAGTGTACAATGGTCTGAATCCTTTTTTGGCTCGCCTCGGTCCTCCTTTTATAGTTCTAGGGGTAACCATAGTGGCGACACGGTCACTATTGGTCGATTAGATAGCTAATAGTGTTATCACACCTAACTCTACAAACAGGACAAGGCGCATTAAATTCACCGCTTAGTTTCACATCGTGGGAGCATCCCGACAAGCGTTGTCGCGCCACTTTAGCTGTCTCTCACCCTGTCCGCCTAACACGCTGATGGACAGGTGTCATGCACGGAAGATCTTCTCTCAAACGACTGCCATGTGCCAAAGGACAGCCACTTAATCACTTGGGGGTTTGACACCGCACTGATAAGTGACCTAAGTTGCTGTGCGGTGGAGCAGTGGTGTCTTGGCGGGGTGGTCCTCCTCCCTCGGCGTCCCTAACAAGCCTGTCGGGGGAGGTTTGAGACTTGACTTTTGCGTGGCCTCGACCTAGCCGGGCTCGCCTTCCCCAAAAGGGAGGTTTTTCATTGGTGATATCTCGCTCCTTTGGCTTGTCTTGGTCTTCTTGATCATCCCTTTTATTTCTCAAATAGCTATATCTTTGGATTGGTCTTGCTTTGTCGTTGCGACCTTGCCTCTGTGCCTCTGTACAGTCTGGGCAACATATACCAGGGTTTGTTGCACTGACATGAGCCCCCGGATCTGGCCCAAATGCGCCGCCAAGCGTCGTTGGGGTAGGCCCTGTCAAGTACACAGGTAGAGGGCTCGTGGTAGCTCATTTCTGATATTTTCCTTGCTTCTTCATTAACCCGTGCTTGAATGAAGGCAGTTTTTGATTTTCTCGCCCGTCACGTAGTGCCAATCGTGGTGGGAGCCACCTCGTTGTGTCCTGTGCATGAATTTATCTCACGGGTAGGTAACTACCATTTCATTTATCTCACCGCACTTATTCCTTCCGCCAAACACACCACATGGGTTGCGTGGGGTAGGTAGCAGACGCGCCGATTGGCGTATGATGGTGGTTGACAAGCCCGGCCACCGCCCGTAGTTTTGTCGGAGCGCGTCTGAGGACGCATTTGGAGGCGAGAGGAGCCTCAGCCCCTTGTCCGGGCTCGCCTATAAAAGGGGGGCACCGTGGGGGTCGGAGGCACCCACCCGTGCATCTCTGCCTTGCTTTCTGCTCTTCTTGTTGAGGGGAGGACGACAGGGGCAAGCCCCGGGCCTCAGCTTGGGAATGCTACCCTGAAGGTTCGCGTAACCTCTTGGGGACTGATTTTGGTCCGGGGTCATGGGAGACGCGGTGACCGCTGTAGGGCTAGTCGTAGTTCGCGGCGATGTTTTTGCAAACGCTGCCATGACCCTGGCCTAGAGGGCATCACTTTCCTCTATGGTGGTAGAATGATTGCCCCTTCCTCGCGGGTTCGTCGCTCGGGGAAGAGGTGTCCTCCCTACCGCAGGTTGCTAGAGCTCGCTGACCCTCCAGCGAAGTCTTCGTGGCTTCTGGTGCTCGCCTATGGGATCGTGCTCGGGATTTCTTGTAATCCTAGTACTGTCCCCCCCCCCCCCGGTGAGGCCGGGGGCAACGATAAAGATGGGGGTGCCATCCTTCCCGCCGAGGTGGGCGACGACGCTCTCCGCGTGCCGCGGGCAGTGTCACCGCCGCTGGTCGTCCCTTCAAGGGGGTGGCGGGCCTAGGGCCCGCTGTCCTCCCAGAGTAATGGCAATGAGGAAAAACCCGGTGGAGATGATGAAAGGGGGGGCAGTCCGCCAGGTCGGAGTACGATGGCACCGACACCTTCGTCTGGTACTATCTATCGGCTGCTCCGTCTTCTGGTTCGTAGCCACCCCTCCTCGGCACCATCATCACCAGCATCTTCCAGGTGGTTGCTGGGGAGGGATACTCTCTTGGTGCCTTCGCCTCCTCCAGCAGTCTTCTAGCTGGGCCTTGGCAGGCTTCCGCCGCCGCCGTCAATGTTGAAGCATCCCGGTGGTCCTGGCGGTGGTGACCAGGGGGTCGTCCAGGTGCTCTCTCCGCCCCCTCCTTCGCAGCCTTGCCACTCCTGATCTTGTCAGACTGCTCTTGGCAGCCCCCGATGGGGTCAGGCCGGGCTTCTGCCCAGGCGCTCCTTTTGTCCTCTTCGCCTCCCAACGTAGTTCCTACGAGGAGAGGGACAAGAAAGGGATTACGTGGCACTTATCTTTTTTCAGTCTAAAATATGTAGGCATTTGCCAGATTTTAGTTCCAAATATGTAATCTCTTCTATCCATGTTTGTGTTTGTCAGATTTGTACTTGTTTATGAGCATGTTAATGAAAAGAAAGACAGTCTTGCCGGGCACTTGTGCATGTATTTTATCCATGTAGAGGGAAATCACCTATGTATTTTCAAGCAAACAAGTTCTTTGCCGACAAGTTGTCTTTCTGGTGCCTTCCGTTGTTGCAACAAGGCTTGGCCTGCTGGGCACAACGCTGCAGAAGGGAACCGGCCCCCTGTCGAACCCTTTCTAGCAAATGCAACTACAACCGTCTCTGATGAAGCGTTGTTAGAACCATAAAACGAGAGCAGAAATGCTATGGAGGTGACGAGGTTTTTTAAATGAACACATTCTTCTTATAGAAACATAAATGGATAGGAAGAAAAGGAACTTATCTGTTTTGCTTGCCGGGGATCCATATGTTGGCTTGTTTCCGTTTGTTCTTTTTGGGACCGGGTCCACGGCAAGACACCTGTAGTTAGTGCAGAAGGAAACATAGCAACATATTCCCTTGTCTATATGCTCATGAGATGCTTACGCAAAGCTATGCATGCGTGCTGTTTTGCGTGGGGGGGGGCATTGCTTCGTTTATTTATCTGCTGCTCAGGGTCTGCGCCTGGCTTTGTACAAAGAGTTACATTCAACATCGGCAAGGCTTAAACAAAAGGGTGGCTTCCAAGCAGGGCCCGACAGCCGCGCTTTATGGGTAGAACTTACGGAGATGCTCAATGTTTCATGAGTTTTGTAATTTAATGCCATTTTTGGTCTCTAGACGAACTACGCCAGGTCTGGTGACTCGTACTACCTGGCAAGGGCCTTCCCACTTTCGCATCAACTTGTTTGCACCCTTGGCAGACGTAACATGCCTAAGGACAAAGTCGCCTTCCTCAAGACTCTGGGCATGGACCATGCGGCTGTGATAGCGACGCAGGGCTTGCTGGTATCATGTAGCACGTACAACAACCTAGAGACAGTTCTCCTCAAGTAGCATAGCTTCGTCAAGCTGATGTTGTTCTTGCGCTACTTCATCTTAGGCAAGTACTCGAGGTGACCCGTATTTGAGTTCGGTGGGGAGCACTACTTCTGCCGCATAGACTAGGGAGAAGGGAGTCTGGCCGGTAGCTCGATTTTGTGTCGTACGGAGGGACCAAAGAACCACCGACAGCTCATCGATCCATCGCCTGCCACACTTTTGCACTTATCAAATGTTCTTGTCTTGAGTCCTCGCAGCACTTCAGCGTTCGCCCTCCCAGCTTGTCTGTTGCTTCTGGGATGGGTAATAGAGGCGAACGAGACTTTGCTTCCTAGGGCATGACTGTATTGCATAAAGGTGAGGCTTTCGAACTGGGTGCCATTGTTAGTGATGACTCTGGTGGGTACTCCGAAACAGCACCCCAATTCTTTCAAGAACTTGATAGCTGACAGTGCGGTCACCTTCCTCATGGGATCCACTTTCGGCCACTTTGTAAACTTGTCGATGGCGACGTACAAGTATTCAAAGCCGCCTATAGCATGGGGGAAGGGGCCCAAGATGTCGAGCCCCCAGACCAAAAATGGCCATGACAAAGGATCGTCTAGAGAGTTTGAACAGGATGATTGATATTCTTGGAGTGGAACTGGCAGGCTTCACATCTGGTGACTAGCTTAGTTGCATCTTGGAGGACCATGGGCCAGTAGAAACCTTGTCAGAAAGCTTTCCCAACCAAGGTTGTTGAACCAATATGAGAGCCGCACACGCCTTGATGTATCTCTTCCAGCAGTTCCTTTCCTTTTTCTCGGCAAATGCACTTCAACTTCACGTCATCGGGCCTTCTTCTGTATAGTGCATTGTCGACAAACTAATACATATTGGCCCTCTGGGCTACTCTTTCAGCTTCTTCTTGCTTTTCGTGAAGTTCTCTCCAGTTTGGAGGTAGTGGACGATGTGTTGCGCCCAAGTTGGAGCATGTGGCTCGACAACTAGAGCCAGTGGCACCTCCTCACTCGTGGGAGAGCTTGCATCGACCACAAAGACCTGAGATCTTGTAGAAAAGTGCGGCTCGCCAGGTGAGGTGGAGTCGTTCTTGGCAGCCTCCTTACCAGGGATCTCTGAAGGTACTGCCGGTGAAGGCTTGCCGGAGTCCAGCTTCCTCCACTTCTTGGCCATTGTCAATGGGGATATGGTTGGCTGAGTTAGATGGAGGATAAAAGTTCCTAGTTCCACAGGGAACTTCTACGCGACACACTTTGACAGATAATCAGTAGTGTTGTTTTCCGCACTTGGTACGTGCTCTGTTTGTAATCTGTCAAAGTGTTCCTCCAACTTTCTCACTTCTTCAACGCATGCCTCCATCAACAGGCTCTGGTAATCCTTGTTGACTTGTCTTACTACTAGCTGTGAATCTCCTTAGATGATGAGCTTCTTGATCCCCAATTCTATCGCAATCCTGAGCCCGGCAAGGAGCCACTCATACTCTCCAGTGTTGTTGGTAACTCTTTCTCGAGGAAAGTGCATCTGCACCACATACTTCAGGTGCTCTCCGGTGGGTGCGACGAAGAGCATGCCAACCCCTGAATCCTGAAGTGAGAAAGCACCATTGAAGTACATGATCCACTCCTTAGGCGTTTCCTTGTCAGGGATGACTGTTTCTGGTGCCTCTTTATCTGGAGTCGGTGTCCACTCCGCAATATACTCTGCCAGTAATCTGCTCTGAATGGTGGAGGTTCTTTCATACTTCAGTACAAAGCTTGATAATTCCAATGCCCATTCAATTATCCTGCTGCTGGCTTCAGGTGTCCTCAATATGCGTTGTAGAGGAAAACGGATCACAACTGTGATCTCATGGGCTTGGAAGTACAGGCGCGGCTTCCTCGAGGCCATGGTCAGGCTGAAGATCAATTATTGTACCCCAGAATACTTTGATCTATCTCCCTGCAATAGGGATCTAACAAAGTAAACTGGTCGCTGAACTAGCTTCTTCCTTGCCATGGTCATGGAATTGCCTTCACTACCCTGCCCTTCTTTCTCTTGATCTACGCTCGATCCTACCATGACCGGTTCACTTCCTTCTATGGGATGGGCATTAGCTGCAACTGCTCCTTCTTCCACTTCCCACTATGCCACCAGGGATGCACTAACCACTTGATTGACTGCTGCTAGATACAACAGCAACAACTCCTCTGGTCTAGGAGCAACCAAGGTGGGAATAGAGGAAAGGTAGGATTTCAAGTCTTGCAGCGCTACTTCTACCTCGGGGTCCACTTCATAGGCCCTACCTTCTTCAAAATTTTGAAGAATGGTAGGGCATGCTCGGCGATTTGGAGATAAACCTGCTCAGCGCGACAACACATCCCATTAAGCGCCTCACATCCTTGATCATCTTAGGTGCCTGAATCTGCTCAATTGCCCCGATCTTGTCGGGGTTGGCCTCTATCCCCCGGTGAGACACAAAGAAGCCAAGTAGCTTGCCGGAGGGAATGCAAACACACACTTCTCTAGATTAAGCTTCAGGTTGATCTTGCGGATGTTTGCAAAGGTCTCTTCTAGATGTTGAACAAGAGTCAATCTGTTCTTCATCGTCATCCAGTAAGCCAAAACATTCCTGTGCAGTTGAGGCTCAAAACCAATATGTACGGCTCTTGCGAAGGTGGACCCGGCGATGTTCAACCCGAAGGGCATTCGTACAAAACAGTACGTGCCACATGGGGTTATGAACGTGGTCTTCTCCTCATCTTCGTTGGACATGAATATTTTGTGGTACCCGGAGTAGGCATCCAAGAAGGAAAGTAGGTCACATACGGAGGTGGAATCCACAATCTGATCGATGTACGGCAAGGGGAATGGGTCCTTCGGGCATACTTTATTTAGATCTATGAAATCTATGCAAAGCCCCTGTTTCCCATTCGCCTTGCGCACCACCACTAGATTTGCCAACCACGTTGGATGCAACACTCCTCTGACCAAACCAGTAGCTTCAAGTTTCTTGATCTCTTCAGCAATGAATTGATATCGCTCCAAAGCTTGTTTCCGGACCTTCTGCTTGACGGGCCGGGCATGAGGGCAGACAACAGGGTGGGGCTCGATTACCTCCCTGGGAATGCTGGGGATGTCAGATGGTTGCCAAGCAAACACATCAACATTCGCCCGCAGGAAGGCAACGAGCATGCTTTCCTACCTGTCGTCAAGGGTGGAGCTGATAGTGAACGTACCATCAGCGCCAACCAGCCCTACCGGGACCTTCTTCATAGCAGGCGCATCAACCTTTGATATATTGCTGTTGGAACTTGCCGGCAAGTCATCGACAGGCGCAGCATACCATGGAGAGGCGTGCTTCTCGGATTCCGTGCTGGTATCCTTGCTAGCTTCTCTTCTTTGTTTGTTTTCCTTGACGAGGACTGCGGCTTCCGCGGCCTCGGTAGCGACCGCCTCCCAGTACATCTTATCCACGCATATGACTGCGTCCTTCTTGTCTGTTGGGATGGAAATGACGCCCATTGGCCCTGGCATCTTCAAAGTGTTGTAGGCATAGTGGGATGCCGCCGTAAATTTCGCCAGGGCAGGTCGTCCAAGTATCCCATTGTACGGCAACGGAAGGTCAACCATGTCAAACACAATCTTTTCAATCCGATAGTTTAGCTCCCCTCCAAATATCACTAGCAGCGTGATCTTCCCCTTTGGATGGCTTCTGCTGGGGTTGATCCCTTGAAAGGTGCCAGTAACCTTGAGCTCTTCTTCTATTAGCTGCAGCTTGCTGATGACCTTGGGAGAAATCAGATTCAACCCGGCCCGCCGTCAACCAACATCTTTGTGACTTTGAGGTTGCGGATTATTGGTGAAACCAACTATGACAAGCACCGTACTGCGGTGGTGCGGTCAGGGTGATCCTCTTCGTCAAAGATGATGGGCGTGCGGGACCACTTGAGTGGCTTCCAGGAATTTGTCGCTGACTCCACAGCATTGACCTCACATGCCCAATATTTAAGCTGGCGGTGAGAAGAGTGCAAAGATGCACCTCTGTCAACGCACATGGCGTTAGTGGTGTTCTGAAACTCCTGCTCGCTGGT
Source organism: Secale cereale (assembly GCA_902687465.1). Classification (NCBI taxonomy): domain Eukaryota; kingdom Viridiplantae; phylum Streptophyta; class Magnoliopsida; order Poales; family Poaceae; genus Secale; species Secale cereale. The sequence goes on from LR738715.1 coordinate 403,658,145, forward strand.
TCCATGTTCATCTCCTTCACCGCTCTCATCATCGCACTCCTTATTTTCATGGCCTCTAGCAGGTTTCCCTTATGCTGAGGGACCATGCGGGGGCGGCCTCCTCTATTATTCCCGCCAGCGCCATCTTGGTCTGTCTCTTTCTCCAGCTTCTCGTACTCAGCCTTCTGCTTCTTGACGAGTTCCTCAACTTGATGACACTCTTGGAGATCATGGCCCTTGGTCCGATGGATCTTGCAGTACAGCCCATCAGCCTTCCCAGCCTTCTCGATCGCTACGGCTTCCCGGCAGTCAGTGCACGCTGCAACTTCCTTGCCGAGAGCTTCGGACTTGGCCTTCTTGCCGGTACTAGGAATACTAGATCCTTCGACAGCCAGAACTACTTTCTCCTTGCGCTTCTTCTTGCGTCTCTTGTTCTTGTTTTTCTGGTCAACAGCATCGTCCTCATCCTCTGAGTCAACTTCCATGCCGTCTTCCTATCCCGGGAGTTTCCTCCCCTCTTCTGTACGGGCACACCTATTTGCCAAGGTGTAAAGCTCATTCACAGTCTTGGGCAACCGCACGTTCATCTTGGAATGTATACTGTGGTTGCGCGCGTTGGACTGTAATGCGGCAATCACAACTGTCAGGTGGATATCCGGAATGGTCCTGTGCACCCGGCTAAACCTATACATGTATTTCCGCAATCTCTCTGCTTCCTTCTATGGGAGGAGCTACAAGTTGCTGGGCCATCCTGGCTCTTGGTGGCCGCCCGTGAAGGCGCCAACAAACTCATTGCACAGGTCAGCCTAGGTCAAGATGGAGTTCTCTGGAAGGTGCATCAGCCATGACCTCACATTTGGCTTGAGTGCCAAAGGGAAGTAGTTGGCGAACACCTTCTCATCTCTTCCTCTGACAGCTTGAACAACAATGGTGTAAATGCTCAAGAACTCCGTCGGGTTCAATCTTCCATCATACTTTTCTAGTATCTCTGGCTTGAACGTGAGGTAGAGGGCCAAAGGACTTGCCGTAGCTCATGAGTGAAGGCCGGGCACCCTGCCTTGAAAGGCAGATACCCGTTTTCACCGGGCACGGTCTCGTTGACGATGGGGCCATTGCGCCTATAGGACTGGCGGTGGGTTTCACAGTGTCGTTCTATCGTGGCGCACGCATCTTCCCTCCGCCTATCCTCCAGGACCTACCACTGGTCTCGACGGGCTCGAGGGTCAGACGAAGCCATTGAAACATCACAGGGTTTTGCTCGTGTTGTCCTGGCGGCAGCCCCTGCACTGGGTGCTGTGGAGGGGATTGAACCGTCGGGGCGGCCCCTCCAGCGCGCGCAGCAACTTGTACCACTGTCGTTGCTTGTGGTTGACGTAGCGGCCCCACCCGCTATGATCCTCCTGCCTCAGCAAAACCAATCAAGATTTGAATGGTCGCTCTCCATTCATCCATTTGATTGGCCGCTGGCGGGAATCTCAGTAGGAGCTGGGCTTGCGCCACGGCTTTTGAAGTAGTGCTTGGCATGGAGGACGACGCAAAACGTGACATCGCTCGACTTCTTGTAGTGGCAGCGGTGGTAGCGTCGACGTGCTCCTGTTGCCGCGAGCCAGTCACCGTGGCGCCGTGACGACAGGGAGGATGCGCTTGGGGGTTTACAACCCCATTCGATGGTGCGACTTGATCACCTTACTCTGGGGGAGACACGTGTCCCGTTGCTGCACCCATGATAGGGGCAATATGGGGGTCGCGGCTCGCACCAGAGAGGGCGTTCTCACAGCGGCTGTGTTCTCCAGTGCAGTGAGGATGCAGAGACTGCATCCCTTCTTCACCTTCGTCTTGTGGAACACAGCCATCGGGATGTTGTGGATGTCGCTCTCCTCCTGCGTCCTCCACCCCCACTTCGGTCGCGGGGAGACGACGATGGTGCCGCCTGCGCCGGTCACGTCTCCCATGGCACCAGTGTTTCCCAGCGTTATTGCAATGCTCGTGGCTTTAATGGCTTCTTGCGAGGGGGACTTCGAGGTGGAGGGTTGCGCTGTTGCGCCGGATTTCTTCTTAGGCGCCATGCGTGATGATGCTGGCGATGAAGAAGGCGATGATGAAGGTCGACGCGCTGTTCACAATCTCGGGTTTGCGCAAGCGCTTCCCCCTACCTAGTGCTCCAAAGATGTTGTGATAAAATACGATCACCGATGGGGCCATTGGCCCCTTTGTGGTTCGGCGAGGGCGAAGGGCACATTGCACAAAGAGCGGAGACCGTAGAGACATCGCGACGATGGTGACAGGGTTGTTTTTACCCAGGTTCGGGCCGCCATGAAGCGTAAATCCCTACTTCTACTTTGGTGATTGGATGAGTGAGTGTGAGGAGCACGTAGCCCTCAAGCCGGGCAAGGTGGCCTCGGGGAGAGCACCTACACGCGTATGAGTGTACAAGGGTCCGAATCCTTTTCTGGCTCGCCCCGGTCCTCCTTTTATAGTTCAAGGGGTATCTAAAGTGGCGACACAGTCACTGTTGGTTGATTAGATAGCTAATAGTGCTATCATACCTAACTCTGCAGACTGGACAAGGCACATTAAATGCACCGCTTAGTGTCACATCGTGGGAATTGCCCGGCAAGCCTTGTTGCACCACTTTAGCTATCTCTTTCCCTGTCCACCTGACATGCCGCTGGACGGGTGTCATGTAGGTAGGATCTTCTCTACAAACGGTTGCCACGTGCCAGAGGATAGCAACTTAATCACTTGGGGGTCGACATCGCACTAATAAGAGACCCAAGTCGTTGTGCGGTGGAGCGGTGGTGTCTTGGCAGGGTGGTGGCCCTCGGCGTCCCTGACAAGTCTGTCGAGGGAGGCTTGAGACTTGTCTTTTGCATGGCCTCTACCTGTCCGGGCTCTCCTGCTCGGCAAGGAAGGTTTTTCCTTGGTGATATCTTGATCATTTTGCTTGTCTTCATTTTCTTGATCCGCCCTTTGATTTCTCAAAGAGTTAAATCATCGGATTGGTCTTACTTTGTCGTTGAGACCTTGCCTTTGTGCCTTTGTACAGTCTGGGCAACATATACCAGGGTTTGTTGCACTGACACGGAAGAAGGATGCTGGGGTTTCATGGCTAGTGGAGAGGTAGTTTTTGCGCCCACGGAGTATGAATGGGGAATCGGATAGGGGCGGGGGAGCTAGGGGAACCATGTTTTTGCCTCGAATGAGCTTTTCTAAAATTTGGAGAAAGTACAAACTTTGCTCCCCTCTTTAGTTTCGGATCTACTGTGGGTCGGGGGTAGGACAGTAATCCCAGGTGTCCCAAATAATGGGCAGAGGCGATTTTGGTCGAGCGCATGTGTGTTTAGGTGGCCACGGTGTATGCATGTTTTTCGGAGGCGGTTGCGTGGCATCTAGATGAACTTACAAACCTACCCTGGTTTGGACCTTTGGACGTCGGGCCGGTAGGTTTCATATGTAAGAGTTAGAAAAGTAATTTCTTCTACCAAACATTGGCCTCACACGTTTTCGGGTGAGTAAAGGCTCTTTTGGCGCTTCCTTCGAAATTTTGAAATAGAAACATTCATGTTTAGAGCACTCTTGAACTTTGAGGATTGACCTAAATAGACAATGTTAAATTTGACCTTGTATGTTTGAAAACCTCATTAAATTATGCGCTTCTTTGTGAAATTTTGACTCTTGGAAATCCTATAACTACGATTATTTTGGAATGGAGGAGGTAAATTTGAATCTATTTGGTACACGACTATATATGCTATTATGTACAAAACAGAGCAAAGATTGGTGCCCCCTTAATTTAGGTATGATTTACAAATGCCATTACCTCGAGTTCAAATAATTGAATGGACCTCATACTGAATTCAAATTTTGTAAACCACCTTAGTTGAATTCAAATGTATGCTAGTTCCTAGCTAACTATTTAGAATGTTCATTATGTAACTTTTGTATGTATAATGTGCTTTACACACACAAAATGAACTATACTCACGTTTTATATTCGAATTGCTAGCGATGCATTGCCTGGACTTCAAAATACTGACTCTATGGATCAATTATGTCGAATAATAACATAGACTTGCTCAAATTCGATTGAATATGGATGTTTGACGGATAAATAATCATTCCTTGGCGAATTTCAAATATCATGATCACATCCTAATATTTGGATACAATTTATTCTTTTAATCAATGTGTACATAAGCCTTTTACGTGTAGATTCACTTTGCGTATGACCCTCCTCACACACACGCTAAATTTCTTTCTCACACATAGGCGCACACGGTATATATCCATCAGGGGTCTCTCACACATGCTCACACACTCTCTCCCGAGGTGTCTTTCTCGCACACATGCTCTCGATAACACCCTCCCCCTCTCTCGCAACTATTTACGACTGGTTTCACTAACCTTTGTCACAAGCACTCTTCCTCTCACACGCATACGCATGCACGATCCCCATTAACCATTTCTATATACATAGACCTGCCTAAGTGTCTCCCGCATGCACATTATATTTTGGCCTATCTCGCAGAGATTATCTCCACCTAACTTCCTAATTGACGAATATGACTCCAGCAGAGCATGCCGTGGGATGCCCCTTAAAGTAAGGTTTGATGAATGGTAATATCAAAGACAAGGGATTACTTTAGTTCGGGGACCTAGGGTTACAAATCCTAGTCGGCTTTATCAATGGACACAGAGTCCTTCATGGCTCTGGTATCTTTGTCTCGTGCGACTAGTCCTCCATGGGTCTCCCAGAAATGCATCACGGTGGCGCGGGGTGGAACCGACCCAAGGGCCTCACCTCGGCCCACCTGACCACACGCGGTGACACACCCTCTACACCTAGATCTTGTTATCTTCTGACACCCACACATACCAACACACACATCGCACAAACTACTTCTCCTCATGCATCTACGTATACACCCTCCCCTGCATGGACACACTCAAGGGCATCTCTCACCGAGACATCCTATTCGTCTCTCTCTCTCTCTTTCT
>LR738715.1:403663164-403681120 GCA_902687465.1 Secale cereale
ACCCCCCGGCCCCTCTATCCATGCCTCTCTCAAAAATGTACACATACCCTCTATAAGCCCTGTGAAATACGACAACTACACATTCACACATGTTACATCTTATCATGTACCCCACTGATCTAAAAAGCCCTCTCTTCACTTTTACCTCACATACAACATTCCTTTTGAATAAAAACTGCACAAAGTGTGGCCAAATAATTATTTTAGAAATTGTACATATATATAACATTACAAAGTTATATGGAGTATGAAAGTTAATTTGCATTGCATGGTGCGCCCAATGATATTTATTCCGCACTCTGAATTTTTATATTATATATAAAGAGTGTCACAATAAAGAGAAACGAATAGCATCTCTCTCTCCATCGCACACCCCCCTCTATGCCCCTTTCACGTACGCACACAAACTATCTTTAGGCCCTCTAAAAGTATGCCCCCAGCACATCCATGCTTGTTTCATCTTTCTCTCACGATATATACAGTGACGATCACTTCATTTGAAGTGAAAGCACGACATTCATTGGACTTCGGAATCCACTTATTACAGTCACCATTTACGTCTTGTGGTTATTATACAGTCACGGGCTCACCGTACATCTCTGTATTTGTTGAAGACATGACTAGTTGACCAGTTAAATGCTCAATGTGGCACATCTAGTGTTGCATAACATTCTCTCACTACCATATGGCCCACCCATCGGCATGTATAAGAATGAGAAAGCTGGGTAATTTTGGTAATTAATGTCAACATATCCCCTGTTGGACTAGTACTTTTACCTAGTGTACTTCAGATGAGTTCAACATTGGAGTGGCAAGGACAAGAGGATTTTGTACCCCTTTAAAACGCTAATGACAAAGATTGGCAAAAGCTCAAGACTCTTCATTTTCATTTTAGTGATCCAAGATCACATTGAGTCCATACGAAAGCCAATACTATTAAAAGGGGATGAGGTGTTGCTTAATGATCTGGTTGCTCAAGTGCTTAGTGATATAGCTCCAAAAACGCTCAACCACTTTCTAATTTCCACATATGCCCAAAACCCAAATTCAAACTTGGCCCCACCAATTTGATCCACTTGGCGCCACCGAGTTCATTTGACATAGCCACAGCTAGAAAACTTGGACAATTCGGTCACACCGATACGGATCTCGGTCTCACTGAGATGGCCCTGCAAACTCTCTGTTGCCTGTAGTAATTATTTCGGTCTCGCCGAAATGTGCAATCGGTCGCACCTAGTTTGCTTCTCCAACTCTCTGTATTGCTCTTTACTGAAATTGGTCTCACCGAGTTCATGGAATCGGCACCACCGAGATGATCTTTTTCCCAAGCCCTAGCACATCGGTCACACCAAGTTGATCACATCAGTCCCACGGAGATTCCTAACATTCACATTTTGAACTGCTTCGGTCTCACCGAGTTCTTCTATTCGGTCTTACCGAGTTGGGTCAAATGTATGTAACGGTTAGTTTATATGTGGTGGCTATATATACCCCTCCACCCCCTTCTCCATTTGTGGGAGAGCCATCAGAACATGCCTACACTTCCACTACTCATTTTTTGAGAGAGAACCACCTACTCATGTGTTGAGACCAAGACATACCAATCCTACCAAAAGAATCTTGATCTTTAGGCTTCCCCAAGTTGCTTTCCACTCAAACCATCGTTCCACCATATCCAAATCTATGAGAGAGAGTTCAGTGTTGGGGAGACTATCACTTGAAGCACAAGAGCAAGGAGTTCATCATCAATAAACCATCTATTATCTTATGGAGACAAGATTGGATAGGTGTCACTTGGGAGCCTGCGACAAGATTGTGGAGTAGAACCAAGGAGTTTGTAAGGGCAAGCAGATCGCCTACTTCATGAAGATCTACCCAAGTGAGGCAAGTCCTTTGTGGGCGATGGCCATGGTGGGATAGACAAGGTTGCTTTTTTGTGGACCCTTGGGTGTCCGGATTACACGATATGGGCCAGACTAGTGGGCCATGAAGATCAACACAGAGGATTGCCCCTCGTGTCCGGATAGGACACCTGTATATATAAAATGGCAAGTTTTGAGTCTGGGTGTAATGTTCCCTTCTTTTGCAAGATGATTATGTAAAACCCTAGGCACCTCCGGTGTATATATAAATCGGAGGGTTTAGTCCGTAGAGGCTATCACAACTACCATAGGCTAGACATCTAGGGTTTAGCCATTACGATCTCGAGGTAGATCAACTATTGTAATCTTCATATTCATTAAATCAATCAAGCAGGATGTAGGGTATTACCTCCATTGAGAGGGCCTGAAGCTGGGTAAACATCATGTCCTTGTTCCCCCTGTTACCACCAATCCTCAGATACATAGTTTGGGACCCCCAACCCGAGATCATCCAGTTTCAACACCGACATTGGTGCTTTCATTGACAGTTTCACTGTGATGCCGACGGAAGGATCGGTGGCTTGCTTCGTTATCGGCGACGGCGCTGCCTCTGGGGAGATCTTCCTTCTCGGCCAGGTTTTCATGTTTGGCGGCTTCATTCTACGTGTCGACTAGGATGGTCGCCTCGAGCAGATCGACATCTACGCCCCTAGTCAACATATCAGATTCGGAAATCTGAATTACATCGCTGATATACGAGGAGATCTAGTCTTTGAGAGATTCACGGCCTCGGCCACCGCTGCCTGCCTACACGGAGAGGATCCTTTGGACCAATTGTCAGATCCCGTCCTGGGGTCGACACTCACGCTTGGTTCGGCCTTAGATCCGGAGCATGTCACTTCATGTCAAGATAGAACGGTAAATCCGGCCGGACTCTTCACCCCCGAGAAGTTTCCCACGGGAGACCCGGAGGTGACCGCGGCACTGTGGACCCAGAGCCAAATGGAACTCTTCCATGGCTAGGGAGTCGGGTTCTCTTCTTGATATGGGCTCGAAACTCTCGAGATCTGCATCCTCTGAGCTCGGCCTGGCGGTTAACTCCGGCCCCAACTCTCCGGACCCTCAGACTCCTATCCATCTCTCACTCTTAAACGAGGAGTTGGACTTGATGCAATCCCTCGCCTTCACGGAGGCTTCACCTCCGGACTATGCCCAGTTCAAACTGGGGGCTGAAACTATGGAATTTTGCTTCCCACCCACCACCCACTTGGTAGCCATGGTTGAAGACTTAATCGACGTACTAGATTACGCTTCCAAAGACTTGGATGGCATGGACCATGATGTTGAAGCTGATCTAGGTCAAAACCCGCCCATCACCGGACGATGGACGACCATTTCTACCTATGACGTATACATGGTGGATGCACCCGAGGAGAAGGATGATGATGGCGCTAAAGATCCAGAGGAGGGTAAGCCCATCGATGAACTTCCTAAGCATTGGCGTCAGCGGCGCCGCTCACGATTGCATCGAGAAAGGGAATGTAATACCAGCACAGGAGACAATGAAGCTCTGGAGGACGCCGAAGACGTCGTAGAGCCAGTGTTAGAGTAGGACGAGTGAGAGTATGGGCAATGCAGTCCCAAAAAACTCACGGATCACAATGATTCTGAAGACATGAACTATCTACCTGTCTCCGAAGAGGATGTCATCCTGGGAGACGAGGAATTCATCAACCCAGAGGAACCCCTCAAACGAGAACGCTTCCAACAATGGCTTATTGCCATAGCAAGGAGCCTGAAAAAACAATAGCAGTGGCTTAAAGCCGAACAGGATACACTCAACGAGAGATGGAATGAAGTGCTAGACGTTGAATAAAGATACAGCCATGAGCGCCAACCAAAGAGCTATCCCAAGCGCAAGTTGTTGCCACAATTCGACGATGAGGCCCTTGCGCCCATTCCGTTGAGGCATGATCAGGCCGATCAACCAGACCGACCACCTCAAGGATAGGACAAAGCGGCTAGCAATTCTGTATACCAGCCCGCACCTCCCCACCATAAATAAAAGGATATAGCGGCTTAGGGCCACAAGTACGACCTACGTCAGGACCTGAACAATAAAGCTGGCTATACCAGATCAATTTATGGGTCAAGAGGACATGCTCCCACATGGGATGGTGGCTATGAAGCCAAGCACACCGGTCGGGGTCAACACCAAACACAGATGCCATCCGAACTACGTCGCGATGTCGCACGATACTGGGGCGCTACGTACCATATGTGCTTTACTGATGAGGTGATGGATCACCAATTTCCGGAAGGGTTTAAACCTGTAAACATTGAGGCGTACGATGGACCGACGGATCCTGCTGTATGGATTGAAGAGTCTATTCTCCACATCCACATGGCTCGTGGAGATGATCTCCGTGCCATCAGATACCTCCCTATAAAGCTGATGGGGCCAGCACGGTACTGGTTGAACAGCCTCCCAGAGAACTCCATTTGAAGCTGGGAAGATTTAGAGGATGCTTTCTGGGCTAACTTTCAGGGGACTTCTGTCCGGCCACCGGATGCTGATGATTTAAGTTACATAATCCCGCAACCCGGGGAGTCAGCCCGCAAGCTTTGGAATCGATTCTTAACTAAAAAGAACCAAATTGTCGACTGTCCGGACGTCGAAGCCTTAGCGATATTTAAACACAGCATCCACGATGATTAGCTCGTGCAACACTCGTCCAGGACAAGCCAAAGACCATGGCATCTCTTACTGCACTTATGACCCGCTTTTGCACGGGCGAAGACTGCTAGTTGGCTCGTATAAGCAACAATACCAGCGACCCTGGCACTTCCGAAGCCAGGGACAGCAATGGCAGGCCACGACGCAGCAAGAACAAGTGTCGAAACAATAACGGAGAAACTGATGACACGACAGTGAATGCCGGATTCAGTGGCTCCAAATCCGATCAGTGGAAGAAGCCGTTCAAAGGCAACAGGGATGGTCCATCGAACCAGGACAAAATATTAGAGAGACCTTAGTAGATTCATGGCACCCCTGACAAACCTGCAAACCACACCAATAGAAATTGTTGGGTCTTCAAGCAGGCCGGCAAGTTAAATGCCAAACACAAGGGGAAAGGAACTCAAAGCAAGGACGAAGACGAGCCTCGCCCACCAAATACTAGGGGACAAAAGAATTTCCCCCTGAGGTGAAAACGGTGAACATGATCTACGCCACACACATCCCCAAGAGGGAGCGCAAGCGCGCTCTAAGGGACATTTACGCCGTAGAGCTCGTCACCCCCAAGTTCAAACCGTGATCGGCATGTCCGATCACGTTCGATCGCAGGGATCAGCCAACCAGTATCCTTCATGGAGGTTCGACGGACCTAGTACTCGATCCTATCATTGATGGGAACCATCTTACTCGAGTCCTTATGGACGGCGGCAGTAGCCTCAACTTGATATATATCAAGATATTGTCCGCAAGATGGGGATAGACCCTTCAAGAATAAAGCCTAGCAGCACTATCTTTAAAGGAGTGATACCCGGCGTAGAGGCCTGCTGCACGGGCTCATTAGCACTAGAGGTGTCATTCGGCTCTCCAGGAAATTTTCAAAGCGAGGAGTTAATCTTCGACATCGATCCCTTCCGAAGTGGCTACCACGCACTACTCGGAAGAACTGACTCTGCGTGCTTTAATGCAGTCCCGCACTATGCTTACCTCAAGCTTAAAATGCCTGGACCTTGCGGCGTCATCACAGTCAATTGGAATATGGACCGCTCCCTCTGTACTGAGGAGGATAATGCGGCCCTGGCAGCCGAAGTTCAAGGCGGCCTATTAAAGCCAAATAATTCACTGGTCATCAAGATCAAAGACACTACTAAACATGTCCAGCTCGCATTGGAATGCGGCGGCTCAGAAGAACCTGAACTTGATTAGCAGTTACACCTCCGCAGACTGCCTCACAAGGTGGTGGCATACATACTTCGTGTACACTACTACACCCTTAAAATACCTTGGGCAGCGCCGGGGGCACACTGTAGAAAAACAATCCATAGTACGGCTCGACCCTATTCAGACTCTAAATATATTTTCATTCTAGATTCATTAAAGAGACCACCTTATATATGGTTGTGCAGGAAATTCTTTTCCAGATTTCTTCTTCCTTTTTCATAGGCGGCCATCAGACCTCTCTCCTTTAAGGATGTGTCACAAAGGAGAAACGGCGCAGACGTGCAGCAAAGCTTCATTGGATCTTTTTTATCAGTAATCTTAGGCTCTATGTAAACCTTCCCCTTTATTGTTTTCTTATTTTACATGTAAAATGTCCAAGATGTTGTTGGCATTATCTGTAACTACACGGCTCGCCATATTAATCATGGTAAAAGAAACATTTGGGTTCCACTTTGTTTGGAGTTTATTTTACATTACCTTTTGTGTTCTCTCCCTACTTCATATTGCCACATGTGCTTCAATCCGGACTTAACACCGGGGGCTGTATGCGGCCTAGCACACTTCAAAGTCCGAACACCTATATGGAACTGTTCGGCGTCCCAGATATTGTGTTATATGCATCGGCTCCGAATCATGTCTTGGGTTTTTAGTTGGGTTGCCCGGCTCCTGTGCTTACCACCTTACGTTCCGCATTATTCGGCCAAGGTAGTAAAGGGAGAACTACGGCGATTGTATTTCTGGTTCGTTCGGTCAAGCCGAAAACTGACTGGCATGATAAGCGAGAGCTATTCGGCGACTTAGTATTGTACTACAGATCGTTAGAGATCTACTCTGTTTTACACGAGGGGCTGGTCTTCGCCCAGCCGCGTAGAGTAGGTACCATAATCAGGATAGCCACACACACACAAGGGGCTAGTACTTAGCCCCACAGTCAAACTCATATGGCTAAGTGAAAGAAATAAAGCCGCATAGTCTGATTGTCTGGTTCAATTCACCTCCTTTATGTACCAAGACGTTGGGTAAAGCGTGGTCACGCGTCATGCCGAAGACCCATGTAGCATCTACATGGGGTCTAAAGCTGATGACTGGAAACTTTCAGATATACAAATAAACGGCCGCACAGGAGGAAAAGTTGCTTGAAATATAAGGCGCAAAATATATATTCATAAGCATAGTCTTTACAACCCAAACACACTTAATTAAAAGACACACCCTTTGAGCATTGGCCCTCTACAATGCGGGCTCCCTCAAGGACATCATCGAAGTACCTCTTCGGCTTCCGATGATCCCACTTCGATGGCCTTCATCTTCGCCCAATGCATCTTGACGCGGGAAAAGGCCATTCAGGCACCTTCTATACAGACCGCACACTTCACAGCGTTGACCCGCGGCCTCGCATCGATGAGCCGCTTCACCAATCCAAAGTAGCTGCTAGGGATAGGCTTGGCTAGCCAGAGCTGGACTACTAAATCCTTCATGGCCGCACCCGCCATCTTATGCATCTCGACCAGCTGCTTCAGCTGGTCGTTCAGATGTGTTGGATGCTCTGGTGCAAGGAATTGCGACCAGAATAGCTTCTCCTTCATGTTCCCCTCTCGGGCTCTGAAGAATTGGGCGGCCTCGGCGATACTCTTTGGCAGATTCGCAAACGCGCGTGGAGAACTCCACACTAGAGTCAGCGATGCATACTTCTGACCTCCAAAGATACTCTACAGAAGTAAGGCCTTACCAGCCGATATCTTCCGCGCCTGGTGGATCTCCTCACGAGCACTCCAGGACTCGCTCTCTGCCTCCTTGGCAACATTGAGAGCTTTGTTGAGCTCGGATGTTTGGTCCAAAGTCTTCTGCTCCAACGCCTCGCATTTACGGATGGCGTCTTGCAGCTCTTGTTTGACTTAGGCCACCCAAGCCTCATGTTGACGGCGGGATGTCTGTTTGGCCTCCAGCTCGGCAGCCGCTTTGTTAGCGGTTGCCTTGTTCATCTCGGCCTCCTTCTTGGCCTGAGCAAGGGTGCCCTTGAGGGTCTCGACCTCCGCTACGCCAACTGTGACCACAATCACACCACACAATGAGTTAAAACTCTTAAATAAAACATATCATCTTTTGACATCATAATTTTCACAGTCTGCATACCTTGTATTTCATCAAACCGCTTGTTAATGCGGTCGAGCTGTTCGTCAGCTTCTCGAAGCTTCCGATTGAGCTCGGGAACCTCTATGGCCTGGATGGATGCTGCCAACGGGGAAGCCTGCTCAAGTAAATGGCACAGTATATTATATTAGCAGATACTATGCGGATCCTCTGTCCGATTCCTTTCAGAATCGCACAGAGCATCAGGGGCTAGCGTCCGTACATAGGTTTATTATCTTATACAAATAAAATGTAAAGTTCTCTCAGAGTATTACGTTGCATACCTCAAAGCCTGTTAGTAGGCTATTGAAGGCTTCATTCAGTTCGCTCTTAGGAGACTGAATCTTCCCCATAACCGCACCCATCAGGGTGTGGTCTTCCGCCACGATGGAAGCACCACGTAGTGCTTCCTCTAGTTTATCCGACACCTTCGGAATTATGGAGGTCATCGGTGGAGCTGATGCTCCTCCCCATATCGTAGGGGGCTGCCTGCCCGATTCCGGAGTGGTACTGGCCTCCGAAATGGTGTTCGACGGGAGCCTCGATTGCTTGGGCTCCCCGCCATCCGTTGCCATGGGGACGGTTTCCCCTTGGCTGGCGGTGGCCGAGGTGTTGACCTGGGGCAACCTCTTGTCGGCCCCGCTCCCACCTTCTCGCACAGGGGACGCCCGCACGGAAGACACCTTAGTGTCCCCCAGGATGATAGGCGATTGAGCCCACGATGGCATGTCATTCTCTGCCATGTCATGAGGTAGAGAGCTCCCGGACGATAATGAAGCGCCCTGGAACACGTGGGGAGGATTGCAAAACAACAAATAGAATTACTTATACATTAATAACTAACTGACCAAAGACAGCAGTAAAAGTCCGAACACTTATGATTCAGCCAGGGGCTTGATCCTGGGCTATTTTCGGAAGTTAGCTTCGAACACTGAGTCCGAGTGTTCCGGGAGGTTCAGCTTCCTCCTAGGCGCCCCTTCCTCGTGTTATCGGGGGCCGCCCTCTTCTTCCTCTTCCCCTTAATGGGGGAGTCACTTTCCACTTCCTCCTCCTTTTCCTCTTCGTCATGAGAGGAGGGGGCGTCGGTCTCTCCGTATATAGCTTCTGAAGGACCCTTAGGGTGGGGGCCGCCCTTGACCTCCTTGTCCTTCTTCTTGGCCTTATTTTCCGGCACCTGGTATGGTGTCGGCACCATAATCGTCGTTTTCTGAGGCGTGGCTGGGTCCTCGGGTAGCGGGGCCGGACAGTTGATCCACTTCGCTTTCGCCGTCCAGGCCTGTATGGAATAAAAATGTTCTAACTCCTATTATATTTGAAATATGGACCGGATTGATCTTCGGCAAAATTGTCCATACCTCATGGCCGGAGTCTGGCTGTCGAAACTGATGTCTTCTATTTCCTTTGGCCACTTATTCTGGCCTTTAAAAGCTGCTTCCATATATCTTCGTGCGTAGTGCCGAAGAAGTGCTTCAAGGTCCGGGGTCCCTCCGGATTGAACTACCACAAACGGGAGGCCCTGAGCTGGCAGGAGAGGGTGCGGCGAAAGAGCATCACCTGAATGACATCAGTGAGGTGGGTGTCCTCTACTATCATGTCGGTGATGCGATTCTGGAGCATCTTCACCTTCGATTGAGACCCCCACTCGAGGCCCTTGGTGGTCCATGAGGTGAGCCTTTCCGAAGTACGTATCTGAATTCGCGCGTGGCCGCCCACTTAGCCTCACGGGGTTCAGTGATGTAGAACCACTACTGCTTCCATACCTTGTTGGTTTCCGCAAAAGCCCCTTTGGGCCTGGTGGTGTTGGGGAGCTTGCTTACCATAGCTCCCCCATAGTCTGCGTGTTGCCCATCGACCACCTTCGGCTTTAGATTGAAGGTCTTGAGCCATAGACCGAAGTGTGGGGGGCGTGGAGGAAAGCTTCACACACAACTATGAAAGCCAATATGTGAAGAATAGAATTCGGCGCTAGATCAGGGAAATATAGCCCGTGGAAGAACAAGAGACCCCGGACAAAGAGGTGGAGGGGAAATCCGAGCCCCCGAAGAAAGTGAGGGATGAACACAACCCTCTCGCCAGGCCCTGGGATGGGGGTCACCTGATTCTTGTCAGGAATCCGGTGCGCTATGTTGGCGGCAAGATAGCATGTGCTCCGGATACTCTTCACATCTTTCTCCGTGATGGTGGAGGCCTCCCATTTGCCCTTAGAGCCAGATCCAGCCATTGTTGGAGAAGGAGGTGGTGGTGGAAGGGATGGGAGCTGTGGGCGCTGGTGCTAGGAAATTGGGAAGCAAAGGCTAGAGGAGAGAGTGAGGTAAAAGGGAGGTTTCTATGTCCTTTTATAGGCGGTAAATACCAAACGCCCCCACTCTAGCCATAAAACTCGCTTGTTCCCAACGAGATCGTGCGTAAGGTATGGTTGGGTTACCCAAATCATATTGATGAGGATCCCGCGATAAGCGG
This sequence comes from Secale cereale, assembly GCA_902687465.1. NCBI lineage: Eukaryota > Viridiplantae > Streptophyta > Magnoliopsida > Poales > Poaceae > Secale > Secale cereale. The sequence continues at coordinate 403,673,572 of LR738715.1, forward strand.
GCACGATCTTTGTTTCGACAAGACATGCCAATGGAGGCTATGCCTCAAAACGCGAAACCAGAGCCAAGAAAATGGTTCAAAATATTAAAGGGTCAAATGTGACGTTTTGCCAAAAATGTTGTCAGTAAAGACACAATGCGTGTTTTGACGTATTGCCTTCATGGCTAAGGGTTGTAGTAATCATGCAGAGCCGGACATACACTACTGGAATCAGCTTCTTTGTCGTCTGCCATGGTGGACGGTAAAGGCATGCAGGCCGAACGGCAAAGTCCTTTGCCGTCAGCCAGCGGACGGCAAACTGTTCGTCTAAACGAGGGCCGACAAAGGCCTTCTTTGCCGTCTGCTTCATAGAAGCGGATAGCAAACAGTTGTGTTGTCCGCCGTCGGAGGCCAGCAGACAGCAAAGATCATGGATGGCAGTGGGGTGGGGTGAGAGTCGTTAGGGGTTAACGGCATGCTTTGCCGTCTGCTAGCGGACGGCAAAGAGCTCAGCTCGACCAGTACTGGGAAGCTGCCACGTGGCCAGCTATGCCATCTGCCAGCGGATGGCAAAGAGCTTTGAATATTTGTCGTCTGCTGGCGGACGACATAGCTGGCACTATTTGCCAGTCCTATTTGGGAACTTTGCCGTCTGCTAGCAGACGGCAAAGACCTTTGAATATTTGCCGTCTCCTGGCAGACGGCAAAGTGCCCAAATAGGCAGCCCAGTGTTCCCCGTTTCTACAGGTAGCTGCCACATGGCCTCTTTGCCGTCTGCTAGCAGTTGGCAAAGCTCTTTGCCATCCTCTAGCAGACGGCAAAGAGGCTATATATCCCCTATTTTTATTTGAATCCATTTAATTTGACAGGATTTCACACACAAATATACATACATACATACATATCCAACAACATATAACAACATGTCCAACAACATATTTCATCAAATCCAACATATCCAACAACATAGTTCAACAAAGTCCTATCCAACATATCCATATATACATACATATCCAGAAACAAGTTTCCAACGACGTATCCATATAGACATACATATCAAAACAAGGTTTTATAAAAAACAAGGAAGCACCAGAAGTATAGTACACTCCATCAATGCAAGCATCCTCAACTAAAGCAAATCTGCAAATTAGGAAAGATGAAAGTTAGAAGAAGAAGAAGAAGACTAGATAGAAGAAAAGGAAGAGGAGGAAAAGAAGAAGAAGAATTTATCTTCTCTTTCTTTCTCTCCTCTCCTATTCTTTATCTTCTTCTTTTTTAACTAATGTAGGTAAAATTGCCATTTTTGGGCTAAGTTAGGTAAAAATGCTAAGTGTGTAGGTCAATTTAGAGCTAAGCTAGGTAAATAGGTCATTTTGGAGCTAACATAGGTTAAATGGATCATATTGGAGCTAACCTAGGTAAACTTGGTCATTTTTTAGCTAACCTAGCTAATTATGCCTTTTTTACCTAACTAAGCTTATTGTGTCATTTTAGAGGACAACAAGCTATGTATATGACATTTATGAGGTTAGCAAGGTTATTATGCCATTTACGAATAAAAACAAGTAAGAGGAGGAAAAGAAGAAGAAGAAGTCTTCTTCTTCATCTTCTTCTTCTTTTCTTCCTATTCCTTCTTTTCTTCCTCTTCCTATATTTTCTTCATCCTATTATGTCATTTGTGGACTAAATAGGCTAAATTATGCCATAAATGGACTAAATCGTTTAAATATGAAGAAAAATACCGTTAACACGGAGGTGAAGGAACGGTCGGGGCTACGCCAGTGTCAGACGGAGGTGAAGGACTGGTCGGGGTTCCGCCATTGGCAGACGCAGAAGGATTGGTCGATGCTTATCGGGAGGCATGCTGCACCAAAGATCATTTCCAATAATGTCTCGTTAGCATGATGCAACTGAAATGTGAATACTAGTAACTAACGACCATTCAAATCAAGCTCACCATGGTTGCGAGAGCAATCTGGGGCATCGCCGGAGGGGTCTGGTCGTTTTTCTCGCACATGGTCTGCACATTTGGTTCTCACGAGTCAGTCATATTAGTTAGTAATGCGAACATTACGTGCATGATTTGCCTAATATGCACGAGAAACATACCACACGAAGCTCATATAGGGCCCGGTGAGACGCCTCATTCTGGTTCCTCTCCTCCTCCAATAGCTTAGCCGTCCTCTCCTCCATCTCCCTCTCCCTCTCCGTCGCCTCCCTTTTTGCCTCCTCCAAAAGCGCTTGGGTGTTCACTCTCTTTCTCAACCAATGCCTGCAACACACCACTCCTCGTTAGCATTGTAATCATCGACGGACGCACACACAATGTAATGGAGGAAAGGTGAGAGAGTCTGTATAACTAACCGCCATGGCGAGCTCCGCGGGCCATGCACGAGGCATTATCTCAGGATCAGAGCTACTCTGGCACTTCTTGACCTGCGGGAGAGTCCTAGGACAACGTATCAGTCCATCACCAATGGCCATGGAGCCATGGGACCTCCCGCCACTAGATATCATCACCAGCTTTGTATCAAATGGATCGTGGCTCGGGTTGAAGTCCTCCCCTTTCCTCATCTTCCCCTCGTCTCTATACCTCACGAGCTTGTGGTGGGAGGAGATGTTGGTGAAGCTCTCTAGATGATCTAGGTCAGACTCCGAGAATGGCTTTGCCTTCTTGTACGGGGCACTATGGGCCATGCCATAGAGGTCGAACAGATTTGGCACATGCTTCTTATGGTGGTGCGCCTGAGAGAGAGGAACACAATATTAGTTAAGGGCTCAAGCTAGTATGAAGAATGATATTGCTATGTAAATAGGTCATTTTGGAGCTAAGTAAGATTATTATGTCATTTTTAGGAAAATAAGCTAGGTTTAGGTCATTTTGGAGGTAACCAAGATTATTATGCCATTTTTGACCAAAGTATGCTAATTATGTCATTATTGAGCTATCCAAGGTAGTTATGCCATTTTTAGCTAACTAAAGCATATTTAGGCATTTTATGGAGCTATCTAAGGTTATTATGTCATTTTAGAGATAATTATGTCATGAATGACTAAGATTAGTTTAGGTCGTTATTGAGCTATCCAAGGTAGTTATGCCATTTTTTAACTAACTAAATCATATTTAATCAATTTATAGAGCTATCTAAGGTTATTATGTCTTTTTGGAGCTAAATATGTCATAAATGAACTAGCTAAGATTAGTTTAGGTCATTATTTAGCTATCCTAGGTAGTTATGCCATTTTTTTACAAACTAAAGCATATTTAGTTATTTTATAGAGCTATCTAAGGTTATTGTGTCATTGTAGATCTAATTATGTCATAAATGAACTATCCAAGGTAGTTATGCCATTTATTAACTAACTAAGCATATTAAGTCATTTTGGAAGGGGAAAATGCTAGCATGAAGAATGAAATTGCATGAATCTTGTAGCAAACCACATACACAGTCATCCCCATACTCAAACATGTTGGAGCTCCCTTGATGGTGTGGCACACCTTGCATTTGGTCACGCTTATCCTTGGCCCTATGGTGTTCGACTAGCCATTGGGGAGAGCATTACGCATCCACCAACACCTGCCAACCGTCCATCTTATCTGCACACCATCTCGGGGGCACCTAAGTTAGTCAAGAGAAATTTCAGCACTACGCCTACGAATCAACTCAAGAAAGCTAAGTTCAAGGCATGAAAAATAGGTAATTACCCGCATGTACTTCTCTTACTCAGAAACTTGCCACGACACTTCTTCTTGGCCCTCCTAATACCCTTCGAGGCATAGTAGTCTCGAACAGCCTGCACTCAGCCTCATGAAGTAGGCGCTTGCATGCGGCTTCGACAACCATACATGCGGCCTCCTTCTTTCCCTCCGAAACCGTGTAGAAGGTCTGCAATCAAACAAGACAACACTGATTAGTACAATCACTAGGTAGTGTTGATTTTTAATTCTGTAAAGGAGAAATACCCAAAACCGGCGGAACACAATGTCGGCCACCATCTCGCACAAGACACCGGTGACCATCTCCTCCGGCGGGGCCGGGACAACCGAGTACAGCTCCCAGCTCAGTGCTAGTTGTGGAACCTGACCCTCACTGGCAACGTGACCCACCCAGGGAAGTGCTGCCCGCAAATCACACCAAGGATCTGGTTGGGCCTCCGGACACCACGGGGGTGTACCCAGCCCCTGCAGTATGACAAGGCCAACGCATTAGATATTAATTTGAAGAAACGTGAAGGCAAAAGGTTAAAAAATAGTAAATGCACTTACTTCAACCCATTAGGCACAATCAACCACCTCTGGTCGGGGGTCGTCGGCACGGTCGGGAGCTTTGTACCGCCACGCTGGTAGAAGGTGTCCTTGCTACCATCAGTAGGGCGACTAGCCTCCGGAGCCTCTTGGGAAGAAGACTCCGGGACCAGAGTCTTCTGGGACGAAGACTCTGGGACCAGACTCACGTGGGGCAAAGGATCGGCGACACGAGTCTAGTGGGGCGAAGGATCGGTGACCTGAGTCTGGTGGGGCGAAGGACATGAGTGTGACGGGTCCACGTCAGACGGAGCAGTCATGTGGTCGGGTGAATCAGGTGGGGGTGGCGGCAAGGAAGGCGTAGAAGCCTTCCTACATCTCACGCTGCCACGTCCACCTCTAGCAGCCTTCTTCGTCCTCCCCCGGCCTCTCCCAGCCGAAGAAGAAGCGCCCGCCGCTGCTGCTGGCATACTGTCTAGCAGTGCTCTCCAGAGGTGCTGGGGTGGAATATTGGAACCACGCTGGGAGGCTCAGGGCACTCTCGACCCTTGCCCACCATCCTGTCAACACCTGCAATGACAAAAAGTAAATGAAATTAGTACAACAGAAAAAATGTGAATACCTGACATGAGTAATATGTATATAAATTTAAGTGTATCATCATCATGAACATAATAAAAAATTGAATACCTCACATTACTAATATTACTCTGAATCATCTATATATGCTCCGGGAACATTAAATGCATCATCATCATCAGTATCAGTGACATGCTCATCATCATCATCATCAATAAATGCATCAACATGTGGAAGACCTACTTTATGTAATCGGTCAAGCATTGACAGGTCCTCTGCAACAGTAACTTGTTGTTGTTCCGGCTCTTCTTATTCCGGCTCAGGGGTGAAATCAGATTCACTATCGTTGTATACTTCAATGTTCTGGGGTGGAGTAGAGCGGTTCTTGAAATGTTTTTTGGAAAGACGTGTTTCTTGAAAGAATTCTCCTTCGTCGTATATGTGTCTTGGTTAATGTGAGGTTCATAATCCTCTTCATTGGGGGGAGGTAGTCTAACATGTGGCGGCACTTCATAAATGACATCCCAACCATTGAGATTTGGATCACTTTGACAGGCCCATGGTCGATACAAAACTTGGGTTACCAGTTGAGCCATAATATAGATACCGGGAACATCCAAATGGGTGCTTTGTTTGATTTCGACTAGCCCTATATGTTCATGAGTCCTTCTAGTCTCCCTCGGCTGGAACCAATAACATCTGAAGACTACGACGTTTGGTGGGTTTTCACCATCGAATTTAAGTTCATAAATTGCTTCAACTCTTCCATAATACTCGATATCTCCTTCACCGATAGCAAACACACAACAATTTGTAGACTTTCGGTCGGCCATTGATATTTCTTTGCCATAGGTACGAAAGCGATACATGTTGATATCATATTTGTCAAATGAATGGACCTTATAGTCAAAACCATTAGCTACTTGTCTCAATTTGGCGTCCAAAATCTCTGAATTGGCCTACAAGTTTAATACGAAAGGATTGTTGCATTAGTCGCAAATTAGCCAAAGAAATGAAATGGTCTAATGGAAATTACCGTTTTTTGAACCAAGAGACGAAACCGGGATATTCGCCTCCTTGCTTTGCCAGAAGCTCATACTCTTCGATGGAATCCTTTTGGATCACCGCTCCATATGAGAATATGGCGATGTATCGACTTCATCAAATATTCAGGAATAAGAGCAGTTGAAAGGAATTAGAAGTTGTGAAACAATGTATCGAGATCTTACTCGATGTACGGCCGCACTTCTGTTAGGTTGTTGAAGAGATACAGCGAAATGGTCTGCCATTCTTCAACATCCAATGATGCCGGTTTCCAACCACTGGCTGGTGCGAGATACCCTTTGAACAGGCTGAGGTTAGATCGACCCTTTTTAGGGTCATCAGCATTGTACCGAGGGTTCGGATTATGCAAATGAAGATTTTTGGCTTCGTAGTGTGTTGTCACGAAGTTTGCCGCCTCCTGAGTGATGAATTCCTCAGCCATCGATGCTTCAATTCTACGTTTATTTTTACATTTTGCTCGAAGCGTCTTCTGCATCCTCTCAGTTGAGTAGCACCAACGATTTTGCACGCCCCCTCCCAATCTTGCCTCGGTCGGGAGATGCAAAATCAAGTGTTGCATTGGATTAAAGAAGCTTGGTAGAAAGATCATCTCTAACTTGCAGATCAACTCCGGCACCAACTGTTCCATTTCTTCTAGGAGGCCAGGCGATAGTTCTTTTGCACAAAGAACATGGAACAAATAGCTCAGCTCTGCGACTACTAGCCTTCATCCTCAGGGATGAAGCCACGCAACATCACCGGCATTATCCGCTCAATCCATATGTGCCAATCATGACTTTTTAGACCAAATATTTTCATTTTTTCAAGACTCGCCCCCCTCTTTAGATTTGCTGCATACCCATCGGGGACCATTAACTGCATTTTCACCCACAAAATAATTCCCTAATAGCTGGCCTTCCAAGATTGAACCATGCCCTTGGCTTCGTCCAGTTCCGCTTTCCTTTTGGTTCTTGCATGTTTTGTAACGGTCTATCACATAGCTCCTATTGATCGACTCTAGCCTTAGAATTATCCTTTGATTACCCCTCTATGCCGAACAATGTACCAAAAATGGCTTCGGCGATATTCTTTTCAGTGTGCATCATGTCGATGTTGTGTGGGAAAAGGAGGTCTTTGAAGTAAGGCAGATCCCACAAGCATGTCTTGTGAGTCCTGGCATGTTCCTTATTATACCCCTTGAAATACCCTGGAGGCTCTGGATCTGGCTTGAGAGCGTTTAACTAAGCTAGGGTATGTTGGCCTGTCAACGCAGGTGGTGTAGAGTGTCTGACAACTCTACCTTTGATGAAGGTCTTCTTGTCTTTCTTGAACTTATGGCGAGGATCTAGAAATGGTCTTTGCAAATCGAAGCAAGTATACTTGTGCCCTGCCGTCAGCCAACGAAACTCAAGAGCTTCCTTGCATGTGGGGCACGGGAACCTTCCATGCACACACCAGCCAACAAATAGCGCGTACACCGGCAAGTCATGCGTCGAGTACATGTACCAGGCACGCATTATGAAGTTATGTTTGCTAAAGGGGTCGTATGTCTTGAACCCATTATCCCAAGCTTCTTGCAATTCGTCCTTAAGCGGATGCATGTACACATTCATATTCTTCCCCGGATAGTTGGGACCTCGAATTATCAACGCGAGGAAAATATTCTTTCTTTGCATAATCTGCCCGCGGGGGGGGGGGGGG
>LR738715.1:403683566-403697606 GCA_902687465.1 Secale cereale
CTTCTTCTCCTTTTCTTCTTCTTCTTCTTCCTCTTCTCCTTTTTCCTCTTCTTCTTCTTTTCTTCTTCTTCTTTCCTCTTCTTCTACTTTTTTTCATCTTTCTTCTTCCTCTTCTATTTATCTAAGCCTAAACCTAAATCTAAAAACTCAAAACTAAACCTAAACCTAGACATAAAAAATAGGAAAAAAAAGACTAACCTTCTTGCTCCGGCGAGGTTGATCGGTGGGGTGGGGCGGCGCAGGGGCCGCGGGGAGGAGTCCGGCAGCGGGGTGGGGCTGCGCAGGGGCCGCGGGGAGGGGTCCGACACCGGGGCGGGCCGGTGCAGGCCTCTCCGGCGATGGGGCGCGGCAGGGCTGCCACCTTGGCCTAGCTCCTGTTGGCGCAGGGGGGCAGGAGGACTGGATGACAGCGGGACCGCGCAGGAGCCGCGGGGAGGGGTCCGGCACCGGGGCGGGCCGGCGCAGGCCTCTCCGGCAGGAGGGCGGCCGCCACGGCCTGGCTCCTGTTGGCGGGGTGAGGGCTGGCCGGCGGCGGGGGCTGGGTCCGGGGAGCGGGGCTGGCCAGCGGCGACAGGAGAAGAGACGCAGGCACGCGGGATGTTGAGAGAGAGAGAGAGAGATAGATAGAGAGAGAGAGAGAGAGAGAGAGAGAGAGAGAGAGAGAGAGAGAGAGAGAGATAGAGGGAGACGACGCCACCTGTTAAGTGGGCCTTCTTTGCCGTGTGCTAGCAGACGGTAAAGAGGGCGACCGTCAGGGCTGGCCCACGTCTCCTCTTTGCCGTCCACTAGCAGACGGCAAAGAAGCTGACCTAGCCACGCCCTGCCCTCGGGGCCCACTAGTGTCTTTGACGTCTGCCTTTTAGCTCCTTGTAGTCAGTCGGCTGACGGCAAAGAAGTAGCTAACGGCAAATACCCTTTTTCCATCAGTACTTTCTTTGCCATCCTCTTCCTCAAAGCGAAAGGCAAATAACCTCTTTGCCATCAGCTGGCAGACAACAAAGAGGTGGCGGACGGCAAAATGCCAGATTCTAGTAGTGATAGTTTCTTTTATGCAGGAAGACTAACTTGGAATATTCAGAAGGAGGAACCCGCCTTGCAATGCCGAAGATAGTATGCGTGCCGACCTCATCGTCATCGAAGACTAGTTTAGGGGCTACTGAGGGAGTCCTGGACTAGGGGGTCCTCGGATGTCCGGATTACTCGATATGGGCCGGACTGGTGGGCCATGAAGATCAACATAGAGGATTGTCCCTTGTGTCTGGATAGGACTCCTGTGTATGTAAAATGGCAAGTTTTGACACTGGGTGTAATCTTTCCTTCTTCTGCAAGATGATTATTTACAACCCTAGGCCCCTCCGGTGTATATATAAACCGGAGGGTTTAGTCCATAGAGGCTATCACAACTACCATAGGCTAGACATCTATGGTTTTGCCATTACGATCTCGAGGTAGATCAACTCTTGTAATCTTCATATTCATCAAGATCAATCAAGCAGGAAGTAGGGTATTACCTCCATTTAGAGGGCCTAAACCTAGGTAAACATCATGTCCTTGTTCCCCCTGTTACCACCGATCCTCAGATACACAGTTTGGGACTCCCTACCTGAGACCTACCGGTTTCGTCACCGACAGGAACCACCTACCATAACCACGCCAAAAATCTTCGTGTCTCCATTGCGATTGCACTCTCCAGTCCCATCCCTTTACTTTCTTGCAATTGCATGCTTTACTCTTTCCGCTGCTTATACTCTTGCCATGCTTCCTTGAAATGTATGGTGAATGCTTAATCTTGTTCTAAGACTCCACCTCAACTTAAAGAAATTAGAAACTGCTACCTTTCTTGTTGAGGGTCTAATCACCCCCCTCTAGACACCTCTTCTTCGATCATATCAATTGGTATCAGAGATTTGGTCTACATTGCTTTGGTTTAAACACCATTGGAGGAAGATGGATGTGTCTATGATTGGAAGTATGAGACGTAGAGTGCCTATCCTTGAAGGAGAGTTTTATAGGGAATGGAATACTTAGCCCCTATGTGCCTCCTATTGATCCTATGCATTTTACCCCCGATGAGTATCTTCAAATGGTTCAGAATACTAGAACTATCAATCTTATTGTTAGAGCTTTACCGAACAATTTGCTTAGAGAATTGCCTAACTAACAATGTGCTTACACTATATGGAAATTTCTTGAAGAACACTTTCCTAACTATTCCTCGAAAAGTCTTGATAAGATTCTTCGAAAATCCATTTCTTTTCGAAACATGAAGCCTAGCGATCCCAAGTTTGATGAATTCTTTTTTGAGCTATGTGATCTTATGCATGCTAAGGGTGACATTGGGATCATTAGTCACATTATCACGGAAGCTATTCTAACTCACAAACTTGAACATTGTCATTATCGGAATTCTAATTAATGAATCAATTGTCCTAGGTGATGATCGCACGGATGATGATGATGTTGAGCACAGATATTAAGATGAAAGTGAAGATAGTGATTTTGATCTTGATGAGTCAATGAGACACTTTGGTATTATGGCAAATCTTCATGGTTACACAGCTGGAGGAAAGGAATGGGTTCTTGATAGCGGATGCAAATATCATATGACCGGAGATAAGGACATGTTCGATGAACTTGCAAGAAACCATGGTCCACGAAAGTATGTTACCTTCGGTGACAACTCTAAGGATAAAGTTGTTCGCCTTGGTAAGGTGGCCATATCCAATGATAGCTTAAGCAAAAATGCCATGCTTGTTGAATCGCTTGGTTACAATCTTCTTTCCATATCTAGATTAGCTGATTTTGGTTTTGATGTGCTATTTACTCATGTAGATTGCCAAGTATTTCATAGATATAATCATAATATGGTCTTTACCGGCATTCGTAGGGGTGACCTATACATTGTTGATTTCACTAAGAAAGCCCAACCTCGCACTTGTTTAATTGCTAAATCTTCTAAAAGTTGGTTATGGAATAGAAGATTAGGTCATGTTGGCATGAGAAATCTTGATAAACCTGTTAGAGGTGATCATATCCTTGGTCTTAAAGATGTTATATTTGACAAGGATAGACTTTGTAGTGCTTGCCAAGTAGGGAAACAAATTGGAGGAAGTCATCCCATAAAGAATATCATTACTACGAGAAGACCACTTGAGCTGCTTCACATGGATCTTTTTGGTCCCAATGCTTACAAGCGTCTCGGTGGTAACTCCTTAGGATTTGTCATTGTTGATGATTTTTCCAGATTTACGTGGGTGTTCTTTCTTGATGATAAATCATAGGTCCAAAAGATCTTCAAGAACGTCACTAGAAAGGCTCAAAATCAATTTGAAGTGAAGATAAAGAAGGTTCGGTGTGACAACGGAACGGAGTTAAAGAACACCAATGTGGATACCTTTCTTGATGAGGAAGGGATTTCACATGAGTTCTCAGCTACATACACACCTCAACAAACAGAGTTGTTGAGAGGAAGAACTGGACGCTGATTGAGATGGCGAGAACGATGCTTGATGAATACAGGATGCCAAGACACTTTTGGGCAGAAGTGGTTGAGACATCTTGCCATGCTACAAACTAACTATATCTTCACAAGCTTCTCCGCAAGACGGCATACGAGCTTCTCACCGCTAACAAACCCCAAGTCAGATACTTTCGAGTATTTGGCTAAAAGTGATACATTCTTGAGAAGCATCGTCGTTCGAAATATGCCCCTGAGTCTCATGAAGGTTTTCTACTCGGATATGGCTCAAACTCTCACACTTACCGTGTCTACAATAGTTCCACTCGAAAGGTAGGTTAGGTGTTAAGTTTGATGAATCTAACGGCTCGCAAGTAGAGCAATTGCCAATTGATGTAGGAGACAAAGATCCTTCGAAAGCAATTCAAGACTTGTCCATTGGCAAGATTCGCCCAATGGAGGTGAAGGAGAGTTCTTCATCCATTCAAGTAGAAGCCTCAACTTAACATCAAGGTTAATCACAAGTTTACTTGGAGGCATCCACAAATGGAACACATCAAGACGAAGGAAATGAGGAAGTACAACAAGATGAACTGTATCGACCTCCTTCTCCAACTCCACAAGACAACAACTTCAACAACAATGAAGAAGGAAAAAAAGAATAAGACAATCAAGAGGATGCTCCACCCCGACCCAAACAAAAGCTGTCACGAGTTAGAGAAAGAGTTGCAAGAGATCATACCGTTGAACAAATCTTCAATGACATTCAAACCGGGAGAATCACTTGCTCTAAATATTGTTTAGCCAACTTTTGTGAGCATTACTCTTTCATATCTAACATTGAACCATGAAGATTGAAGATGATCTTGATGATCTGGATTGGGTGAATGATATGCATGAGGAACTACATAATTTCGAGAGAAACCAAGTACATACATTGGTTGAGAAGCCCAACAACAATCACAATGTCATTGGAACCAAATGGTTGTTTCAGAATAAGCAAGATGAAGATGGACAAGTTGTATGCCACAAGGCCCATCTCATCACCCAAGGCTACACTCAAGTCGAAGGTATGGATTATGGTGACACATATGCCTCTGTTGCTAGACTTGAGTCCATTCGCATCTTACTTGCTTATGCCAATCACCATGACATCACTTTGTATCAAATGGACATTATAAGTGTGTTTCTTAATGGTGAAATTGAGGAGAAAGTTTATGTTAAACAACCTCCCGGCTTTCTTAATCCAAAGAAACCTTATCATGTTTACAAACTTCACAAATCTCTTTATGGTCTTAAACAAGCTCCTAGAACATGGTATAAATGCTTGACCAAATTTCTTATTGAAAAGCCTTTGAAATTTGGAAAATTGATTCCACACCTTATACTGAAAGGGTTAATGGTAAATTATTTGTGTGCCAAATTTATGTCGATGATATCATATTTGGTTCTACCAACCCCCATTTTAGTGAAAAGTTTGGAAGGCTAATGTCAGAGAAGTTTGAGATGTCTACGATGACTGAACTCAAATTCTTTCTTAGTTTGCAAATCAAGCAAAAGAAAAAAGGTAGCTTTGTTTCTCGAACTAAGTATACCAAGGATCTTTTCAAGAAGTTCAACATGCAAGAAAGCAAAGGTATGAAAACACCCATGCCTACTAGTGGACATCTTGACTTGACTAAGGATGGAAAACTAGTTGACCAAAAGGTTTACCGCTCTATGATTGGTTCATTGTTCTATCTATGTGCGTCCCATCCCGATATTATGCTAAGTATGTGCATGTGTGCACGATATCAAGTGGCCCCTAAAGAATGTCCTCTTAAGGCTGTGAAAAGGATAGTGAGATACTTAATTCATACACCAAACTTTGACATTTGGTATTCTAAGAGGTCTTCTTTTGATCTTTTTGGCTACTCTGATTCGGACTATACCGGTGGCAAGGTTGATAGAAAATCCACTTCGGGTACTTGTAAATTTCTTGGTAGATCTCTTGTGTCTTGGTCCTCCAAGAAACAAAACTCGATATCCTTATCCAACGCCAAAGCGAAATACATTGTTGCCGGATCATGTTGCGCTCAATTACTTTGGATGACCCAAACCCTTAAGGATTATGGGATATATGTGAAACATGTTCCATTGCTTTGTGATAATGAAAGTGCTATTAAGATTTCTCACAATTCCGTGCAACATTTTGGAACTTAGCATATTGAAGTTCATCATAATTTCATTCGAGATCATGTTCCTTAAGGAGACATTAATTTTAAGCATGTTCATACTGATAAGAAATTGGAAGATACATTTACCAAACCGCTTGATGAGAAAGTATTTTGCCGTTTGAGAGGTGAACTGAATATCATTGATGCCTCAAACTTGGAGTAGAAACTACATTCGGATACATGCAAGGCATGACCCTCTTATGACTAATCCATGATATTTCTCTTATGATGATAATCATATGTATTGGATATATATTTGTGCCTTTGCATGCTATCTAACCCCTTGTAGGTACTTGTATGAGTCGAAATATATGAGATTGCAAGTCACTCACATCTTGAGAAATTTATAAATCACCAAGTTTCTGCTTCATGAGTGTTGATCACAAGGAAGCATGAACTCACTCAATTTATCCTTTGACAACTTCCATATATAAAATCTCATTTGGTATCAAGTTTCATAATTGTCATTTTGGATACACAGGTGCTTTTCCTTGCAAAACTGGCCCATGTAGGAAGATGAACTCCAACTACAAGTGGTGCTCCCAACTCTTGATGGACTACATCAACCTTGAGCGTCCAACACAAGTTCGACGACATGCTCAAGATCAACATCACCTAAGGTATGCTATTCCATCTTAGAGAAGCTTTACTCCAAGTCATGGGTCAAAGCAATTCAACAAGATGTGAGAACATCAAAATGCTTAAACAAAAAATGATAACCACATTTTGAGCTTAAACGGTGAGTACGACCTATGATCAAGTGGCCTCACTTGACTCCTAAGTCAATATACTCTAACATAGGTTACTTTGTCGCCGACCAATTCTAGATGAAGTTCTCACTTTGTGTTTTGCTATCCTTTTCCCTTATCAAAAACAACTTCATCTAGACTTCCTTCCTTTTTGTATATTTCTTTTTCTGAGTTTTCAGTATTTTCCTTGTGTCATATTCCTTGCAAATCCTTGTGAGATTTAATTTGCCAAGAGAGCTGAGTTTTCAAAACTTCTCTTCTTCTTTGAACTTGGACTCACCGATCCAAACCTATGGGCGTGAACGATTTCACTACAGAAGAAAATGTTTTGCATTGCATATTTCATTTCTTCTCCAGCTCCAATCAATGATTCTTATCCTCTACCTCCATCATTATCTACATGCTGCTTTGTGATGTGTCTCAAGTATCAAGCCTGATTGACTCAAGATCTAGAAGTACCCTTCTTGGAAATTGATGTCAAAGGGGGAGAGAGCACATCAAAGCTTATCATATGGAAGAAAAATCACATCTTAGCTCTTCGAGATGCCGGTCATATAAAGAGGAGAGAAATCACATGTCTTTAAGAGGGGAAAGACATGTCTATTTACAGTTGCTTGAATATTGCTTTAGCTTTATGCTATGATATTTTTATCTTGCTCTGATTTTCTTTTTCTCTATCTTCTCCCATTATCCAATATCAGATTCAGGGGGAGAAAGAGCTCATTTCCATGCAAGAAAATCTTTGGAATTCATTGCATATCTTTACAATCTTTGGGGACATGTCTATATCCAAATGAAGTTCTAAGTACTCACCCGTTACATTTCATCCCAGTCTTGGTACTCTTGTGGTTCCCTAAAATTGTTTTACATTAGAGTGTTCTTGTGTTATCTAACCTTGTTTTCTCAAGTGCACCTATTCCGAAGCAAATTCAAGACAAAAAGGTAAGTACATGCATCATAATCATGTACATGATGATCCCTTGCTGATGTACATACTGTTTGCAAGAATGATTCATGAACATGAAGGTACACATTTCTTCATCTAATTCATTTGCTCTGATGCATATAGCCAAGATACATATAACTCATTACTTGCTCTGTCATGACTGTGCATCCACATGCTCTTATATTCAATCTTTGTATGAATGCATTCATGTAGGGAGAGCCCATGCAAGTTACATGTCTTTCCAAAGCTTTACTTATTACTCTTCACGTCTTTTACCTAGAGCTTTGATGTTTGTTGTCATCAATTACCAAAAAGGGGGAGATTGAAAGCACAAGTGCTCCGTGGGTGATTGTGGTAATTAATGTCAACATATCTCCTATTGGACTAATACTTTTACCTAGTGTATTTCAGATGAGTTCAACATTGGAGTGGCAAGGACAAGAGGATTTGGAACCCCTTCAAAATGCTAAGAACAAATATTGGCAAAATCTCTAGACTCTTCATTTTCATTTTAGTGATCCAAGATCACATTGAGTCGATAGGAAAGCCAATACTATTAAAAGGGGGTGAGGTGTTGCTTAATGATCTGGTTGCTCAAGTGCTTAGTGATATAGTTCCAAAAACCCTCAACCACTTTCTCATTTCCACATATGTCCAAAACCCAAAGTCAAACTCGGCCCCACCGATTTGATCCACCCGGTGCCATCGAGTTCATTTGACATAACCACTGCCAGAAACCCTAGACAATTCGGTCACACCGATACGAATCTTGGTCTCACCGAGATGGCCCTACAAACTCTCTGTTGCCTGTTGTAATTATTTCCGTCTCACCGAAATGTGCAATCGGTCCCACTGAGTTTTCTTGACCAACTCTCTATATTGCTCTTTGTTGAAATCGGTCTCATCGAGTTCATGCAATTGGCACCACTGAGATGAGGTTTTTCCCTAGCTCTAGCACATCCGTCACACCAATTTGATTATGTCAGTCCCACCGAAATTCCTAACAGTAACATTTTGAACTGCTTCGGTCTCACCGAGTTCTTCTATTTGATCTGGCTGAGTTGGGTCAAATGTGTGTAACGGTTGGATTGTGTGTGGAGGCTACGTATACCCCTCCACCCCTTCTCCATTTGTCAGAGAGCCATCAGAACGTGCCTACAATTCCACTACTCATTTTCTGCAAGAGAACCACCTGCTCATGTGCTGAGACCAAGATATACCAATCCTACCACAAGAATATTGGTCTCTAGCCTTCCCCAACTTGCTTTCCACTCAAATCATCTTTCCACCATATCGAAATCTGTGAGAGATAGTTCAGTGTCGGGGAGACTATCACTTGAACCACAAGAGCAAGGAGTTCATCATCAACACACCATATATTACCTTTTGGAGAGTGGTGTCTCCTAGATTGGTTAGGTGTCACTTGGGTGCTTCGACAAGATGTTGTAGTTGAACCAAAAAGTTTGTATGGGCAAGGAGATCGCCTACTTCGTGAAGTCTACCCAAGTGAGGCAAGTCCTTCGTGGGCAATGGCCATGGTGGGATAGACAAGGTTTCTTCTTTGTGGACCCTTCGTGGGTGGAGCCCTTAGTGGACTGACGTAGTCGTTACCCTTCGTGGGTTAAAATTTCCATCAACGTGGACGTATGATAGCACCACCTGTCGGAACCACACCAAAAATCTTCATGTATCCATTGTGTTTGCACTCTCCAATCCCATCCCTTTAATTTCTTGAAATTGCATGCTTTACTCTTTCTGCTGCTTATACTCTTGCCATGTTTGCTTGAAATATATTGTGAATGCTTAATCTTGTGCTAAGACTCCACCTCAACTTAAAGAAATTGAAAACTACTACCTTTCTTGTTGAGGGTCTAATCACCCCCCTCTAGACATCTCTTCTTCAATCCTTTCAGAATGAAAACAAATGATTAAAAATATTGGACGATGGGTATTCGAAGTCATGACCGCGGGCACAGTAGACAAGTTGGCCCTATATTGGTATGCTGAGCCGTCTCTTTTAATACACATGAGCTAGTGTGGTGATTATACACACACGCATGCATGCACACGAACTCCGTGCATGCAACACACACACACACACACACACACACACACACACACACACGTATACACGCAGCCACGCAACACTCACACGCACACCCGCACACCCGCAACACACCCATGCATGCATGCACACACCACACGACCAACACACACGCTCACGCTCAAGTGCTCAAACTACACATGCATGCGCAAGCAATAGGCCCTGACAAACGCATACACAACCAGTTGGTTCCGTGCACGGGTTGGAGTCTTGTCGCGCTTGTGTAAATTTGTGTTTATCTTACTTTTTTCCTCTACGAACTTCCAGGTGGGACCCACAAGGAACGTGGTCAATTTAACTTGTCAACATAGTGCCACATAGACTATTTGGCCAGTTAACAGAGTGCAATCAGATGTTGAACGGTGAGCAAGTGACTGTATAGTCACCGCAAAACGTATATATTGACCGTAATGAGTGTATTGTGAAGTCTGGTGACCGTATTACGCTTTTCACTTGAAATACACTGACCGCCAGTGTATTTATCTCCGTGTAGCCGAGTAGGCCAACATGTTAGTGCCTAAATTGGCGCACGACACCCCACTATTGCTGCAATGGTTTCATGAGAGCGAAGAAGCATTCACGATTTCACGTCTATAGTACAAACTCAAGATCTGAGTTACAAATGCTATGAAGACTAATACAAATATTTGAATCCACTTTATGCCCAATGTTTCTCTAAAGGCCCTCCAAAAGTACTTGTCTACACGTTCTCGCATGTTACATCTAGCAAGTATGTAATATAACACTACTACACTCTAACACAATAAAGCATTGGTATTTTCAGGTTTACTAGGTCTCATATTGTTACTCAATTAGTCAGTTTGCATACATTAAAATTGCCTTTGAAATGTATGGCTAGTATCATCTAGTGATATGAAAGGTCAGACTACACACATACACCCAAGGGCCATTACACATTCAAGCATTTCACATCTTTCTCTCGCTCTCTGTGTCAAACCGACTATGCCAAACTACCCTGCCTACCTCGCGGGAAAAATCCCGCCCTTGCCTATTTAATCGGGTTTGTATCGATGGATCATGCGAAAGAGCAAAACTATAGTAGTACTAGTACTACAGTACATGTAACAGTTCATTGGGCCGCCGTGTCGTGTACTCCTCCGTCGTAAGATTGGAGTGCTCACTTTCATAATTGTTCTAGTCCCTTTCACCGACATGTGGGACATCAAGTAACTGGGTCCACGTGCCATACCGAAATAACAATGCAGAGCAGCAGGGGGACGCACCCCTGTCTTGCCGCCTTCGTAGTAATGAGCAATGAGGCGTCAAATCACAAAGCTGCACCTTTCCGCAGTTAAGTTGGAGGGACGAAGTGATGCTCAATTTTTTTTGGAGGGATGAAGAAACCATCATTTTACTATTTGTTGAATACGCTTCTCCCTCTTCTTCTTAAAGTTAACCATGTGTTGCTTCTGCCATTTTTCTGCCTCATGTGGGACGCGGATTGGCTTGGTACATCACTAACACGTAGGACCGCATGTTAGCAAACCGCTAGGCCAACCTCCCCTAAAAATAAGAAACCTCCCCCGCCTTCCACGTGGCAAAATCACCTCCTTTTTACTAATCTTGACATATTTTTGTAGATCAATATAATGAAGATTTGTATAGATAGCACGATGGAGCAAAACCAAGTGGTACACATAAGGGCACCCACAATGTGTAGCCAAATGTTAAAATGGTTTTGGCATCGAAGGGAACCATTGTGGAGGGTGCTACCAAAGCAAAAAAAGGAAGTGATGCTCCCTAAATGATTGATTGAAGGAATAGAAAAATGCAACCTCTCTGCTCTTTCTCCCCTGCTTGGATGCATGTATAGAGCACAGAGTCCACTCCCTTGTCCCTTCCGTTAGAAATCACCAAGCAGTGAGGCGTCAAATCACAAAGCACGGGCGAAGCAACCATCATTTCACTCTTCGCTGACTCTACTTCTCCATCGTCTTCTTTGAGAAACCACCTTTACAACATGCTAGATGGACGTTGCTATTGTGCTGGGTTACACCTCCATTTTTTGTATACAAGGCCAATATCAAAATTACAATTTGCAGAAGGCCACTAACACTAATCGAGGCAAGTGAGAACATGCATGCGGAAGTGAGAAGGTTGGTTTGCATGGCGCTACATTAATCAAGCAATGAGGAGCAAGATGGTAAGCTTGTTGGGCGTTCGAGAAACAAATACGCATTAATTGACACGTCAGACGAGGATTTGTATCGATCAATCCCGTGAAGGAAATGGGAATTTGAGGATTTCCCACATGTTTGTTCGTGCTTTGAGGATTTGCCCCTGTTTTCCTTGTCAACGATTATTTGCCACATGTTTCTCCGACTCCTGATGATTTTCCCCTGACGACATGGACCCAAATGAAATGTCCAAAATGCCCTTGTGAGACCCAAGTTACCCAACCTCATTCTTGTCATACTCATCTCGCCTACACGGCTACATGGCCGGCTCTATCTGCTCGTCGTGTCCATGATCAAATTCATCGGGTCTTCACTTACACGGCCACCACACATCCTCAAGACAACACGTGGATAAAGAGCAACGGCAAAGCGAAGCAGCAGTGCAACGGAGGATGAGGAAGCGTGAGAATCAGGGGCGGAGACGACTGACACCTAATTTTCGTTCATACAGAATGTTTATCGAACCGCATGTTAGGGAAGATCTGTGTGGCCTGTGCGGCGGTCTGTAGGGGAAGAAGAAGAGGAGAGGAAGAAGAAGGGTTAGGAGACGTAGGATGTTCATCCAACCGCCTGAAATGGTCGACTAACTGAAATGATGGAAGTTAGGTGACTTGCATAAATATATGTTTTTACACAGCAAAAGATACCTAAAAAGAACAACATGAAGAAAAAACTATCACTGCTAGCGGAACGAGCTAGTCTCGTCATCTTTGGCTACCAGCGCGAACTAGCCGTAGCTACAGATGTGCGTCTCTGCACCGTGATTGTTCTCGGCCTCCAGCTTCTCGTTCATGCGGAACGTGCGGGCGCTATTCACGGATGCGAGCACCACCCGATTCACATCCACGACTGGTCAACCAATTTTGACTACACTGAGTTTGAAAATCTGGACGACTAGGGCCTAGAAAGTTGTGTGAGTGGGATGGGACAAAAGTTTCGGAGTTTCACATGGCAGATGTTCGGACCTCCCCACCATTCCCGTTGATGACGAGGTGGTGACTTCATAAATCTCAAGATGATATGCCAGCTCAGTCTCTCGAAGGTGCGCATAAGGGTAGGGTGTGCGTGTGTGTGTTCATTTGGGAGAGTGTATTTGCATATGTATGAGCACTTTGCGTATGTACTGTCTTAAAAAAGGAGTACTCGAACTATGCAAGTTCATAAGGAACAGACGATGTACATCACTCTTGCCGCATTCACGTAGCACCATGGCATAGTTGACTCTGCACGTTTCTTCGTCTTGCGTTTTCGCTCGCTTGTGGGACCATAGTTGAGAGCAAACTGACGGTAGGCAAACTTTGCCCCTCCCTCTCCCCCTCGGACGTCCCTCCCCCTCCTGGACTGAGCTTGAATCCAACTTAGGTTGAATTCTTATATTTGAAACTTTTTTAGGGACTCAAATACCATGTGCCTTCCTGTCGGTGTATTCGGATCGGCACCTATGGGATCACAAGAATCCCTACTACGGTTGCGGGGCGCGGGGTTGAGAGAAGAGCGAATCTAACAGTTAGCACATGGTTCCTTTACCCAGGTTCGGGCCGCAAAGATGCGTAAAACCCTACTCCTGCTTTGGTGGATTATATGTTTGTGTTCTTCAGCTAGTGAGGAGCTCCCAAAGAGTCGCGAGGAGTTCTAAAAAGCCGAATCCTTCTCCTGGTCGCCTCGGGCCTCCTTTTATAGGAAAAAGGGGTTGCCACAGTGGCACACACGAGGTGGAAAGGGTACAGTGATGCGAGGTTATCCCTCGCATTACAGGACAAGGCGCATTTGGTGTGCTTGGCTTAGGTGTCCTTGCTTTATCGGGGACGAGGGGAGATGTCCGTCTTGTCCGTCGCCACTCCTCCTTGTGTTGACACGCGCCCTGCCCAGCGGTGCCTGAGGCGCCATGTAGGCAGGCAGGCAGCTGAGGTGGCGCAACGGCGGGTCTCCACGAAGATCTGCATGTTGCCACACAGGAGCCTGCCCAGCTGGTTGGGTCGGCAGCTGCATCGGCGGTGGAAACACAGTTGGTACGGGCTTGACGGTGGCCCTGCGGGTGTCCTCGGCAAGGGCCTTGCCGGGGCCCCGGCAAGGGTCTTGCCGCGGTGCCTGTTGTCATTCCCGGCAAGGTGCTTGCCGGAGGCCTTGTGGTCCTCCCTGGCTGGGATCCCGCCAAGGGTCGTCGTCCTCTTAGTGTGTGTATCTGTCCTTGAATGTCTTCACAAAGATCTGCATGCCACCACGGGGATATCTCCCGAATCCTTGCCCCATGGGGGCAGTGGAATCAAGGGTGATCCGCTCCGTAGGCGTGGGGCGAGCTGCCGTGGCAAGGGTCTTGCGAGGGCTGCTGAAACTGGCTCCCGGCAAGGATCATGCCGGTGGAAGTCGCTT
>LR738715.1:403697616-403711062 GCA_902687465.1 Secale cereale
TGGTCCTCCCTGGCTGGGATCCCGCCAAGGGTCGTCGTCCTCTTAGTGTGTGTATCTGTCCTTGAATGTCTTCACAAAGATCTGCATGCCACCACGGGGATATCTCCCGAATCCTTGCCCCATGGGGGCAGTGGAATCAAGGGTGATCCGCTCCGTAGGCGTGGGGCGAGCTGCCGTGGCAAGGGTCTTGCCGGGGCCGCCAGAGCCGGCCCCGGCAAGGGTCTTGCGAGGGCTGCTGAAACTGGCTCCCGGCAAGGATCATGCCGGTGGAAGTCGCTTCGTCCCTTTGCTCTTCGTGGTCTTGTTCTTGGCGTTGCTCCAGTTCCATCGAGTTTCGGTCTTACCTTGGCTCACCTCCCCTGCTGTGCTTGGTGTGGTGGTGCTCGTGGCTCAGACTGCCCATGCACAGTTATAGGGGTACAAAAAGTGTGCCCCTCTTTTTGTACACCGACAGGAGCCCCTGGGCCTGGGCCACACATGAGTGCAACGCATTGTTGGGCCAGGCCCAGAACGGTGCGCGGGCAGGCCGGGCAGTTTTCACCGTGGTAAAAATTTCCACGCGCTGTGCCTCCCACGACCTATGCGCATGGCGCGGGGTGGAGGGGCGTGCATGACGTGGGCGGCATGCGTGGGACGGTTTCCGCAGGCATGCGTCACGTCGCAGTAAATGCGAAAGGAGGCGGCTTCGCGCCTTCCCCGTAAACTAGGGGAGGCGTGGAGGCGCGGCCCATTTACTGAATGGGGCCGAGGCGCGGTCGTCTAGGCGTCCACTCCCCACGATCACGGGGTGGGGAGAGGTCGCCTCACCCGTCCCCTCGGTTCTGCACATCCGCCATGTGCCCTCCATGCGCTTGAGGTGGCGAACGGTGGAGGCGGGAAACCGAGCCATCGCTGGTTGAGGCGGCGGGTCGGTCCCGGCTCCCTCGCCTTCTGCGTCTTGATTGGCCGAGCGGGGCGGTCGAGCCCTAGCCTCGCCCCTTTATAAAGAGCGGGAGGGAAGGGACGGGGCCCCGCACTCCTCCATCTTCTTTCTCCTTCAGTTTCTGCTCCTCTCTTCTGTTCGCCATGAAGAGAGGAAATCTCGGCTCTTCAACGGTGGCGGCGAGGGTCGCTGCTCGACAACGCATCCCTCCTTCTCCTGCACCTGTAGTGGCTGAACCAGCCACGAGGGGAAGAGGCAGGGGGAGAGGCCGTGGGCGAGGCCGGGGCGCTCGGGGAAGAGGAGGACGGGGCGGCCCGCCGGCCTCGCCCCCGCCAGCAGCCCCTCCTCCAATGGAGGTCCATATTGGGGATGACCCTTGTGAGTTCTTCGTTAGGATGCGGGGGCCGCCACGCCGTTGCCTTCGTCTCCCGACTCCATTTGCACGGGAGATGGAGGTGGATCTGCCGGAGTCGCTGCGGCTGCACATGAGGGGTTGCGGGATCAGTGGCACGCGGGTCCACGTCGACTTCCCTGCCCCTCATGTGATGTATCTTCGTCAAGGATGGAAGACGTTCACTCGCAGCTACAGCCTCACGGATGGGCTCACCCTCCATTTCAAGTTGATGGAGGATGGCCATCTCTCCGTCAAGGTCTTCGGGCACCTCGGGACTCGTCCGAGGTGCTGCGTGGACAGCTCCTCCGATGACGAAGACTCCTCCTCGAATGAGGGTGACGAGGAGGACAACGGCAGCGACAACGAGGGCAGTGAACGGCAGGATGACGGGTCCGACTAGGTGTCGGGCGCCGCTCCTGGTGGAACCGGCGACCCCATCATCCGCGTCGCCGGCTCCTTGAACTTCTCGGGGCCGTCTCCTTGGTGGCTGGCGTAGGGAGGCTGCGGAAGAGGAAGAGGAAGAAAGCAGGCGGCAAGGTCGTCATGTCGGAGTACGCGGGCACCGACGCCTTCAACGTGTACTGACGTCCTGCCACCTCGTCTTCGAGCTCTGCCTCCGGTGCCGTCATCACCATCCAGCCCTTGGGCGGCCACAGAGATGTCCTCTTGGTGTCTTCTGCCACCCGTAGCTTGCCTAGGCATCCCTTTTGCCCTTCTCGCCTCCTTGACCTACCTCCCGAGGAGAGGGACAAGAAAGGCATTACGGGAATCTATCTCTTTTTAGTTTGTAAGCCTTCGGGCATCTGTTAACTTTAAAACTTGTAATCTCCTTGTTCATGTTTTTCATTCCCTATGGACTATACCTGAACGGAATGTTTTTAATGAAAAAGAAGTGTTTGTCGGGTCATTTGTTCGCAGGTAAAACCCACAACAGGGAATAATCCCTGATATTTGTAAGATAAACATTTTCTTGCCCGGCAACAGGCCTTGCCATCTCCCTACTTCGCTCGACCTTTCTCATGCCTTTGGCGGAGGCAGGGATGAAGTGGGCTCAGGCTCCTCGTTTCATCCTTTCGTCGCCGCGACTTCGACCAAACTTAGTCCCAGGAACGAGCCCTAGGGCCTAGAGTTATGGGAGCATGGTAGCTTAAGGAAAAGAACGAGGTTTCACATACCTCAGTCCATAATGGAATGCATGATATGGGATAAAGAACTTATCTGAAGCTGCCGCCCCCCACAACCCTGGTCTGCCGTGGGTGAATCTTTGCCCTTGTAGCCCCCGGCGACACTGGCTCGCCGGGGCCTAGGTGCTAGTTTGTTCCTCTTTCTTTCCCCCAAGTGGCCTCGGCAAGGATGTCTGCGCATCCTGTGAACCAAAGAAGATAGATGAAAGACAAAGACTCGACCTCTAAGCTAGGGGTTAGCCGCCGCTAAGCACTATCAACCCTAACCAAGGACGAGACTCGACTCAGCATGCATGCTATAACTTAGGGCGTCAGCGCTTCATTTATTTATGCTCAGGGTCTGCGCCTGGCTTTGTACAAAGGGTTACATGCCTTGCCGGCAAGGCTTGTACAAAAGGGTGGCTTGCCGGGGGGCCCATCAAGCCGCGCCTTATGGGTAAAACTTGCGAAGATGCTCAATGGTCCAGGAATTACTCACCGGAATGGCATTTTCGGTCTCCAGGCGGACTGCGCCAGGCCTGGTGACTCGTATTACCCGATAAGGGCCTTCCCACTTCGGCGTCAACTTGTTCGTATTCCTGGACGATTGAACGCGCTGGAGAACAAGGTCGCCTTCCTCAAAGCTTGGGGCACGGACCTTGCGGCTATGGTAGCGACGCAAGGCTTGCTGGTAGCGTGCTACTCTCACAGCCGCCCGAAGACGAACTTCGTCAAGGAGCGTTGCATCCTCTTGCCGCAGTTGCTCTTGCTCAAGCTCATCATAAGCGAGCACTCGAGGTGACCGGTATATGAGTTCAGTGGGGAGAACTGCTTCTGCCCCGTATATCAGGGCAAAGGGCGTATGGCCGGTGGCTCGATTTGGCGTTGTTCTGATCGACCAAAGAACCACCGGCAACTCATCAATCCAGCGCCTCCCGCTCTTGTGCAGCCTGTCAAAGGTCTTTGTCCTTAATCCTCGCAGCACTTCAGCGTTTGCCCTCTCGGCTTGACCATTGCTCCGGGGGTGAGCAACGGAAGAGAAACAGACTTTGCTGCCGAGGTCTTGGGTATATTGCATGAAGGTGCGGCTTGTGAACTGCGTGCCGTTGTCGGTCATGATCCTGTTGGGTACACCAAAACGGCACACTAGCCCCTTGAAGAACTTGACGGCTGACTGAGCTGTGACCTTCCTCACTGCGTCCACCTCTGACCACTTTGTGAACTTGTCGATTGCAACGTACAAGTACTCAAAGTCCTCGGCAGCATGGGGGAAAGGGCCTAGTATGTCGAGCCCCCAGACCGAGAAGGGCTAGGAGAGAGGAATAGTTTGAAGGGCTTGAGCTGGTTGATGAAGTGTCTTTGAATGGAACTGGCACGCTTCACACCTGGTGACCAGTGCCGTTGCATCCTGGAGGGCAGTGGGCCAAAAGAAGCCTTGTCGGAATGCCTTGCCGGCAAGGGCTCTTGACCCTATGTGGAATCCACATATGCCTCCATGTATCTCTGCCAACAGATCTAGTCCTTCCTCTCGAGGGATGCACTTCAATTTCACGCCGTTCGGTCTCTTCCTGTACAGGACGTCATCGACGAACTGGTACATAGCAGACTGACGGGCTACTTTCTCCGCTTCTTCCTGCTCCTCAGGAAGTTCCCCAGTCTGGAGGAATCGGACGGTATGTTATGCCCACGCTGGAGCCTGGGGCTCGACGGTGAGGACCAAGGGCATTTCCTCCGCCAAGGGAGCGGCTGTCTGGACGGCAAAAGCTTGACGCTCCGCCGGAGCTAGCCGTCCTGTGGAAGGCTCAGTGTCTCCGGCAACATCCTTGTCGGCGGCTCCGGGGAGCTCGGTGGGAAAGTACTTGTCGTGCCCTGATTTCCTCCTCTTGTTCTGCTCTGTTGATGGATCAACGAATGGCTGAGAAAGCTGAAGCACAAAGGTACCTGGTTCCACAGGTAGCTTGAGGGCTGCGCGCTTTGACAGGTAATCGGCGATGTCGTTCTCCGCTCGGGGAACGTGCTCCGCCTGTATACCATCAAAGCGCTCTTCCAACTTTCTCACTTCATCAAGGTAGGCCTTCATCAACGGGCTCTGATAATCCTTGTTGACTTGTTTGACGACAAGCTGCGAGTCGCCCCTGACAATGAGCTTCTTGATTTTGAGGTCTGCCGCGATCCTAAGACGAGCAAGCAGCCCCTCGTACTCAGCAGTGTTGTTCGTTGATACCTCCCTGGGGAAGTGCATCTGGATCACGTACTTGAGGTGCTCTCCAGTGGGCGCGACCAGCAGTACGCCAGCCCCGGCGCCCTGCAAGGAGAAAGCTCCATCAAAGTACATGATCCAGTCGCAAATCGCCTCTTTGCCGGGGAGAGCAGTTTCCTGGACATCTTCATCAGGCGTTGCGGTCCATTCTGCGACGAACTCTGCCAGGACTCGGCTCTGAATCGTCGAGGTACTTTCAAACTTGAGGCCAAAGCTAGACAGCTCCAGTGCCCACTCTACAATCCTTCCCGTTGCATCTGGATTGTGCAATATCCGTTGTAGAGGGAGGCGAGTGACGACAATGATTTTGTGCGCCTGGAAGTAGTGACGCAGCTTCCTCGAGGCCATGAGAAGGCCGAAGAGCAATTTATGCACACCGGAGTACCTTGATCTAGCCCCCTGCAAGAGGGAGCTAACAAAGTAGACCGGGTGCTGCATCATTTTCTTCCTTGGCTGCACTCCAACCGGCCGCGTCGTCTCTGCGCCAGTGGCACCAGGCTCTGTCGCTGCTATGACCCCGTCATCAATTTCTCTCTGCGCCACTAGTGCGGCGCTGACCACCTGGTTCGTCGCCGCCAAGTATAGCAACAACGGTTCCTGTGGCCTAGGCGCAACTAGTAATGGCGTGGAGGAAAGATACCTATTCAAATCTTGTAACGCTGCTTCAGCTTCCGCCGTCCACTCCATTGGCCCTGCCTTTTTCAAAATCTTGAAGAAGGGAAGGGCGCGCTTGGCAGACTTGGAAATGAACCTGCTCATGGCAGCAACGCAGCCAGCAAGCCGACGCACGTCCTTGACCCGTTTGGGTGCTTCAATCTTCTCCATAGCTTTGATCTTGTCCGGATTGGCCTCTATCCCACGCTGCGACACAAAGAACCCGAGAAGCTTGCCGAACGGGACGCCAAAGACGCACTTCTCAGGGTTCAGCTTGATGTTGATCTTGCGTAGGTTGACAAATGTTTCTTGTAAATTCGGTATAAGGGTTGCCTTGTTCTTGGTTTTGACCACTATATCATCCATATAAGCCTCCATATTTCTATGGAGCTAGGGTTCAAAACCAATCTGGACTGCCCTTGCAAACATCGATCCAGCACTCTTCAACCCGAAAGGCATTCGTACGAAACAGTACGTACCACATGGGGTGATGAATGCTGTCTTCTCTTCGTCTTCTCTTGCCATGAAGATCTGGTGGTAGCCGGAGTAGGCATCGAGGAATGACAGCAGGTCACACCCAGCCGTGGAGTCAACAATCTGGTCGATGCGCGGAAACAGGAAGGGGTCCTTGGGATAAGCTTTATTGATATCTGTGTAATCAATACACAGCCTCCACTTCCCATTTGCCTTGCGCACTACCACTGGACTGGCCAACCACGTTGGATGGAGCACTCCTCTTACCAAACCCGCAGCTTCCAATTTCCGGATCTCCTATGTGATGAACTCTTGCCATTCCAAAGCTTGCTTCCTGACCTTCAGCTTGACGGGCCGCGCATGAGGACAGACAGCAAGGTGGTGCTCAATCACCTCCCTGGGAACGCCGGGGATGTCGGATGCTTGCCATGCAAACACGTCGACATTCGCCCGCAGGAAGGCGACGAGCGTGTCTTCCTATTTGTCGTCAAGGGAGGAGCTTATGGTGAAAGCCCCTCCTGTGCCGTCCTCATTGACGGAAACCCTCTTGGTTACCGGCGGCGTGGCCCGGGACTTCTTGTTTCTACCGGTGGAGCACTCTGGCATGTCCTCGACGGGAGCGTGACACTCCGAAGATGTGCGCTTGCTGGAGTGGGTGTCTGAGGTCTAACCAGTCTTCTTCTTCCCGGTGGAGCTCTCTGGCATGTCCTCGATGGGAGCACAGCACTCCGAAAAGGTGCGCTTGCCGGAGTGAGTGCCCGAGATCTCACCGGTCTTCTTCTTCCCTCCCGGGGCTCCAGTGGCAAGAGCAAGTGCCCTCGTAGCGGCAGCTGCTGCAACCGCTTGCTGGTACAGTTGGTCAGCGCAGATCAACGCATCCTTCTTATCGGAGGGGATGGTGATGATCGTCACAGGTCCTGGCATCTTCAGTGTGTTGTAGGCGTAGTGTGACGCCGCCATGAACTTGGCCAGCGCTGGGTGGCCAAGGATCCCGTTGTAAGGCAAGGGGATCTTGGCAACATCGAACACAATCCTCTCCGTCCTATAGTTCAGATCACTTCCAAAAGTCACGGGTAGCGTGACCTTCCCCTTTGGTTGGCTTCTCCCTGGGTTGACCCCCTGAAACATGCCCGTCTCTTCGAGGTCCCCATCAAGAACTTGCAGCTTCTCGATCCCGGTGGGCGAGAGTAGGTTCAGACCGGCCCCGCCATCAACTAGCATCTTTGACACTTTGAGGTTGCGTATTGTTGGTGAAACCAACAATGGCAAGCACCCGACCGCAGTGGTGCGATCAGGGTGATCCTCAGCGTCAAAGATGATAGGTGTGCTGGACCATTTCAGCGGCTTTTGGGCGCCGGACGACGGCTCCGCTGCTGTAATCTCACGCGCCCACTGTTTAAGTTGGCGGTGAGAAGTATGCAGCGAGGCGCCGCCGTCGACGCACATGGCCTCCATAGCTTTCTGAAATTCTTGGTCGCCGGACTCGTCGTCCTCCTCGTGATCTTCGTCTTCGGGCCTTCTGTCACGGCCCCGGACGGGCCTCTCCTGCTGTTTATCCTTGACGCGACGGCCCGCTTGGCCGTCACGCTTCTTGCTGGATCCTTCAGCCCATCCTGGCCCTTCTCCTTGTCCCGCCTCTCATATTCAGCCCTCTGCTTCTCAGCAAGGAGCTCAACCTATCGGCAGTCCTGGAGATCATGGCCCTTGGTGCGATGGATCTTGCAGTACTGTTTGCCGGAGTTTCCTGGCTTGTCGGCAGCCGCCAAAGCCCGGCAAGCGACACACCCGGCAATTTCCTTGCCAGGGTCACCCGCCTTGGTTTTCTTGGCGGAGCCGGTGTCATCAGATCCCTCGACGGCAAGCACGGCTTTACCCTTGCGCTTCCTGTTATGGTTCCGGCCCTTCTTCGCCGGGGTGGTAATATCGTCGTCTGAAGAGTCGGTTTCCGTGCCGGCATCTTCGCCGGGGTACTTACTTCCCTCTTCAGCCCGGGCACATCTGTCAGCAAGAACACAGAGTTCTGCCACATCTTTCACTTTGGTCATCGCCAGCTCTTCACGCATCTTGCGATTACGCACGTTCTGATGGAACGCGCTGATGATGGCGGCAGGGTGGACGTCAGGGATATTGTACTACACCTGACTGAACCTTTGTATGTACTTGCGCAGACTCTCGCCTTCCTTCTGGGGTATGACATGTAGGTCACTCGCTTGGCCATGGGCTTGGTGACCTCCAGTAAAGGCGCCAACAAACTCATGGCACAAGTCGGACCAGGAGGAAATAGAGTCTACTGGCAAGTGCATCAACCACGACATGGCGTTAGGTTTAAGAGCCAACGGAAAGTAATTCACAAGCACCTTATCGTCGCGGGCCCCGGGAGCTTGCATCGTGATGGTGTAGATGTTGAGGAACTCCGACGGGTGGGTCTTGCCGTTGTACTTCTCTCCAACGTCGGGCTTGAAGGTGCGGTGAGAGGGCCACTGGAACTGCCGCAGCTCACGGGTAAAAGCCGGACAGCCTACCTCGTAAGGTAGACCTCGAGGGCTCTCCGGTGTTGGGCGGTCCACAGCAGGCCCCGCTCGTCTGTCTGACTGGTGGCGCACTCCGCGCCGGCGCTCGATGGTGGTTCGAGCGTCTTCATGAGCTCGCTCCTAAAGAACTTGACGCTGGTCGCCGTGGGTCCGTGGGTCGGACGCCGCTATGGAAATGGCGTCGCCCGCGACGTCCCGACGAGTCGACGGACGCGGCACCGGGTAAGGAGAGGGCGAATGCACCGTAGCCACGGCGCTGCCGGCCTTCCCGCCGCCGGTGCGTGGGACTCCATCGGAGCGTCGACCCAGGAGCTCCGCTGGATTTGGTTCATCCTTGTTCACGACTGTGACAAGGCTTCGGATGGTGGCTCTCCATTCGTCGAGTTTTCCCATAACGGGAGGAAAGTCGAGGAGCAACTGCGCGCGTGCCAGGGCTTCGGCTGGGGTCAACGGTAGCGAAACCTGCACGGATCGTGACGCGCTTCGACCCCTGACCGTGTCAGGAGGAGCCCCATCATGATCCCGCGGTCGCATTCCGTCTCCACCAATGCTTCGACGGGCGGGCAGGTCTTCTACATCCCGGGAGTGGCACTCAGGGCTCTTCCCATGGCGACGCCCAGGATCTTCGGGGTGACGACGCCGTTCGTCGTGCGCTACTTGAGAGAAGCGCGCTGTTGGCACCGGCGTGGGAGTTCTGGAGGCCCTTACGTCGCCTTCGGGTTATGCGGCAGTGACCTTGGAAGGCCCCGCGCCACCCGCGGAGGGCCTGGCTCCATCTTTGGAACTGGCGGTGTGCGGCCCGTACCAGGCGCACAAACATCGCTACCTCCCAAACTCTGGCTGCTGGGACGGCGTTGGTGTTCGCGAGCAGCGCCCCGGGTCCTTTCCGCGACCGGTCCGCTGCTAGCCCGTGTCGGAGCACGCTGTCCGGCCTCCGACTGGCCAACCGCCACCGTCGTCTTCTTCTTGGGCGCCATGATGATGAAGGAGCGCCGAACTAACTGCTAAAGCCGATTCTCACAACTGCGCCTTCCCCTACCTGGCGCACCAAAGATGTCAGTGTATTTGGATCGACACCTATGGGATCACAAGAATCCCTACTACGGTTGCGGGGCACGGGGTTGAGAGAAGAGCGGATCTAACAGTTAGCACACGGTTCCTTTACCAAGGTTCGGGCCGCAAAGATGCGTAAAACCCTACTCCTGCTTTGGTGGATTATATATTTGTGTTCTTCAGCTAGTGAGGAGCTCCCAAAGAGTCGCGAGGAGTTCCAAAAAGCCGAATCCTTCTCCTGGTCGCCTCAGGCCTCCTTTTATAGGAAAAAGGGGTTGCCACAGTGGCACACACGAGGTGGAAAGGGTACAGTGATGCGAGGTTATCCCTCGCATTACAGGACAAGGCGCATTTAATGTGCTTGGCTTAGGTGTCCTTGCTTTATCGGGGACGAGGGGAGACGTCCGTTTGTCCGTCGCCGCTCCTCCTTGTGTTGACACGCACCATGGCCAGCGGTGCCTGAGGCGCCATGTAGGCAGGCAGGCAGCTGAGGTGGCGCAACGGCGGGTCTTCACGAAGATCTGCATGTTGCCACGCAGGAGCCTGCCCAGCTGGTTGGGCCGGCAGCTGCATGGGCGGTGGAAACTCAGTTGGTGCGGGCCGGACAGTGGCCCTGCGGGTGTCCTCGGCAAGGGCCTTGCCGGGGCCCCATCAAGGGTCTTGCCGCGGTGCCTGCTGTCATCCCCAGCAAGGTGCTTGCCGGAGGCCTTCTGGTCCTCCCTGGCTGGGATCCCGCCAAGGGTCGTCGTCCTCTTAGTGTGTGTATCTGTCCTTGAATGTCTTCACAAAGATCTGCATGCCACCATGGGGATATCTCCCGAATCCTTGCCCCATGGGGGCAGTGTACTCAAGGGTGATCCGCTCCGTAGGCGTGGGGCGAGCTGCCGCGGCAAGGGTCTTGCTGGGGCCGTCAAAGCCGGCCCCGGTAAGGGTCTTGCCAGGGCTGCTAAAACTGGCTCCCGGCAAGGATCTTGCCAGGGGAAGCCGCTTCGTCCCTTTGCTCTTCGTGGTCTTGTTCTTGGCGTTGCTCCAGTTCCATCGAGCTTCGGTCTTACCTCGGCTCACCTCCCCTGCTGTGCTTGGTGTGGTGGTGCCCGTGGCTCAGACTGCCCGTGCACAGTTATAGGGGTACAAAAAGTGTGCCCCTCTTTTTGTACACCGACACTTCCTATGCATAAAAAGTTTTTTTCTTTGACACACCATCTCTTTGTATCACACATGCACCCACTCGAGCTCTCTCGGTTCCATGTTGGGGTGTCTCCCCCCTCACTCTCATGCGCACACACAGAGACCACATATGTTCCTCTTTGAGCATGTCACACATAAATCGATCTATCGTGGTATTGAGATTGTCTCTTGATCGTCAAGTCGCTCTTCAACACACACCTAGGTCACTCTACCATGCATTAATTGTAACCAAGCCTTTCACCTATCTTCTTTTAAGCATACATTCATCTTTCTTTTTACCCCCTCTAGATTGGTCGATCTCCGGACACACCCTAGTGCTCTTTCAATTGATCCATAGCGATATGGTACACAGCCAATATGCCCACAAAGAAACACCCACCCCCCTTTCTCCACCCCACACGATCATTTCTATCATAGCAACACACCAAACCTTTATCTCCTCGCACGACACGCGCTCGATCTCTCGACATCTATTGACCTGGTCAAGATGTGTCGGGTCATGAACAAAATGGGATGTCAAAACTAACATGATAAGTGACACGTAGTGGAGGCAACACAAAACTTTCAATGAACCATTTGTCTATATTCATGCTGGACAAATTACAACATTAGAAATACAAGCAGAGTCTAGATAGGCCCACATGCGAATGACACTCGGCAGAATGTTGGTGGGGCATGTGGGAGGATGGAGTCGACCAGAGGGCGGCATGATCATTGGAGATGAGGGGTTAGAGACGAATGAGAAAGAAGTAAAGCCACATGATTATATTTGGACGGCTCACATAACCGACCTAACTAACTACCATCTCCTGAATTATTGGCCCCATAGAATTTTGTGCCAACTTTGAGTATATATTTAACTAAGAAAATATTAATGCATGTCACTGATAATTATATTGTTGGATTTGTTTTTTAACATAGTTTCTAATGATATTACTTTTTGTTACACACATTAACATTTTGTTACTAAATGCAAAGGGGACCAATAAATGAGGACGGAGGTAGTAGTATGAATAACTATTGTACATGTGGGCTACTTGGCTGGCTAGAGGCAAGGTGGCAACTTCATAGGAAAACCAATAAACTGGGACGGAGGTAGTAGTAATATATGCTTTCGATGTTACGCTCTACTACAAGTGTTCGGTTTACAAGTTCGAAATGAAAAGGCGGCACACTGAGAACACCCGTGTCGCGTTCAAGTCACACCCCAAGACGGTCGGTCCGGCATGTTGTGACCCAAGGGAACGTGGGTCATCTTGCTCTTTCAATGACATGTGGGATCACATGTTAGAAACGGCATCTCCAACATTTTCCGCGCCTGCACCTGACTACCCTGGCCCACAAAAAACCATCGTCCCTCGCGTGCGTGCTTTCGCAGCCGGCGCCAGCGGCCCGCATCCATACCGCTCGTCCGTGTGCCATCAATTAACCAGGCTCACCACCCCGGGAACCAACTCTGGTGACTCATTCAAAACGCACCCAGATGCTTGGCCTCACCGTAATGTGCTACTTAAAGCAGCAATGCCTAGCTAAACTCCAAAGTAGAGTGCATCCTCCTCCCTGGCACCACATCCACCAAGACCGCGAGTGAGAACGTTCTGCGGGAGAGCTTGTCTTCGAGGATAAAGCTCGAGGTCGCCGCCCTTGCTAAACTGGCCTCTCACAAACGCGGACGCGACCGCACATGTGGTGGCGGCACTGGCGGCCAATGCTGAAAGCACCGCCAGCCACGCATCCCACGTGCCATCGTCCAAAGTTCAGTGGAGCATGTGGCAGCTGAACATCGATTATAATCGACCTCACGTCCACCGGCACCGCCGAGGTCTGGGACTCCTCCGAGGAAGAGTAGGTCATAGGAGGCGGCAGGGCATGGCCATGTTGTGCCAAGTTGGACGGTCCGTCTCCCGTTTCTACTCTTTCCCCCCCAAGACTGCACCTTCACTTCACGGGTATTGACCCCCATCACCGTTTGTGGAAACGGCATATTGAGGATGTCCTCGCTTATGAGGAAGTACAAACGAAAGTGGACGTCGGTCGCCCTCATAATTTAGGTTTAGGGTCGGGCCTCTTTTCTCTTTTTGTCCTAAAAGTTCAAAATGTAATGAAAATCTACCGTGTTTGCATTAATCTCGTCCGATATATATTGTATGAAAATATATTGAATGATGATTCTAATCTTATTTACTTTGTATTGTCATTGCCATTGTTTTTGTATGCATAAACTTGGTCTAGGTTTAGAAGGTTTTTCTAGAGACAAAGCTAATATGCGAAGTAAATAAAAACACAGGGTTTACATAGTACACAATTTTCTCTTAGGCCGTCCAGTAGTAATTGCACTACACATTAACACATTTCACATCTTCCTGTCGCTCTGTCTGTCAAACCACCTTAGCCAAACTCCCAGCATATCGTGCAGGAAAAGCCCGGATGCACCGTTTTAGTTCGGAATAGTATCGACGGATCGAACGACGAGTCATCAACCCGTTGGTTGTGTTTCTGGAGTTGCAACCTGCCCTCCCGGGTTCGAGCCTCAGCTCTGACTCGCAGTGCTCGTGGAGTTTCTCCTATATATAAAAAAAATCTAATGAGGGTCTCATTATTATTGTATCTATGGATCGTGCAAAGGATTTTAAAAGGAAAATGTGGTACACTCAAAACACGCCTCTTGCAGTCACATTGCACCCCTCACACGGTCGGTCCTACACACCGCTCACACAAAAAGAACGCGCTTTGGCTTGCCTCTTCACTGACACATGGGACTGCATTTGTAGAAACTGACCATGCGCCAAACTCCCCCGCCCACCACG
>LR738715.1:403711138-403747018 GCA_902687465.1 Secale cereale
AATTTAACCGCCCTTCGGCCGACTAGCCAATAATATTCCCCAAACCCCCTCCCCCAGGCCCCCTCCACTCCATTCGCTCCGCAAAAGCCTCCCTCCCTGCTGCACCGATACGTCGGTGCCACGGTTCGTCAAGGGGACGCACGGTGATCCTCTCGCTCCCACAGGATGCTCTCGTAAACTATCATCCTCCAACCACGCCGCCAACGCTGGCGACGTTCTTGTGGAGACGCATGGTGGTCAACTTCTCCCATGGTACGCGCATTCTAGATTGAGGCCCCATTAAAAGCACAAGTGCTCCCTGGGTGATTTCAATAATTAAGACAACATATCTCTTTTTGGACTAATATTTTCATCTAGTATATTTCAGAAGAGTTAAACAGTGGAGTGGCTGGACAAGAGGATGTGGAACCCTTTTCAAGAAGCTAAGGACAAAGATTGGCAAAAGCTCAAAACTCTACATTTTCATTTTAGTGATCAAAGATCACATTGAGTCCATGGGAAAAGCCAATACTTAGTGGTTACTTGCTCAAAATTCTTAGTGATATGCTCCAAATCCCTCAACCACTTTCTCATTTCCACATATGTCCTAAACCTAAAAGTCAAACTCGGCCCCACCAATTTGATCTATCTGGCCCCACCGAGTTCACTTGACATAGCCACTACCACAAAGCCTAATTAGTTCGGTCTCACCGAGATGGGATTGCAAACTCTCTATTTTCTCTTTGTAACATTTCGGTCTAACCGAGATAAGCGAATCAGTCCCACCGAGTTTTCCAGAGAAACACTTTGTTAGCCTATTACCAAAATCAGTCTCATCGAGTTTGTGTAATCGGTCAAACCGAGTTGAGGTTTTTCCCTAATCCTAACGCATCAGTCTCACCGAGTTGATACTATCGGTCCCACCCAAATGTCTAACGTTCACATTTTGAATTGCTTCGGTCAGACCGAGTTCTTTTATTCGGTCTGGCCGAGTTGGGTCAAATGTGTGTAACAACTAGATGTTGTGTGGAGGATATATACCCCTCCACCCCTTCTCCATCAGAGAGAGCCATCAGAATGAGCTTACACTTCCACTATTCATTTTCTGAGAGAGAACCACATGCTCATGTGTTGAGACAAAGATATTTCAATCAAACCACAAGAATCTTGATCTCTAGCCTTTCCCAAATTGCTTTCCACTCAAATCTTCTTTCCACCATATCCAAATCAGTGAGAGAGAGTTGAGTGTTGGGGAGACTATCACTTGAAGCACTAGAGCAAGGAGTTCATCATCAACACACCATTATTTTCCTTTTGGAGAGTGGTGTCTCCTAGATTGGTTAGGTGTCACTTGGGAGCCTCCAACAAGATTGTGCAGTTGCACCAAGGAGTTTGTAAGGGCAAGGAAATCGCCTATTTCATGAAGATCTACCCTAGTGAGGCAAGTCCTTCATGGGCGACGGTCATGGTGGGATAGACAAGGTTGCTTTTTTGTGGACCCTTCCTGGGTGGAGCCCTCCATGGACTCGCGCAATCATTACCCTTCGTGGGTTGAAGTCTCCATCAACGTGGATGTAAGATAGCGCCACTTATCCAAACCACGCCAAAAACATCCGTGTCTTCAATTGCGCTTGCACACTCCAATCCCACCCCTTTACTTTCTTGCAACTTGCATGCTTTACTTTCCGCTGCTCATATACTCTTGCCATGCTTGCTTTAAATATATTGTGAATGTTTGAAATTGCGCTAAAAACTCCACCTCAACTTAAAGAACTTAAAAATTGTTACTTTTCTTGTTGAGTGTCTGATCACCCCCGCCATCTAGACACCTCTTCTTCGATCCTCTAAATTGGTATTAGAGCTTTGGTCTCCATTTATTTGGTTTAATCACCATTAGAGGAAGATGGATGAGTCTACGATTGGGAGTATTAGACATAGAGTTCCTATGCTTGATGGAAAGTTTTATAAGGAATGGGAAAATGACATGCTTGAGATCTTCAATGTATATCATTTGTACAAGTATATTGTTAGCCCTTATGTGCCCCCCATTGACCCTTTGAATCCAACTTCCGATGAACATCTTGACATGTTTCGCAATCTTAGAACTATAGATCTTATCACTAGAGGATTGCCTAGAAATTTTCTTGTTTGCTTACCAACTGTCAAATGTGCTTACACTATATGTAAATTCCTTGAGGAACGATTTCTGGACCACTCTTTGAAAAATCTAGATGTGATCCTTCAAATGTCCATTGCTTTAAATAAAATGAACACTAGTGATCCCAAATTTGATGAATGTTTATTTGAGATTCGTGACCTTATGCGTGCCAAAGAAGATGTAGGAATCATTAGTAATGTGATCTCGGAAGTCATTAGAATTCATGAAGATGAACATTGTCATGATCACATTACTAATGAATCACTCTCTCTATGTAATGATCAATCACAAGATGACATTGAACATGGATATCATGATGAGGATGGTGATAGTGACTTGACCTTGATGAACAAATGGCACACTTTGGTCTTATGGCTAATCTTCGTGGTTACGCAGCTGGAGGAAAGGAATGAGATAAGGACATGTTTGATGAGATTGCTAGAAAGGATGGTCCATGAAAGTATGTTACCTTTGGTGACAACTCTAAGCGTAAAGTTGTTGGCCTTGGTAAGGTGGCCATATCTAATGATAGCTCTATAAAAAATGTCTTGCTTGTTGAATCTCTCGGCTATAACCTTCTTTCCGTGTCTAGATTAGCTAATTTTGGTTTAAATGTGTTATTTACTCATGTTGATTGCCAAGTATTTCGTATAGATAATCATAATATGGTCTTTACCGACATTCATATAGGTGACTTATACATTGTTGACTTCACTAAGAAAGCCCTACCTCGCACTTGTTTTATTGCTGAATCTTCTAAAGGTTGGTTCTCGCATAGAAGGTTAGGTCATGTCGGCATGAGAAATCTTGATAATATTATTAAAGGTGATCATATCTTTGGTGTTAAAGATGTTATATTTGACAAGGATAGACTTTGTCGTGCTTGTCAAGCAGGAAAACAAGTTGGAGGAAGTCACCTCGTGAAGAACATCATGACCACGAGAAGACCGCTTGAGCTACTTCACATGGATCTTTTTGGTCCCAATGCTTACAAGAGTCTCTGTGGTAACTCTTTTGGATTGGTCATTGTTGATGATTTTTCAAGGTTTACGTGCGTGTTCTTTCTTGATGATAAATTGCAGGTCCAAAAGATCTTCAAAAACTTCGCTAAGAAGGCCCAAAACCAATTTGAAGTGAAGATCAAGAAGGTTCAGAGCGACAATGGAACGAAGTTCAAGAACGCAAATGTGGATACCTTTCTTGACGAAGAAGGGATTTCACATGAGTTTTCGGCTGCGTACACACCTCAACAAAAGGGAGTTGTTGAGAGGAAGAACCGGACACTCATTGAAATAGAAAGAACGATGCTTGATGAGTACAAGACACCAATACACTTTTGGGCGGAAGCGGTTGAGATAGCTTGTCAAGCTACAAATCGACTATATCTTCAAAAGCTTCTCAACAAGACGACATACGAGTTTCTCATCGGTAACAAACCTCAAGTTGGATACTTTCGAGTATTTGGGTCAAAGTGTTACATTCTTGACAAGCATCATCGTTAAAAATTTGCTCCTAAATCTCATAAAGGTTTTCTACTCTGTTACAGCTCAGACTCTCACACTTACCGTGTATACAACAATTTCACCCAAAAGGTTGAAGAGATGGTAGATGTGAAGTTTGATGAATCTAACGGCTCGCAAGTAGAGCCATTGCCAACTGATGCAGGAGACAAAGACCCTTTGGAAGCAATACAAGACTTGTCTATTAGCAAGATTCGCCCAACGGAGGTGAAGAAGAATACTTCATCCATTCAAGTGGAAGCCTCAACTTCACGTCAAGGTGAACCACAAGTTGACTTGGAGGCATCCACAAGTGGGACACGCCAAGATGAAGGAAACGAGGAAGTGCATCAAGATGAACCTCATCGGCCTCCTTCTCCACCTCCACAACAGGACAACAATGCAAACAACAATTAAGAAGGACAAGAAGAAGAAGAAAATGAAAAGGATGTTCCACTCCAACCCAAGAAGAAGCTCTCACGAGTTAGAGCAATATTTGCTAGACATCATCTCGTAAGAAAATCTACGATGATATCCCAACCGGGAGAATCACTTGCTCTAAATATCGTTTAGCTAACTTTTGTGAACATTACTCTTTCATATCTAACCTTGAACCTATGAAGGTTCAAGACGCTCTTGATAATTCGGATTGGGTGAATGCTATGCACAAGGAACTACATAACTTCGAGAGAAACCAAGTTTGGACATTGGTTGAGAAACCAGACAACAACCACAACATCATCGGTACCAAATGGGTGTTTCGCAATAAGCAAGATGAAGATGGACAAGTTGTACGCAACAAGGCCCGTGTCGTCACCCATGGCTACACTCAAGTCTAAGGTATGGATTATGGTGGAACATATGCCCCAGTTACTGCACTTGGGTCCATATGCATCTTACTTGCTTATGCCAATCATCGTGATATCACTTTATATCAAATGGACATTAAAAGTGCTTTTCTCAATGATGAAATTTAGGAGTAAGTTCATGTTAAACAACCTCCCGGCTTTGTTAATCCCAAGAAACCTAATCATGTTTACAAACTTCACAAAGCTATTTATTTTCTTAAACAAGCTCCTAGAGCGTGGTATAAATGCTTGACGAGGTTCCTTATTGAAAAAGACTTTGAAATTGGGAAAATTGATTCAACACTTTTTACTAAAAGAGTTAATGGTGAATTATTTGCATGCCAAATTTATGTTGATGATATCACATTTTCCTAGACCAACCCTCATTTTAGTGAAAAGTTTGGAAGACTAATGTCGGAGAAGTTTGAGATGTCTATGATAAGTGAACTCATTCTTTCTTGGTTTGCAAATCAAGCAAACTAAGGAGGGTACCTTTGTTTCTCAAACAAAGTATACCAAGGACTTATTCAAGAAGTTCAACATGCAATAATGCAAAGGTATGAATACACCCATGCCTACTAGTGGATATCTTGACTTGACTAAGGATGGTGAACCGGTTGACGAAAAGGTTTACCGCTCTATGATTGGTTCATTGTTATATCTATGTGCCTCCCGTCCCGACATTATGCTAAGTGTGTGCATGTGTGCACGATATCAAGCGGCACCCAAAGACTGTCATCTTAAGGCTATGAAAAGAATAGTGAGATACTTAATCCACACACCAAACTTTGGCATTTGGTATCCGAAGAGGTCTTCTTTTGATATTGTTGGCTACTCCGATTCGGACTATGCTGGAGACAAGGTTGATAGAAAGTCCACTTCGGGTACTTGTCAATTTCTTGGTAGAGCTCTTGTATCTTGATCCTCCAAGAAACAAAGCTCGGTATCCTTATCCACCGTCGAAGTGGAATACATTTCCGCCATTTCATGTTATGCTCAATTACTTTGGATGACCCAAACTCTTAAAGATTATGGAATCTATGTTAAACATGTTCCAGTGCTTTGTGATAATGAAAGTGCTATTAAGATTGCTCACAACCCGTGCAACATTCTCGAACTAAGCATATTGAAGTTCGTCAGCATTTCACTCGAGATCATGTTGCTAAGGGAGACATTGATCTTAAACATGTTCGTACAAATAAGAAATTGGCGGATATATTCACCAAACCACTTGATGAGAAAGTATTTTACCGTTTGAGAGGTGAATTGAACATTATTGATGCCTCAAACTTGGAGTGGTAACTCCTTTTGAATGTATGCAAGGCATGATCCTTTGACTAATCCTTGATATTTCTCTTATGATGATGATCATATGTCTTGGATATATACTTGTACCCTTGCATGCTATCTAACCCTTGTAGGTACTTGTATGAGCCCAAATCTATGAGATTGCAACTCACTCACATCCTAAGCAATCTTCACATCACCAAGTCTCTACAATATGATGGTTGAAGTCAAGGAAGCATGAATCCTTTCAATATATCCCTTGACAATTTCTATATTTCAAATTTCATTTGTTATCAAATTTTCATGATTGTGACTTTGGATACACAAGTGCTCTTCCTTGCAAATCTAACCCATGTAGGTAAATGAACTCAAATTATAAGTGGTGCTCCCAACTCTTTATGAACTACATCAACCTTGAGCATCCAACACAATTTCAACTACATGATCAAGATCAACACCACCCAAGGTATGTTATTCCATCTTAGAGATGCTTTACCCCAAGACATGGGTCAAACCAGCTAAACAAGACGTGAATACATCAAAATTCTTAAAAGAAAAATGGCAACCCCATTTTGAGCTTAAACGATGAGTATGACCTATGATCAAGTGTTCTCACTTGACTCCTAAGTCAATATAGTCTAACATAGGTGACTCTGTCGCCGAATATTTCTAGATGAAGTTCTCTAGTGTTTCTCTATGTTCTTGCATTTATCTTTTGCATGCTTGTTCCCCTTTCAAAAAACTTCATCTAGATTTCTATTCTTTTCTTTGCTATTTTCTGCATCAAATTCATTGCAAATCCTTTAGTTAATTCCCTGTAATTTTTTATGAGATCTTATTGGCCTAGTGAGATGAAATGATAAAATCCTTCCTCTCTATTGAACTCGGTCGCACCGATCTCTGCTCTCAGCTAGACCGAACTGTAATACTATATTGCTGACTATTCATTGGTCCAACCGAGAAGGACAAATCCGGTCTGAGCGATATGCATCATCCTTGACGCTGCCAACTCGGTGTCACCGATGAAAATGAATTGGTCTCACTGATTTCCATACTGAGCAAAGATTTTTCCATTTGCATCCTACATATCTATTCCATCTCCACTCAATGATTCGTTTCCTCTACTAGCAACTTAATCTACATGTTGCTTTGTAATGTGACCCAAGGACCAAACCTATTTGACTCATGCTCCAGAAGATCCGTTCTTGGAAATTGATGTCAAACGGGGGAGAGAGATCACATCAGAGGTTGTCACAGAAAGAGGAGAGAGAGAGCACATTAAAGCTTATCTCCAGATGCTTATTATCCAAAGAGGATAGAAGTCACATGTCTTCAAGAGGGGAAAGACATGTTAGTATGTATTATGATTGTTTTGCTCTGTTTTTTATTTTGCTAGTTTGCTCAGATTTTCTTGTACCCTATCTTCTCCCATTATCCAATATAAGATTCAGGGGGAGAAAGACACTTGACGGAAGAAAATCTTTGGGGACATGTCTATATCCATATAGAGTACTAAGTACTCACTCTCAACATGTCATCCCAATGTTGGTACTTTGTGGTTACTCATTGTTCTTTGTTTAGTAGGTGATCTTGTGTTATCTAACCCTATTTTCTCAAGTTCACCCTCTCCAAAGCCAGCTCAAGACCACAAGGTTAGTAGATGCATCACATCCATGTGCATGATGATCTCTTGCTACTGTACATATTGTTTGCAAGGAGGACTCATAAACATGGAGGTACATTTTCTACATTCAACATCATTTGCTCTGATGCATATAGCCAAGATACATGTAGCTCATTACATGCTCAGACATGCTTATGCATTCACATGCTCTTATATTCTATATTTACATGATTACATACATGTAGGGGGAGCACATGCTTGTTACATGTTTTTCCAATGGGTTACTTGTTATCCTTCTTATCTTTATCTCAAGCTTTGATGTATGATTGTCATCAATTACCAAAAAGGGGGTGATTGAAAGGACAAGTGCTCCATGGGTGATTTTGGTAATTAATGACAACATATCTCTTGTTGGACTAGTATTTTCATCTAGTATATTTCAGATAAGTTCAAAAGTGGAGTGGCAGGACAAGAGGATGTGGAACCTTGAAGCTAAGGACAAAGATTGGCAAAAGCTCAAGACTCTACATTTTCATTTTAGTGATCCAAGGTCACATTTAGTCCATACGAAAAGCCAATACTATTGAAAGGGGATGAGTTGTTGCTTAATGTGTTACTTGATCAAATGCTTAGTTTTATGCTCCAAATCCCTCAACGACTTTCTCATTTCCACATATGTCCTAAACCTGAAAGTCAAACTTGGCCCCACCGATTTGATCTATTTGGCACCACCGAGTTCACTTGACATAGCCACTACCACAAACCTTAATCAGTTCGGTCTCACCGATAGGG
Source organism: Secale cereale (assembly GCA_902687465.1). Classification (NCBI taxonomy): domain Eukaryota; kingdom Viridiplantae; phylum Streptophyta; class Magnoliopsida; order Poales; family Poaceae; genus Secale; species Secale cereale. The sequence goes on from LR738715.1 coordinate 403,719,326, forward strand.
ATATCGGTCTCACTGAGATGGGATTGCAAACTCTCTGTTTCATCTTCGTAACGTTTCGGTCTAACCAAGATGAGCGAATCGGTCCCACCGAGTTTGCGTGACCAACACTCTGTTAGCCTATTACCAAAATCAGTCTTAGCGAGTTTGTGTAATCGGTCAAACTGAGTTGAGGTTTTGCCCTAACCCTAACACATCGGTCTCATCGAGTTGATACTGTCGGTCCCACCAAAATGTCTAACGTTCACATTTTGAACTGCTTAGATCTGACCAAGTTCGTTTATTCGGTCTGACCGAGTTGGTTCAAATGTGTGTAATGGCTAGATTTTGTGTGGAGGCTATATATACCCCTCCACCCCTTCTCCAATAGAGAGAGCTGTCATAACGTGCCTACACTTCCACTATTCATTTTCTAAGAGAGAACCACCTGCTATGTATTGAGACCAAGATATTCAAATCCAACCACAAGAATCTTGATCTCTAGCCTTCCCCAAGTTGCTTTCCACTCTAATCTTCTTTCCTCCATAGCCAAATCATTGAGAGAGAGCTGAGTGTTGGGGATACTATCACTTGAAGCACTAGAGCAAGGAGTTCATCATCAACACACCATTTATTACCTTTTGGAGAGTGGTTTCTCCTAGATTGGTTAGGTGTCACTTGGGAACCTCCGACAAGATTATGGATTTGAACCAAGGAGTTTGTAAGGGCAAGGAGATCGCCTACTTCGTGAAGATCTACCCTAGTGAGGCAAGTCCTTCATGGTCGAGGCCATGGTGGGATAGACAAGGTTGCTTCTTCGTGGACACTTTGTGGGTGGAGCCTTCTGTGGACTCGCGCAGCCATTACCCTTCGTGGGTTGAAGTCTCCATTAACGTGGATGTACGATAGCACCACCTATCGGAACCACGCCAATAACATTTTTGTCTCCAATTGCATTTGCACACTCCAATCTCATCCCTTTACTTTCTTGCAACTTGCATGCTTTACTTCCCGCTGCTCATATACTCTTGTCGTGCTTGCTTGAAATGTATTGTGAATGTTTGAAATTGTGCTAAAAACTCCACCTCAACTTAAAGAACTTAAAAACTGCTACTTTTCTTGTAGACTGTCTAATCACCCCCCCCCCTCTCTAGACACCTCTTCTTCGATCCTCTCACCTATGCATGTCGGAGTAGCACTGAATGTTAGCTGATATACGATGTTAATCTCATTGCTTGCCGAAATTGTTTACAATCAATATGCTCCGCTTAAGAAGCTTCCTTGTCCTGTTCTGCACTCAATCTGCTTTGCTGAGATGGCATGCCACGCCCGATTAGTTGCTAAAATATCATGCCATATATTAGGACCATGTACGCAATGTGAAGTAGGTTGCCATGGTCTACTAGCGAATTTGTTAGGTGAAATATCTCGACACCGTTTTACACTCAATCTTTGTTGCTGAGATGGCCTTTGATGGTTGTGTGCTCGGTTTCATTAATTGTTGAAATAGCCTGCCATAATTTAGCACTGAATCTGTTTGCTGAATTTGCTTTACAGATATTTCGTTACTTAGATCTGCTTGTCCAAATATCTTGCCATAGCTTTAGACATCGACCTATGTATTTTTTTGGACTTTATAGAAAAACATATATGCTTTTCGTGTAATATCTAGTAGAAGAACTAATTTGTATGTCTAACAGATGGACATGGCTTGGATAACTTATGCTCGAAGATTCTCCCCTGCATATGTCGAGGGGGTTGAAAACTTCATGAACTTTATCAAAGCAGAGTACGATGGTCCAAAACCGTATGTGCTCTGCCCGTGTAGCAATTGTATGAATTCAGTTTCAAGACCCCAATCAATTGTGCAAATTCATCTACACTTGTATGAGAAGTAGGTCACATATACTAGGTGGGTTCATCATGGTGAAGTTGCGAACATCAATGTTACTAACTATGTGGAAGCAGCAGATCACCATCTTGATCTGCCCGATGCTCCGGAGGAAGAGGAGGAGGAGGTGGTATGTCACACCCTGCATTTTGTAACATCTTATTTGCATCAATGAAGCATGAAAATTTGGACCAGCAAATTTTTTTGGCATCATTTGGCTTTTATTTGGAGTTGAGTTTTCTTCATGTGCTTTTTCATGTGCTCAATAAAGTCAACTATTCCCTCTTGTAGAATTCATCTCCATACCCAAAACTTCTGCCCAATGATCATGCCAAGTGTTATATAACAGTATAGTATTTTCTTACAAAATTAATTTGGCCAAAATGTATTTTATGAATTTAGTTTTCCAAAAACCCCTAAATTAAGATTTGCACTGCAAGTGTTTGATTTAGGGTGAGAAAATTATTTCAAAAAGTATATTTGAGACCTAGTAGTCATAGGACTCCCAGAAACCACAAAAGTATAATTTTAAAAGTTATTTTCCTATTTTATTTAAAAGCTTTTTCTTAAGGCCAGAAATGGTCTTTAATAGGGAAAAATTATTAACTATTTCAAAAATATTTACCAAAATTCAGGGAGACTCAGAGGACATATATTGTCCATATATAAGAGTTTCAACACTTGGTCATGTTCAAAATAATGGGCTAATCCCTCTAAAACCCTTTCTGGATATTTCAAGCTTTTGAAATATTTACAAAGGAAATATTCTCCAAAAATTCCAGGGAAATTCTATCATGTCACATATGACATATTTGATGATCTTGCCAAGTCCCATGCCTTGGGAAGCAAGAAAACATCATCAAAACCTTCCATAACCATTCTGTCCATATTTGAAGTTTGAGCAACTCTACATTGCCAAACTTGTCCAAATGCTCTCAAACTTGGTGCACATTCTAGAAATGCCTAATAAGGCATCTAGACCAAATGGCACAAGATTTGGAATAGAGCAACTTGATCAGAACACCCCAAAACCCTTTCTGTTCAAATGCAAATTTGAACAACTTTACATTACCAACTTTTTACCTGGAGCTTCAAACTTTGTGGACATGATCAATACCCCAAATGATGAAACTACACCAAGTGGTGCATCAAGGGGAGATGATTAGCTTGACTCAAACAAGATGAAGCCATTTCTGTTGATTTCTAGGGTTCACCAAAGTTACATTGGCTAGTTTCTTCAAATGAGCCTAAAATTGGTGAAGCCCCCTATTTTCACATGTAATTCAATCATGTTAAGTTTCATGGCAAGTGGACACCATTTGCTTGACCAAACACTGATCAAACACCTTCTGGCTTATTGCTAAAACCCTCTTCTTGACCACTTTCACCTTTTACCTTGGCCTCAACCTTCTTCCACATGTTCAACCAGTTACTAGCCACCTCCAGTAACTTCCCCAGGACCCCAGCTCCATGATTGAGGGGTAAAAAAACCTAGTTCACCTTGCTGGACAGCCATTTCTCACCAAGTTACCAGCTTCCTCTCTCTCTCACAGCATCTCCAGAGCATCCAAGGCCACAGGCCATTTCTTTACTCCACCCTTGACCTTCTAGACAACCTTGGGCACGTTGGACATGACCAGAGCGGCGAGGTGTCGGTGTACTAAGATAGGGGTACCTTAGTATACCAACTTGTGCACGGGCAGTAGCAGCTTCCCGCGGCAGGGTCTACCACGTGCTTGCCGGAAACCTCTCTGGTCCTTATTAAGCCATTCAAAAACAAAGTATACAAGACAGAAGATCAAGGCCCCGGCAAGTGGAGCTTGCCGGGAAGGCCGTCCCAGGCTCAAGATTACCTCATTAGCACAAACCCCCTGGCAAGAGGAGCTTGCCAGGAAGACCAGAAGACTACATCTCAGAAGACACGCCTCGGCGCAACATGCGCCCCGGCAGGGCCCGGGGAGCGACAAGCTTCAGGGCCCGGCAAGGTCAAGACCCCGGCAAGGTGCTTGCCGGGGAGAGTTACCCTGTGTGCCCGCGCTCCAGCTCATCGACCCACGCGTCGCCCTGGGGCCGATCCAGGGACGCGTGGCGGATGGCTGTGCAGCCTGGGGGACACGGTGGCACTCCACGGTGACGAAGCTACCGCCGTGGCGAACGGAGACGCAAGGGCGGGCGCTTTTGGGGTCGACGGCGACGGGCATTTAATGCTCTTGTCCCCCACTGTCAAAGTAGGTGACGATCACTGTTCATCCACTGTTCATCCACTGTTCCCGCACTGTTACAACTACCACCAAAGTTACATTTTTGCCCCTTTCTTCTACGTTGACACCTGTCGGTGACCCCTTGAGCTATAAAAGGAGGCCCATGCACAACGTAGAAGGGGTTCGGAACCTTGATAGCTCTCTCGCTCGGTGTAGCTAGTTCTTCAAGCTCCCGAGCTCCCCAACTCAATACAAACCAAGCAGGAGTAGGGTTTTACGCGTCCGTCGCGGCCCGAACCTGGGTAAACTGCCCGCGTGTGTTCTACGATCTGCTCTTTGTGCTCCCTCCGCTCCCTTACCGCAACGTACAAGGGGCTCCGGTCCCATAGGTGCTCGTGGTGGACAGTTTCCCCCGACATCTTTGGCGCGCCAGGTAGGGGGCGTCGAGGTTGTGCGAACCTGATCCGGCGCTCACGCAGGCGCATTCTTCATCAACCTCTCCAGCTTCATCAACTCCGTCAACAACAGCATGGCCCCGAAGAAGAAAGCCTCGGAGGTCGCAGGCCCGTCTGCGTCTGTTCCACCGCCACCAGAACCAACGGTGGGTGGAGGAGACGCCGGCGGAAGGGTGGTCGCCGGCGAGGAAACTCGCGGCACCACCAAATCCAAGGACAAGACGGACGACCGAGCCTCGGTGTCCGTAGATGCGCCACGTCCATCTCAGCAGACGACAACCCAGCAACGCTGTGGTACAGGAGGTACCATCCGCTTGCTGGGACAAGGACAGACCGGAGGTTCGCGTGATGCTCCAGACCACCGTCCTGGCACGAGCAAGGTGCGGTCGCCGGGGCGGGAAACTGCTCCTTCTAACCCCGTTAGGAGTCCGAGCATATCCCGCTCCTCGCACCGCTCGCCCCCGCTCCCCTCCTCTCCAGCAGAAGCGCTCGCAAGAGCGCAACTGCTCCTCGATTTCCCTCTAGCGGCAGACAAGGACGAAGACTGGAGGGCAACAATCCAAAGCCTCATCGCCTTCGCCAATAACGATACGCCGCAGCAGCCGGCGACCTCGCGGCCACGGCAAGTCGAGAAGACGAAGGCCGACGGCAACAAGACCGCCGGGGGTGCGACCACCGTGCACTCCCCGCCGCGGAAGCAGAAGACGCCTCCCCGTCGGATTAACGTCGACGACGACTCCACGGCGTCGTCAGATCCGCGGGCTCGTCGGGACCAGCGCCAAGTCCTTGACGATCGGCGACAAGAAGACGCTCGAATGACGATCGAGCGCCGCCGAGAAGCCCGGCGACAATCAGATCAGCGAGCTGGGACCGCTGTCGACACACACGCGCCCGGTGAGCCAGGCGACTTGCCGTACGCGGCAGGTTGCCCTGCGTTTACCCGTGAGCTGCGGCGTGTCCAGTGGCCCAGCATGAAGAACTTCAAGCCCGACGTACCGGAGAAGTACGACGGCAAGACGCACCCCTCGGAGTTTCTCAGCATCTACACCATCGCGGTGCAGGCTGCCGGGGGGCGCGACGAGAAGATACTGGCGAACTACTTCCCGCTGGTGCTTAAGCCGAACGTTCGTTCTTGGCTTATGCACTTGCCAGAAGGCTCCATTTCTTCATGGGCGGATCTTTGCCACTAGTTTGTTGGCGCCTTCACGGGCGGCCACAAACCTCACGGCCAGGAGAGTGATCTCCACATCTTGGCCCAGAAGGAAGGAGAACCTCTGTGCAAGTACATCCAACGATTCAGCCGCGTGCAGCACAACATCCCCGACGTCCACCCTGCCGCGGTTATCAGCGCGTTCCACCAGAACGTGCGTAACCGCCGCATGCGGGAAGAAATGGCCATGACCAAGATACAGGATGTCAGCGAGCTCTATGCTCTAGCTGATAAGTGCGCGCGCGCCGAAGAGGGGAGGAGACTCCCCGGAGAGGATGCTGGCGCAGGGGGAAGCGACAGCGAGGATGCCGCCCCGGCAAAGAAGAGCCGGCGGCGGAACAATAGAAGAAATAAGAGCAAGGAAGTGCTTGCCGTCGAGAAGTCCGGCAAGGAGGCTCCCGCCAAGCAAGCACAGGCTGGCGGCTCCGGCAAGGAGCCTGCCCCTGTAGCGGCAGCCGACAAGCAAGACGGCTCCGACAAGCAATACTGCAAGATCCACCGCACCAAGGGCCACGACCTCTCCAACTACAAGCGCGTCGAGTACCTTGTAGAACAGCAAAAAGCTGAATACGAGCGGCGCGACAAGGAGAAGGCCCAAGGTGGCGGGGGAGAGCCAAGCAAGAAGCGGCCATTCAATGGCCGGGGAGGACGCCGCGGCAAGGCCAAGCAGCGGCAAGGTGATCGACCTCCCCGGGGCCGCGACAAGGATAAAGACGACGAAGATGACATGGAGGAAGGTGATGACAGCGAGCAGGAGTTCCAGAAGGCCACGGAAGTCCTGTGTGTTGACGGAGGCGCCTCTCTGCATACTTCCCACCGCCAACTCAAGCAGTGGGTGCGAGAAGTAAATGCAGCAGAGCCGCCCGTTGAGTCGCGCAGGCTCCTGAAGTGGTCCAGCACGCCCATCATTTTTGATCTTGAGGATCACCCTGACCGCACCACCGCGGTCGGGTGCTTGCCGATGTTGGTCTCACCAACCATCTGCAACCTCAAGGTCACCAAAATGTTGGTTGACGGCGGGGCCGACTTAAACTTGATCTCCTCGGCTGTGATCAAGAAACTCCAAATCCCAGATGGCAAGCTCGAAGAGACCGGTTCGTTCCAAGGAATAAACCCGGGAAGGAGCAAGCCCAAGGGGAAGATTACTCTGCCAGTGACCTTTGGCGGGGAGCTGAACTTCAGGACGGAGAGGATAACCTTCGATGTTGCCGATATCCCATTGCCATACAATGGGATACTTGGACGTCCTGCCCTCGCCAAGTTCATGGCAGCTTCCCACTACGCCTACAATGTACTCGAGATGCCGGGGCCGATAAGCGTCATCACTGTCCATGGCGACAAGAAGGACGCGCTTATCTGCGCCGACAAGATCTATCGGGATGCAGCAGCCACGGCGGAGAGCAGCACACTTGCCGCTGAAGCTCCCGGGGGGAAGAAGACCAAGTCCAAGTCCGGCAAGTGCTCTGGGACCCACTCCGGCAAACGCACCTCTTCGGAGTGCTGCGCTGCCGTCGAGGACGTTCCATCGAGCTCCACCGGCAAGTGCAAGAAGGGGATGGCCGCTCCACCGGCAACCAAGAAGGTGTCCGCCAAAGAGGATGGCACTGGTGGTACCTTCACCATCAGTGCTACACTTGACAGCAAATAGGAAAGCGCGCTCGTTGCCTTCCTGCGGGCGAATGTCGATGTGTTTGCGTGGCAACCATCTGACATCCCCGGTGTTCCCAGGAAGGTAATTGAGCACAAGCTTGCTGTTTGTCCTCATGCGCGGCCCTTCAAGCAGAAGGTCAGGAAGCAAGCCGTGGAGCGCCAAGAATTCATTGCCGAAGAGATCAAGAAACTAGAAGCAGCGGGCCTGGTTAGAGGCGTGATCCATCCCACGTGGTTAGCAAATCCAGTTGTCGTGCGCAAGGCCTACGGGAAGTGGAGACTGTGTATAGACTTCACCGATGTGAATAAAGCATGTCCCAAGGATCCATTTCCCTTGTCGCGCATTGACCAGATTGTTGACTCCACCGCCGGATGTGAGCTGCTCTCTTTCCTTGATGCATATTCAGGCTACCACCAGATTTTCATGGCCAAGGAAGACGAAGAGAAGACTGCATTCATTACTCCATGTGGCACATATTGCTTCATTCGCATGCCTTTCGGGTTGAAGAATGCAGGCTCAACGTTTGCAAGGGTGGTGCATACTGCTTTTGAGCCACAGATCCACAGAAATGTAGAAGCATACATGGATGACATAGTGGTCAAGAGCAAGAGCAAAGATACCCTGATCCAAGACTTAGAAGAGACATTTGCAAATCTGGGCAAGATTCAGCTCAAGTTGAACCCCGAGAAGTGCGTCTTCGGAGTCCCCTCCGGCAAGCTTCTCGGGTTCTTTGTGTCACAAAGGGGGATTGAAGCCAATCCCGACAAGATAAAAGCCATCGAGCAGATCGAAGCCCCGAAGCGCGTCAAGGACGTAAGGAGGCTTGCAGGTTGTGTAGCTGCCCTCAGTAGGTTCATTTCAAAGTCTGTAGAGCGCGCCCTACCTTTGTTCAAAATCTTGAAAAAGGCAGGTCCTATGAAATGGACTCCGGAAGCGGAGGCAGCGCTGCAAGACTTGAAAGGGTACCTATCCTCCACTCCAATACTTGTCGCACCTAGGCCACAAGAGAAGTTGCTGCTGTACTTAGCGGCAACCAATCAAGTGGTTAGTGCTGCGTTAGTAGCGGAGAGGGAGGCAGAGGAAGAGTCTACACCACCGGCAAGTGAATCTAGCGACAAGCAGGGGGCTGCTCCGACAAGCTCTGGCCCCGACAAGGACAACTCTGCGCAGGAACAAGGAGAAGTGTGGAAGAAGATGGTGCAGCGCCCAGTGTATTTTGTGAGTTCCCTCTTGCAGGGGGCTAGATCAAGATACTCTGGGGTGCAGAAGTTGCTTTTCGGTCTCCTCATGGCCTCGAGAAAGCTGCGCCATTACTTCCAAGCACATGAAATAACAGTCGTCACTCGCTTTCCGCTGAAGAGGATATTGCACAACCCAGAAGCAACAGGCAGGATCGTCGAGTGGGCACTGGAGCTGTCAAGCTTTGGTCTCAAGTTTGAGAGTACTTCAACTATCCAGAGCCGAGCTTTGCCAGAATTCATAGCTGAATGGACCCCAACGCCCGATGAAGAAGTCCCAGAGATAAGTGTTCCCGTACAAGAAGCGACAAGCGAATGGGTAATGTACTTTGATGGTGCCTTCTCGCTGCAAGGCGCCGGTGCTGGCGTGGTACTCATAGCGCCCATCGGAGAGCACCTCAAGTATGTTATCCAGATGCACTTTCCCAGGGAGCAAGCGATGAACAATACTGCTGAGTATGAAGGCTTGCTTGCCGGCCTCAGGATTGCGGCCGAACTTGGGATCAGAAAGCTAATTGTGCGGGGAGATTCTTAGTTGGTGGTCCGGCAAGTTAACAAGAGTTACCAGAGCCCTTTGATGGAAGCTTATGTAGATGAAGTGAGGAAGCTTGAAGAGCACTTTGAAGGTCTGCAAATGGAGCACGTCCCGAGAGCTCAGAATGATATTGCAGATGGCCTTTCAAAGTGTGCTGCAATGAAGTTACCTGTGGAACCAGGGACCTTCCTGCTCAAGCTAACTCAGCCATCCGTTACACCATCAATCGGGCAGCCCAAGAAGAGAAAGTTGGTCTCCGGTGACTACTTGCCGGCGGATCTTCCTGAAGCCGCCGCCAAGGTCTCCAAGATCAACCACCAGAACGCTGAGGAACAGTTTGCTCCTGCAGATCCTAGGGTCTGTACAGTTGAAGCAAGCGTTCCCGACAAGCCTCGCCCCGGCGAGCTTGCCGGGGGACCACCAGCTCCGGCAGGACCGGAGGTTCTTGCCGTAGAAGCTGGGGTTCCCGCAGCGGCCCTTATGCCTTCAGTCCTTGACGTGGAGCCTCGGGCTCCGGCATGGGCGCAGCAGATCGTCCGTTTTCTGCAAACTGGAGAACTTCCCGACGACCCAGAAGAGATAGAGAAGATAAACAGGCAGTCAAGTATGTACCAGTTCGTTGACAACGAATTGTACAGAAGAAGACTCAATGGTGTCAGGTTGAAGTGCATTTCCAGAGAAGATGGACAGAAGCTGTTGGCAGAGATACATGGAGGCATATGTGGCCACCACATTGGCGCAAGGGCACTTGCCGGGAAGGCGTTCCGGCAAGGGTTCTTCTGGCCAGAAGCCCTCCAAGATGCAACTGCACAAGTAACCAAGTGTGAAGCGTGCCAGTTCCATGCCAAGCAAATTCATCAGCCAGCTCAAGCTCTCCAGACGATCCCTTTGTCCTGGCCCTTCTCGGTCTGGGGGCTCGATATCCTCGGCCCTTTCCCCCGTGCTGTCGGGGGCTTTGAGTACTTGTACGTTGCAATCGACAAGTTCACAAAGTGGCCAGAAGTGGAACCAGTGAGAAAGGTGACAGCACAGTCAGCGGTCAGGTTCTTCAGGTCGATTGTTTGCCGGTTCGGAATCCCTAACAGGATCATCACCGACAACGGTACACAATTTACTAGTCGCACCTTCATGCAATACGTCCAAGACCTTGGCGCCAAGGTCTGCTTCGCTTCTGTTGCTCACCCGAGGAGCAACGGTCAAGCGGAGAGGGCAAATGCTGAAGTGCTGCGCGGACTCAAGACAAGAACCTTCGACAGGCTGCGCAAGTGCGGAAGAAACTGGATAGAGGAGTTGCCGGCGGCTCTTTGGTCAATCAGAACGACACCAAGTCGAGCCACCGGACAGACACCCTTTGCTCTAGTCTATGGAGCAGAGGCAGTTCTCCCTACGGAACTCGTATACGGATCTCCTCGAGTGCTCGCTTATGATGAGCTCGAGCAAGAGCAACTGCGACAAGATGATGCATTGCTCCTCGAGGAGGAACGTCTCCAGGCTGCTGTACGAGCTGCTCGATACCAGCAAGCCTTGCGTCGCTACCATAGCCGCAAGGTCAAGGCCAGGAGTCTCGAGGAAGGCGACCTTGTTCTTCGGCATGTTCAGTCCGCCAAGAATTCCAACAAGTTGACGCCGAAGTGGGAAGGCCCTTATCGGGTGAGACAAGTCACAAGGCCCGGCGTTGTCCGCCTTGAGACCGAAGAAGGCTTACCGGTGAGCAACTCCTGGAACATAGAGCATCTTCGCAAGTTTCACCCATAAGGCGCGGTTGCCGTGATCCGCTCCAGCAACCACCTTTTGTACAAGTCTTGCCGCTGTCGCATGTAATCCTTTGTACAAAGCCGGGCGCAGATCCCGTGCATCAGTAAAGCTTTTGTGTTTTGCACTATTTGCCTTTTCCATGCTTTTCTTTGCCATTTGCATGCATTATTTGGCATCTTGTGCAACACACGTATCCGGTAAGCATTAGCACGCCGAAGGGCTATATACTTGTTTCCCTCCTCTTTGTCTTTCCCTCTTAAGCAGAAGGAATGTTCCTCGTGCACAAGTTTGCCGGGGGGGAAGGAGATGGAGGATGAACCAAGTGTTGTTCAAGAAAGAGAAGCCTTGTCGGGGAAGCAAACAATATATGAAAGCTAAGTTGCCAGAATTTGAGCAGTTCAAATTTTTAAATTTTTGTTATCTTCCTTGAACAACCACACTTTGTATGGAAAACCTGTGCGCGTAGGAACCTACCCGTGGCTAGCCGCACCCTTATCTTGTTTTCGAGTACGCTCAACGACTTAAGTGAGCTGCGACAAGTGTCGCGCCCTTGCTTCGTTTTCGAGTTCGCTCAGCAAGCTAAGTGCGTTGCGACTAGCTGCGGCAAGGTTGCTTGCCAGTAAGACCTTGGCCGGCAGGCTGCTCAGAGTCCAGTACTCAGCGCTCGCGGCAAAGGCCCCTTGCCGGCAAGTCCCCTAGAAGCGTAGGGTTAAAAGCATACAAAGTAAAGGACCAAAGCAAGGGAGATAACACTGCATCGATTGCTCAAAATAAGATAATATATTACAAGAGATAACTTGTCGCAATAACTAATAAGTTCATGTCCATAACACACTTTGCAGCAGCAAAGGAAATAAAAGGAAGGAGGCCTAGTCTACGCGATCGCCCTCGCGCCTGGAGATCTTGTTCACCTTGGCGATGATGTGGGCGACCTGCGCCTTCAGTGTCTCCTGATCTGCGTCGGCCGACAAGCTGCGGAGGACGTTGACAAGATTGATTCCAGGATTGCGGTAAACAATCTTGGTCAAGACGCGCTCCAATGTACCCGCGCAGAGCTGGCGCGACTCCTCGGCCAGCTGCACGGGGAGCTTCTGCTGCAGACGTGCGAGCGCCGGCGCGATCCCCCAAAAGAAAAGACTGAGCTTGGCGCTGTGAGGGAGATTTGGATCCGGAGAGTATATGAGGTGCTCCACCCTCATCGCCATCAGCTCCTTGTCGATGTTAGAAGCAGAAGCCACCAGATCTTCAGTCCATATTTCGACGGTCCGGCGGAAGTTGCTAGCTGAAGTGACGGCGCTCTCCGCCAAGCCTCGTTCCTTGCGGAGCTCTTCCTTCAGCTTCGTTTCACGACCCCGGGCGGTGTCCAGCGAGTTGGTCAACGTAGAGACTTTCAGCTCCAGATCAGCAATTGAGTCCTTGGCGGCCTTGAGCTCGTCGCCCTGCTTGGAGAGGCGTACTTGGAGTTCTGAGTTGGTATGGGCGTCCTTCTCGCGCTCTATGTTGAGCGCGGTGACCCTCTCCGTACTCGCCTTCAGGTACTCCTCCAGCTGCACCACCTTAGCTTCGAGGTCCTTCTTGGCGGTCTCCGCGGTGGCTGCGGCGGCCTTCGCTTCCTTCAGTTCTCCGCCAAGGGCTTGCTCCCGGGCGGTAAGGTCTTCCTCGTGGGCGTCGAGGTCGACCTTCCGCTGAGTGAGCTCTCCTTCTCGCCGGGACAGCTCTTCACCGACCAGACGCTGCTGCTCCTCGGCCTCAGCTTTCTCCAGAATAAACTCCTGCTGCTCTCCGGCAAGCCTCTCGCGCTCCTCCGCCAAGTCGCGGAGGGCCGCCTGGTTGGCGGCACGGAGTTCAGCAGCGCGCTTCTCCAACTCTGCTGCAGCCTTGGCGGTGAGGTCTTCCCGAGACTCCAGTTTCGCCTGCCTGGCCCGGTAAAGGGCCCGGAGCCGGTGAAGCAGTTTCTCCTCCTCGGGCTCGTCGCTCCCGCCAGGCGCTTCGACGATCTTCAACCCCGCGGAGGCGAGGACCTCTCCATCAAAGGCCTCTCCCTCCTCGGTGGCTCGCGACGAGGACCCCCACGGCACTTGTATGAACACGCCATTGGGGGCCTCGAGATAAAAGCCCGACTGCTCCTTGCCGGCGGAGGGGTCGGCGGCCGGCGGAGCGCTTGACGCTCCTGCCGCCTCCGGGCCGGTAGTGTGGCCGCCGTCCCCCTCCCCGGCCGCGGCGTCTGCGGTCGGGGCAGTCTCCTCTGCGATAGGCTCGTCGGCTCCTGCCATGTCCTCGACGACAGTGGCGTTGCCGGCGTCGCCTTGCGCGCGCTCCTCCTCATTGGTGACCTCTGTCTCCATCTGCTCTGGGGGAGGAGGATCTAACAGAAGAAGAAGAAAAGAAAAAGATCAAGCAAATATCCAAAAAAGACAAGTCCAAGAAGACAAAGTTACAAGACTTACCTTCGCGGACTTCGTCGACAATTGGCTCCCTCACCGGGGAGTCCACTCTTGGCGGGGTGGCCACCCTCGTCGGGCTGCTCGTCCTTGGCGGGGTACTCGCCCTTGGCGGAGTACCCGTCCTTGACGGAGCGCCCTCCCTCGCCGGGGAGTCCGTCCTTGGCGGGAGGGGTGGAACCTGTGGCTCGCCGGAGGCGGTCTCCGGGCGCTCCTGTGGCTGCGGCTCCACCTCTGCACAAGACAAACAAGACAAACAGAGCAACAAGATGTTAGAACAAGGCAAAAACCTCAAGTGCGCCCGACGAGCAAACAGCTCAAGACCAGACTTACGCTGGGGGCTGCGCTGGGGGCTGGTCCTCGGAGCAGCGGTTGGGTCCGGCAAGTTCGTCGCCGGCGCGTCCCCTGTCGCCGCGACGGGCGAGTCGTCCTCGACCACCACCACGGGAACCTTGGCCTTCTTCGCCGCTCGCTGGGCCAGGGTCCTGAAATCAAAGCAAGAAGCAAGATCAGAATCATCGACGAAAGAATCAAGACAGAATTGAAGAAGCTACAAAATACAACTGCTTACTCCTGTTCCTCGTCGTCGTCGTCGCTCAGGGCGGAGAAGTCGGACTCCACCTGAGGCGCTTCCGCGCGAGGAGCAGGAGGAGAAGGCTCCCTCGGGCGCTTGGCGGTCTCCGGGGCTGGGGGCAGCGAAGACCCAGCCTCTGTTGACGCCGAGGCCCGGGGAGCAGGCGGAGCAGCCGCTCCGCTCTGGGAGGCTCCTCCTCCGCTTGGCGCTGGTGCGCGGGGCGCCTCCGTCGCGGTTTGGCTCGCTCTGGTGGCGCGCGCCGCCTGGCGAGCGGGCTGCTGTCGGGGCGCCTGCGTCCTCGTCGCCGTAGCCGCCTTGCGGAGGCGCTTCGGCGGTGTTCGCTTGGGACTTGCCCGGGGCGGGGAGCTCTCCGAGGACGAGGAGACGTCGTCGTCGAGCCCCAGAGATCCGCCAGTATCCTCGTCGGCTCCGGCGTCCTCCTCCTCCTCCTCCTCGGTGGGCTCGCTGGGCCCAGCACCCTGCCCCGCGGCCTTGCTCCCTCCGGTGGCTCCGCTCCCTCCGGCACCTCTGCTTCCTCCGGCAACCTCGCCTCTTGCCGCGGCCTCGCTCACAACCCCGGGGATCCCGGCATGCCTCAGAGAAGGGACCCCGGCGAGCTCGTCGGGCGGAAGCTTGAGAAGTCTCCGGATCTCTGCCTCCTCGGCCTGGCACGACGCGTCCTCGGCCTCTGCCTCGTCGACGGTGAATCCGAAGTCTCCTGCTGCTGCGGCTGCGGCGGCCTCTTCCATCCGGGAAGCAATATAGGCTATGTCCCGCTCCGTGGTGGCCCGGGTGAGACCCTTGATCTCCTCGGAGTTCTTCGGCACCTCCACCAAGTTATCAAAGAAGCTCATGATGGCATCCGGCGTCGGCACTATCCAGGTGGGGTCGACACCGTGAGAATCGCACGCAGGCATCATCGCGCGCAATGCGTCCCGGGCGGTGCTGTTGCATAGAGGTACCACTCCCCGGGGAGGTCTAAACCACTCCGGGTGAGCCGGGTCTTGCTTGAAAAGCTCCCGGAGCATTCCCTTCAGCTCCAGCGCCGTGAAGTTGTAGTTCAACCCCGGGCGCAACCTCATTATGTCCGCCGCATTGCCAAACTCCCATGCTGGCCTTTTCCTTTCTTGTAAAGGAGCGATGTGGCGGCGGAGGAAATCTGCTCCTACCTCTCCAATGGTCAACTTGGCTACCCGGAGACGAAGAATCCTGACAAGGGCAGCGTTGAGCTTGATGTCATCCGGGGCCAACTCGCTCCAGTCTCTGCCGCGCACTATGGCTGTTGTGCGCGGCGCGGTGAAAGGCTCCGGCTGGTCCTCAACTATCCAACACCAATCTGCGCGCCACTCCTCCCACTTGCCGCGGAGCTCTCCTTTCAGATAGGATTCCTTCTTGTTCAAGCGGAAGACCCAAGAGATACCTCCGGAGAGGGGAGCGCCGGCCTCTGCTCTAGGCATGAAAAAATGCCGAAAGAGCGCTACGTTTGGATAGATCCCTATGTAGTTTTCGCACAGATGTGCGAAAACCGCCATCGTAAGGATGGCGTTGGGGGTGAAGTCTAAGAGATGGAGATTGTAGGTGTTCATGATATCACAGAAAAACTCCGAAAATGGAGGACACAGGCCGCAGTGGAAGAAGACAGCAAAGAAGAAATACCCGCTGGGGTACAGATCTCTGGCGGCGGCCGGGTAGACTCTGGTGCGGGGATGCGCCTTGGTCTCCTTGGCCCAGAAGAGATAATACTTGTTCCAGAGCTCCCTTGCGCCGAGCCTCAGCGCGAAGACGATGTTCCTCTTCCGCAGGGCGACAAGCTTCGCCGCCTGCTCGGATTTCTCCCTCTTGGTCTTCTCCGCTTTCGCCTTCTCGGCCTTCGGAGCCATGGCAGAGGCGGCGGAAGAAGGGGCGGGAAGCTCGACGGCGGCGCGGATGCGGAAGAGGGCGGAGGAGATGAGAAGGCGGGGCACAGAGGGGGATTTCTGGAGGTGGAAGAAGCAATGAAGACGAAGTAAGGTAACTGCCCCTGCTTCCTCTGCTTTTAAGGGGGAAGTGGGGGACGCTCCGCATTTCCCATTAAAGAACGTGGCCACGATCTCTCCCACGATGCCGCGATCGACGCGTGCCGTTAGGGAGGGACGCGGCGGATGCGGAAGGGGAATTACGGCTCGCCGTGGGCCGCGCGTGCCCGTGCACTGTTTTGGGCCTGGCCCAACAGCGCTTGGCACCGTGTGTGGCCCAGGCCCGGGGGCTCCTGTCGGTGTACTAAGATAGGGGTACCTTAGTACGCCAACTTGTGCACGGGCAGTAGCAGCTTCCCGCGGCAGGGTCTACCACGTGCTTGCCGGAAACCTCTCTGGTCCTTATTAAGCCATTCAAAAACAAAGTATACAAGACAGAAGATCAAGGCCCCGGCAAGTGGAGCTTGCTGGGAAGGCCGTCCCAGGCTCAAGATTACCTCATTAGCACAAGCCCCTGGCAAGAGGAGCTTGCCAGGAAGACCAGAAGACTACATCTCAGAAGACACGCCTCGGCGCAACATGCGCCCCGGCAGGGCCCGGGGAGCGACAAGCTTCAGGGCCCGGCAAGGTCAAGACCCCGGCAAGGTGCTTGCCGGGGAGAGTTACCCTATGTGCCCGCGCTCCAGCTCATCGACCCACGCGTCGCCCTGGGGCCGATCCAGGGACGCGTGGCGGATGGTTGTGCAGCCTGGGGGACACAGTGGCACTCCACGGTGACGAAGCTACCGCCGTGGCGAACGGAGACGCAAGGGCGGGCGCTTTTGGGGTCGACGGCGACGGGCATTTAATGCTCTTGTCCCCCACTGTCAAAGTAGGTGACGATCACTGTTCATCCACTGTTCATCCACTGTTCCCGCACTGTTACAACTACCACCAAAGTTACATTTTTGCCCCTTTCTTCTACGTTGACACCTGTCGGTGACCCCTTGAGCTATAAAAGGAGGCCCATGCACAACGTAGAAGGGGTTCGGAACCTTGATAGCTCTCTCGCTCCGTGTAGCTAGTTCTTCAAGCTCCCGAGCTCCCCAACTCAATACAAACCAAGCAGGAGTAGGGTTTTACGCGTCCGTCGCGGCCCGAACCTGGGTAAACTGCCCGCGTGTGTTCTACGATCTGCTCTTTGTGCTCCCTCCGCTCCCTTACCGCAACGTACAAGGGGCTCCGGTCCCATTCGGGCGCTCTGGAGCACGCTACAGTGCGCCACCGCACTGTAGCTTCGCCCAATCAGCTGCCCCCGACAGCCTCGGGCCTCCCCCTCGCGCCTCTCAACGCGCCTCGACATCCGCGACCACCCCGGCGCTGTCCCCCCTCCTCCTGCGCCCTCTAGTGACCGTCGCAGCACGCGCACCGGCCGCCCGCGACGCCCACTCCTCGGGCTCACATGCGCGCACGACCTGGACGGTTCCCCGCTCCTCCTCTCACCTCAAATGGATGTAGAGCTCGTCCAGCAACGCCGTGGACTCACTCCCATCACCTCCCGTGCGCTGTAGCTTCGAGCAGGAGCTCGCCGGCGCATTGGACCACGGGGCTCCGCCGTTCCCCTATATATAGGACCCCCCTCCCCCGAGCCTCTCCAACAGCACCAGCAGCTTCTCCACATCCTCCTCAATCCCCCAGCACCACTAGTTCATTCCCGAAGAGCTTCTGTGCTCGGGATCGACCGGAGCTCCGCCGCGTCGGGCCGTCGGTGATCACGCAGTACGGGCCTCTTCTGTCCCTCCTTTTGCCCGTTCTAGAACCGCTATGCACCACTGACTCTTTTCCCTCGCTTTCCCCTCTTTGTGGCAGTTGGAATCGGCCGGAGCAACGACCTCCCGAAGCTCCTCCGCCGTCCCACCTCGCCGCCGGCGAACCCGACCTCCCCGGCGTGCCGCACCACCACCCCTACCTCCGCAACACGACGCTGAGCCCGTCCCTGCCCTCCGTTGCCGTCGCCGTGGCCGGAATCGACGCCGGTGAGCTCGCCGTGGCCGTGGCCGTGAGGTTGGAGATGACAGGCGGGCCCCGCCTGTCATCCTCACCCCTCTCTCCCCCTCCTCGCAGCCGCTGACCGCCGGGCCCCGCCCGTCAGGTTTGAAAACCTGACGTGCGCGCGCAGGCGCCCATGCGGCTGGGCTCGTTTGCCCTGGGCCGTGCACTGTGGCCCCTCTGTCCCAGTAGCACAGGGGCATTTTCTTTTATTCTTTCTGTAAATATTTCAAACATTTTTACAGAAATGAATATTGGTCCAAATGAAATAATTCCAACTCCTAAAATCTTGTAATATTCCAACATATTTAATGGTGCCACTTTCACACATATCCATGAAACTTTTCTGTTCTGTTCAAATTTAAATTCAAATATGAGCAATAAAGCTCCTGCTCTAAAATCATTAGATTCCATTCTGTTACTCCAAAACTCCAACTAAGAATTTTCCCCATCTTAGAAATCCCTCTAATATTTAACAAAAATAAGTTGACATTTTTCTGAGCACTTTGATTTTTCTGTTTTATTTGTGGTCTTATTTTTCCATTGTTATAATGCGACGTATAGATACCGTATTTGTCGAAGTTGCTGAAGAAGGAGAAGGAGAAGGATTTTAAGACTTTGAAGACCAAGCCAATCCAGGCAAGCAGCCCTTTGACCATGATACACTTGTTCTTCGGAACCCATTGTTTCCGATGCATGATGTTAGGTTTACAGTGGTGACCTAGTTGAATCCACCACATGATGCATGCCTTGATCTTGATCTTGCTATGTGCTAGATGACATGCAAATGGTTAGTAGTAATGAGTAGTGATGCATGTGTGACATGAACCCTCGTGGTTGAAATCTTTGCATAAAACCCCGTCGGGTGCCATTCATGCCCGAGGGAGATGATGAGTTGGGTAACCACTTGATGACGAAGTGGTGTACCGAGACAAGTGTGTGTTTTTCAAACGGATTGGTTTAAGTTGCGACCGTTATTCCAACCATACCATGTGCAACCACACTACCCCTTATGGGACGGGGCTTTATTGATTACTTAGGTCGATACTAGCATGGTGCCCGCATTACTAGTGACGGGAAGACTTGAGGTCTTTCCCGGGACGGGGTCGTGCTTGGATAAGACGACCATGACTGTTTTCACAGGGCACCGGACACACCGTTGGTCCCTTCGGGTACGCGTGACATTGAAATTAGGGCAAGTCCCGTGATCTATTGTTTGTACCCGTGGGCCGTGTACCAACGAGTGGACTCTATGTTAGTGTCGTCTAAGAAAAGGTAATGACCGGGTGCTTACCCCGGGTACTTGAGGTACTGCGGGATCGTGGATGACACGAAAGCTTCCCGGATCTTGTGGGTAAAGTGTACAACCTCTGCAGAGTGTAAAACTATTCGAATAGCCGTGTCCACGGTCAAGGAAAGTTGTGTAACCACTCTTGGGCTACGTCCAATGTTTGTGAAACCACGTGTGTGTATGAGAGTCAAGGTGGTGACTTGACTCGATGAGTTGAATCATATTCATGTTGATATCGGTAACCTGCCTTCGAGGTTACGTGAGTTTATTGATGCATAACTTGATGGTAGGATATTTATTCTAGCCCATTGCTAGATTGTTCATTATTGTTCAATTGCACTGTTACTTTGAACCACATCATGGGTTGCTTGCAAGTACATTCAAAGTACTCATTGGCTTGCCACTGGTTATTTAATTGGCCAGGCTTGGAGGAACAGGGATATGAGGAAGAGTTCTTTGGAGACGATCATGCGAACTAGGACGCTATCCCAGTCAGAATGCCTGTAGGGTTAAGGCAGATGGCATGGGTTCTACCTATTATCAAAGACTTCCGCTATTTGAGTTATTTGCTATTCAGCCCGAGAGGCTTTATCTATGTAAGACTTGGCCATAATGGCCTTAATTTGTGTAAGACGATATGAAGGGATGTAAGACTCTTGTTATTCAGCTTCTGTGTGTTCAGTGAGCATTGATCTCTGGGATCACTGTACACGTGCATTCGGTGATCTCGACTTCTAAGTCGGGGTCCCCACAGAGCTGGTATCAGAGCCATCCTGACTGTAGGAAGCCTTAGTTAGCATGGGCGTTAGTTAGATGAGACCCTTTTTTAAAAACCTTCTGAACCTCTCTTCTTTTCTAAACCTGAGATTTCATCAGCTTATTAACCCCTCCTATTCCACCTTTGTAGATGGCCGCTGTACCCGAAGAGCACCTGACCACTGGGTTTCCCTTACTTCTCGAGGATAGCCTCCAGGAGTGTCAGTTCCACCGAGCACCCATCCTCACCTACCTTGAGCATTGGGTTAGCGACACTGAGGTGGAGTACCATGTGGAAGTGATCGTGAAGGCAAACAATCCTCCCACAAGTTGGTTCTTCGAGGGACCCCAGATGGCAACACTACCACTCGCTGTCGAGGCTGCTGCACTCAAGGCACTAACCCGTCTCCGCGAGCTTCTTCCGGAGATGGCAGCCAAGATGACAACTCGCTTCTTACCTTACCGGAAGGAAGGTGAAGAAGAAAGCAGCGCACTAGCCCCTCCACTGAAGGAAGGACTCCTGCTTCGGTTCCAGACCTACTTCAGTCTATGTGCAGACAGCTTGGCACAAGACTTGGCCTCGGAATCAATGAAGCTTCGAGAAGAACTTCACAAGACCAAGGCACTTCTTCGTCGAGCTCAAGAGAAGACAAATAGGATCAAGAAGGAAGGAGCACCTTCTGGACTGTCCGCTATCGCATATCGAGGCGGAAGGCCCTCCGAGGATGTATCTTCCAAGAATGAAGAACCACCTCGGCGACGCCGTATGACGGCAAGGGAATATCCCAAGCTTTTCCTTGCACCACCGACGAAGCACCGTCGTATCCAACTCCTCCGCTCCCGCACACCCTCAAGTGACAAGGGGGGCCAGACAGATGAAGACAAGGAGGAAGACCCAGAAGAGCCGGAATACGCGACCGAGCATTCCGCCGCTTAGGCATTATTCGCTACTCGAATATGCCAGTTGTGACCTCTACGGTAGGATAGGTCGTGTAACCCCTATGCGCAGTCGAGTCCTTGTATGGTTCATATGAAACCATCTAGTGTTTGCCTTTGTTGTGTCTGGATGTATGTCGTATTCTTCCTTCGGGAATGTGTAAACGACTACACCACCCATTTGGATTTTAATGAATGTGTTTTGGCCTTTCGGCCCTTGCATGATTTGATTAGTGTCACACCCACCCCCTTACTAGGCACCCATCTATCTTGCTTTCCTTCTTCCAAGTCATGAGACCTTTTACCGCTCCAACAGGATGCCTGTTGTAACTCGTACTAGTACCTCTACCCAGCAGCCTGAAGCCGGAGCATCCGCTCAGCCAGAGGCAGGCCACGACCAATCCAACGACCAAGCACCACCACCACCTCCTCCGAACATGGACATGGCTCAGCTTCTCCAAGCTTTCCGAGAGGAACGCCAAGCCAACACTACAGCCCTTCAGCTGATTGCTCAAGCTGTCACCAACAACCGCCAGCCGGCGGGGAATGGCAATGGACGTTCCACGTTGGCAGAGTTCAAGAAGCATGCACCGCCAACTTTCATCGAGACTGCTGAACCCCTGGATGCAGATGACTGGATCCGCTCCATTGAGGAAATACTGGAACTAGTCGGATGCACTGAACACCGCAAGAAGGTGGCTTATGCAGCCCACTGCTTCGGGGGGACTGCTAGAGCTTGGTGGGATGGATTCAGGGTCATGCACGCTGAACAAGACATCACTTGGGTCAACTTCAAGGCAGAATTCCGCAAGGCCCACATTCCTTCCGGAATCATGGCTATCAAAAAGCGTGAGTTCCGAGCCCTGAAGCAAGGAAGTGGCACTGTCAAGGAGTACATGCAGAAGTTCAGTGTTCTGTCAAGGTATGCGCCTGAAGATGTCAGCACTGATGCTGCAAAAAGGGAGCGCTTCATGGAAGGCCTCAATCAGACTCTGCAATACTCACTTGTCGTGTGCGATTGCCCATCCTTCCCTGACCTGGTAAACAAAGCACTTATGCTTGAAGACAAACGGCGTGATTTGGAAGACACTCGCAAGCGCAAGATGATCAGCAAGAGAAGTTCCAGGAACCAGAAGCCTTGTCCGTGGCAGTCAGCCCCGGCCAAGCCAACCTATCAGCAACCAAGAGCTCCTGCACCTCGCACCAACCCTCAGCCTCAGCAGTATGCCAACCCAAGGCCAGCTTTCAACCCCAATACCAGTGGTGGCAACAAGATCAACAATCCAAACCAACTCACTTGCTTTGGATGTGGTCAGTCCGGACACATCTCAAGGGTGTGCCCCAACAAGAAGCCTGATGCCCCGCGCCCCAATGCGCAGAACCAGGGACAAGGCCGCGGGATGCCACCAAGGAACCCAGCTCCTCGCAATCCACCTAACCATGGGAAGGGGCGTGTGAATCACGTCACTGCTGAAGAAGCCCAGGAAGACCCGGACGTCGTGCTGGGTACGTTCCTTGTCAACTCAGCACCTACAACTGTCTTGTTTGATTCTGGAGCAACGCATTCAATTGTCACTCAAAGATTTGCATTAAAAAGTGGCATGACCCCTACACCCCTGAATAACCCTATGGTGGTACAAACCCGCGAAGCCGAGATGAGAGCCAAGATAGGCTGTAAGGGAGTCAATATTACCATTAACGGTGTAGATTTCCTAGCAGACCTTATCATCCTGAGATCGCAAGGCTTGGATGTGATCTTAGGGATGGATTGGCTCAGCAAGCACCAAGGCTTGATAGACTGTGCCAATCGGACAGTCACTGTGACCAATGACCAGGGAGTCGAAGTCAAGTTTGCTTCCAACTCCTCTTCTGCTCAAGCCGCTCAAGTCAACTGTCTGTCTGAAGTTGGGCTAGAGCAAGTACCGGTGGTATGTGAGTATCCTGATGTCTTTCCGGATGAACTACCGGGAATGCCCCCTCACCGTGACGTTGAGTTCATCATCGAGCTCGTGCCCAGAGCAGGACCCATCTATAAGAAGCCTTATAGAATGGGGACGGAAGAATTAGCTGAGTTGAAGAAGCAGCTGGAAGAGCAGCTGAGGAAGGGATTTATCCGCCCAAGTGCCTCCCCTTGGGGATCTCCTGTTCTGTTTGTGGCAAAGAGGGACGGTACCATCCGCTTATGCATTGACTATCGTTCCCTCAATGAAGTTACAATCAAGAACAAATATCCACTTCCCAAGATCGAAGATCTGTTTGATCAGCTCAGCGGAGCCAAGGTGTTCTCCAAGATCGACCTCAGATCTGGGTACTACCAGCTGAAGATCAGACCCCAAGATATTCCGAAGACAGCATTCGTAACCAGATATGGCCTGTACGAGTGCACGGTCATGTCCTTTGGGTTAACCAATGCCCCAGCTTACTTCATGTATCTCATGAATAAAGTCTTCATGGAATATTTGGACAAGTTCGTTGTTGTCTTCATCGACGACATTCTTGTCTTCTCGAAGTCGGAGGAAGAGCACGAGCAACATCTGAGGATGGTCCTAGACAAGCTTCGAGAGCACCAACTGTATGCCAAATTCAGCAAGTGTGAGTTCTGGCTGCAGTTGGATTCTTAGGTCACGTCTTGACCAAAGAAGGATTATCAGTTGATCCCGCAAAGATCAAAGTTGTGACCCAATGGCAATCTCCAACGACCGTCAAGGAAGTCAGAAGCTTCCTCGGACTTGCGGGGTATTACCACAAATTCGTGGAAGGGTTCTCTAGCATTGCACGGCCAATGACTCAGCTCCTCAAGAAGGACAAGAAGTTCGAGTGGACGCCAAAATGCGAAGAAAGCTTCCAAGAGCTCAAGAAGAGATTGACCACCGCCCCAGTTCTGGCAACACCTGATATTCACAAGGAGTTCGTGATATATTGTGATGCCTCTCTAACCGGATTGGGAAGCGTTCTGATGCAAGAAGGCCGAGTCATAGCATACCTCTCCAGGCAGCTACGACCCCATGAGGAGAACTACGCTACTCACGATCTTGAGCTAGCGGCAGTAGTTCATGCCTTGAAGACATGGCGGCATTACCTCCTAGGGAAACGATGTGAGATCTACACAGACCACAAAAGTCTGAAGTACATTTTCACCCAAAAGGAATTGAACATGAGGCAGCGAAGATGGTTGGAACTCATCAAAGACTATGACCTCAGTGTTCAATATCACCCCGGGAAGGCTAACGTGGTGGCCGATGCCTTAAGCAGGAAGGCTTGCTCCTTGAATGCTGTTATTCAAGAAAGGCAGCCAGCCTTGTTTAAGGAACTCGAACAATTCAGTTTGGAATTGGTCACCCCTGGATTTCTGGATCATTTGGAAGTCAGACCGACCCTGACGGACAAATTCAAGAAGGCACAAGATGGACACGCAAGCATTGAAGGCATCAAGAAGAAGATGAAGTTAGGCAAGGCCCCAGGATTCTTCGAAGATGAGCACGGGATTGTTTGGTACAAAGGCCGCATCTGCGTACCAAACAACACAGAGCTGAAGAACCTGATTCTGCAGGAAGCCCACGACACTCCGTATTCCATCCACCCCGGAGGAACCAAGATGTACCAAGACTTGAAGGCACGATTCTGGTGGCACGGGATGAAAAGAGAGATTGCAACCTATGTTGCAAAGTGTGATGTGTGCCAAAAGGTCAAGGCTGAATATCAGCGACCTGCTGGATTGCTCCAACCACTCAAGGTTCCTTAGTGAAAGTGGGATAAAGTCGGAATGGACTTCATCACTGGTTTACCAAGGTCGAATAGGGGACATGACTCCATCTGGGTCATAGTCGACCATTTGACCAAGGTGGCCCATTTCATTCCTGTCAAGACTACCTACTCAGGCAACCAGCTGGCAACTCTCTATATCAACCGAATCGTGAGCCTCCACGGCGTTCCCAAGGAGATTGTGTCAGATCGAGGCACCCAGTTTACTTCAAGGTTATGGAGAAGATTCCAAGAAGCCTTGGGAACCAAGTTATCTTTCAGCACAGCTTTCCACCCACAGACCGGAGGTCGGACAGAGCGAGTCAATCAGATTCTCGAAGATATGCTCCGAGCCTGTGTCTTGGCATATGGAGCCAAGTGGGAAGATTGTCTCCCTTTTGCCGAGTTCTCCTATAACAACAGTTACCAGTCAAGCCTTCAGATGGCACCATTTGAGGTGTTGTACAGACGCAGATGCCGCACACCCCTCAACTGGTCAGAGACTGGAGAAGGACTAGTCTTTGGACCAGATATTCTCCGCGAAGCAGAAGAGCAAGTCCAACTAGTCAGAGAACGCTTGAAGGCAGCCAAGTCAAGGCAGAAGAGTTATGCTGACACTCGATGCCGAGACATGAGTTTCCGTGTCGGAGATCATGTGTACCTGCGAGTAACTCCTCTGAAGGGAACCAAGCGTTTCCACGTTAAGGGGAAGCTTGCACCAAGATTCATTGGCCCTTTCAAGATCACCGACCAACAAGGAGAAGTGGCTTACCAGTTGGAACTACCACCTGAGCTATCCGATGTGCACAATGTATTCCATGTGTCACAACTCCGGAAATGTCTCCAAGTTCCAGACAAGCCTAATCTCTACAAGGATGTTGATCACCAAGCCATTGATCTGCAGCCTGATTTGACCTACCGCGAGAAGCCCATTCGCATTCTGGACGAAGCAGAATGATGGACGCGAAGTCGTACCATCAGATACTTCAAGGTCCAGCGGAGCAACCACACCGAAGCAGAAGCAACCTGGGAACGTGAAGACTATCTTAGATCCGAGTTTCCCGATCTCTTTTAAGACCTAGTTTAGGAATCTCGGGGACGAGATTCTTGTAAGGGGGGTAGGTCTGTCACACCCCGCATTTTGTAACATGTTATTTGCATCAATGAAGCATGAAAATTTGGACCAGCAAATTTTTTTGGCATCATTTGGCTTTTATTTGGAGTTGAGTTTTTCTTCATGTGCTTTTTCATGTGCTCAATAAAGTCAACTATTCCCTCTTGTATAATTCATCTCCATACCCAAAACTTCTGCCCAATGATTATGCCAAGTGTTATATAACAGTATAGTATTTTCTTACAAAATTAATTTGGCCAAAATGTATTTTATGAATTTAGTTTTCCAAAAACCCCTGAATTAAGATTTGCACTGCAAGTGTTTGATTTAGGGTGAGAAAATTATTTCAAAAAGTATATTTGAGACCTAGTAGTCATAGGACTCCCAGAAACCACAAAAGTATAATTTTAAAAGTTATTTTCCTATTTTATTTAAAAGCTTTTTCTTAAGGCCAGAAATGGTCTTTAATAGGGAAAAATTATTTAACTATTTCAAAAATATTTGCCAAAATTCAGGGAGACTCAGAGGACATATATTGTCCATATATAAGAGTTTCAACACTTGGTCATGTTCAAAATAATGGGCTAATCCCTCTAAAACCCTTTTCTGGATATTTCAAGCTTTTGAAATATTTACAAAGGAACTATTCTCCAAAAATTCCAGGGAAATTCTATCATGTCACATATGACATATTTGATGATCTTGCCAAGTCCCATGCCTTGGGAAGCAAGAAAACATCATCAAAACCTTCCATAACCATTCTGTCCATATTTGAAGTTTGAGCAACTCTACATTGCCAAACTTTTCCAAATGCTCTCAAACATGGTGCACATGCTAGAAATGCCTAATAAGGCATCTAGACCAAATGGCACAAGATTTAGAATGGAGAAACTTGATCAGAACACCCCAAAACCCTTTCTGTTCAAATGCAAATTTGAACAACTTTACATTACCAACTTTTTACCTGGAGCTTCAAACTTTGTGGACATGATCAATACCCCAAATGATGAAACTACACCAAGTGGTGCATCAAGGGGAGATGATTAGCTTGACTCAAACAAGATGAAGCCATTTCTGTTGATTTCTAGGGTTCACCAAAGTTACATTGGCTAGTTTCTTCAAATGAGCCCAAAATTGGTGAAGCCCCCTATTTTCACATGTAATTCAATCCTGTTAAGTGTCATGGCAAGTGGAGACCATTTGCTTGACCAAACACTGATCAAACACCTTCTGGCTTATTGCTAAAACCCTCTTCTTGACCACTTTCACCTTTTACCTTGGCCTCAACCTTCTTCCACCTGTTGAACCAGTTACTAGCCACCCCCAGTAACTTCCCCAGGACCCCAGCTCCATGATTGAGGGGTAACAAACCCTAGTTCACCCTGCTGGATAGCCATTTCTCACCAAGTTACCAGCTTCCTCTCTCTCTCTCATAGCATCTCCAGAGCATCCAAGGACACAGGCCATTTCTTTACTCCTCCCTTGACCTTCTAGACAACCTTGGGCACGTTGGACATGACCAGAGCGGCGAGGGCACGAATGTGCCAGCCATTCGGGCGCTCTGGAGGACGCTACAGTGCGCCACCGCACTGTAGCTTCGCCCAATCAGCTGCCCCCGACAGCCTCGGGCCTCCCCCTCGCGCCTCTCAACGCGCCTCGACGTCCGCGACCATCCCGGCGCTGTCCCCCCTCCTCCTGCGCCCTCCAGTGACCGTAGCCGCATGCGCACCGGCCGCCCGCGACGCCCACTCCTCGGGCTCACATGCGCGCACGGCCTGGAAGGTTCCCCGCTCCTCCTCTCACCTCAAATGGACGTAGAGCTCGTCCAGCAACGCCGTGGACTCACTCCCATCACCTCCCGTGCGCTGTAGTGTCGAGCAGGAGCTCGCCGGCGCACTGGACCACGGGGCTCCGCCGTTCCCCTATATATAGGACCCCCCCCCCC
>LR738715.1:403747124-404039664 GCA_902687465.1 Secale cereale
CCCCCCGAGCCTCTCCAACAGCACCAGCAGCTTCTCCACATCCTCCTCAGTCCCCCAACACCACTAGTTCATCCCCGAAGAGCTTCTGTGCTCGGGATCGACCGGAGCTCCGCCGCGTCGGGCCACCGGTGATCTCGCAGTACGGGACTCTTCTGCCCCTCCTTTTGCCCGATCTAGAACCGCCGTGCACCACTGACTCTTTTCCCTCGCTTTCCCCTCTCTGTGGCAGTTGGAATCGGCCGGAGCGATGACCTCCCGAAGCTCCTCCACCGTCCCACCTCGCCGCCGGCGAACCCGACCTCCCCGGCGTGCCGCACCAACACCCCTACCTCCGCAACACGACGCCGAGCCCGTCCCTGCCCTCCGTTGCCATCGCCGTGGCCGGAATCGACGCCGGTGAGCTCGCCGTCGCCGTGGCCGTGAGGTTGGAGATGACAGGCGGGCCCCGCCTGTCATCCTCACCCCTCTCTCCCCCTCCTCGCAGCCGCTGACGGCCGGGCCCCGCCCGTCAAGTTTGAAAACCTGACGTGCGCGCGCAGGCGCCCGTGCGGCTGGGCTGGTTTGCCCTGGGCCGTGCACTGTGGCCCCTCTGGCCCAGTAGCACAGGGGCATTTTCTTTTATTCTTTCTGTAAATATTTCAAACATTTTTACAGAAATGAATATTGGTCCAAATGAAATAATTCCAACTCCTAAAATCATGTAATATTCCAACCTATTTAATGGTGCCACTTTCACACATATTCATGAAACTTTTCTGTTCTGTTCAAATTTAAATTCAAATTTGAGCAATAAAGCTCCTGTTCTAAAATCAATAGATTCCATTCTGTTACTCCAAAACTCCAACTAAGAATTTTCCCCATCTTAGAAATCCCTCTAATATTTAACAAAAATAAGTTGACATTTTTCTGAGCACTTTGATTTTTCTGTTTTATTTGTGGTCTTATTTTTCCATTGTTATAATGCGACGTATAGATACCGTATTTGACGAAGTTGCTGAAGAAGGAGAAGGAGAAGGATTTGAAGACTTTGAAGACCAAGCCAATCCAGGCAAGTAGCCCTTTGACCATGATACACATGTTCTTCGGAACCCGTTTGTTTCCGATGCATGATGTTAGGGTTACGGTGGTGACCTAGTTGAATCCACCACATGATGCATGCCTTGATCTTGATCTTGCTATGTGCTAGATGACATGCAAAT
The DNA here is from genome assembly GCA_902687465.1 of Secale cereale. Classification (NCBI taxonomy): domain Eukaryota; kingdom Viridiplantae; phylum Streptophyta; class Magnoliopsida; order Poales; family Poaceae; genus Secale; species Secale cereale. The sequence continues at coordinate 403,748,324 of LR738715.1, forward strand.
GGTTAGTAGTAATGAGTAGTGATGCATGTGTGACATGAACCCTCGTGGTTGAAATCTTTGCATAAAACCCCGTCGGGTGCCATTCATGCCCGAGGGAGATGATGAGTTGGGTAACCACTTGATGACGAAGTGGTGTACCGAGACAAGTGTGTGTGTTTTTCAAACGGATTGGTTTAAGTTGCGACCGTTATTCCAACCATACCATGTGCAACCACACTACCCCTTATGGGACGGGGCTTTATTTATTACTTAGGTCGATACTAGCATGGTGCCCGCATTACTAGTGATGGGAAGACTTGAGGTCTTTCCCGGGACGGGGTCGTGCTTGGATAAGACGACCATGACTGTTTTCACAGGGCACCGGACACACCGTTGGTCCCTTCGGGTACGCGTGACATTGAAATTAGGGCATGTCCCTTGATCTATTGTTTGTACCCGAGGGCCGTGTACCAACGAGTGGGCTCTATGTTAGTGTCGTCTAAGGAAAGGTAATGACCGGGTGCTTACCCCGTGTACTTGAGGTACTGCGGGATCGTGGATGACACGAAAGCTTCCTGGATCTTGTGGGTAAAGTGTACAACCTCTGCAGAGTGTAAAACTATTTGAATAGCCGTGTCCACGGTCAAGGACATTTGGGTAACCGCTCTTGGGCTACGTCCAATGTTTGTGAAACCACGTGTGTGTATGAGAGTCAAGGTGGTGACTTGACTCGATGAGTGGAATCATATTCATGTTGATATCGGTAACCTGCCTTCGAGGTTACGTGAGTTTATTGATGCATAACTTGATGGTAGGATATTTATTCTAGCCCATTGCTAGATTGTTCATTATTGTTCAATTGCACTGTTACTTTGAACCACATCATGGGTTGCTTGCGAGTACATTCAAAGTACTCATTGGCTTGCCACTGGTTATTTAATTGGCCAGGCTTGGAGGAACAGGGATATGAGGAAGAGTTCTTTGGAGACGATCATGCGAACTAGGACGCTATCCCAGTCAGAATGCCTGTAGGGTTAAGGCAGATGGCATGGGTTCTACCTATTATCGAAGACTTCCGTTATTTGAGTTATTTGCTATTAAGCCCGTGAGGCTTTATCTATGTAAGACTTGGCCATAATGGCCTTAATTTGTGTAAGACGATATGTATGGATGTAAGACTCTTGTTATTCAGCTTCTGTGTGTTCAGTGAGCATTGATCTCTGGGATCACTGTACACGTGCATTCGGTGATCTCGACTTCTAAGTCGGGGTCCCCACATGGTAGCGGCTGAGCTAGTGAGTTTGACCGACAATGAAAGAATGCTTCGAAATGCCTGCGCATTTCGTGAATTTCACCTGCACAAGAAAAATGGTGGTCCTGCATGTTGAAACAATGCAACGTGGTAGTCACTGCAGGAAATAAGTTGTCGATATTCTCAGCTATGGTCACCTTTCTTCAGGTGAAGACATCTGAGCGGATGACCAACAAATCATCTCATGCGATGTTGGCTGCTTTTTGCAAATCTTACCCAGATGCGTCTGAGTTGCCACACACCTACAATAAAATGAAGAATTTCCTTCGTGAAGTTGGAATTGGATATAACATGATCCATGTTTGTAAGAATAATGGTGCTCTGTTCCAGAAGGATTATGCCAACTTAAGTGAATACCCAAATGCAAATCATCAATATGGGAAGATGGTGATGTCGTCAAGAGGATTCCTCATAATGTTCTCAAACATTTTCCAATTATAGCAAGATTGCAGAGGTTGTTTCATGATGCTAAAACAAGAGAGGATATACTATAGCATTCTAGGAACCAGGAAAATAGATATCAGAATGTAATGAGCCATCCATCTCATGGTAGTGACTGGATAAGCTTCAATCATAAACACAAAAAGTTTGCTGCTCAGCCGAGAAACATTATACTTCGCTTAGATATAGATGGATTTAATCCATTTGGCCACCAGAGCGCCACATATAGCATGTGGCCAGTGCTTGTTATCCCTTACAACATGCCACCAAATGTCAGCACCAAAGAATCAAACTACATGATGGCCTTGCTCATCCCACGTCCAAAAAGTCTTGGAAAGGATTTTGATTTATTCCTGGAGCCTCTTGTGGAGAAACTTCACCAGCTATGGACGGGTGTTCTCACTCGAGATCTATATAGCAGCCCACCAACTAATTTCTTTCTGCGTGCTATTATAATTTGGTTCATCCATGATTATCCGGCTTTGGGCACTATGACAGGGCGAACGACACATGGTTACAATACATGTGTTCGCTGTTACAAGAATCCCCTGTCATACGCAATACTTAGCAATATTTGTTACATTAGACACCGTCATTTCCTTGCTAAGGACAAGACGTGTCCTACAAAATACCAAAGACATGTGCTCAATGCAAAGCATGAAAACCGTGATGCACCAAAGAGGCTCACCGGCGATGAGTTGCGGGAGGAATTACAGAAGGTCAGTCATATTACACCAGGAAACCATCCTGATATTGGTAGCAAGAATAGGAAGCATGTCAGGGCTGAAGAGATATTATTGTTTACCCGCATGTTCCACTTTGTGGGACTTGTAGTATTGGAAAGATTTCGATCTACAGCATAATCTTGATGTGATGCACGTCGAGAAAAATATATGTGGCAGCATTATCGGCACACTTCTTAATATTGAAGGAAAGACGAAAGATACCTTAAAATCTAGGATTGATTTGACACATCGGGGTATCAGATCTGATTTGTAGGTGAATGTTGAAGGTGCATCACATGATATGGCACCAGCTATGTACGTCTTCGACAAGATGAAAACAAGAGAATTATGCAAGGCCCTGTCACATGTGAGATTCCCACATGGATTTGCTTCCAACCTTGAAAGGAGAGCCTGTGCTGATGGAAACAAGGTACAAGGGTTGAAAACTCATGACTGACGCATCCTACTTCAAAGGGTTTTACATGTTATCCTTAGAGGATTGGGCTGCCCTGACTTGTACAGAGCAGTTGTAGAGTTGGTACAATTCTTCAGAGAACTGTGAAGTAGAAATATCAGGATAAATGCTTGTGAGCGTCTTAGAGACAAGATACCATTTATCCTATGTGACCTTGAGAAGATATATCATCTAGCCTTCTTTGACGTGATGGTGCATTTGGTTGTTCATCTACCTGATGAGGCACTACTTATAGGTCCAGTACAATATGGTTTGATGTACCCTATTGAAAGGGGCCTAGGAACTTTCAAGGGCTATGTTAGGAACAAAGCTAGACCCGAGGGTTCCATTGCAGAGGCCTACATTGCTATAGAAGCATTGACATTCTCCTCAAAATACATTGAAACAGCTGATCATTTTAGCAATAAGGTGGGTGAAGACAATCCCGAGCTCAATGTTTTCGACTGTTTCGTTCTAGTTACAGGGAAGAGTCAATAATATAACAAACCTAAAGATTTGGACAAAATGTTTGGTTTGCGTTCAATAACTGTCCTGAGATTCTACCTTATTCAAGTAAGTGCTAAGTATTACAGCTTATAGATCGTAATCTACTATACTTGCAGCACATTCTTATATATTTACATGTTTGACACAATCACTATGTTGTGCAGCATCTACAAAAAGGAATTACTAACGCAAAATCCAATTTAATTACATTGACAAACTGGTTATGGCAGGATTTGCAAAATGATTCAAGAGCCGTGTAAGCTTTTGAATTGCACTGTCAATTTTTTAATATATTGAGTACGTAGGATATCAGCTTGTCTATTTTCTAACCATAGGTTAAGAAGATGCGGGAGGATGGGCAGGCAGTTAATGATGCGCTTTGCGCACTAGCAATGGGTCCCGATACTTGGGTAAGACATTATGAATCTTGCATTGTTGGAGATGTGCGCTACAACGCCCTACACGCGATGAAGGCGGGAAGACAAAAAACAGTGTCATCACGAGATCTTGAGGTTATTCAGTTGCAGTACATCTCTAGTTTTGAGGTTCATCGGCGTGTGGTTCTGTTGTGCTGTCGTTGCTAGAACCTATTTTCCAAGATCACAAAACCTAAGCTGATAATTATTTCAAATCCATCAATGCCAAGGTAGCGTACCACACTGACAAGCCATTTATTTTGGCAAATCAAGCCACATCGATATTATTCTTGGAAGACACATATGCATCCAGCGATGACTGGAGAGTATTGCAAAGGTTTGAGTAGAGGAATTGGTTTAATGAAGTTGCACAACAAGATGATGCTTACACTGCTCCTGATGTAGAAGATTATGTTCTTAGTATCTTTGAGAACCATCACATCAATAACGTTGGTGAAAAGATTACCTGTCGGGTTGTGGACATACGAAATTTGGTCAATAAGAGGCCAACATTTAAGGACATTGAGGATGAACAAGAAGATGACACTTGGGCGAATTACGATTGAGACTGACACACATGGTAAAGATGTTATCGTTGCTGCTGTGGATAATGATTAGATTGCATTTGTCATATTTGCTTGTGAGAAGATGACTTTTTGTCTACTATTTTAAATTTGGTTTGCTATGAAAACTGAAACCTGATGAAGTTGTTGTTTAGTCCTTTGTAGTGAGAACATCACTTATTATGTATGTTGATTTATGTTTGCTGATTGCATGACAACTAAAGCATGATGACATTGTTGTTTAGTTGTACTCATATCTGGCTATGAAACTTGTATTTGATGACATAGTTTGTTGTTAGACTGCAATTTGCTCTATGGCTTCCAATAGGAACAAAGCTAACCTGACAGGGCATTTGCTAATTTATTTATTTATTAGAAAAAGAGCCTCTACTATTTATTTATTTATGAGAAAAAGGGGATCCCCTCGATTTTCATTAATTGAAATCATTAGATGTCCACAACACTACGCCCATCCTGCTAAATAGGTTTCATTCACTACTAGTTTCAGCAAAGTACTCATGTTCTAGCCACTAAAAATATCACGAGTGCTACATACACAACAAATGAAGAGACAATCATCCTACAGAGCACAACGATCTTGCCCATTATCATCACAAGCTCTTTCATCTCCTCATTTCTGCCCAGGGCGTTCAACAGCTCTTGCTTGGCCATGATCAGATAAACTACATCTTTAACCTTCTGCTCTACATCTTCCTCTTCTATCATTCCTTCAATTACATGTACAACACCACAACCTACTGGTTTTGGATTCCTAGGCTAACCAAATAATTAGCATAGTTCCATCCCCCCACATCAACAACTTCCCAGAAATACAAATCACATGAATCTTTCCTTTTCTTCACGAATCAAATTGGAAGATCGTCAACCAAACTATTAAAAATATCAGCAACTGAAAGCAGGCGAACAACTTAAACATATTATGACCCCATGATTCGGGCATTTGTAGAAGACTCGGCAAGGGTTGAGGATTATAGTTGAGACGCGAAGGATGACTCTGCATGATTTGCAGCAGTGGCACCACTCCAACAGCAGCGGGTCGCGGTGACTGTGCCAGCGGGGTGTGATGAGACCCACAGGCGATGGTACGGGTGGCAACTTGGCGCATATCTGGTTGTTGCCTACTGAAGAGCAGGTGGAGGAATCTCCAGCGGACATGGTGCTACTGCTGGAGCGACTGATGCTAGGCAGAGTAACTAGATAAGAGGAGAGGAGAAGCGAACGTTGGATATATCAGTTTCATTACTTGCAAAGTAGCATTGCACTATATATAATCATAGTCTAGGTTTGGAGTCGAACCAGCTACAGGAACATGTCTCTCTTTTTTCTAAAACTCAGGAACGTCCCTTTACTGGTACACTAGCTTGTTCGTACGCGTTCACAAGTCTTTGGTTTTCGGGAATGTTATGTGGTGAACGTTCCCTGGGAGGAGGACGGCAAACGAACGCATTTTCCTCCAGTTTTAGTTGTGATGCAAGATCAAACGGTGGCAGTTTCGGGAATGTTATCCGGCAAACGAGCCTAGATTTTCTTTCCTTCCTATAAAAAAGTATGCTATGTAGTGTCGGCTTAGTCAACAAACGATTGTGCCAACCTTGACCGTTGGATTGACATTCAACGTATGTCGTGTGTCTTCAGTATCTTCTTCCTCCAGCCGCCAACGCGAAACCAGCATCGGTAGGACCGCATGTTCCCGCCTCCCACGGCTGGCTGTGCTACCGCGCACGCATCGCGGCCGCTTCACACAAACTCTGCGCATCTTCCCCGACTCTTGTTCGTTCCCATCATGTAGCTACGCGACCCGAATGGATCGAAGTCTCTGTGCTTAGGTGTCATCCCTGGATCGGTATGCTGACACACACAGTACTCGAGGATTTATAACAGAGTTCAATCACATATATTAAGTAACGTAAATACTATTACCTCAATCAACATAGCGGAAGTAACAACAAGGTTGTGGTGTCCCAACAACACCAACGACAAAGTTGAGTGTAGACATCGCAACCCTAGAGTATCACTTACTCATCACATAATTCCTGCAGCATGAGACGTTGCAGCCATGTAGGTCAGTACATTAAATGTACTGGCAGATCCACACGATAGAATAAATGATGAACACTATCTAACACTACATGCATATTTGGCTGGTGGAGGCTCTAAGTTTAATTTTTTGCATAAAGCTAGTTTTTTCCTACAACAAAGGATAAATTTTTTATTCACCACCAAGTTTATGCCATTATTGAGAAGGTACCTCCAACTCAATCCCAAAATCACCAAGTCATTAATAACCCAACAATTTTATTAAATAGAGTGATGAGATCAACAAATAATTCACTTCTAGATACTCAAAGTTGTCCATAACCAGGGACACAGCTAATTATGATCAGTTTGTACACTCTGGAGAGGTTTGTGCACTTTTCCCCAGAAGACTCGATCTCCTCCATTGAATTCCTCGCACTTCTTGATGTTTGAGAACAGGATGATCGAGACATATTCTTTCCGAAGAGGTCCCCTTAACAGATACATAGGCCGGTACACCTATAATCCCCCTACATCTGCTAGCCTATCATGGAAAGGTTTCCCACAACTTACTCAACTATGCCAGAGCCCATAATGGCTTGTGGCTGCACATGGAAGTTTCTAGGCATGAAATATCATATGATCCCTTTGATCCTGGGTGGCATTCCAGAGGGTGATCACATGGGTCCTCCGGGATCCCCTAGGGAAAACACTGGTTTCTCCAGGTTCCCGGGCAAGCCACTGGTTTCTCCAGGATGCCCCAACCATTCAACCCAGATGTGTGTTAATGTTGCCACCTTAAACTTTCCCTTAATTATTATTTCTCTCATAACTTGCATGAAGGTCACATACCAATCCCGTCTATGAGCATGGCTAAGCAACATATAACACAACAAATATTCCTGGGGTGTTTCAAGGATCATAGGTTCCTACCTCATGAACTACATAGAATAACCATATGTTCCCAATCCTACTCATGCAATCTTTGTAATGCATAGTAAAAACTGGGTATTGAAAAGTATGATCAAAGTGTGAACGTGCCTTGTACGGTTGATGAATATTCTTCGCACTCATAATTCCTGATAGTTCTACTCATCACACTCCGATCAATCTATCGTAAGCAGTCACTTTTATCCACACATAAGCAATCACTCAAAGACCCCAAAGAAAATGCAAAGGAAGATGACAAAAACTCTAAAAGAACCAAATCAAATTATTTTGCAAGATCAGATCCTAATTTTGGTGAAAAGGTGTCGTGGTGACTCAAGATGTTAGATTACGCCTGGGGATTCAATTTGAAAAAAAAAAATCAATTGAGAAAGCGCTATAGTTTCCAAGATATGATCAAGTGAAGCTTTGAGTTCAAATTTGAAAAGATCAAAAGCTGAAACTAATGATGCTACAGGATGTAGGAAGTCAATATGAATATGTAGGAAAAAGAATTACTAGATTGAAAATAACGGATCAAGTAATTCAACATAGCATTGAATCTGCTTAGAATGTTGTGTAACAACTCTTTGGTGGACTAGTAGAGTAACTGGATAAGATTAAAATTATATGTTGGAAAGATGACACTAATTGTGCGAACGGAAAGATTAGTTCAATATGAATCCGATGCAGTTGGGTTCATCGGAAACGGAGCTACAGATAAAAAGATATGATCAAAACAAGTTTAAAATGAATCTAAACAGATCTTGAAATTTGAAAGTTTCAAAAAGTTTATTTGATAGATTAACTCGATAGGTGGAATCAAGACGGAAATGTAGGCATTGGTTTTATCTAATTTGTATGAGTGAGTAAAAAGTTATGGCTATTTGAAAAATCAGGGCTAAGTTGTTTTACGGAGGAAAAATATCTACGGCTAAAAGAGTTCTAGTATAATGTATAAATACAGGGACTAATTGATAACCTCATTATTTTATAGATAAGACCATATGATGAACGAAATAACTAACTAAGAGGAAAAGTAGATTTCTACCATATACTAGTCAAAAAAAGCTACGAGAGTGTAAAAAAATACGAAGAAAGATACCTTTATAAGGTAGAGAAAAGACGACTTCGAAGAGAGGAGATGACTTCCAGAATTCCCGTCGGAGAGAAGAAACATATTTTTCTTTTTGTAAATCTAGTCAAACCAAAATATTAATTTAACCTGAATCGGATGATTTTAGGAGGCTCTATGGGTCTATATTTATAGGTGGAAAAAAGGTTTAGAGGTCAAAAGCTAATCAATGTGAAACTCAACGTAAACGAACAAATAAAACAAAGTGAATCGCATGGGTTAAAAAAGCACCACGGGCCGGTCGCACGCACGTACACTACGCTACAATTTTTTTAAATTTCGCCCAAAGAAAAAATATATGAGAAGGAAATTGGTGGCTGGGCCTGGCCCAAGTAGGAAAAAATAAAACTAAAGGGCGCTCCTGCTAATCTGCACACCTGGGCAACAAATAATTATGGGCCACATGTACAGTATTATTTGTAAATAGAATCAGAAAAGGAAAGCTGAATAACAAAAATAAAATAAAATTTTACATAGGTATATTATATATAAAAAAATTCAGAAAAATATTTCCTAAAATATGAACATATTTTCAGAGGCAAATAAATTCCAAAAAAAGGTAAAAAAGCAAATAGTGATGCTCGTTCATTTAAAAACCAAATAAAATTATTTTAAAATACCAAAATGATTTCAAACTCATTTTTCTCCACTTTCTACTTTGGGGAATCATTTTACCCTATTTTCCATATATTTTATTTTTGGAGAAAAATAATTTGAATAAAAACCAAATAACTCCAATTTAAAAGTGGGTTTCAAAATAACTTCAAAGGGACTTTCATTTTGATTCTTTGAAACTTCCAACTCTCTTTCTTCGCATTTGAAGAAGTCATTTTATCTTCTCTTATGAAACTCATTGATTTGCATAAAGTTTCCGAATTTAAAGTATTTCTTAATGGAATTCAAACCTTTTTCATTTATTTAAATAGAAGAAGTCATATCATCTTCACTCTACGGTTTTGTGATGAACTAAATTTGAATTCATGTAGATCATAATGCAAGGTCAAAGTTTCGGGAAAGTCATTTCATTCCCTCCCATTTAACTTTCACAAAGAAAAAGTTTCAGATTCCACTCAATTTCACACAAGCAACCATTCCACAAACAAACAAACAATCAATACTATTTGTATAATATAACATTCCAAAATTTAGAATTTTGGGATGTTACAAATCTACCACCCTTAAAATGAATCTCTCCCTCGAGATTCAGAGACGCTAGCAAGAAATAGGTTAGGTTCGGAGTCTCATAAAAATCCATCGATTGCCTTGAATATCTGGTGTGCTACCACCCTTAGAATCATGGTTACGGTTCCATGAAAACTCAGGTACTACATCCTTATTATTGGCAGTGTCTATCTTCTCAGATCTTCAGGATAATTCCTTTTCTAGGTTCTTCCGGTAGTAGCATAACTGTCAGGACCCCGATCCTAAGTCACACCGATCTAGCTTGTAACACATCATACCAAAAGTGGCACTAAATTACATAGACACGCATCCATGACCTAGCAACGAACGTGTCGGACATCAACGTATGAACCCAAATCGTAGCAAGCTACATGGACTTAAAGGAACAACGCGTGACATTTCCCCTAAGGGACAGACACAGGAATGAAGAAGGACACATGTCGGCCAGCCTACGTGTTCCGGAGCAGTAGCAAGCTACCAAGGCTCAGTGGAAGCACTAGGAGGCATTTCCCTGTAAGATAGGCTACCAAAGGTAAACAACTAGGTGTCAGATCCCACACATATCAAGCATTTCAAAACATACACACAATATGCTCAATATCTGCAAATACAACATTGCATCACAACAGAACTCTATGACTCAAAGTACTTTATTTAAGAGGCTCCTAAGAGCCATACATAACATATCCATATAGATAGGGGTCACATGACCCAAGACTCAAGCCATACAAGAATACAAGCACAAGCGGAAGCTAACATGTCTGAGTACAGTCAACTTGGAAATAAAATAGGCTTGGTGTAGCCTGACTATCTACAAGGCCCTTCACAAGCTCAGGATCACCGTTCGGGTGGCAAGCTACTCGTCAACGTCAACGTCTATGTAGAACCCATCACAAGGGGCAGGGTTCTCCTCTGCAACAGTTATTAAGCAAACATGAGTACAAAGGTACTCAACAAGACTTAAAACAAGACCTATCATACATGCAACATTATCAACAAGGGTAGTGGAGTTCATAGCAGCAAGCCAACTTTGACTCTTGGCTAACCTATACTACAACTCTCAGCAGATTGCAAGATGAGACTATGCACACGAGTCCTCTACTCACCACAACAATACACTACCGTGGATCCTCTTCCGTCAACCTACGGAAGGTCCATCCACGGCACTCACACTTGTCTTGAGACTTTTAGAAGTAACCATCAACTTGTCTATGAACTGTATAAGCAACCAAGTGGTCCATAACCGTGAACAACTGCTATTCGAATAGATTAGTAACCCTACAGGGGTGTACTTCTTCACACACGCTTCCACCACTTAATGCCGTTTACACGACATGTACTCGGCAACCTTCAAGCGGAAGCCCAGCGAGGGTGTCGGCCATGACCTGACTAACCACACAAGTCCCTAGTCCAAGTTTATCGCCTATTTGGGTCCCATCCATGGGGAGATCCGGCCGGGGTGTCGCTCACGGCCCCAAACGGTGTGTACAGGGTTCCCGAGTCACCAAACGGGCGACCAGTACATCGTGCCACGTACCTGCCGCATCACAGTCTACCCCGAGGGTCAGCGTTGCGCACGACCACTAGTGAACTACAAAGACCAGAAACTAGTTGCAACTCCTGGACAGAGGACAAGGCGGTTAATAAGTCGAGAGGGTCCATTGGTTTCGGGCCCAATGCATGGTAGTAGCTGAATCTTGAATCACACATACAGGTCTCAAGTCCTAAGGACGGTTCCAACGAAACAACCCACCATGTACTCCTACATGGCCTTTCATCGATAACTTTACCAAGCATGTTCCACACTTCACTCTCTTTACCGGGCATGATCATTTCACTCTGATCCATCACCCAGATGAACCAGACCTGACACAACTCTAAGGATAGCAGGCAACATAAACAAATAGCATGGTAGAACACACATCACATGGATCAATCAACTTCTACACATGCTAGTGGGTTTCAACCATTTACTGTGGCCATGATAGGTCATGCAAAGGAATAGGGTTCAACTACCGCAGCAAGTAGTAGTTCACACGATGTTGCCTTAATGCAGTAAAAGAGAGCAGGAGCGAGAAGATGGTTTTGTATCGGAATGATCAAAGGGTTGCTTGCCTGACAGATTGGTTGTCGGGTACTGCTCTTTAGTTGGATACACAGATGTATCCTCGGGAGTAGGACCTACCACGGAGAACACCGACGATACAATCAATATACAAACAAATGCAACAATATGATGCATGCTCATGACATGGCAAGATGAATGTGTTTTGGGCTAATGCAACTATAAACAGAAGGGTTTGAGCTCATTTGAATCAAAGATTCAAATTTATTGTCAAACTATTAATATTTAATTTTCATTATCAAGTTTTGATATGAACAGCAAGGTTAACTTGCTTAAACATGCATGAAACCAGCACCAATGGAAAGATTGGATTTTTCTGATCAATTTTCATATATAAAACTTTTCCAGCTGAGCTACTTTTGAATTCATATGATATTTTGAAGTTTAAAGCATTTTCTAGATTTTCCTGAATTGTTTTAAATCAAATAATTCCAGAAAAGCCTTTACTGCGTTAGCATGACATCATGCTGACGTCAACAGGTCCATAGACCTGGTCCAGGTCAAACCTGGCAGTGGGTCCCGCGTGTCAGTGTCATTAACTTAACTAATTAAACATTAGTGCTAATCCTAACTTAATTAGCCGGTTGGGCCAACTTGTCATTGACCCCAGGGGGTCAAACTGGGCCCCTCTACCTCGACTTCACCGTAAATTTCAGAGCCATCGGAAGTGAAATTCTCCCCCAATTTTACAGGGCGATGAGGGTGGGGCGATAGGGCGATAGGGCGATAGGGGGGCGCCGTGGTGGCCATGGGAGATCGGCCGGCGCTTCCGCTCGGCGGCGGGAGCAGGTTCTGGGCTCTCGCGGCCTCGGACTCTGACGACTCCGACGTGGACGACGCCATTGGCGGCCGATCTGCAGTTTCGTCCCCAACCCCGAGTGACAAAGTGTGCGAAGTTCTTGGGGCTGGGTATTCGGAGGATGAGGTTGCTGCATTCGTGGATGGCATAGTGCCCGTTGAAGATCGTGCGTGGGATGGGCTGGCCAAGACGGACAAGGCGGAGGTTCTCCGGCGAGTCGTTCATCGCCGGACGGCGCCGACGGCGCTCCGACCTTGGAAGGGTCCTTTACCTAAGGTGCATCTTCCATCCCTTACGTTCGGAGACTTTCTTGGGTCTTGGAAAGTGGTCAAGAGTCGCCGGAAGAAGAGTCAGCCGCCGGCGGCGGCGTTACCTGCGCGATCTCCGAGCGAGATTAGCGACAGGAGGAAGTTTCGGTTGTTTGAACTCCTGGGCCAAGATGGGCCGAGTCGGGAGTCTTTGGGCTTGGAGGTTGGAGGGACTGGGCAAGTGGCCCACGTACAGATCCAAGGGGATCGAGTACAAGTCCCACCCGTCGAGAATTTTGGGCGATCGGTGTCTAGGGCTGGCCGAAGCTGGAGGCCGTCGCTTGCTGCGCTCGGTGCGGGAAGGGCACGGCGGGTTGCTTCGGCGTTCGCTCCTCCAGTACTTGTCGCCGGTGGATCCAGCATGGCTGGTAGAGGTCAGCAGCTTCCTGCCCAACGGGCTGCGGCCGCGCCTGGGTCTGATCTCCAGGTTGCCGCGCAGGACAACCAGGCTGGTGGGCGTGGCGGGGCTGGTGTGCCCGGGAGAGGAGGTTCCCAGGCTGGAGTGCGGCCGGGCTTCGGCAATGGTGGCCGGGGCAGAGCTCCTTTCGTCGGGCGTGGTGGCGCTCATGGCGGTGGACGGGGCGGGTTCTCTTCTAACGAGAATTTTCATAACAATGGTGGGAGATTCAACCGGTATGGCCCCTGGGGAGATGACGGATATAACGCTTACGGTGACGGGCAGCACCGTGGCTCCTCTTCAGGCAGTGGCCATGGCTCTGGATGGGACAATGGTTATGATCAGGGGCGTGGCTTTCAAGGACCACCTGGCGCTTTCGTCGAGGGGGTGGCCGGTCCTATTAATCGCCATCAACGTGGAGCTCATCGAGGGTTTCGTGGTGGGAGAGGAGGAGGGCGCCGCCCACCTCCACCGAAGCCTTCTGCTTTGCCTTTGGATGAGGCCGTGACTGCTCCAGTGGTGCCTCTCGAGACTGAGCAGGCGCCTCCTCTAGTGCTCCCTCAAGTGGCGGTGGACACTGTCCGGGCACTGGCTGCGGTTAGCGTTCCAGACGCGAAGGGGACCGATGGTGGTGTTGTCAAGGTCGTGGATAAACGTAATGGTGATAAGTTATCAAAGTGGGCTATTAAGAAGAAGAAGCTGCCCTGTTATAGATGTGGCGAGACCGGTCATTTTGTGGCAGAGTGCACCACGGAGCTTTGTGTCTATTGTTGTAGATCTTAGCATACCTTTAGTAACTGTCCTTTGCTTGTTGGTCCTAAACCGGTATGTACCCTCTATGGTGTGTGCTGTCAGGAACTGATGTTCTTTGAGTCACCAGATATGGCACCTTCAGTCCAGGTGCATGATAGCTCTTTTCCAGCGATAGTCAAGGTTGCTAATGGGTGTCTGACAGAGGCTCAGATAGTGCGACAGTTACAGGATCTAGTTCCAGGTAATCACCAGTGGGACCTTGTAAAGTTGGAGGACCAGACTTACAAGGTTGACTTCCCCACTAAGAAGGATCAACTATATATGCTCAAGTGGGGTATGTGCAGATTTCCTAGTACCAGTATTTACCTTACTTTCGATGAGTGGAAGGAGGCAGATCCAGTGGGAACTCCGTTGGAGAAGGTTTGGGTACGTTTTTTTGGAGCGCCGCGTCAATTCATTAATAATTTTCTGATTGCTTGGAGCTTGGGCTCTCTTATTGGGAAGACTGAGGAAGTGGATATGCCTTTCACTCGGTCTCATGGTGCGGCGAGATTGCTGGTCAGTGTAGTCAGTGTGGAGTATGTACCAGATGTGGTCAAGTGGACTCATGCTGGAGTTACATATGTGCTTGAACTTGAGATTGAGGATACACCAATTACTCAGGGGAACGAGGGAGAAGACATAGTGGATATGGACACGACAGAGGGTGACGGAGGTGCTGGTAGCCAGAATAAGAGGCCTGAGAGCTCGCAGCAGGAGTTGCCTAAGGGGACGCAACCTCAGTCCAACACGATGACTACGATGGCTTCAGGGCCAGCTAGTTCCTCGACCCCTGCAAAATCTCTTCGGATTGGGTCTTTTGAGTTGCATTCGGCGCCAAGCCGCCTATGGAGTGCTAGGGTGGAGTCGGATAATCCGGTGGAGTCTGAGCTACCGCCGTTATTTTGTCTCGTTGGCTGTGAGGGACAGGCTGCGGTTCCTAGTGTGGTGGATTCGCCTCTCAGGTCAGAGGGGGGCGATGGATGCGAGCCTGGGGAGGCGACCCCTGGCCTAACTTCTGTGGAGCTGGGGGGTGTGCAGGAGGATGTTGATGCCTTTCTCCTCAGACCTCCGGTGGTCCAAACAGCCCTCGTGTCGGAGCGGGAGGTGGCGCTACTCGATGTGATTCAGGAACCCCCTGGTGTGGGGGGAAGTGGTGGCGCCCACTAGTCCAGGTGCGACTGAGCTGATGATGCAGGTTTCGGCGCAGGATGGAGCTGCGACTTTGAGCCCGGTGGGAGGTAGGGCAGGCGGCCTTACTCCTAGTGGGATGTCTCGTGACGATGTCATTGCTTTTGGTGGGATTCCGGACCCAGTTTCTGCAGGGCGGCGGATGAGCTGTCGCTTACAGGACATACCGAATGTTGATGATATACAGCTTCGATGCGCCAAGCGGGCGACCAAGCTGCATGATATTCAGACCACCACCGGTATGTCAGTTAATACTTCCAATTCTATTCTGCACTTTTCTTCAGATGATATTATTAATAATGCCACTCAACTGGGGGTCTCGTTGGGTAGGAATGGCAAAGAGGTAGCTAACTCCGTTAATGATATTATGGATCTGGAGGCAGACCTGGCTATAGAAATTCTTAGAAACTTAGCAGCTATCCAACCTTTGAATGACTCTGAGGTAGCTAACCTAGGTATAAGCGCTCTTGGGAGCCTCTGTGTGGACCTTGATCCTACCCGCTTGCAGACGGAGGAGGAGGACTCCCTGTCCCCAGGACTTATTAGTGGGGTTTCGGCCCTGGAGGAAGCGAGTGGAGAGGTCGGCACTGACGATGAGACTGTGAACAACAATAAGCCGAAACGCAAGTGGATGCGTAAGATTTACCCAACTTCGGCTGTGCGTAGGAGCGCTAGAATTCGGACTACTAAAAAATTTCATGATGAAAAATGAGAGGCATCTTCTGGAATAGCAGAGGTCTTAAAGACTTGGCTAAAAAAAGGTTCCTTGCAGATGCGTCGATTGAATATAAACTCGATTTCATAGCTATTTCTGAGACTGGGCGGGACAACTTTACTCCATAGTTTCTCAGTACCCTTTCGGGAGGGGTGGAGTTTGATTGGCATTGCCTACCACCAAGAGGAAGATCCGGTGGGATTTTACTTGGGGTTAAATGCGAATCCTTGGAAGTGAGAAGCGTCGTCATGGGCGACTTTGCAGTTAAATTTAGAGTTCGGTCAAAGGTGGACGGTTTCGATTGGGCGCTAGTGGAGGTATATGGGGCCGCCCAGCCAGAGCTAAAACCGGACTTTCTGGCGGATTTAGTTCACATTTGTGGGAACGAGAGTCTACCTATCCTGGTTGGAGGCGATTTTAATATTATTCATCGGCGAGACGAAAAAAATAACGATAACTTTGACGGCAGATGGCCATTTTTGTTTAACGCTATCATAGAAAGCTTGGACCTTCGCGAGATTGAGTTATCGGGTAGGAAATTCACTTGGGCCAATAATCTCCCTATTCCGACTTTTGAGAAGTTGGATCGGGTTCTTGCGAGCGTCGATTGGGAACAGAAGTTCCCACTAGTGACGGTGCAAGCATCTCGCGCGAAATCTCGGATCACACCCCATTACTAGTTGATTCGGGGGAAGCAACGAATTTTGGTAATAGACGTCCTTTCTCTTTTGAAACGGCGTGGTTCGAGCGGCTCGAGAATGGGCGAAAGATGTCGGAGGATGATCCAACATCGAACGCTGGCAAAATAAGGTTAGGCACCTCAAACGGTACCTCAGGGGGTGGGCTAAGCATAATGAAGGGATCTATAAGGTAGAGAAGGAGAAGCTTATTCTTCTGACCAAAAATCTAGATATCAAAGCAGAGCATTCTATCTTAGATGCCAATGAGTTGGAAACTAAAAGAGTGGCAGAGTTAAAACTTAAAGAGTTGCTTCGTGAGGAGGAATTGAAGTGGGCTCTGCGGGCTAAAGTGCGTAAGATCGTCGAGGGAGACGATAACACCCAGTTCTTTCACATGATTGCGAATGGCAAACATCGAAAGAAGAAAATATTCCAACTAGAACAAGATGAAGGCACGATAGTGGGTCAGGAGAATCTTAAGACCTACATCACGAATTACTATAAACAATTGTTCGGGCCTCTGGACGATAACTTTGTTTCTTTGGATGAATCGCGGATTCACGATGTGCCGCAGCTAGTAAACGAGGAGAACGAGATATTGACGGCCCCTTTCTCGGAAAAGGAGGTTTTCGATGCAATATCCCAAATGAAAAATGGTAAAGCTCCGGGTCCGGATGGCTTCCCAGCGGAGTTTTATAAAAAATGCTGGCATATCATTAAGGGGGACTTGCTTCCGATGTTCCAGGATTTCTTTTTGGGGCAATTGCAAGTATTTCACCTGAATTATGGCACGATTACGTTGCTACCCAAGAAAACAGAGGCTGTTAGAATTGAGCAATTCAGGCCAATCTGTGTGCTGAATGTTAGTTTCAAGATTTTCACAAAAGTTGGGACGAACAGGCTGACGCAAATTGCACATTCAGTGGTGCATCCGTCTCAGTCTGCTTTCATGCCAGACAGAAATATTTTGGATGGAGTAGTGGTACTTCATGAAACTTTACATGAACTTCATACAAAAAAACTTGACGGGGTGGTTTTTAAGGTGGATTTCGAAAAGGCGTATGAGAAGGTGAAATGGCCTTTCTTGCAGCAGGCGCTGCGAATGAAAGGTTTTGATCAATCTTGGAGAGAGCAGATTGCTTCGTTAACACAACAGGGGAGTGTTGGTATTAGAGTCAATGATGATATTGGGAATTATTTTCAAACTCACAAAGGTTTGCGACAAGGAGATCCGATGTCGCCAATCTTATTCAATATTGTCATTGACATGTTGGCAATTCTCATAGGAAGGGCGAAGGAGGCGGGTCAGGTAGGAAGCCTGGTTCCTCATTTAGTGGACGGAGGGGTTTCCATCCTGCAGTACGCAGATGATACCATCCTATTCATGGAGCATGATCTGGCGAAAGCTAGGAACATGAAACTAGTGTTATGCTTGTTTGAACAATTGTCAGGCTTAAAAATTAATTTTCATAAGAGTGAAGTGATCTGCTTTGGGAGAGCTAAAGAAGAACAACAAGCTTATAAAGAGCTGTTTAGCTGTGATTAGGGGTCATTGCCATTCACCTATCTGGGCATTCCAATTCACCACCGAAAGCTCACAAACAAAGAATGGAAAATTATTGAAGATCGGTTTGAAAAAAAACTAAGCTGCTGGAAGGGTAAGCTTATGTCATATGGAGGACGATTAATTCTTATTAATTCGGTCCTAACCAGTATGCCTATGTTTCTACTGTCCTTCTTCAAAGTTCCGGTTGGAGTTCGGAAAAGGCTCGATTTTTACCGGTCTAGGTTCTTTTGGCAGAGCGATGAATCCAAAAGGAAATATCGGCTCACTAAGTGGGATATTATTTGCAGACCGCAAGACCAAGGCGGTCTAGGTATTGAAAACTTAGAGGTGAAGAATCGAGGCTTACTCAGTAAGTGGTTGTTCAAGTTATCTGGTGAGACAGAGGCAACATGGGCACAGATTCTTCGCAATGAGTACCTTCAATCAAAAACTTTGTCCCAGGTAACGGTACGCCCGAATGATTCACCCTTTTGGAAGGGACTGATGAGAGTAAAAGCAACATTTTTCAATAGAGTTAAATTCATTGTTGGAGATGGCACTTCCATTAGATTTTGGGAAGATACATGGCTAGGGGAGACGCCTCAGGCACTTCAATACCCTTCACTCTATAATATTGTTCAACGGAGAGATGCTTACGTTGCTACAATATTAAATACTATTCCGCTTAATATCCAGTTCCGAAGAAATTTAGTGGGACATCGGTGGGAAGCTTGGTTACATTTAGTGAGGCGACTGATGGAGGTCCAACTTTCCCAAGATCCAGACCAGCTGAGATGGAAACTAACTAATAATGGGGTTTTCTCAGTGAAATCCATGTATCTGGATATTATTAACACTAGTGTGCTTCCTAGCTCCAAGCACGTTTGTAAAGTTAAGGTACCTCTAAAAATCAAAGTGTTTATGTGGTTCGTTCATAAACAAGTCATTCTAACAAAAGATAATTTGTCCAGAAGGAATTGGTCAGGGTCTAAAAGATGTAGTTTCTGTGATCACGACGAGTCTATTAGACACATTTTCCTTGAGTGCCCTTTGGCCAAAATCTTATGGAGGTCGATTCAAATTGCCTTCAATATTAATCCCCCCACTTCGATTAATATGATATTTGGGACATGGTTACAAGGGATTGATACGGTAACAGCAAAACATATCCGAGTGGGAGTATGTGCTTTACTTTGGGCAATTTGGAGTTGCAGAAATGATTTGGTCTTTAACAGAACAACAAACATTCATTTTTTGCAGGTTATCTTCAGAGCCACTACTCTTATCTGTATGTGGTCGCTACTCACTCCGACGGAGGCCAGGGAGCTTCTGGTTACTGCGTCTATCCGTTGGGAGATGGTAGCTCGGGATATCTATAACCGGTTTGGATGGCGGTCATGTAACAGGATAGGTGTTTAGTAGCTTATCTATCTTTTGCCTGCCGGCTGTGGCGGTCCTACCTTTTTGTATTCGTAACTTTTGTAAGACCTTTGTTGGATTGCTTTTCGTCTAATAAATATGGTCGTATGCATCATTTTGATGCAGAGGCCGGAGCTCAAGCTCCTTTTCTAAAAAAAACCTGTGGTCAAAGGGGGTCAAACAGGCCGGCGTTTGGCCGCTGGCGAAGCCAGACGCGGCGGTGCGGTGCGGGATTTGTGCTTTGGCAACCAAAGCGGCGGTGGAGCACATCTATGTGATGCGGGGAGTGTGCCGCATCCAGTGGTGGTGGTGGTTGGCCTCGGGGTCGCCGGAAAAGGCGCCGACGACGACCTTGGCGGCTGCCGGAGCTCAGGTGAGCTCGGGCTCGTCGCTAGGAGGCACGGAGAGGCTCGTGGAGAGGTGCGTCAGGCTCCTAGGGGTGCGTGGAGCTGATGGACATGGTGGTGCGGCCGTTGGGTTGCCGGAGCCTCATCGGCGACGAGCTCCGCGGCGGCGCGTGCGAGTGAGCTTCGTGCAGTCGTTACAGAGCTCAAGAGGGAGAACGGCGAGGATGGGGAGGTGGCCGAGCTCACGGTGGTTGCGGCGGAGGTGACGGTGAGGTCGGCGGCGGTCTGCTGCGACGGTGAGGTCGGCGGCGGTCTGCTGCGACGGTGAGGTCGCCGGCGATCTCGACGGCCGAACGGGGGAGAAGTCGGCGGAGAAGGCGCGTTAGGGCTTTCGGCAATGCGTGGCTCGACGCAGAGCTTCAGCGCGAGGAGACGGAGCTCGGGGACACGACGGCGAGGCGAGGGGAACTCGATGGCTGCGGCTACGGCGGCAGAACGACGGCGGCAGTGTCGGCCATGCGAGGGGAGGGCAAGGGAGAGAGGCAGGGGGAAACTGGGGTGTCGTGGCGGTCTGGGCGACGACGTGGAGGTCGTCGAGGCGTCTCGAGGCGGCGGCCAGGCAGCAAGCAGCTGCCGTGGTGGCGCGCGGCCGTGCGCTGGCATCGCCTGCCTGCCTGGCTGGCCGAAGCAGTTGGCTGGCTTGGGCCAGCACAGTGCTGGGCCGCCAGGTGGGCCGGCTTGTCCACGTAAGTGGGCTGTGCCTTCTCTCTCTCTTTTCTAATTTTTTTTCTGTTTTGTTTCTTTTTCAACTTTGTTGAATTAATAAAAATGCTAGAACATTTTTATAAATCATAAAACTACTCATGCCCATTGTATATAATATGAACAACATGGAACATTTTGGTTTATGATTATTTGGGCACCTAAAATATTTTATAGCATTTAAATGCCCAAATGCAAATACAATATGAATTAATCCAGTGACCTTTGGATGTCCTAGAAAATTGTGCACCATTTTTGTCAGAGGTTTAAAACCAAGGCAAAGATGATGAACATTTTAAGGGCATTTTGGGTACATTGAAAAAGATTTTATTAAACCCTAGTTGTTAGAAGAGGGAGGTGCTGGGGTTTCTGTCATTCCCATTTCAAGTTTCTGCAAAAACTAAACATGATGCACACTCTAGCTAGTCCTAATGCATGCACTGACTAGGGATGTGACAATAACCTTTTTCCTCAATGCTTGTTTCCTTTTTTTTCTTGGTAAGGTTCTTCGGAGACTGGTTCTCCTTAGCTTGCGGGTCTGGCGCCAATACTAAAAAACTATCGATATCTCGTGGTGGTCATCGAACAATTTGACGGGGTCCCTGCAGAAAAAGGTTCTGGGCTTCGTTCTCACCGTATGACCTACGGTTGGCAGCAAGTGCCTTATACAAGGGAAAATTGTCATACCATTGTAAGGTTCAAACAAGGTTTTGATATCGTCATCTCCCTACTATGGGTAAGTCACTCGGATTTACCATCCCATATCACAGAGGCGAATAATAAGAGAAAGTGGGCATGGTGATCAATACATTCCGCACCCAAATCATTACCTTGTATATGGTTTAGTGAATCTCGCATTCTAACACTCGGTCATCCTCACAAGAATTGGAGAATTAGTCTTGTCAACGAACTGAGTTCGGATATAACCATTACTTATGCAAGCTGAACAAAACATATATCGTTCTTCACAACTCACGGGTTTTTCGTATCCTCCTAAGAAACGTCTGCTGATCAAATCACAGCTTCCTCTGAAATTTCTTCTTCCACGGATTACTTGATCCTTATTAATTCCTGGGCATGTGGGTTATGGGTGCACTTCAACACATGTATAGCTTTAACTCATCATGGGGTTACAATTGTTCCAAATTCCCAACATTATACCTCCGTTATATCCAATAGTACTTCATCCCTTCATTTTCTTGGGGTATCCCACATATCGAGATAAAACTCATACTTATTTTGTCAAAAGTCCACTCCGTGGAATTTCATTATCCTTTCTAGGGGTCCAGTGTCCTTGTAATGCCCAAGATGCGACTATATCTCCTACGTGTCGAGGCACGACTTAGAGACATAAGCGCATTCTGGAATGATCGCAAGCGTGGTATCTTCGCACAACTCATGTAAAAGAACAGGGATGAAAGAGTAAAATAGCTGGCTTACACTCACCACGTCACACAATGAATACAGTAGCACACATTCATCCAAATAACACAAGGTCCGACTACGGACAAAATCCAAATGAGAAAATATACCACAAACACAAGTCGTGATCACCCCTAGTAGGAACCACTACTGATCGTCGGGATACGTAACGTAGAAATGACCACGCTCTTCATCGAACTCCCAATGAAGTTCTAATCCATCTCCTACATTGTACTCGTCTATACTTGCATCTGGTGTGTGTGGTAATCTGTGAGTCACAAGGACTCAACAATCCCATTCCCGGGTATCAAAACTAACAAAGCCTTTAGGTGTGGAGAGGTAATAAGGTGTTTGCAGCAAGCACTAAGCAATTAGCTTACGAGTTCAGAGCGAGATGAGAATATGTAGCAACGGTCGCCAAGTTGATCACGAAGTGATCCTAGCTACTCACGTTCAAGCATAACCCCACTGCGTTCACTTTCTGAAACCCCTTCGAAAAGAGACCATCATGGTACTCACACAGGTAGTGTATTCTTAAGGATATGGTGTCAAGTTATCTACAACCGGATATTAACAAATTCCCATCTGCCACATAACCGCTGGCACGACTATTGGAAGTTCTGCAGGGTTTTGAAAGTTCAAAACCTTGCAGGGGTGTCCCAACTTAGCCCATCACAAGCTCATGATCTACGGAGTCGCAACTCCAAGGTGGGAAGACCCGAGTATTCTCGATATCCCGTGCTCAAGATATTTCGACAAAGGTAAAACTAATCCAGCAAAGCCTCCCGACGTGTCGTCACCCTGATAAGAGCCACACGTTTCTCGTCTCAAGCCACAATCGGATTGTCCAAACTTCCGGTAGGCCAAAATACCAGAGTTGCCCCTGGCGGCCACCGGAAGTTGACAGGTTTGGACCAACACTCATGAGGAGCACTGGCCCAGGGTTTGATTAAGAACTCGGGTTTATAACTCCCTATGCAAGTTTTTAGTTATTAGGCGAATGGTAAAACCAAGGTTGGACCTTGCTGGAAAAGCTTTAAGCAATGCGAATTATCGAGGGGGGGCCCATAAACCCCAACCGTGTTAGGAACGCAAAATCAAGGAACATAACACCAGTTTATCGAGTCCTAAGGTGGCATGACTGGAACAAAACACCAAGTAGAAGGCCAAGCCTTTCACCCATTACCAATATATATGTGCATTAATATTATTAAGATATATATTGTGTTATCCCAATAAACAAGTCCAAACGTGGAGCAATCTTCAAACATCACCTACAACTACCAACGCTATAAGAGGGACTGAGCAAAAGCGTACTTAGCCAATCAACGGTTTGCTAGGAACGCGGTTAGAGTGTTTCATGGAAACAATAGGAGGCTCACCAAACAGGAATAGGCATCGAGGCATAGCAAAAGAGCGAGACAACTAGCAAGGGAAAGATAGAGGTGATATCGGGGAACAGTCATCTTGTCTGTTAAGTCCATGGAGGGATGGTAAGATGGCTCCTCAAACTCGGTCTTGATAAGATCCTTGAACTCGGTATCGGCTCCCGGCTCTACCCAACACAAGAGCACAACAATGGTACAAGATCAATCACGGTGCAATCCACAATCATCATGATGCAAGACATGACATGGGATGCAATTATAATGTGCGTATGCATGAGGATGCTCTCGATCCTAAAGGTGAAGATGACGGAAATGGCTTTATCTTGGGTAACCAAGCAAGCCACTGGATAGATTGAAAGATTTCGGTCGAAGACGATATAAAGATCATGGAAAATGGATGCACAGTTTTCAAATGACAAGCAAAACTCTACACGATGCAATCTGCCAAAAACAGCAAGTTGCCCACTAAGTGACCAAGTTTAAGTATACTACAACACTCCAACAAGCAAGCAAAATGCATGGCAATAACATACATAACATGCTCTTCAAAAATAACCACATGGATACTTCTACAACATTATAGAACATGTCACAAACAGCATGGCAAAAGTGCAAAAGTTTATCTAGACTTGGTGAAATCTGGGCATGGCATCAACAATGATAAGTAGGCATGTTTGCAAGCTTGTACAACTCATCTCAAAGCATAGCATGGCATGTGAATGTAACTAACAGCAAGAAGACATGTTTGTGAAGCTACTCATGGAAAGAACATGGTCATAGGACGCATATAACACTAGCCATTGACATGGCAAAACTGACCTTGCTGATAACAGGTTGACAGAAACATTTTATAGCAACTTGAGAGCATGAAAAGAACAAGCTACAACAAACTATCATGGCAAACAAGAGCATGGATAGCTAGAGAATAACATATACATCAAGGAACACCCATTGGACAACTCTAACCATGCACAAAAAAGACAGTGGCATCATGCAAACATGGCATAAAAATTAACAGATTCAGCCTTAGCAGAAATTTAACATCACGATGGCATGTTAACAAGATTGATGCATTAATCTCAAGACATATCATGGCATAGAAATAAATCTATCATGTAGAGCACATTCCAATGAGCAAAAACCATGTTGACACCTAGTTCATATGACACATGGATTACTTCACACGAACAAGACAAAACATCATCTCATAACAATTTTAGAAACTTATTAGCCACATGCACTTTTGCAACAAGGTTAAACATGGCATAACGCAACCTATCATGCATGAAAATGCATCTAACATGAAGAGCATCACGAGGCGAACATTTGGACGTATCATACACTCCATTTGGACCAACATGCACCAAGTTGTGACCTCACGAACATGCCAATAAAATGTTAACAGACAACTAGTGCTGAAACAGTAACATCATGAAGCAGTCTTGCAACGAGGATTAAGACATCTAGATGAACCCTATCATGCATGAAACTGATGCTAACATGTAGAGCACTCCGAGACGAACATTTTGATATATCATGCAAGCAAAACGGAGCACCGAGCACAAAGTAACCACATGATGAAGGAGGCATGAAAATTAAATGGATCAAGGACTTAGTGAAATATACCCCCTCCGAAAAATTCTACGAGACGGGACTAAGCGGGACGAAGGGATCCGGGCACGGGGAGGTGCGTTTGGATCGGTGGTGTGGTGGATCTGGTCCACCTGACCGGAGCGGGCTCGGCGGCTCGCCGGAGTTGGCGACGCTGGCGAGGAGACGATGAGAGGCGGAGGCAGCGGGGTGGTCCGGACCGGCGGAGGGGGTGGCCAGCCAGCATGGAGGCGCGGGGCGGCGGAGAAGCTCTGGGCGGCGGCGAGCTTGGCGCCGGCGGCGGAGCTGATGGCGGCGCCACGGCGGACTGTGAGCTGGCGACAGGGTCGGCGAGGAGCCGCGCGGCGGCCGAAGCTGGCGCGGTGGCGGCGGATGTCTGGCGCGGCGGCGGTGGATGCACGCCGGCGGGATGTGCGGCCGAGGCGGCGAGGCGCGGGGTCGCTGGGGCGTGGCGGCGCTCGAGCCGCGGGAGGCG
Source organism: Secale cereale (assembly GCA_902687465.1). Taxonomy (NCBI): domain Eukaryota; kingdom Viridiplantae; phylum Streptophyta; class Magnoliopsida; order Poales; family Poaceae; genus Secale; species Secale cereale. Next base: position 403,773,979 of record LR738715.1, read on the forward strand.
GGCGGAGCGGGCGGGCGACAGCGGACGGTGGTTGGGCCGGGCGGGCCCCGCCTGCGCCCGGCGGGCCGCGGTGCGGTGGAGTGGGAGGTGGGATCTGGCGCGATGATGTGTGGGATTCTGATTGGCTGACGGGGCGGCGGTGGACGTGTCCGGCGCCTGCGGACGCGTCCAGCTGCGGGAGGAGGAAGAGAGCTAAGGTTTTTGCCCGAAATTTCGGGGGATGGGGCTGTTTTATAGGTAGAGGGAGCTAGGAGTGTCCAAATGGGGTGCGGTTTTTGCCCACACAATCACGATCCAATGGCCGAGAGGATGGAGGTGGTTGTGCTAGGCTTGTGGGCTGTTGTGGAGGGGTGCTAGGACAAAAGAGATAGGGGTTTTTGGCCCACGTGGTTAACTGTTGGAGTATCAAACGACCTCCAAACGAGACGAAACTTGACAGGCGGTATACCGGTGATATACCAAGACCACTTGACAACTCTCGGCCCATTCCGAGGATGTTTTCAACACACTCATGAAACAAAGGCTTGAGAGGTGCGACGGGCACGTGTGTGAGTGTTGGAACTCGAAACGGACAACGGAGACGATTGAGACGATGCAACTACACACGGATGCAACTGCGACTATGCCAATGCAATGCACATAATGAAAATGACATGGTGACATGCAACACACGCACAAGGAAAAAACGATGAAACCCGAAATGAAGGAAGAGCCCAGAATTGAATTGATTAAGTGAACGATGCATATATTGACATATTGGGAATTGTTACATCTAGGGCGTTACAAACTCTCCTGCACTACAAAAAGATCTCGTCCCGAGATCAAGGACTGAAAGAAAGCGGGATAGTTGGAACGGAGATGATCTTATCGTTCCCATGTAGCTTCTCAATCGGTATGGTGTGACCACTTCACTTTCAAGAACTTGATGGACTTGTTGCGGGTCTTGCGCTCTGTTTCTTCAAGGATAGCAACGGGGTGCTCACGATAAGAGAAGTCTTGCTGAATATCAATCTCTTCGAAAGGAATGGTGCGTTCAGGCGTCTTGAAGCACTTGCGGAGTTGTGACACGTGAAACACATCGTGCACATTTGCAAAGTTGGAGGGAAGCTCGAGTTGGTGGCTAGATCGCCTCTCTTGCCAATTATCTTCAAAGGACCAACGTATCTTGGAGCAAGCTTGCCCTTGATACCGCACCTCCGAGTGACCTTCATGGAAGAAACACGGAGATAGACATGATCACCAATGTCGAAAGCCAAATCACGATGCTTGCCGCCATAGTAGCTCTTCTAGCGCGATTGCGCAGCCTTGAGATTCTCACGTATGACTTTGCACATTTCTTCGGCCTCTGAGATCAAATTATTTCCAAGGAGTTGATGTTCACCAGTCTCGGACCCGTTGAGAGGGGTACGGCACTTTCTGCCATAGAGAATTTCAAACGGTTCTTTTCCTGCACTTGCTTGGAAGCTGTTGTTGTAGGAGAATTCGACAAATGGAAGGCAATCTTCTCAATTCATACCGAAGGAGATGACACATGCCCTGAGCATATCTTCAAGAATTTGGTTCACTCTTTTCACTTGACCACTAGTCTGAGGGTGAAAAGCTGTGCTGAAGTGAATCTTGGTACCCATAGCTGACTGGAAGGAATCCCAGAATTCGGAAGTGAACAAGCTTCTACGATCTAAGGAGATTACTTGAGGGATACCATGCAAAGAGACAATTCTAGAGGTATACAGCTCTGCCAGTTGTGCTGTGTTGATGGATTTTTTAACTGGAAGGAAATGAGCCACTTTAGAGAGCTTGTCAATCACCACAAAGATAGCATCATTTCCTCGCTTGGACTTGGGAAAACCGGTGACGAAATCCATCTCAATGTGATTGAATTTCCACTCGAGAATAGGTAGAGGTTGAAGGAGTCCGACTGGACGTTGATGCTCCGCCTTCACTCTTTTGCAGACATCACACTCGTTCACGAATTGAGCAATTTCTCTTTTCATGTGAGTCCACCAATAGGATTGCTTGAGGTCATGGTACATCTTGGAGCTTCCTGGATGTATCGAGAGGAGTCAGTCATGTGCTTCGTTCATTATGAGCTTTCTGAGATCACCTTTGGAAACCACAATTCTGTCCTCAAAGAACAAAGTGTCTCTGTCATGAATGCGATAGCACTTGTACTTGGGAGTACCCTTAGCAATACCATGTTTCACCTAGCTCATATGACACATGGATTACTTCACACGAACAAGACAAAACATCATCTCATAACAATTTCAGAAACTTATCAGCCACATGCACATTTGCAACAAGGTTAAACATGGCATAATGCAACCTATCATACATGCAAATGCATCTATCTTGAAGGGAATCACAAGACAAACATTTGGACATATCATACACTCCATTTGGACCAACATGCACCAAGTTGTGACCTCGCGAACATGCCAACAAAATGTTAACAGGCAACTAGTGCTGAAACAGTAACATCACGAAGCAGTCATGCAACGAGGATTAATACATCTATATGAACCATATCATGCATGAAACTAATGCTAACATGTAGAGCACTTCGAGACGAACATTTTGATATACCATGCATGCAAAATGGAGCACCGAGCACAAAGTTACCACATGATGAAGGAGGCACGAAAATTAGACGGATCTGGGACTTAGTGAAATATACCCCTCCAAAAAAGTCAACGGGACGGGACGACGCGGGACAGAGGGATCCGGGCACGGGGAGGCGCGTTTGGATCGGTAGTGTGGTGGATCTGGTCCACTTGACCAGATCTGACCGGAGCGGGCCCGGCAGCTCGCCGGAGTTGGCGACGTCGGCGAGGAGACGACGGGAGACGGAGGCGGCAGGGTGTTCCGGACCGGCGGCGGGGGTGGCCGGCTGGCGTGGAGGCGCGGGGCGGCGATGAGCTTGGCGCCGTCGGCGGAGCTGATGGCGGCGCGGCGGCGGGTTGTGAGCTGGCGGCGGGGTCGACGAGGAGGCACCGACAAGGAGACGCACGGCGGCCGAATGTGGCCCGTCAGCGGCGGATGTCCGGCGCGGCGGCGGCGGATGCGCGCCGGCGGGACGTGCGGCAGAGGCGGCGAGGCGCGGGGTCGCCGGGGCGCGGCGGTGCTCGAGCCGCGGGAGGCGGGCAACGCAGGCGGGCCTCGCCTGGGCCCGGCGGGCCGCGGCGCGATGGAGCGGGAGGTGGGATCTGGCGTGATGATGTGTTGGATTCTGATTGGCCGAGGGGGCGGCGGTGGACGTGTCCAGCACCAGCGGATGCGTCCGGTTGCGGGAGGACGAAGAGAGCTAGGGTTTTTGCCCGAAATTTCGAGTGATGGGGCTGTTTTATAGGTAGAAGGAGCTAGGAGTGTCCAAATGGGGTGCGGTTTTCGCCCACACGATCACAATCCAATGACCGAGAGGATGGAGGTGGTTGTGCTGGGCTTGTGGGATGTTGTGGAGGGGTGCTGGGCCAAAAGAGATAGGGGTTTTCGGCCCACGTGGTTAACCGTTGGAGTAACAAATGACCTCCAAACGAGACAAAACTTGACAGGCGGTCTACCGGTGATATACCAAGGCCACTTGACAACTCTCGGCCCATTCTGAGGATGTTTTCAACGCACTCACCAAACAAAGGCTTGAGAGGTGCGACGGGCACGTGTGTGAGTGTCGGAACTCGAGACGGACAACAGAGACGATGCAACTGCACACGGATGCAAGTGTGATTATGCCAATGCAATGCACATAATGAAAATGACATGGTGGCATGCAACACACTCACAAGGCAAAAACGAAAAAACCTGAAATGAAGGAAGATCCCAGAATGGAATTGATTAGGTCAACGATGCATATATTGCCATATTGGGAATTGTTACATCCGAGGCATTACAGTCCTCACAGGGTACTCCTACCCTTGAAATGCACAAATTCTTCCATAGACCTATTCTCATATCCTCGAAAATGGTCAAAATCTTTGTTCATAGAGTATCAACTCATAAAATTAAACGTATGAAATCATGACACATGAACTTTATTGATTTCATGAATTTATTACAATCGCTGAGCACCCATTACATAATTCAACTCATCGAACCTATGAAAATAAAATTACTTTTTACTACTCTTATTATCCATATCGAAATATCAACTACTCAGCTCCAGCTTTCATCTGATCTGAACTTTCCCTAGCAAAATGTACCACTTCTTTGCAGCGAAAACAATTGACTTCCGACATGTGTGGGGGCTTCTTTGTGATTATGTAGGCTTCTTGGATTTTTTTTGCTTCTTCTCTAGACATTTATAAGTGTAATGACCTAAATCCTTGCACCTGTAACATGTGATATGACTCAGGTCCTTCTTTGTAGAAATCGGGTTGTTCTGGGGATACATTATGTTTCTCTTCCTGGATTTTTTCGTACCAATCACGACTTCTATTCCCCGTGGGTCATACTCTACTTCCATTGTCGGGAATTATACTAGATACTCTTTCGGGCAGTACTGAGAGATGTGTCCTTCTTCTCCACATGAATAGCATGACTTGGTGTAAATTTTAATTGGATCTTCTTCGGGTGTGTCCTCAAAATCTTCCTTCATCGCAGGTTCTTCTAAAATTTCCACGATGGCTTCTTTCATTGCTTGTTTCTTCTACTAGATAGTTCTTTGTACCATGGGGTAAATGTGACACTGAGCAGGGTAGTGGGTAGTCCCTTCACACAAGAAACAGGGTAGTTGGGCATTCTTCAGCTGGGTGACTTTCTTCACAATGAGGGCATTCATCCTTGTGCTCCTCCTGGGTGTGTCCTATCTCTCCAACACTCCTGTAGGAACAAGGTTTCTTCTTCGGGTTATCACAACGCTTTGAGATGGGGTTTTAACAGAGTCTTCTTGAATTCCTCCTAATTTTTTGCTGCATTACATCCTTGTATGGATTGATGCATTTTCGACCATGTTGCATCACTGTTTGTAAAGCACTGAAGAGCGTATTGAACCTCATACGTCCTTGCAATCAATCTTTTTCTGAAAACTGATCCTCAATGTTTTGTATCCATAGCTCTGCCTCCGGCTGGCTACAAAAGTAGGGGCCTTTATGTACCCCTTTACTTGTGCATGGGCAGTTGTAACCACACCTGCGGCCATGCTTGGCGGGGCAGAGGAAGGAAACGCACAAGACTGCCAAGGCAACACTTAAGCCAGAGGCATGAAGATCGGGGCAGAAGGTGGACCCCCCCCCCGGCAACACCCTTGCCGAGGTGGCCTACATAGTCCCGGCAAGAGTCTTGCCGGGGCTACTTTCCCAACACCAGCGAGGCCTCCACCCTTGGGTCCAGGAGCTCTGACACCATCAACAACGTGAAGACCAAGATTTAAGGGCGGCTGCGTGGTCGGATGCAGATTTTATGAAGACCAAAGGCCTGCGAGTCTAGATGAGGACCAGAACACGAAGACCCCCGATAAGAGCCTTGCGAAGGACGATGAAGACCCCGGCAAGGTCCTTGCTAGGGACAGCCATGAGATCCCGGCAAGTCCCTTGCCGGAGGCGTCCGCGGGGCCACGGCCAGGCCCGCACCCGCCAAGGTTTAGCTGCCCTGCGGCTACTCGTACGCGGCAACCAACACGCCAACTGGACAAGCGTGTGCGTGGCAACGTGCAGCCTCTAAGCCAACTAGACAAGAACTTGCGTGGTGGCATGCAGATCTTCGTGAAGACCCTGCCACCGAGCCAGCCCAGCAGCCAGCAGCAAGCGTGGCGCTGCATGCCTCGTCAGCTTGGACGCGCTTCAGAGGGAGACGAGGCGGCGACGGGCGGGGCAAGCTTTGTTGCCGTCCCCGATAAAGCTAGAGGACACATAGGCGGCACATTAAATGTGTTTGTCCTATGATGTCAGGTGATAAACTTGTCCATTGTAGATACTTACCACCTCCTGTGTGCCACTGTGGCTACCCCTTCGCCATATAAAAGGAGGCCCGAGGTGTACTGTGGGAGGATTCAGACTTTTTGGACAGGCACGCATAGTAGCCAGTTCGAGAGCTCAGGAACACCAAATATACATAGACAAGTAGGACTAGGGTCTTACGCATCACTTGCGGCCCAAACCTGAGTAAAAATTTCCCATGCGCTAGACCTGCTCTTTGCGCAGCGCTACGCCCCCGCCAACCGTAGTAGGGGTCCCGAGGATCCCATAGGTGTCGTTTCCCCGACATCTTTGGCGCGCCAGGTAGGGGGCACTAAGTTGTGAAAATCTGGTCTAGGAGTTAGCGCATCAACTCCTCCATCGCAATGGCCGTGAACAAGAAGGCGGCGGAGGAGATCAACATCATCCACATCGCTCTGGTGTCGTCAGCCAGGCGATCGGTGTCGTCTACAGCCGCAACAACCATTTGCACGGCGATGAAAATGATAAGTCACACAAAACCTTGAGTAATTTCCTTTCTATAAGGTTATTTTCCTCGAAAGATTTTGCTCCTTGTATGGAGAACTTGCACGCAAAGGAACCTTTCCGCTATTGGCAACACCCTTGTTCTTTTTCGAGTCCGCTCAACAGTTCGAGCAGCTGCACTAAAAATGGCAAGGTGGCATCCCCGGCAGCAAGCGCCCTCGGCAGGCTACTAAGGATTCGTTCCTCAAAGCGCCACAGCACGGGTTTTCGCGCCGGCAAACCTATCCGACTAAGCGTAGGGTGCGTACATACAAAGTAAGATCAAACAGGAAGATATCATGCATTGTTTCAAAATACTTCAAAGTTATATTACATCAGCGGTTGCCGTGGTTTTAACTTAAAATAAATTTGTCTTGGGCATGAACTCACAGCGGCAATGAGAAGCGGCGTGGCTAGTCCCAGCGCTAGCCTTCCAACCTCTTGACTCCATCAAGGCAACTGATGATGGGCTCGATACGCTCCTCGAGTGACATGAGGTCCACATCCTCCGGCAAGCTCTCAAGCGCGTTGGCGAAGTCAACTTTGGGATTGCAGAACACCACCTTGGTGAGTACCTTGCTCAGGGCGCCCCGGCAAAGCTTCCGAGCCTCATTGGCTAGATAAGTTGGTCGATTGGAGCGGAGCTGATGCATGGCCTCAGGGACGCGCCCGAAGAACAAGAATAGCTTGGCGCTGCGGTTTATGCTCGCCTCCTGAGAGTACCAGAAGTCCGGCATAGCCATGACAGATAGTTGCGTGTTGCGCCTCTCTGCAATGTCGATAAGGCTGTTGGTCCAGAGTTGTACCCTGTCCACATAGTCCTTGAGGGTAGCGGTGTCGTCTTGCCGCAGCTGCCTCTCGCCCTCAAGGGCCTTGTTCAGGGTCTCCTCATGGGCCCTGGCCTCCGAAACCGTCCCTTCCATGGCGTCCAGCTTCAGCTTCAGGTCATTGATGGAGACATTGGCGCCGGAGAGCAGTTTGGTCTTGTCGGAGACGGTGAATTGCAAATCTGCTAGAGTGCGGTTGCTCGTGTCCCTCTCTTTCTTCAGCCTCAAGATCTCCTCCTTCAGCCCCTCCCGCTCCAGCTCCAGCTCCTCCACCTTGCCGGCCTGGGCTAGGGCCAGAGCATCAAGTGCATCTTTGTGTTTCTGCTCTAGCTCCTGGGTCTGCTGTGGAACGAGCTTCTCGATCTCCTTGTCCTTGTCGCGGAGCGTGGAGGCAAGCGCCTATTCACGGGCAACGAGGTCCTCCTCTTGGGTGTCTAGAAGAACTTGCTGCTGCCTCCGGGCAGCTTCGTCCTTGGCGGCTTGTTCCTTCGCCAGCTCCTGGGCCTTCCCGACATTAGCTTGCTTTAAGACGAGCTCTCGCTTGTGCTTGTCCAACTGGTCCTGGATGGCCCTCAGTTCCTCCCGGGCCTCGCCGAACTAGACTAGCCTCTGAGCGACACGCTCCTCAAAGTCCGCTTCCGCCTTGTCCATAGCCGCCATTCTGGAGTTCGCCTTATCCTGGCGGTCATGGTAGAGCGCCTGAAGCTTCTGAAAATTGGCCCTCATGGCCCAAAGGAGCTGCTTCTCTTGTGAACCACCGCCGCTGGCGCTCAGTTCATCGACAACCTGGAGCCCAACGGTGGCAAGGACCTCATCATCAAAAACCTCCACTTCGGCAGGCGCTCTGGTGCTTGCCATCCCTAGGAGGCAGAGGAACAGATCGTCGCCCACCTTCAAGTATTTGTCCGGGGCGGGAGTTGTAGAGGAGGAAGGTTGGTCATTGGCAACCTCCTCCCCGACGGGCTCCTTGGCAGCCTCCTCGGCAGCAGCCTTGCCGGTGTCCCTAGCAAGCCCCTTGGTGGCCACCTCGGTAGCAGCCTTGCCTGTGTCCCCGGTAGACCTCTTGGTGGCCTCCTCGGCAGCAGCCTTGTCGGCCTCCCCGGAAGGCACCTCGCCGGTCTCCCCACAGGCCCCTTGGCGGCCTCCTCGGTGGCGGACGTGGCGGCTTTGCCAGCCGCGATCTTTGTGGCCTCAGCCTCGGCATCCTTGGCGACCTCCTCGATGATAGTGTCGACGTCCACCTGGTCCGTCGAGGGAGAGTCTAGAAACCAGAAAGGAGAATGAAGCGAAGCCAAGATCAATAGTTCCAAAGAAAGAAAATAAAGAACATCACATGGCAGAGATAGCGGGAGACGGGAAGCGGGCAACTTACATGTGCCGGGCCGAGGAGAAGTGGTTCCCTCCCCGCCAACGTTTGTTGCCGGGGCGGAGCCACCAGCACCGTGCTAGACCCCTCTCCCTCCATGAGTGTGGGCTCAGCGGTAGATGCCCTTGCCAGTGACGCCCCTCTGGGTGGCGTGGTTGACGAGGACGGCGTGTCAGGGGTGGCCCTCAGCAGCTCCTGTTGCCGCTCTCCTCCTGCAAACCCGGCAAGGCCATCGCCAAGGATACACACCCCAATGTCCGTCGATGGGGAGTGATGAATTGACTCACACTGGGGGTTTGAGTGGGGGCTGCGCTGAGGGCAATTGTCCGGGCTGATCACTACCAACGCCGGCGTGCGCGGAGCGCTCGCCGGGGGCTCGTCGCCCGTCAAGGCTTTGGCCCTCTTCGTCGCCCTCTAAGCTAGCGTCTCCATGTCACTTCGAAGATAGAATCAAGTCAGGGAAAGACGGCGTAGGCGGAGGGTCGGGAGATAATGAGGGGCAAAGTGCTTACTCTTGCTCCTACTCCTCTGGCCTCCTCTTTCTCTTCGGGCTAAAGGACATGAGATCGAAATCGGCCTCTGGGGCAGCGTCCGCAAGTGGAGGAGAAGGGGATCGATGTCTACTACGCAACCTGCTTCTTGTAGATGTTGTTGGGCCTCCAACTACAGAGGTTTGTAGGACAGTAGCAAATTTCCCTCAAGTGGATGACCTAAGGTTTATCAATCCATGGGAGGCGTAGGATGAAGATGGTCTCTCTCAAACAACCCTGCAACCAAATAACAAAGAGTCTCTTGTGTCCCCAACACACCCAATACAATGGTAAATTGTATAGGTGCACTAGTTCGTCGAAGAGATGGTGATACAAGTGCAATATGGATGGTAGATATAGGTTTTTGTAATATGAAAAAATAAAAACAGCAAGGTAACTAATGATAAAAGTGAGCACAAATGGTATTGCAATGCTTTGAAACAAGGTCTAGGCTTCATACTTTCACTAGTGCAACTTCTCTCAACAAGGATACCATAACTGGATCATATAACAATCCCTCAACATGCAACAAAGAGTCACTCCAAAGTCACTAATAGCGGAGAACAAATGAAGAGGTTATTGTAGGGTACGAAACCACCTCAAAGTTATTCTTTTTGATCGGTCTATTCAAGAGTTTGTAGTAAAATAACACGAAGCTATTCTTTCCATTCGATCTATCCTAGAGTTTGTACTAGAATAACACCGTAAGAAACACATCAACCAAAACCCTAATGTCACCTAGATACTCCATTGTCACCTCAAGTATCCGTGGGCATGATTATACGATATGCATCACACAATCTCAGACCCATCTATTCAACCAACACACAGAAATTCAAAGAGTGCCCCAAAGTTTCTATCGAAGAGTCACGACGAAAACGTGTGCCAACCCCTATGCATAGATTCCCAAGGTCACGGAACCCGCAAGTTGATCACCAAAATGTACATCAAGTGAATCAATAGAACACCCCATTGTCACCACGGGTATCCCACGCAAGACTTACATCAAGTGTTCTCAAATCCTTAAAGACTCAATCCGATAAGATAACTTCAAAGGGAAAACTCAATCCATTACAAGAAGATAGAGGGGGAGAAGCATCATAAGATCCGACGATAGTAGCAATGCTCACGATACATTAAGATCGTGCCATCTCAAGAACACGAGAGAGAGAGAGAGAGAGAGAGAGAGAGAGAGAGATCAAACACATAGCTACTGGTACATACCCTCAGCCCCGAGGGTGAACTACTCCCTCCTCGTCATGGAGAGAGTCGGGATGATGAAGATGGCCACCAGAGAGGGATTCCCCCCTCCGACAGGGTGCTGGAACGAGTCTAGATTGGTTTTCGGTGGCTGCAGAGGCTTGAGGCGGCGGAACTCCCGATCTAGGTTATTTTCTGGAAGTTTGGGTCTATATAAGAAGTGTTGGAGTCGAGAACAAGTCAGGGGGATCCCCGAGGAGGCCATGAGGTAGGGGGCGCGCAAAGGGGGGGGGGTAGGGCGCGCCCCCCACCCTCGTGGTGGCCTCGGAACTCTTTTGGTCCATCTCTGGTACTCCGTGGGCTTCTTCTGGTCCAAAAACAATCTCCGTAGAGTTTCAGGTTAATTGGACTCCGTTTGGTATTCCTTTTCTGCGATACTCAAAAACAAGGAAACAACAAAAATTGGCACTGGGCTCTGGGTTAATAGGTTAGTCCCAAAAATAATATAAAAGTGCATATTAAAGCCCATTAAACATCCAAAACAAATAATATAATAGCATGGAACAATCAAACATTATAGATACATTGGAGACGTATAAAGCATCGGCAAGCTTAATTCCTGCTCATCCACAAGTAGATAAATGATAAAAAACAGAATTTTTTATGTGGAATGTTACCTATCATAATTCTCAAAGTAATTTTCTTTATTGGGGCATGAATGTTCAGATCCGAAAGATTAAAGACAAAAGTTTAATATTGACATAAAAAAATAATACTTCAAGCATACTAACAAAGCAATCATGTCTTCTCAATATAACATGCCCAAAGAAAGCTATGCCTACAAAATCATATAGTCTGGCTATGCGCTATCTTCATCACACAAAATATTTAAATTATGCGCAACCCCAGTTAAAGCCAAGCAATTGTTTCATACTTTAGTATTCTCAAACTTTTTCAACTTTCACGCAATACATGAGCGTGTGCCATCGATATAGCACTATAGGTGGAATAGAGTGGTGGTTGTGGATAAGACAAAAGGAGGAAGATAGTCTCACATCAACTAGGCGTATCAACGGGCTATGGAAGTACCCATTAATAGATATCAATGTGAGTGAGTAGGAATTGCCATGCAACGGATGCACTAGAGCTATAAGTGTATGAAAGCTCAAAAAGAAACAAAGTGGGGGAATCATAGTCTCCATCATCCTTTCCTCTTTTTTATCTCATTTTTTTATTTGGGCCTTTTCTCTTTTTATGGACTCTTTTTTTCTTTATTTTTTATTTTTTTCGTTCGGAGTGTCATCCCGACTTGTGGGGGAATCATAGTCTCCATCATCCTTTCCTCACTGGGACAATGCTCTAATAATGATGCCATCACACTTTCATTTACTTACAACTCATGAATTACAACTCGATACTTAGAACAAAATATGACTCTATGTGAATGCCTCCGGCGGTGTACCGGGTTGTGCAATGAATCAAGAGTGACATGTATGAAAGAATTATGAACGATGGCTTTGCCACAAATACGATGTCAACTACATGATGATGCAAGGCAATATGACAATGATGAAGCGTGTCATAATAAATCGAACTGTGGAAAGTTGCATGGCAATATATCTCGGAATGGCTATGGAAATGCCATAATAGATAGGTATGGTGGCTGTTTTGAGGAAGGTATATGGTGGGTGTGTTATGACCGGCTTGGTCTATAGCCGGCAGAGGCCCACAGGGCGTTAGTATTAAGGGCTTGGCCCACAAGTTATCTTAGGCAAATCGTGTTAGGAAAGTTATCTTGTGTTAGGAAAGTTATCTTAGACTCGAGTTATAAATACTAGTTGTAAGACATCAATTGAGATCAAGCAATAAAGATATTATCATCTTCTGTTGCCCGGCTCCCCAAGGAGCCGGAACCCTAGCCGCCGCCGCACCTAACCCTAGCCGCGACGGCGCCCTCTCGCCGGCGCGCCCGCTCCAGCCTTCGCTCCCCTCTTCCTTGCCCATACAACCTACGCCGGAGGCCCGGTAGGAACCCTAGTCCTACCAATTTGGTATCCAGAGACACCAGGTCGGTCATGTCGCTCCCTCCACCACCGCCGCCGCTGCCTACCTCCACCGCCCCGTCGCCGCTGCCAACCGCCACCGCCCCGCCTCCCCTGCCGGTGATCACATCCGGGACTGCTACCTCGCCGGCGCCGATCGCCACCACGGCGGAGCCGCTGCCCATCCTGTCGCCCGAGGAGATGTCCGGCACCCTACGGGAGCTCGTCCACGTGGTCCGCGGGATCAGCCTATACCTCGCTGGGACCCAACCCCCTCCGCCGAGCGTCGCCTCCACTGCCTACGGGCCGCCGCCGCTGCCATGGGCCCCCCCGGCCTACCAGCCGCCCTACGGCGGGACACCGCCGCCGCCGCAGCTGCTACTGCAACCCTACCCCGCCACAGGTACTTCCTGGCCGGCGTGGCCGGCCATCACCGCGCCACTGGGAGGGCCTCCGCCGCAGCTTCTACCGGCAACCACGGCGTCGGCTGTGGCCCAGCACCACCAGCCGCCGCCGCCATCTACGGCACCGCCACCAGCATCCCGGACCACCGGTCGACCCCTGCACCAGGTGCAGTTTCCACCATCACCATCGCCGCTTCCTGCATGGGCAGCCGGATCGTCTTCGGGCCTAGTCTACACCACGGCACCGGAACACCCGGCGCCCTCGCTGCCGTTCGAGCGGCCCTCCAGCTCGGCGACCTACGCATCGGAGCTTCCCGACCCGGCATACGCGCTACCATCAACAGCCGCAGCTACCGGACACGGCGGTCCGACACCCCCTCGGTTCGCCAAGCTGAACTTCACTACTTACGAGGGCACGGAAGACCCCCTAAACTGGCTCAACCAGTGTGAGTAGTTCTTTCGGGGGCAGCGGACGCTCGCATCGGATCGCACCTGGCTCGCGTCCTATCATCTTCGTCGCGCTGCACAGACTTGGTACTACGCCCTCGAGCAGGACGAGGGTGGCATGCCACCATGGGATCGATTTCGAGAGCTCTGCCTTCAACGGTTTGCCCCCCATCCGTGGCAGCCGACTGGCCGCCCTCGGCCGCTTACCGTTTACATCCACGGTACAAGACTACGCCGACAGATTCCAGGCCCTGGCGTGCCACTCGTCGGGCATCTCCGTGACTCAGCACGCTGAGCTCTTTGTGGGTGGTCTACCGAACCATATTCGCGTGGATGTTGAGCTCCGGGAACCCCCCGACCTTTAGACAGCCATGTACTACGCTCGGGCCTTCGAGCAGCGGTCCCAGGCACTGCAGCACCCGCCCGGACAAGGCGGCCGCCAGCTCAGTCGACCAGCGCCGACCCCACCAGCACCGGGCCGACCTCCACCAGCCGCAGCGGCCGCACCCCCGGCCGCCACACGGACCTTCCGCCGGTTGTCACCGGCCGAGCAGCAGGAGCGTCGACGTCAAGGTCTCTACTTTAACTGCGATGAGCCCTACACGTCGACACATGTCTGCCCCCGCCTCTTCTACTTGGAGACGGTCGACTACACCGAGGCCGACGAGACAACCGACGCACCACCGCCTTCTGCGGCATCTGAGGACACGGCCGCTGATTCCACGGCGACGGCATGCGTCGTCTCTCTCCACGCCCTAGTTGGCATCCGTGGCGAGCGGACCATGTTGCTACCGGTGACGATCCATGGCGAGCAGCTGGTGGCCTTGCTGGATACGGGCTCCACTCATAACTTTCTGCCCGCGGCAACCATGCATCGTCTAGCTCTCCCGACGACGGGCGGGGAGCGCCTTCGGATCACGGTGGCCAACGGTGACCGCCTCCAGTGTCATGGACTCGCCCGCGACGTTCCCATCACCATCGGGGGCGAAAACTTTTCCATTACATGTGCAGGCATCGACCTCGGCTGCTTCGACTTCATCCTCGGCGTGGACTTTCTCTGGACCCTCGGGCCCATCTTGTGGGACTTCGACGCACTCACGATGACATTCTGGCGGCTGGGCCGCCAAATCCGGTCGGATGGTATTGGGGGCGCTATGACCATCGTGCCACATCTTCAGCTGGCCACCGCATCCTCCGAGGCCGAGCACCCTCTGCTGGATCCACTTCTGCAGCAGCATAGCGACCTCTTCGACGAGCCCCGGGGACTCCCACCTGCTCGGTTGTACGACCATCACATCCATCTTGTACCGGGCTCCACTCTCGTGGCGGTTCGGCCCTACCGCTACCCTCAGCTACAGAAGGATGAGTTGGAGAGATAGTGTGCCTTGATGCTCGCTGCGGGCATCATCCGGATCTCGACGTTACCCTTCTCCGTGCCGGTGCTCCTAGTCCGCAATACGGACGGCACGTGGCGCTTCTGCATCGACTACCGCGGCCTGAACGCGCTCACGCTCAAGGACAAGTTCCCTATACCGGTGGTCGACGAGCTCTTGGATGAGCTTCATGGGGCGCGCTTCTTCACCAAACTCGATCTCCGGTCGGGCTATCACCAGGTGCGGATGCATCCGGACGACATCGCCAAGAAAGCGTTTCGCACCCACCATGGCCACTTCGAGTTCTTGGTGATGCCTTTCGGCCTCGCCAATGCCCCGGCGACCTTCCAGGCCCTGATGAACGACGTTCTACGACCCTACTTACGGCAGTTTGTGCTTGTTTTCTTTGATGATATTCTGATCTTCAGCGCCACCTGGGCCGAGCACCTCCAGCACGTCGCCATCGTCTTCAACGAGCTTCGGGCGCACGACCTCCACCTTAAGCGCTCGAAGTGCTCGTTCGGGACACCTACCGTCGCCTACCTCGGCCATGTCATCTCGGCCGACGGAGTGGCAATGGACGCCGACAAGGTGGCCGCTGTCTCCGCCTGGCCGACGCCTCACTCGCCGCGGGCCCTCCGCGGGTTCCTCGGTCTCGCCGGATACTACCAGAAATTTATCCGGGAGTTCGGGCTCATCGCGGCACCTCTCACGCGGCTGCTACGCCGCGATGCTTTCGCCTGGGACAACGAGGCGGCAGAGGCGTTCGAGGCCCTCAAAGGGGCCCTCACGACGGGTCCCGTCCTTCAAATGCCTGACTTCGACCGCCCGTTCGTGGTGGACTGTGACGCTTCGCGCGCGGGCTTCGGTGCCGTGCTTCATCAGGGCGAGGGGCCCCTTGCTTTCTTCAGCCGGCCTTTTGCTCCGCGCCATCTTAAGCTGGCTGCGTACGAGCGGCAGCTCATTGGCCTGGTGCAGGCCGTATGCCATTGGCGGCTGTACTTGTGGGGATGGGTCTTCCACATTCGCACGGATCACTACAGCCTGAAGTTCTTGCTGGACCAACGGTTGTCGACTGTGCCGCAGCACGAGTGGATTAGCAAGCTCTTCGGCTTTGACTTCCCCGTCGAGTATCGTCCGTGCCGCCTTAACACCGTGGCCGACGCGCTGTCCCGTCGCAACTCCGATCTCGCTCCTTCCACCGATGAGTCCGCTGGGGCGTCCTTGTGCATCCGCTCCGGGCCGACGTTCGGCCTCTTCGCCGACATTCGCCACGCGACAGCAATGGTCGACGACGCCGTTCTTCTCCGGCAGCAGCTCACGACCGGCGACCTGGAGGAGCCCTGGCGCTTCGCTGACGGACTGCTTCTCCATGGGCGCCGGATCTTTGTTCCGGCGCATGATGATCTCCGTCAGCAGGTGTTACAGCTCGCCCACACGGCGGGACATGAGGGTGTGCAGAAAACCCTCCATCGTCTTCGCGCTGACTTCTACATTCCCGGCGATCGCGCACTGGTCCGCGACTGGGTTCGGTCTTGCCAGATATGCCAGCGCAACAAGACGAAGACCCTGAGACCGGCTGGGTTACTTCAGCCCTTGGAGGTGCCGTCTCAGGTCTGAGCGGGTATTTCAATGGACTTCATCGAGGGCCTCCCCAAGGTGGGCGGCAAGTCGGTCATCCTCATGGTGGTCGACCGCTTTTCGAAGTACGCCCACTTCATCGCGCTCGGCCATCCGTACACCGCGGCGTCTGTGGCCCGGGCCTTCTTAGACAGCATCGTTCGCCTACACGGGTTCCCAGCATCAATCGTCAGTGATCGGGACCCAGTGTTCACGGGACATGTCTGGCGCGACCTCTTCAGGATGGCGGGCGTCCAGCTCCGCTTGAGTACGGCATTTCATCCTCAGACGGACGGTCAGTCCGAGGTGGTTAACAAGGTCATTGCCATGTATTTGCGTTGTGTGACAGGTGATCGACCTCGAGCTTGGGTGACCTGGCTCTCTTGGGCGGAGTATTGCTACAACACCTCCTATCACTCCGCCCTTCGTGCTACGCCGTTTGAGGTGGTCTATGGGCGACCATCCCCGCCTATCCTTCCGGTGGACCCGGAGACGGCTTGGACGGAGGTTGCGGGTGACCTTATCCGCACACGTGATGAGATGCTTGCTGAGGTCCATCAGCGTCTACTTCAGGCCCAACAGCTGGGCAAGCACTACTACGACGACCACCATCGCGAGGCAGAATTCGCCGTCGATGATTGGGTGTGGCTGCGTCTTCTCCACCGCTGTACGCAGTCACTCGACCCAAGTGCGAAGCGGAAGCTCGGCCCTCGCTATGCTGGGCCCTTCCCTATCTTGGAGCGCATTGGGAAGGTGGCCTATCGTCTTCAGCTGCCAGACCGCGCTCGTATCCACGACGTCTTCCATGTAGGGCTGCTCAAGCCTTTCCGTGGCGAGCCACCAGCGGCCCCTCCGGCACTTCCTCCAATCGCCGATGGTCGCATTCTTCCGGAACCAGCCAAGGTGTTGCAGGCACAGCTTTGACGTGGCGTTTGGTTCGTCCTCATTCAGTGGGCGGGCCTTCCAGAGGAGGAGGCTATGTGGGAGCAGCGTGAGGACTTCCGCCAACATTATCCAGACTTTCAGCTCGAGGACGAGTTGTTTGCGCAGGCGGGGAGAGATGTTATGACCGGCTTGGTCTATAACCGGCAGAGGCCCACAGGGCGTTAGTATTAAGGGCTTGGCCCACAAGTTATCTTAGGCCAATCGTGTTAGGAAAGTTATCTTGTGTTAGGAAAGTTATCTTAGACTCGAGTTATAAATACTAGTTGTAAGACATCAATTGAGATCAAGCAATAAAGATATTATCATCTTCTGTTGCCCGGCTCCCCAAGGAGCCGGAACCCTAGCCGCCGCCGCACCTAACTCTAGCCGCGACGGCGCCGTCTCGCTGGCGCGCCCGCTCCAGCCCTCGCTCCCCTCCTCCTTGCCCATACAACCTACGCCGGAGGCCCGGTAGGAACCCTAGTCCTACCAGGGTGTATGGTACCAGCGAAACTTGCGCGATACTAGAGAGGCTAGCAATGGTGGAAGGGTGAGAGTGCATATAATCCATGGACTCAACATTGGTCATAAAGAACTCATATACTTATTGCGAAAATCTACAAATTATCAAAACCAAGCACTAAACGCATGCTCCTAGGGGAAGGGTTGGTAGGAGTTAACCATCGCGCGATCCCGACCTCCACACAAAGGAAGACAAACAATAAATAAATCATGCTCCAACTTCATCACATAACGGTTCACCATACGTGCATGCTACGGGAATCACA
This sequence comes from Secale cereale, assembly GCA_902687465.1. Lineage (NCBI taxonomy): Eukaryota > Viridiplantae > Streptophyta > Magnoliopsida > Poales > Poaceae > Secale > Secale cereale. Next base: position 403,791,913 of record LR738715.1, read on the forward strand.
AACTTTAACACAAGTATTCCTAAAATTCACAATCACTCCACTAGCATGACTCTAATAACACCATCCTCATATCTCAAAACAATCATCAAGTATCAAACTTCTCATAATATTCAATGCACTTTATATGAGAGTTTTTATTATACCCATCTTGGATGCATATCATATTAGGACTAATTTTATAACCAAAGCAAATTACCATGCTTTTCAAAAGGACTCTCAAAATAATATAAGTGAAGCATGAGAGATCAATAATTTCTATAAAATAAAGCCACCGCTGTGCTCTAAAAGGATATAAGTGAAGCACTAGAGCAAAACTATCTAGCTCAAAAGATATAAGTGAAGCACATAGAATATTCTAACAAATTCCGATTCATGTGTGTCTCTCCCAAAAGGTGTGTGCTGAAAGGATGATTGTGGTAAACTAAAAAGCAAAGACTCAACTCATACAAGACGCTCCAAGCAAAACACATATCATGTGGTGAATAAAAATATAGTTTCAAGTAAAGTTACCGATAGACGAACACGAAAGAGGGGATGCCTTCCCGGGAAATCCCCAAGCTTAGGCTCTTGGTTGTCCTCGAATATTACCTTGGGGTGCCTTGGGCATCCCCAAGCTTAGGCTCTTGCCACTCCTTATTCCATAGTCCATCAAATCTTTACCCAAAACTTGAAAACTTCATAACACAAAACTCAACAGAGAACTCGTAAGCTCCATTAGTATAAGAAAATAAAACCACCACTAAGGTACTGTTGTGAACACATTATAAATTCATATTGGTGTAATATCTACTGTATTCCAACACTCTATTGTTCATACTCTCCGATACTACTCATATATTCATCAAAATAAGCAAACAACACAATGGAAACAGAATCTGTCAAAAACAGAACAGTCTGTCGCAATCTATAACTTTCACATACTTTTGTAACTCAAAAAATTCTGAAATAAATTGGTGGACGTGAGTAATTTGTGTATTAAACTTCTGCAAAAAGAATCAACTCAAAATCACTCTTCTGTAAAACATGGCAGCTAATCTCGTGAGCACAAAGTTTCTGTTTTTTACAGGAAGATCACATTAACTTTCACCCAAATCTTCCCAAAGGTTCTACTTGGCACTTTATTGAAACAAAATCTATAAAACGTGATTACTATAGTAGATTAATCATGTGGACACACAAAAACAGTAAGGGTAAATATTGGGTTTTCTCCCAACAAGCGCTTTTATTTAATGCCTTTTTAGCTAGGCATAATGATTTCAACGATGCTCACATAAAAGATGAGATTTGAAACATAAAGAGAGCATCATGAAGAATATGACTAGAACATTTAAGTCTAACCCACTTCCTATGCATAGGGATTTTGTGAGCAAACAACTTATGGCAACAATATCAACTAGCATAGGAAAGCAAAACAAGCATAGCTTCAAGATTTTCAACACATAGTGAGGAAACTTGATATTATTGTAAATCCTACAAGCATATGTTCCTTCCTCATAATAATTTTCTGTAGCATCTTGAATGAATTCAAAAATATAACCATCACATAAAGCATTCTTTTCATGATCTCCAAGCATATAAATTTTACTACTCTCCACATAAGCAAATTTCTTCCCATGAATAGTAGTGGGAGCAAACTCAACAAAATAACTATCATGTGAGGCATAATCCAATTGAAAATCAAAATCATGATGACAGGTTTTACGGTTATCATTAATCTTTATAGCATACATTTCATCACAATAATCATCATAAGTAGCAACCTTATTCTCATAATCAATTGGAACCTCTTCCTAAATAGTGGATTCATCACTAAATAAAGTCATGACCTCTCCAAATCCACTTTCAACAATATAATCATCATAAATAGGAGGCATGCTTTCATCATAATAAACATTCTCATCAAAACTTGGGGGACTAGGAATATCATCTTCATCATACATAGCATCCCCAAGCTTGTAGCTTTGCATATCATTAGCATCATGGATATTCAAAGGATTCACACTAACAACATTGCAATCATGCTCATCATTCAAGTATTTAGTGCCAAACATTTTAATGCATTCTTCTTCTAGTACTTGGGCACAATTTTCCTTTCCATCATTTTCATGAAAGATATTAAAAACATGAAGCATATGAGGCAACCTCAATTCCATTTTTTGTAGTTTTCTTTTATAAACTAAAATTGTGATAAAACAAGAAACTAAACGATTCGATTGCAAGGTCTAAAGATATACCTTAAAGCACTCACCTCCCCGGTAACGGCGCCAGAAATTAGCGTAGGATGAAGATGGTCTCTCTCAAACAACCCTGCAACCAAATAACAAAGAGTCTCTTGTGTCCCCAACACACCTAATACTATGGTAAATTGTATAGGTGCACTAGTTCGGCGAAGAGATGATGATGCAAGTGCAATATGGATGGTAGATATAGGTTTTTGTAATATGAAAATATAAAAACAGCAAGGTAAGTAATGATACAAGTGAGCACAAATGGTATTGCAATGCTTTGAAACAAGGCCTAGGGTTCATACTCTCACTACTGCAAGTTCTCTCAACAAAGATATAATAACTGGATCATATAACAATCCCTCAACATGCAGCAAAGAGTAACTCCAAAGTCACTAATAGCGGAGAACAAACGAAGAGATTATTGTAGGGTACGAAACCACCTCAAAGTTATTCTTTCTGGCCGATCTATTCAAGAGACCGTAGTAAAATAACACGAAGCTATTCTTTCCGTTCGATCTATCCTAGAGTTCGTACTAGAATAATACCTTAAGACACACATCAACCAAAACCTTAATATCACCTAGATACTCCATTATCACCTCAAGTATCCGTGGGCATGATTATATGATATGCATCACACAATCTCAGATTCATCTATTCAACCAACACAACGAACTTCAAAGAGTGCCCCAAAGTTTCTATCGAAGAGTCACGACGAAAACGTGTGCCAACCCATATGCATAGATTCCCAAGGTCACGGAACCCGCAAGTTGATCACCAAAACATACATCAAGTGAATCAATAGAACACCCCATTTTCACCACGGGTATCCCACGCAAGACATACATCAAGTGTTCTCAAATCCTTAAAGACTCAATCCGATAAGATAACTTCCAAGGGAAAACTCAATCCATTACAAGAAGATAGAGGGGGAGAAGCATCATAAGATCCAACGATAATAGCCAAGCTCGTGATACATCAAGATCGTGCCATCTCAAGAACATGAGAGAGAGAGAGAGAGAGAGAGACAGAGAGAGAGACAGAGAGATCAAACACATAGCTACTGGTACATACCCTCAGCCCCGAGGGTGAACTACTCCCTCCTCGTCATGGAGACCGTTGGGATGATGTAGATGGCCACCGGAGAGGGACTCCCCCCCTCCGGCAGGGTGCCGGAATGGGTCTAGATTTGTTTTTGGTGGCTACAGAGTCTTGCGGCGGCGGAACTCCTGATCTAGGTTATTTTCTGGAAGTTTGGGTATATATAAGAGGTGTTGGAGTCGGGAACAAGTCAGGGGGGTCCCCGAGGTGGCCATGAGGTAGGGGGCGCGCCACCCACTCTCGTGGTGGCCTCGGGACTCTTTTGGTCCATGTCCGGTACTCTGTGGGCTTCTTTTGGTCCAAATAATATAATAGCATGGAACATTAAAAAATTATAGATACGTTGGAGACGTATAAGGGATGGGGTCTTAGGCCGCTTGGACGAGGAAGAGGTGGCGGGCGCAGCATTATTCGTTACCGTATCCCTTGTTTGGCGCACGGCCTATGCCTGGGCCTGTTGCCGTTGCGTTGTCTTGTCGGGCCGGACCAGCTCGTCGGAGCCAGCCCACCGTAGGGCGCAGTTCTTCCCTGGGGCCAGGGAGTTATCCACGCCAGTCTCCTCTTCGGCCGATTCCTCGACCGCTTCTTCGACTAGGGGAACCCCGGCGCCGGCACCTCTGGCCTCCTTGGCGGACCCCACCCACTCGTCGAATTCCTTCTCCTCTGCGGCCGCATCGGCCTCGTCCTCCACGGTGCCGAGGCTGCCGGCCTCCGTGGTAAGTGATGCCTGCTCCGCCCTGGCAGCAATATACGTGAACTCTTCCTCGGTGGTGGGGCGGATAAGCTGTGGCTCGTCACGGATGTAACTCTCTGACAAGTTGTTGAAGAATGCCTGCGCCAGCTCCTCTTCTGGCTCGGCCCAGGTCGGATCGAGGCTGTGCGCGTCAAAAACAGACATCATGGCAATGATGGTGGTCATGCAAGAGTTGTTGCTCAGTGGGACCACCCCCGCTGGCAATCCGAACAAATTGTCGGGCTTGGTGGCCCTGGCGGCCTTGCCGGTCTTCTCGGCCTTGCCGGCCTTCACGGCCTTGCCGGTCCTCTCAACCCTGCAAGCATCGTCAACCTTGAGCTAGAAGAGCCTCTGACAAAGATGAGCATGATGCAGCACCGTGAAGTTGTGGTTCAAGCCAAGTGGAGCCTCGTGATGTCGGACGCATTCCTGAAATCCCAGGCGGGCCTCCCCTTGTCGTGAAGTGGGGCAATCCGGCGGCGGATGAAATCGGCCCCGATCATTTTGAGGGTGAGCCCAGCCGTGGTGAGGCGATGAATCCAGTTGGTGACAATCGTGAACTTCTGGTCGTCGGCGTCTAGCTTGCCCCAATCATTGTTGCAAACAGCGGCTTCCGACAGACCCGGCAGATCTCCGGCGGATCCGTCTCCTCGATCCAGCACCACTGGCTTCGCCACTCATCCCACCTCTCCTTCTAAGCACCCTCTGGGTACGTGCCCTTGATCTGGGGTCTCGAAATCCAAGCAATGCAGCCAGAAATGGTGCCCCATGGCAGGATGCGAGGAGTGAAGTAATGGCGAAAGAGCGTCGTGCTGGGGAGCACTCCGGCAAAGCCCTCGCAAAGATGGGCAAAGAAGGCCATGCACGTCACGGCGTTCGGCCTAAGGTCCAGAAGGCGGAAGCCGTAGGTGTGCATGACATCGCTAAAGAAATCTGAGAAAGGGGGGCAGAGCCCACAGGAGGGGTAATCAACGAAGAAAGGGTACTGATTTGGTCCGCCCTTGGCGAAGAAGAAGGAAAGGACGACATGCGTGGCGAGATGCCCCGTCGTCTCTCTCCCCCACAAGAAATTGAACATGTCCCTGAGGGTGAGCGCGTCGACCATCACGGAGAAGAGGGCGAACTACGTCCGCAGCTCCACGAGCTCGCTCTCCGGCGCCTCCTTCCCCCTCGCGTCCTTAGCGGCTCCCTCGTACTTGCCTACCTTGGGTACCATGGCGACTGAGAGGGGGCAAGGGATCAAGGGCAATAAGGGCACGACGGCGGCAAGCAAAGGCAAGAACTCCGGTTTGCGCTTGAAGAATAAGAGGGGGGCAACAGTTCCGAGATTGGAAAAGGCGCAGAGGGTAAATGAGCAACGCTCCTACGGTTTCCTATTTTATGGGGAAGACGCGGGCCGCCTCTTTACTATTCACCGCGGGATGACACATGCATACCGCAACCATTCCACGCATGACCCCCACGTCACGCACCCAATGCAAGTCATGGGGAAGCGCAACCAGCAAAGGAATCACCGCAGTTAAAAACTATGACACACGTGCCCGCGCACCATTCTAGGCCTGGCCCAACAATGCTTCGCGTTTATGTGTGTCCCAGGCCCAGGGCCTCCTATCGGTGTACAAAAGTAGGGGCCTTTATGTACCCCTTTACTTGTGCACGGGCAATTGTAGCCACACCTGTGGCCATGCTTGGCGGGGCAGATGAAGGAAAAGCACAAGACTGCCAAGGCAACACTTAAGCCAAAGGCATGAAGAGCAGGGCGGTAAGGTGGACCCCCCCAGCAACACCTTTCCCGGGCTGGTCTACATAGCCCCAGCAAGAGTCTTGCCGGGGCAACTTGCCCAACACCAGCGAGGCCGCCACCCTTGGGTCTAGGAGCTCTGACACAAGCAACAACATCAAGACCAAGATTCAGGCGCGCCTGCGTGGTGGCATGCAGATATTTGTGAAGACTAAAGGCCTGCGAGTCTAGATGAGGACCAGAAGACTAAGACACCCGGCAAGAGCCTTGCCGGGGACAACGAAGACCCCCGCAAGATCCTTGCCGGGGACAGCCATGAGACCCCGGCAAGATCCTTGCCGGGGATAGCCATGAGACCCCGGCAAGATCCTTGTCGAGGCTGTCGGCATTCTGGGAACGGGGGTACCCAGACTTGCCTGCATGCGGCCCAGGGCGTGGCTCACCAGGCGGCCTGGTACGGCCCAGCATCTTCAGCAACCACTTCAGACCCTCGCGAGGGGCCAAGACTCGCGAAGAGGACGACACAAGGCATCCCCTGGGGCGGCCTCACTAGGCCGGCTCGTGAGGATCGGAGATATCAAGGCGAGATCTTCGTGACGTGAGCAGTGACGACCAAGGCCAGGCCGGCGCCAGCGGGCGCAGAGTGTTAGTTTCCTCTTTAGTGCTAAAGGAGCAGGTGCAGACGAAGAGTCCCGAGGCATCAGGCAAAGGTTTTCATATCGGTGAAACAAGACCAAGACCAGCAGGACAGCAGAATAGAGGTCACCGCGGAGCCCACGGCAGGCGAAGACCACCTTTTGTCAGGATAGCTTGTACAAGCTGTCCCCCTTCAAATTTCGCCGTAGTGGGATCCCTTCCTGCTCAATATTTGGGAAGAGGACCTTGGCCACTATAAATAGGACTAGCAACCACCATTGGGATCATCTCATCTTGAGCTGATTATATAGAAGGCCACACACCACTAGCTCACCAGAGCACAAGAACCCATTTCCTCAGGAGGCAGTTCATCCATGTACTAGTTCTTCATCAGCCTACAAGGCAATCCACCACACCACACTGGATTAGGGTATTACACCATAACTGTGGCCTGAACTAGTATAAACTTTGTGTCTCTTGTTCTTCGAATCTCACGAGCTAGGCCTAGGGTTGTTGAGTAGACGAGCTAGGGCGGAAAGAGAGATCTTCGTGCGCACCCCAGTGTTTGAACCTTAAGGGTTTTGCCGGAACCCGAGATCCGACATTTGGCGCGCCAGGTAGGGGTGTGCCGAAACTTCCCTTCCATCGATTAGCGCTCCGTCGTCCCAGCAGTTCCATGGCCGACGCTCGCAGAGCCCGTGCTGAGCGGCGGGCTGCCCTTGCTGCCCGTGTCGCTTAGACTGCTCCTGCCGGCGGACCACCCCGCCGATCTCCCTCGCCTGTGGCCAACGCCACCATCGGCCCGGCGCGACATGAACAACAGGAATCCTCTCTGCACCCCTCCGTGCAGCGTGATGGACGCACCGCTACCCCATCGCTGACTCTAGCGGTCACTTCATCCCATGCTCGTCGCGGACCCGCGGACACGCAGGCTGCATTGCTCATGGCGCGCGATCTCTTGCGCTACCACCCCATCGACGACTTCTATGAAGAATGGCTTGACTGCATCGCCGAGCTCGGCAGCACCGCTGGGGGCTCTCTAGCGCCGTCCCTCTCCCTACCTCATCTGCCTCCCCATGCGGACGACGAGGCCCGTGAAGATCCACTGCTACCCCCACGTCAAGGCGTCGTCCAAGACCCAAGGCACGTGGCCCCGCGGCGTGACCGCCCACGCGCGGCGCCAGTGCACGAAGAAGGAAGTTGCCAAGAGATCCAGCCGCCCCACGAGCGAGCGCCCACACTCCCGCCAATGCTGCGCCAAGACCGTGCGCCCCCCGCCGCGGTGGCATGCGAGGACCAAGATCAAGTTCCACCTCCCCAACAAGCACCAGTGTCGACAGCAAGCTGTAAGGCCCTCGCCCCAAAGCTGCGCAACGTCAACTAGCCAGGGAAGTTCAAGCCCGACCTGCCTCCATGCTACGATGGCACTCCCGACCCTACGGTGTTCCTACATCTCTACAAGCTGAGCATCGAAGCGTCCGGCGGCAACGAGAAGATCATGGCGAACTGGTTTGCCATGGCCCTCAAAGATGGCGCGCGCTCGTGGCTCTTGAACCTGCCTGCGGGATCGGTCTCCACCTAGAGTGAGATGCGCGAGCGGTTCATCGCCAACTTCCAGGGCACCAGAGACCGCCCCCCGGCCACAGGTGACCTACGATGTATCAAGCAACAACCAGGAGAAACCCTACAGAAGTTCATCCACCGCTTCAAAAGTGTCCGCGTCAAGATCCCCAAGGTCACGGACGAGGCCATCATTTCGGCGTTCTCAGGTGACGTTCGCGACGTCAAGATGAAGGAGGAGCTCGCCATCCATGAAGATTTGTGCACGTCCCTATAGCTGTTCAACCTTGCGACCAAGTGCGCCAGAGGTAAGGAGGGGCGCCTCTCCCTCGTCGAGCTCCCTGCTGCTGAACCCAAAGACAAGAAGGCCAAGAGCAATGATGTAAAGTGCAAGGTAACGACAGTGCTTGCAGCCGAACCTGAAATAAAGCGCGGCCGCGACTACCCAGAGGCACCCAAGAACGGCCGGGCATTTTGCGCCTTCCACAACGTGCATAGCAACAACACTCACGACTGTCAAGAGCTCAGGGCCCTCCGCGAAGGATGCATCATCCAACGCCTCGAGCGCGGCAACCGTGGCTACGGCCGCGGGGGAAGTTGGACCGGGGGATGCTAGGACGACTGTGGCCCCCACCAGGAGTGGCGTGATCAGCCTCGGGAGGACCGTTGGCGTGGCCAGCCCCGCGAGGACGCCTGGAGGGACCAGCCTCGGAAGGACCGTCCTTAGGGCAGGGCCGGCCTTCCACCTCTGCCACCGCCAAGGAGAAACGACGACCAGGACGTGGGGGCTGGGGGCTTGCAGGAGCCACGTGCCATCGCATGCATCTTGGGCGGAGCAAGGGCCCCAGCTTCTCAGCGCCTCTTCAAGCAGTTCGCCCATGAAGTAAACGCGGCTCTCCCCAAACTCGAGGCTACTCGCCCACTCAGGTGGTCCAGATGCCCCATCACCTTCAGTTCTGCAGACCAGCTCAAGTGCGCGGCTACGGCTGGCGCCCTCCCAATGCATTGTTCGCCCGTCATCAGCAACGTCCAAGTTACCAAGACCCTCATCGACGGTGGCGCGGGGCTCAACGTACTATCCATCGAGACATTCGATAGCCTCCAAGTACCCTACGAACAGCTGCTGCCTACCAAGCCCTTCTTCGGAGTGACTGACGGCTCCACCACCCCCTTAGGGTAGGTCTGCCTACGAGTCACCTTTGGTAAGCACGACAACTACCACACTGAGCTCGTCAACTTCGATGTCGCCCACATCCATCTCCCTTACAATGCCATCCTTGGGTACCTAGCCCTGGCCAAGTTTACGGCGGTGACTCACCACGGCTACAACGTCCTCAAGATGCAGGGAAGCGGCGGCGTCATTACCATCGCCTGTGAGGAGAAGGACGCAGTGTGCTCACTCGAGCGCGCTTACCAAGCGGCAGCGGTCGAGGATCCAGTTATCGACAACGTCATCTACCCAACTGAGGTCGTCCCCAAGAAGAAGAAGCAGCAGCTCGCCCTGGAGCCTCATGGGGATGCAGCACCAGGCGGCAGCACCCCGGGACCTACACCAAGGGAGGGGCCGCCTCCCTCTCTCGCATAGGAAGGCATGCCCAGCGCCCCCCTCAGGCTGGGCTCAGGGGCTCTCCTCTGGAGGGCCTCTGACTTGCCAATATCACGAGGGAGGTGCTCGGGCACCATGTGGAGGAGTGCTTTGCTACACACTTCCCTCCGGAGGCCTCAAGGCGTGAGACACCAAGCGCTCAGGAGTTCATCAGCCAAACCATCGAAGACCTACAGCTCCTCTGAGTACAGCTATCGTCCCGGGCTCAGGAGACGGCCTATGCGTCTGTGTCAACATCCTCGCACTCAACAGGATCGCATCTCAGGAGCTCTTCTGGCCTTCCGAGGTGGGCCGGTGCCAGGGTCCCCCTCACAGCTACGTGCGCATGCCCTTCGGCCTAGCAAACCAAGATGTCGGATTTAGGGCTCCGCAAAACCCAAGAAGTTCGAACACAGGGGCATGAACGAAGATCCCTCACACTCACGTCTACCTAGCGTCTCGCTCTCTTCTCAGTGGGGGGATTCAAACACACAACAGATAGAACACACAAGAGTTTATCCAGGTTCGGGCCACCGCGTGATGTAAGACCCTACTTCCTGCTTTGGTGGATTAGCTTCGGGCGAGCTGGGAGGTGAACTAGTACAATGGTTCCTGAGCCCATGAAGGTCAGGAGGCAAGAGTTCTTGCTCCTTGTGTGGTGGCAGAGTGTATGAGTTAATCCCTTCACAGTGGGAATCCTAGCTACTTATATAGGCGGCCAAGGTCCTCTTCCCCCGAAATGCTTAGGCGGGAAGGGATCCCACAATGGCCATTTTAGAGGGGGAACACAAGGACATTATTATCCTGACAAAAGCGGTCTTCGCCTGCAAAAGGATCAGGCGGTGACACGGTGTGGGCTCGATGGTGACATCCTCCCTGTCGTCCTTGCGATCTTCGGTCTTGTTGCACCAAAGGGGAAACCTTTGCCCCGCTCCTCGGAAACCAGCGGCTGCGCTGACCCCTTTGCACCGAAATGGTAACTGTGTCGCTGGCGGACGCTGGCACCTGCTGGCGCAGTGCGTCACTGATGACATCATTGCCTCCTCCTGAGGCAGGCTTAGCCTTGGATTCTTCGCCCCTCCGGAGCACCTTGCTGAAGCTGCTCCCGAGGAGGTCTTGACGTCGTTCTCCTCGCAAGGATTAGCCCCCTCGTGAGGGTCTTGGACAGCTGGTCAATCAGCTGGGCCGTACCAGGCCGCTTGTAGGAGCGCGTCGCGGCCCGCAGACAGGCAAGTCTGGGTACCCTGGCTCCCAGGATGCCGACAGTAGCCCCGGGGCCCAAGGTGCGTGCGGAGTCGACTTCAGGGCGAAGCCTTAGTCGAGGACGGAGCGTCGCGGGCCCCAAAAAGGCTGCAGGCCAGGCTGGCACGTGCGGGTTGGATGGGACGTGGGCGACTCCGCTTCCCACGCAGTCTTGGCAGTCGTGCGACTTGACAACTCCTTGGCGCGGGCGCCGGGGCCATTATGGCTGTGCGCGAGTGGTCGCGAGTTGATCTTCTTGTCCTATAAACAGGGGGTGAGGCACCACGCCTCTCACTTGACTGTCGCAGGCCGATCCCTGCTGCTTCCATCACTCCAAGGGCTTCCATGGCGCCGATTCGCAGGTTCTCGGCCGCGGAGAAGGGGAAGAGCCCGATGTTAGAGCCTGAGCGGCTCCCCCCGAAGCAGAGGCGACGTAGTTCTCCGAGTGCGTCCCTGAGACCGTCGGACGCCCGCACATGGTGCACGGGGGCACCGCCAGGATTTGTGCTTCCCTTGTATGCTCCAGCGGCAAGCAGACGGAGCGGGACGGCGACAGGGGTGGCGCTATCAGTCGTCCGGAGAGACGGGCGTCTCCTCGCACCCTGCTGTTGTCCCATTCTGAGGATGATACCCGCGGGTTCATCGTGTGGGCGGGGGCCCCTCCGCATTCATGGATCTTTCTTCCTCCGTTAATCGGGGAGGTGCTCCCGGCTCGTAGCCGGGTGACGATAGAGCTGAGGCACGAGGGGTGTCACCTTCCTCCTTCGCATGCCGACGTGGAGGTGATTTCTTCTGGCCATGTCTTCATGACCTGGGGTTGGGGTGTGGTGCGCCGCGCATGCGCCCCCGCCGGGAGGCACATTCTTCATTTCGCGCTGGATGTGATGGGCACGATGACCTTCAAAGTCTTCAGGGTGGACGGCCGCCGGCTGCCGTGTGGCGCGGGGAATGCGCTCACCGGTGACCATTCCCCTTGCCGTCAGGGCAGCGAGGTGCTCGCCATTGAATGTGCCCCCGACTCTGCTGGTAGCAGTTATGCTACCCTTGAGACGGCCTCGAGCTCCGATGAGAGCTACGAGCCGCCAAGTTGCCGCCCCTATCGCCGGACGGAGACGGTGTCTTCCCGGTGTCGTTGCTGTTGAAGGAGTTCAAGCCGCGCTCCTCGAGAGTGACCTTCTTAGCTTAGTTCCTGCGGGACATCATGGAAAGCTTCAAGAGGGCATGTAAATTATTGTAATACTTTTGATGTTGCCTGGCGTTATAACGTGTGCCCTTCATGAGACCCTTGTTAGAGTATAAATATCCTCTCCTTCCGTCCCCTCAGTAGTTTAGGGCCCTACGCCCGCGAGACCCGTTCCCCAGACAAGCCTCGGCCTGCGCTGGTATGCCAGGTTCTGATGCCGTGGTCAAGGCCAGGATGTGAGTGATCCAAGATCCGGTAGGAGCCCCCGAGGCACGATGCTCAGGAGGTCTCTCTTGGCATGCAGGCAACCGCCCAGTGGTCCATCGGGAAGGGTTTTCATGCCTCAGCAGATTCATGATTATAGTAGATGGTGGTGTAGGTACGCGAGTAGGTGCGGCATTGAAAACTTATCTTAGCAATTCCTATGGTCAGGTGGTGGTGGTACTTGATTTCCCATTGCCCTTCCCTTGAGGCACGGTTTTGCGTCCAGGTGCCTTCATGAGGAGGCGGCGATGGTCGCTCCCGAGGCCCTGGGGACAAAGGTCACGGGGCTGGTGGAGACGTTTCTCCGGGCTGCTACTATCGCAGCCGAAGAGGAGAAGACCGGTGATGCTGCGCTCGACAATGCCTGGTCCATTCCTGTTTAGCGAGAGAAGTGCGAGTGCCTCGAGGAGGCGTAAGAACTTTGCTTGAATTTGAAAAACTTGGCATTATTGTAACAGCTAGATGATTTACATTCTTGCTTCCTTTCATGTTTGCTTAGGTGCTCTGCGTCGGCAGGGCCCAACCCCGCGCATACCTCGACCGCCATTGAGCCCTCCGGATGACCGGGGTTACCATAGTAACTAGACTCAAGGGATGAGGGGCTACGTGCCTAGTGAGGCCCTTGGGTCACGACGCCCAAGGGTCCCCCTTGACGTTCAAGTGATCTCATTTTCGTTCTGCGTCGACAGGGCCCAACCCCGCGCATACCTCGATCGCCATTGAGCCCTCTGGATGACCGGGGTTATCATCATAACTAGACTCAAGGGATGAGGGCCTACGTGGCCAGTTAGGTCCCTGGGTCGCGATGCCAAGAGGTCCCCCTTGACGTACGAACGGCTCTCATGAAGGAGAAGGAGCACCATACCTTGCGCACGAGCCTTCGCCTGAGATGGGGGCATGAGAAGGCCAGGTGTCTGAGCACCTGGTAGTGTGGCGTCTACCAGGCGTGACCTGAGCATAGCCCCCGTGCCTAGCCCCCCTCGCGACACCCATCCAAGGAGAAGATGTGAGCGTCGTGAGCTGAAAAGCTCCCTGAGGTTGGTGCGACCATTGGGGGCCACCCTCAGTTGTTTATAACTAGCGTGGAGCATAGAGCTACCACACTTGCGCGGAGTGTGGGCATAACCGCGCCTCGGTCGTAGCGGCCAGCGCGGAGCTTGGTGCTTCCACTGGTTCGTGGGCATAACCGCTCCTCAGTTGGATCTGCCAGCGCGGATCTTGGTACTTCCATTGGACCGTGGGAGGGAGCCTCCCACCGGGAGAGACTCCGGGGCGTGTACAGCCCCGTCCTGACACGTGGCTTGCACGGTAGGATAGCCAAGGTGTATATGGGCCCTCCTCTGGATCAGTTGAACGACTCTGAGGAAGTTCTCGTGAGCTTACGCATCGCTCACGATACCCTACCCTGAGGCGGGTTGAGCCTGAGTCTTCTTCTACAAAATGTGAAAAGAGAGGTGTTGTGTCGACCTACGCCGAGTGCATCTCTAGAGGGTATCGCATGAGAAGGCCGCAGCACCAGCGACCCCAGGAGGTGACGTCACGGGAATGGCTCGCGAGATAGAGCTTAGCCACTGGATTTGTCGACGCTGTAGGGACGGACCCGAGCACAGACGTCGTGCCCAGTATTCTCATGCAATGATCCAAAAGAAAAACAACCGGCGCGCGGTTCCCGCGTGAGTGAGGCACCTGCCACGGGCCCCTACTTACCCATCCACGATTAGACCATGTGAGAACAAGGCACCAAGGCCATGGGAGGTGACGTCACGGGAATGGCTCGCGAGACAGAGCTCAGCCCTCGGGTTTATAGACACTGCAGGGACGGACCCGAGCACAGACGTCGTGTCAGTCCTTAATCATGGGGCGGTCGCGAGTGGGCTCGCAAGGGCTCATGACCTTAGTGGAGGTGAGAACGCCATTCATGTAGATAATGTGAATGGAAAGAAACATCTAGCCTTGATCATGCAAAAAGGGATATAACCGCGGGGGAACAGCCCCGAGCGGTCTGAGGATGATGCAGCCCGAGAGGCGCCCTCGATTGGATACCTGAAGCAGTCAGAAGGAGGATGTCACCTGATACTTGCCGAAGAAGAGTTGGGGTAGCTGAAGACGAGAGCCGTGCGGTTCAATCCTAAGAATCGTCGGGCTCCTGGGGCCCAGGGGCTCTAAAGGCTCTCAGTGGTCGCGTGGGTCCGGTTTTCGCTCCGTCCGGACCGCCTGCCACTGAGCCTCCCGAGCCCCCAAGGCCAGCTGCACGAGATGCTGGAACGTGGCAGCTGCGTGGCGGAAGCCGAAGAGTGTGCGGACGTAGCTGCAGGGGAGGGCCCTCCTCCGACTGACCGCCGTCGGCCAGAAGGGCTCCTGAGAAGCGGCTCGGTTGAGACCCGCAATGTCGATGCAAACGCGGAAGCGGTCGCTCAGGCTGCGAGCAGGTGAACTTGGGGTTGTGCGGTTACGCCCACCGCGGATAAGTCTTCCGTACTGAAGTTCCTCGGTAACTTGGTTGATGAAGCCCTGAGCCCCCAGCGCTGAACGGCTCACGCTGGGCTCACAAAAATGCGCGTCCAGACACGCTTGCAGGTGGTGCTCGAACACCTCCCTCGAGACGCCTGACAGCCCGGAGACACTCCAGAGGAGAGCCCCCGAGCCCGTCACGAGAGGGGCGTCGAGCGCGCCTCCCTATGTGAGGGTGGAGGGCGCTTCGTCAGCAAGCGCAAGTCCTGAGGGCGGGCCGTCAGGAGCCCCCGCGCCCTGAGTTCCATTGACGGGTAGGTTCTTCTTCTTCTTGGGGGCGGCCTGCAGGGCGAGGACGGCTCCATCCTCATCGGAGCACTCGACCGCCGCAGTCTAGTAGGCACGCTCAAAGGAACGCACCGCTTCCTTCTCGTCGGAGGCGATCGTGATGACTCCGCCGCTCCCGGGCATCTTGAGGACGTTGTAGCCGTGATGGGTCGCCGCCATGAACTTGGTGAGGGTAGGATACCCAAGGATGGCATTGTACGGGAGGTGGATGTTGGTGACGTTGAAGTCGATGAGCTTGGTGTGGTAGTTGTCATGGTCACCAAAGGTGACGGGGAGGCGGACCTGCCCCATCGGGAGTGTGGAGCCATCCGTGACTCCATAGAATGGCTTGGTCGGGCGGAGCCGATCGTAGGGAACCTGGAGTGTCTCTAAGGTTAAGACGGAGAGGACGTTGGGTCCTGCTCCGCCGTCGATGAGGGACTTGGTCACGAGGACGTTGCTGATGGTCGGGGTGCAAAGCATCGGGAGGGCGCCTGGGGCCGCCGTGCACTTGAGCTGGTCCTTAGGGTCGAAGGCGATGACTTGCTTGGTCCACCTGAGGTTGCGCACGACATCATGCCTGGGAAGCGCCACGATCCTTTCACGGGAAAACTGCTTGAAGACGCGATGGGAAGTCGGGGCATGGGCTCCTCCCAAGATGCATGCAACTGCACGCGGCTCCTGGAAGCCCATCGTCGTTCCTCCTTGGCGGAGGTGGGAGCGGAGGCAGGCCTCCATTGCCCTGAGGGCGACCCTCACGAGGCTGGTCGCGCCAGGGAGCGTCACGAGGCTGCTCCTCCTAGTAGTCCTCGTGAGGCTGCTCGCGCCACCCTTGGCGCGAGTTCCTTCCATCCCAACGTCCTCCTCCTCGGCCTCCTCCATGACCATAGCCGCGGTTGTCGCGCAGGGCGCTGCCCAACGTGCCCGCCGCGCATCGCCCTGAGCTCCTGGCAGTCGTTAGTGTTGTGGCTGTGGACGTTGTGGAAGATGCACTATGGTCGGTTGTCTCTGGGGAGGTCATCGTAGCCGCAACCACGCTTCACTTCTGGCTCCGCAGCCAGCACGACGGGTCCCTTGCGCTTTGATTCCTTGGCCTTGGTCTTCTTGTCGTCCGCCTCCACATCAGGCAGCTCCTGGAGGGAGAGGCGTCCTTCCTCCGCCTTGGCGCACTTTGCCGCGAGCTTGAACATCTCGAGGGCTCTGCACAGGTCCTCGTGAATGGAGAGCTCTTCCCTCATCCTGACGTCGCGGACGCCATCGGAGAACACGGAGATGATGGCCTCGTCCGAGACCCTGGGGATCCGGAGGCGCATGGTGTTGAAGGGTTGGATGTACTTTTGCAGGGTCTCTCCCGGCTGCTGCCTAACGCGGCGCAGATCAGCAGCTGCCGGGGCTCGGTCGCGGGTGCCTTGGAAGTTGGCGACGAAACGCTCGCGAAGCTCCTCCCAGGAGGATATGGATCCCACGGGGAGGTTCAAGAGCCAGGAGCGTGCGCCGTCTTTCAGAGCCATGGGGAACCAGTTCGGCATGACCTGCTCGGTGCCGTTAGATGCCTCGATGCTCAGCTCATAGAGTTGGAGGAACTCCGTGGGGTCGGTGGTGCCGTCGTAGCATTGGAGGCAGGTCCGTCTTGAACTTACCGGGCCAGACGAGGCGCCGTAGCTCACGAGCTAGGGCGCAACACCCAGCCACCCTCATGATCGCAGGCGCCCCCTGCGCCTACGGTGCTGGTTCTTGGGGTGCTGGCGCCACCACCTCCTATGGCGCGCGGTCTGGGCGCTGCGGGCCAGGGGGCCCGCAAGCCCCTGCATGGGGATGCGGAATCATCTGGCAGCTCTCCTCGTCATGCGCGTGAGCTCTGGGGGGTCGCTCACGTCGAGGGGCCTCGCGTCAGACCTCCTGGCTGGCGCGGTGGAGTGGAGGCAGGGCCGGGACCCCGTGGCCTTCGTTCCCTGCCGGGGGCAACGGAGGACGTGAGGAGTGCATTGGTGCGGGTTCTTCCCCAGCGGCATTGACGAGCTCGGTGATGCGGTGGAGCCACTCGTCGTAGAGGTCATCTACTGGGTGGTAGCGCAAGAGCTCCCGCGCCATCAGCAACGCAGGCTGCTGGTAGACCGGCCCACGGCGGACCAGCGAGGACGACGCCGCAGCCGGCGAGGGTGAAGGTGTTGCGGTGCGACCATCCTGCCGCACGGACGGTGGCAGCAACGAGTCTTGCTGCTAATGGACAGTCGGGTCGGTGGCGGCATTGGCGACCGGTGAGTTGGGGTGGAGCGGCGCGCCGTTGCCCGCGGGCGCCGTCTGAG
Organism: Secale cereale; assembly: GCA_902687465.1. Classification (NCBI taxonomy): domain Eukaryota; kingdom Viridiplantae; phylum Streptophyta; class Magnoliopsida; order Poales; family Poaceae; genus Secale; species Secale cereale. Next base: position 403,809,270 of record LR738715.1, read on the forward strand.
CGACGTTCGCAGCGCGGCGGGCGGCGCGAGCTCGGTGTGTGTCCACCATGGTTGTGGAGCAGAGTCGACAACGAGAACGCGACGAGGTCGTCGGAGAGGCGAGATTTCGACACGCCCCCTACCTGGCGCGCCAAATGTCGGATTTAGGGCTCCGCAAAACCCAAGAAGTTCGAACCAGGGGCGTGAACAAAGATCCCTCCCATTCACGTCTACCTAGCGTCTCGCTCTCGTCTCGGTGGGGGGATTCAAGCACATAACAGATAGAACACACAAGAGTTTATCCAGGTTCGGGCCACCGTGTGGTGTAAGACCCTACTTCCTGATTTGGTGGATTAGCTTCGGGCGAGCTGGGAGGTGAAGTAGTACAATGGTTCTTGAGCTCAGGAGGAGAGCCCAGGAAGGTCAGGAGGCAAGTGTTCTTGCTCCTTGCGTGGTGGCAGAGTGTATGAGTTGATCCCTTCACAGTGGGAATCCTAGATACTTATATAGGCGGCTAGGGTCCTCTTCCCCCGAAATGTTTAGGCGGGAAGGGATCCCATAACGGCCATTTTTGAGCAGGAACACAAGGACGTTCATATCCTGACAAAAGCGGTCTTCGCCTGCAATAGGATCAGGTGGTGACACGGTGGTGGGCTCGATGGTGACATCCTCCCTGTCGTCCTTGCGGTCTTCGGTCTTGGTGCACCAAAGGGGAAACCTTTGCCCCCCTCCTCGAAAACCAACGGCTGCGCAGTCCCCTTTGCACCGAAATGGTAACTGTGTCGCTGGCGGACGCTGGCACCTGCTGGCGTGGTGCGTCACTACTGACATCACTACCTCCTCCTGAGGTAGGCTTAGCCTTGGATTCTCCACCCCTCCGGAGCACCTTGCTGAGGCCGCTCCCGAGGAGGTCTTGACGTCGTTCTCCTCGTGAGGCTTAGCCCCCTCGCGAGGGTCTTGGACAGCTGGTCGATCAGCTGGGCCGTACCAGGCCGCTTGTAGGAGCGCGTTGCGGACCGCAGACGGGCAAGTCTGGGTACCCTGGTTCCTAGGACGCCGACACAAGCGATCGTGCACCAGCGCCACATGCGGGAAGTCCTGGCGACTCACGAGGCCAGGCATAAGGAGATCCAGGCGGAGTTAGACTCGGCCCTCCGCGAGATGTGGGGAACCCCAGAGCCTCACGAGGCGCCGGAGCTAGGCGGCGTAAGGAGCGGCATCTACGTCGAGCATCTTCGACTACACCAACACTACTGCAGCAACGGTACCAGGTGACATTTTCCAGTTTTTGTTCAACTAGGAGCGCCCCTCGGGAAGCATCATTCCCAGGTCGCACAGGCCTGTCCCTGCGACGTCTATCCTTCTGCTTCCAACTCGCCTTGTTGGGGGCGCCCCTCGGGCTGCATCATCCCCAGGCCGCACAGGTCCGTCCTTGTGGCATGTATCTCCCTTGCATTTTACCTGAGATAGTGTTACTATCTCTGTCAGCTCCATTTGTATCACTCATCTATTTGACCATCACCCCTTCGGGTCTCCTTCGCTACCTAATGGATTTTCACTCATTTCGCAACAGGGGCTGCATACGTTGGCACGGCGCTTGTGCCCGGGTCTGTCCCTGCAATGCTGACAAACCCGGGGGACCGAGCTCTGACCCGCGGCCCGCTTCGCAAGCGTCACCTCACCAGGCACTCGTTGCCTTCATCTTCCTACGAAATTATCGGAAGCCCAGCGCGGGCGTGGGCCTAAGTCGTTTTGCTGCAGGCTAACCCACTAGAGTCTCAGGAGCACGGCGGCAGGCAGTCCCGCCGGTCTCCCCTCCTCACGTAATTCGCTTGCGCGTAAAAGGGGGGGTCCCTGAGCATCGCGTCTCAGGGGCTCTTACCGACTCTCCAGCCATCACCCCTTGGCCTTGACCACGGCATCGCGACCTGGCATACCAACGGCAGCTGAGCATCGCTCGAGGGTCAGGACCCGAGGATGCAGAGCATCAAGAAGGATGGGAGAAGGGGAGGCCGGCTTAGAGAGCTCGGGCGAGTTCGTATGTCAAGGGAGACCCTTGGGCATCTCGACCCAAGCGCTTAACCAGTCCCGTAGCCCCTCACTCCCCGGTCGTGTCCTAGTTTCCGGTCAAGGCCAGCGCCGACTGAGGTACGCGCGGGCCCGGGCCCTGCCGACACGGAACATCAATGCCCGAGTCCAGCATTCCCTTCCCTCAGGTCCGTTTGCACGTCAAGGGGTACCCTTGGGCATCGCGACCCAAGGGCCTAACTGGTTCCGTAGCCCTCACTCCCTGGTCTTGTCCTGGTTTCCGATCAAGGCCAGCGGTGGTTGAGGTATGCACGAGGCCGGGCCCTGCCAACGCAGAACTCAGGGACCTACCCATCACTGGCCAAGTTTATGGTGGTGACTCACCACGGCTACAACGTCCTCAAGCTGCCGGGAAGCGGCGGCGTCATTACCATCGCCTGTGATGAGAAGGACACAGTGTGCTCACTCAAGCGCGCTTACCAAGCAGCAGCGGTCGAGGATCCGGACAGCCACAATCTCATCTACCCAACTGAGGTCGTCCCCAAGAAGAAGAAGCAGCTGCTCGTCCTCGTATCGCGAAATCTCAGCCTCGCGACATCAGGAAACAAACCAGGCGCGCCGTTTGGAGAATCACCTCATTCTCATCAAGATAAGTCGTTAGCTCCTTGGTGCCCCGTCCTCACTCGCGGAACGGTATTCGGCAGTCGCACGTCAGCAATGTCGCCTCGATTTATTAACCTCCAGGAGCCGCTTGCACGCCAAGGGAGACCTCTTGAGCATCGCACCTCAGGAGCTCTTACCGGACCTCGGGCTATTCACCTCCTGGCCTTCACCACGACATCGCGACCTAGCATACCAGCGATGGCTGCAGCTTGCCTTGGGACTGGGGCCTGTCGGCGTAGAGCATTCTGCAACCGAAAGGGTAAAAAAAGGGGGCGATATTGCTGAAACGAGGCTCGCGAGTAGGGTGTCCTGACAAGACACCAAGATAAGAGCAAAAGCGTTACAAGTTCTTTACATACCCCCGTGGGGTCGGCTTTGAATCATCGCAGGGAACACCACAAAAGGTCTTCAGGGGATCCTAACTACGGCCGCCATCATGGACGCCATCATCAATAGTTGGCCACGGTGGCCCACCTCCGACCCTGGGCGGGTCACCATCAGCGATGTGCTCGCGAGCCCAGTGCGTTTTGGGCGTGCGGCGAGCTCGGGGGAGCGTAGGTATCGTTGCTCGTCTCCGGAGACTCGTCAGACTCAGGAGAGCTGCTGGATCTCCGGAGGCCATCGCTGCTGCTAGACGGGCTAGTAGCAGGATCAACGGCTGGTGTGGCTCCAGCCGCAGTGTCACCCCGGTGGCCCCCTCCAGGGCAGCACTCCAGGCGGCATCCTTCCTCGTCGAATACCTTGAAGCACAGCATGGAGGCGTCGTCGTACTCGAAGTGGATGACGAGGGCGCCTTCTGAGCCGCAGGCGCGGGCGACCTCGCCCCATCTGTGAGTCATGAAGACTTTACCCGGGGAGACGACCTCAACCTCCGCCCTAGTCGCCAGGGCTCGGCACTCGGCGTATCACAACCACAGCCCGAGCGGCCCCCTCGGTGGCACCTCTGCGGCGAAGAATGGCGGGAAGCGTATCCAAGATCTAGGAGGCATCACCGCCCACACCACGAACTCACGCGAGGAGCCTCTGGCGTGTGCTCGCGGGACAGCAGCGTGGACCACTACAGCGCGGTCAGTACAGCCATGGGACGAGCGGCACTGGGAATCAACTCCTCCACCATGGCCCGGTGCCCTGGCGTAAAGGGGCAACGGATAGCCAGGGGGAGGCTGCTCGTGCCAAGGCCTCATCACTTCCGGTCTCATGGCGGCACCATGGGGACGGAATGGTCTTTTCTTTGGAGGGAGTACCCCTGGCTCCTCGCGAGGAGTCTTCCCTTTCTCAGCGGTGGAAAGTCGCCGGATCGGCGCCATGATTGGCTCGGCCACGTAAAGGGAAGGAAGAAGAAGAAGCGAGAGGAACGAAAGAAGAAGATGGGTGGCGAGGACCTCCCACTTGCCACCTTATTTATAGTCAGGAGAAGGCCAACCGCCGGCCTCCATAACCGCTGGTAATGATGATCCTCTATGCATGCAGGGACTTGTCAACTCACGCAGTCGCTGAGACTGCGTGGGGAAGTGGAGACACCCACATCTCGTCAATCGCCACGCGTTAGGCAATGCCGCAGGCTTTTGGGGCCCACGGCGCTTCGCACTTGACCCCTGGCTTCCCCGCGAAGCCAAGCCTAAGCACACCTTGGGCCTGGGGGCTACTGTCGGTGTTCTGGGAACGGGGGTACCCAGACTTGCCGGCCGGCGGCCTAGGGCGTGGCTCACCAGGCGGCCTGGTACGGCCTAGCATCTTCAGCAACCACTCAAGACCCTCGCGAGGGGCCAAGCCTCGCGAGGCGGACGAGGGACACCTCGCGAGGTCCTCGTGACGTGAGCAGTGATGACCAAGGCCAGGCGGGCGCCAGAGAGCGCAGAGTGACAGTTTCCTCTTTGGTGCTAAAGGAATAGCTGTAGGCGAAGAGTCCCGAGGCATCAGGCAAAGGTTTCCATATCGGTGCAACAAGAGCAAGACCAGCAGGACAGCAGAACTGAGGTCACCACGAAGCCCACGACGGGGTCACCACTAGAGCCTTTGGCAGGCGAAGACCACCTTTTGTCCGGATAGCTTGTACTAGTTGTCTCCCTTCAAATTTGGTCGTTGTGGGATCCCTTCCCGCTCAATATTTGGGAAGAGGACCTTGGCCACTATAAATAGGACTAGCCACCACGATTGGGATCATCTCATCTTGAGCTGATCAGATAGAAGGCCACACACCACAAGCTCACCAGAGCACAGGAACCCTTCTCCTCAGGAGGCAGTTCATCCATGTACTAGTTCTTCATCAGCCTACACGGCAATCCACCGCACCACACTGGATTAGGGTATTACACCACAATGGTGGCCCGAACCAGTATAAACTTTGTGTCTCTTGTTTTTCGGATCTGACGAGCTAGGCCTAGGTTTGTTGAGTAGACGAGCTAGGGCGGAAGGAGAGATCTTCGTGTGCACCCCAGAATTCGAACCTTAGGGGTTTTAACGGAACTCGAGATCTGATAGGGGCATTTGCGGGGCCATAGCTAGGCCCGCACCCGCCAAGGTTTCACTACCCCGCGGCCACTCCTACGCGGCAACCAACCCGCCAACTGGACAAGTGTCTGCATGGCAGCGTGCAGCCTCTAAGCCAACTAGCCAAGCACCTACGTGGTGGCATGCAGATCTTCGTGAAGACCCTACCACCACGCCAGCATAGTAGCCAGCGTGGCGCTGCATGCCTCGTCAGCTTGGACGCGCGTTAGTGCGAGACGAGGCGGCGATGGGCGGGACAAGCGTTGTTTCCGTCCTCGATAAAGCTAGAGAACACATAGGCGGCGCATTAAATGCGTTTGTCCTATGATGTCAGGTGATAAACTTGTACACTGTAGATACTTTCCACCTCATGTGTGCCACTGTGGCGACCCGTTTGCCATGTAAAAGGAGGCCCGAGGCGTACTGTGGGAGGATTTGAACTTTTTGGACAGGCACGCATAGTAGCCAGTTCGAGAGCTCACGAACACCAAATATACACAAACAAGTCGGACTAGGGTTTTACGCATCACTTGCGGCCCGAACCTGGGTAAAAATTTCCCATGCGTTGATCGACTAGACTTGCTCTTTGCACAGCGCTACGCCCCCGCCAACCGTAGTAGGGGTCCCCGAGATCCCATAGGTGTCATTTCCACGATAGTTGGGTCATCGATCTAGAGAATACAAGTCCATCTTCATTCATCCTCTAATGGTTCCAAGGGTTTTGGGGTGAGGTAAGAGAGATAGAGAGGGATACACACAATACAAACAATAGTTTTGAAGAGACGAGTTTTATTTTCTGTTCGTCGCAAAAACATCAAACAGCTCACAATTGTCGCATCTAACGCAAGTATATAACGGGGGTTTGGTCTTCTAAAGGTCAAAAAATCTACAAAGTCGTCAAACTCTTCAAATCTTCGGAGTATCCAACTGTTATAGCTTCAACACTTCTAATGCATGGTGAAATCCTCTTTACTCCAAAGTGGTCATTAGTTGTCTGATATCGGATCCTTCTTGGAGTGGCTTCAGTAGATCCTCCGTGTGGTAAAAAGGGGGAAAAGTGTATAGTCTAACAATATTAGGTGAGAGGAAATATTTGGTAAAGAATAGAAAGGATGAGAGTTAAAGGATCCTTTTGAAAATAAAGTTTTAGGAAATCATCTCCTAAGGGCTTGCTAGTTTCTAGGGGTCACGTCCTACAGTCAACATGTGCTCTGATACCATCTTGTAGCGACCCGACCCGAATGGATCGAAGTCTCTCTGCTTAAGTTTCATCCCTGGATTGGTATGCGGACACACACAGTACTCGAGGATTTATAGCAGCGTTCAATCATATGTATAAAGTAACATAAATACTATTACCTCAATCAACATAGCGGAAGTAACAACCAGGTTGTGGAGTCCCAACAACACCAACGGCAAAGTTGAGTGTAGACATCGCAACCCTAGCGTATCACTTACTCGTTGGATAATTCCTGCAACATGAGATGTTGCAACCATGTAGGTCAATACATTGAATGTACTGGCAAATCCACGCCATAGAATAAATGATGAACAATATCTAACACTACGTGCATATTTGGCTGGTGGAGGCTCTAAGTTTATTTTTTTGCATAAAGCTAGTTTTTCCCTACAACAAAGGATAATTTTTTAATTCACTACCAAGTTTATGCCATTATTGAGAAGGTTCCTCCAACTCAATCCCAAAATTACTGAGTCATTAATAACCCAACAATTTCATTAAATAGAGTGATGAGATGAACAAATAATTCACATCTAGATACTCAAAGTTGTCCATAACCGAGGACACGGCTAATCATGATTAGTTTGTACACTCTACAGAGGTTTGTGCACTTTTCCCCACAAGACTCGATCTCCTCCTTTGAATTCCTCGCACTGCTTGATGTTTGAGAACCGGATGTTCGAGACATAGTCTTTCTGAAGAGGTTTCCTTAACCGATAGATAGGCCGGTACACCTATAATCCCCCTACATCTGCTAGCCTATCATGGAAAGGTTTCCCACAACTTACTCAAGTATGCCAGAACCCATAATGGCTTGTGGCTGCACATGGAAGTTTTTAGGCATGAAATATCATTTGATCCCTTTGAGCATGGGTGGCATTCCATAGGGTGATCACACGGGTCCTCCGGGATGCCCTAGGGAAAACACTGGTTTCTCCAGGTGCCCGGGCAAGCCACTGGTTTCTCCAGGGTGCCCCAACCATTCCACCCAAATGTTTGTTAATGTTGCCACCTTAAACTTTCCCTTAATTATTATTTCTCTCATAACTTGCATGAATCTCACATAGCAATCACCGTTACGAGCATGGCTAAGCAACATATAACACAAAGAATATTCCTGGGGTGTTTCAAGGATCATAGGTTCCTACCTCATGAACTACATAGCATAACCATATGTTCCCAATCCTACTCGTGCAATCTTTGAGGGTGAAACTAATGCATAGTTATATTCAAAAAAAACTAATGCATAGTAAAAACTGGGTATTGAACAGTATGATCAAAGTGTGAACTTGCCTTGTACTGTTGATGAAGATTCTTTGCACTAATAATTCCTGATAGTTCTACTCGTCATACTCCGATCAATCTATCATAAGCAAGCAATTTGATCCACACATAAGCAGTCACTAAAAGACCCAAAATAAAATGCAAAGCAAGATTGCAAAATCTCCAGAAGAACCAAATAAAATTATTTTGCAAGATCATATCATAATTTCGGTGAAAAAGTGTGGTGATGGCTCCAGATGTTAGATTACGCCTAGGGATTCAATTTGAAAAAGAAATCAATTGAAAAAGCACTACAGTTTACAAGATATGATCAAGCGAAGCTTTGAGTTCAAATTTGAAAAGATCAAAAGTTGAAACTAATGATGCTACTCGATGTAGGAAGTCAATACGAATATGTAGGAAAAAGAATTACTAGATTGAAAATAACGGATCAAGTAATTCAACATAGCACTGAATCTGCTTAGAATGTTGTGTAACAACTCTTTGGTGGACTAGTAGAGTAACTGGCTAAGATTAAAATTATATGTTAGAAAGATGGCACTAATTGTGCGAACGGAAAGATTAGTTCAATATGAATCCGATGCAGTTGGGTTCCTCGGAAACGGAGCTACAGATAAAAAGATATTATCAAAATAAGTTTGAAAATGAATCTAAACAAATTTTGAAATTGAAAGTTGCAAAAAGTTTATTTGATAGATTCACTAGATAGGTGGAATCAAGACGAAAATGTAGGCGTTAGTTTCATCTAATTTGGATGAACGAGTAAAAAGTTATGGCTATTTGAAAAATCAGGGTCAAGTTGTTTTACAGAAGAAAAATAGCTACGGTTAAAAGAGTTCTAGTCTAATGTATAAATACAAGGACTAAATAATAATCTAATTATTTTATTGATAAGACCCTACGATCAACGAAATAACTAACTATGAGAAAAACTAGATTTCTACCGTATACTAGTCCAAAAAATAATAAGCTACGGGAGTATAAAAAAATACGAAGAAAGATAACTTTATAAGGTAGAGAAAAGACGACTACGAAGAGAGGAGACGACTTCCAGAATTCCCGCCGGAGAGAAGAAATATAATTTTCTTTTGTAAATTTAGTCAAACCAAAAGATTGATTTAACCCGAATCGAATGATTTTTGGACGCTTTATGGGTCTATATTTATAGGTGGAAAAGAGGTTTAGAGGTCAAAAGCTAAGCAATGTGGTACCAAACGTAGACGAGCAAATTAAACGAAGGGAATCACATGGGCTAAAAAAGCAGCATTGTCGGAAAAAAGGAAAAATGTGGTACCAAACGTAGACAAATTCAATGCGCGCAAGTAGGAAAAAAAAGAAAAAAAAAGGGTGTTGCTGCTAATCTGCACACCTGGGCAACAAATAATTATGGGCCACACATACAGTATTATTTTTAAACAGAATCAAAAAAGTGAAGCTGAATAACGAAAATAAAATAAAATTTTACATAGGCATAGTATATATCAAAATTTTCAGATAAATATTTCCTAATATATGAACATATTTTCAGTGGCAAATAAATTCCAAAAAAGTTAAAAAAAGCAAACAGTGATGCTGGTTCATTTAAAAACCAAATAAATTTATTTTAAAATACCAAAATGATTTCAAACTCATTTTTCTCCACTTTTCTACTATAAGGAATCATTTTACCCTATTTCCCGTATATTTTATTTTTGGAGAAAAATAATTTGAATAAAAACCAAATAACTCTAAATTAAAAGTGGGTTTCAAAATAATTTCAAAGAGACTTTCAATTTGATTCTTAGAAACTTCCAACTCTCTTTCTTAGCATTTGAAGAAGTCATTTTATCTTCTCTCATGAAACTCATTGAGTTGCATAAAGTTTCCGAATTTAAAATATTTTCAAATGATATTCGAAGCTTTTCAAAACCTTTTTCATTTATTTAAATGGAAAAATTCATATCATCTTCACTCTAGGGTTTTGTGATGAAATAAATTTGAATTCATGGAGATTATAAATGCAAGGTGATAATTTTGGGGAAGTCATTTCATTCCCTATCATTTAACTTTCACAAAGAAACAGTTTCAGATTCCACTCAATTTCACACAAGCAACCATTCCACAATCAAACAAACAATCAAAACTATTTGTATAATATAACATTCCAAAATTTAGAATTTTGGGATGTTACACATCTGAGGACTCACCTCGGCCTCAGACTTGGTTCGCTCGCCATGGCGCTGCTCTCCGGTGTTGTTAGCATGGTCAACAACTGAGAGGAATAAGAAGATGAATGTACACGGTGAGGATGACATTACGGACCCACCAGGATCATAGTAGTAGGCAAGCAAGTGCCACCTTTATTACAAGACAAAAATTAATTCCTCCTGATGGTTTCCTGACATCTGGGTCACACAGCACTGTCAAGGTAGTCAATAAGCGAGATAACCACAAGGAGCGGCTAACACCTGAGACCGAGCAGCTTGCGCAATTTTTTTTCTGGGCCGAAGCAGGGGTATCAACTAAGTTGTGCGGGGGTTGTGGCCCGTCTAGCCCAGGCTTTTATGTCTTATGTTTACCACATAACCAACCTAGTTTTTATTTTATTTTGAAAATGGCTAGCCCAGATATTTAGTTTTTTGCAGAATACCAAACGAAGGCCTACTTGCTTTTCTACACCCTGCTTGACCAGAAATCTTTCAAGACGAGAAGGGATGCATTCGGCTTACTCAGAAAATGGTTTATAAGTAATAAGAAATGGTCTGTAAAATGAAAAAAATACAGCAAACTGGTAATTAGTTCAAAATAACTTTTTTCTTTCGGATTTTGATATTTTAAATTTCATCGTTTTTGTGCACGTAAAACTTCATTGGATTTTGAATTAAGATGTGTTAAATTTATAAATTAATTTGAATTTTGCTACAAATTTCTGGTTGTATGCTATTTGCGGAAGATATGGAGGCTGACTTGTGGGTCTACTAGGTTCACGTGTACGCAAGGCTTTGCTAACTTAGTCCGCAAACGATTCTAGCAGCAGTGACCCTTCGATGTTAATCCATCCAACGGCCGTGCTACATCTTGAATATCTGATCTTCTTGCTCGAGCCGTCCAAACCAGCGCATGTGGGACCACCTGCTCCCGCCTCCCCTAGCCAGTTGTGCTGCCGCGCAGGCTGCACCGCCCCATCGTACTCTCATCGCTGGTCAGGCCATTCCTCTACTCACTCACACCTCATGTTATTTTCCGGCGATGGCAGCCCAACCAGTAAACCCTCGTACTCCCCACCGCGTAGGCAACCACTGTCGAGTCTTCCCCGGCTCCCAGTCGTTCCCTTCCTAGGCCTCACCGTCGTCCATCGCGTCCATCGGAAGACGGATGCACGTGGAGCGGTTGGCAGTAGGGACCCACATGGTCCATGGCCACACGCAAGCAAGGGCCCCCTTATTACGGGAAAAAATCCTTCCTCCCACTGAGAGGCTAGACCAACTAGATACATCTCCACATGCAAGCAAGTGCCTCCTTATTACGCAGAAAAAAAGTTTCCTCCCCCTGACAGCTGAGTCCCACGAGCTACATCTTCGCACGCAAGAAAGTGCCTCCTTATTACGTGCAAGAAAAATGATACTTCTCGCTGCTAGCTGGGACCACCTGATTTGGAGGCTCACTTGTGGGCCTACCAAGTCAACGTGTACGCATCGCTTTGTCAATTTAGTCAACGAACAAGTCTGGCACCAGTGACCGTTGAATCTTAATCCAACTGCCCTGCTGCTTCTTCCACCTCTAATATTCTTGTTCCAACCACCCAAACCAGCTTCATCTGTGCTGTCGCACAGGCATCACCACCCCATACTACTCCCACAACTAGCCAGGCCTTCCATATACTCACCCAGAGCCCATGTTATTTATCGGCTACGGCAGCATCACACCGCAGTCGAACTAGTCAACCATCGTACTTTGTTCCGCGTGGGAAACCACTGCCTTGTCTTCCCCGGCTCTGGTTCGTTCCAATCCTAGGCCATGCAGTCGTCCACCGTGTTGGTGCTCTCTGTGCGGTGTCGTCAATGTGGTTAATGAACGGCAGCCGTCAGAAGAGGACTATACATGGTGAGGCTGACAGCTGTACCCACCAGCTACATATTCGCATGCAAGGAAGTGCCTTGTTATAATGCAAAAAAATGATTCCCCCCTTACAGCTGGGACCCACCAGGTTTATTTTTGCACGCAAGGAAGTGCGTTCTTATCCTCCCTAATAGCTAGGACCCACCAGGTTGCAGATGTGTACATACATACCGATCGATCAGTCTGCCTGCCATGATGAACCATGGCCGAGTAAGGAGTGGTAGTAGTTCAGGTAGTCCCATCTAAATCCTGTACAAATATGATAATCACGCTGCAAAAAAAGATATCCACGTACGTACATATGGGTTGTATCTCGAATGCGTCATATTCAATGGGAGCCAACTGGCTTGGACGGAATAGCTGAAATAGGGTCTGGCGTACCGCAGTACAGAGGAAACAACCTTCTATTCAACCCCCTACGATCGAAACAGTGTCCTGTTCACCGAGAATGGTCTAGCGTACCGCAAAACAGAGGAAACAAACTTCTGTTCGAGCTCCTATGGTCAAAATGGGGTCTCGTTGATCGGGAGGGGCCTGACGTATCGCAAAACGGGGCAAACGGACTTCTCCTCGACCTCCTACGGTCTAAACGGGGGTCCTGTTCGTCGGGAGGGCTGTGGCATACCGCAAAATGGGACTCCATGGGTTACTGTTCAACTATCGTCGACCTCCTCCAGCCTCCACCAGCCCTCGTTCATCCACGGGCTACCGCTCATCTAGCCTCCACCGGCTACAGTCACTAGCCTCCACACGGTCCTGTTCATCCACCCCAACTGGCTGGGGTGTGTGGCGGCCTCCTCTAGGTCATGTTCATCCAGCGGCAACTGCGTACTACCATGGGGTCCTGTTCATCCAGCGGCTACCACCGACACACGGTCATGGTCATGTTCATCAAACCCCCACCAGGAATTGTTCATCCACAATCAACTCAACCGGCTCAACTCACCACATCTCGACTCGTTCTACGTATCACACGCGTGGCAGCAACCGGCACAGTTCATCCATAGGCAACCCAACCTGCTAGCTATGTCTCGCATACGGGGTTCGATTGGTTTTAGTAAGCAGCAGCAGCGATCGATCGGGTTCAGTCAGTTAGCAGTGAAGAGATCGTCGATCGGATTCAATATGTACATAGAAGTAGGCGATCGCTCGGGTTCAATAAGAGAACGCCTCGCTCGGGTTTAGTTAGATCCCAACGCCTCGCACACACACGCGTACGTATATGAGAGCAACGCGCAAACCTGCATGCATTGCTCCGCCCCGACCACCCATCATAACCGGGAACTCCCCGAAATTTTCCTCGTTCTTGCTTCTACCATGATTTTTTCCGTCATGGATGGCCCAAAGAATGTCATGCAGGTGCGTCTCTGGCCCGCCTAGGATGAAAAAGTCATTTTCTATCATGATTTGTTTTCCATAGAAGTAGGAGCCCACAACATCTAAGATGATATGGGTTTTTGTCACAATTATTTTCATAGAAGTGTCATAAGCATGACAGAAAAAAATCGTTCGGGCCACAATGTCACGGATGTGTATTTTTTGTATTGATGAGCAAACCTTGATGGTAAACCTCAATGCCTCCCATTGTTTCCCTGCAACACATATAAGGATGATCTTGATCAGGTTAACTAAGAGTTGGCATACTATTAGTAGAATATGTTAACGAAAAATAAACAAATTGCAGATCCAACTGATTAACTTGAGCCGCATGAAAAAGTGAGTTGACCTAACCAAGCATGCTAAACAACTTGGATATAGAGCAATTAAATATGTTTCTCGTGTATTGAGTACAACAAAATTTGATTTATTTCTCACAAGCATAACAATACAAAATTGTACCCACAACAAATGAACATCAAATTGCAGAACTGAACCAAACAGTTAGCTGGCGACTAGAACAAACGAAGCACAATAGTTAACTGAGCACGACATTGCAAAACAGAACATATACTAGAAGATAAGACAGTTCACGAAACCAATAATGCTTGAGAACTTCTAGGAAATGTAGCAATTGTTGCACAAAACTGTTAACTGAACATTACATTTTGGAATATTAGATTGCATATTGACATTACAGAGGACAAAACACTAGAAGGCATAGACGGTGGCCTCGAGAAAACACCAAAAACTGTATTTTAAAGTACACAACCGCGTGACGGCGTCGACGGTGGCCTCGAAGATGTGGTGCTTCTCCATGATCTGGTGGTCGGCATGCATGGCAGCCATCGCGACCTCATTCACGCGTGCGGCCTCAATTTTCTTCTACGCTGCCAGATGCTGTTGAGCTCCTCGCTATACTGCGTACAAAATGGCTGTGGGCGGTGCTTAACTGGAGGACAGGACGGTAATTTGGACAGAAGGTGTCGCACCATCGGTCAGGGCATGTGGGATGTTGAAAGGGGAGGATTTTGGGCGTGGGGTGTGTATTACCTGACCATATCGACGAGGCCGTGCGATAAGAAGAAGGGTCGCCGGCGATGAGGCGACGCTGCAAGAAGAAGGGTGAGCGGCAAGGAGGCAGCACTGCTAGTAAGCAGCAGTGCAGGTTTGAACTTGGAAAGCAAGGAGGAATAGTGGAAATGTGGCTTTTGGTCAAGGGGAGGGAGCGGGGAGCAAGATATTTCTGCGGTGGCAGAAACATTTCGCTAGGTGGCGCGCAAGTGTGGTTCAAGCGCGAGCGGTGCACTATAGACGACAAACTTGTTGTGTAAGCCAGACAAGAGGGAGCACCAAGATATTTTATATTGCATCCCACACTATTCTTGCTAGTAAACTATTTGTGGTGTACCTGATTTTTTCATTCTGATTTGAAAGACGAAATGGTATTACGGAGGGAGAGGACGACGGTGTTTGAGTTGTGAGGGCATTATTAGGAAGTGAACATGCAACTATATGAGTGGCATGTTAAAATTTGGAATTATTCCGGGTTCGTTTCGCATTTTTTATACATTAATTGAGTTTCTAGGCATTTAATGTGCATAAATAAAATTTGAACTACAAGCACATGCTCTAGTGCACCAAAGTTGTTCAAAAATCTCATGTGCATTTTCGGGTGAATTTATAGGTCCCATGCAAGAAATGTGAATGAAATTCAAACATCTGGGCGTCGTGGCTCGGTCGGAAACTTAGAGAAGCTTGGTTTTTAAATTCCTCTAAATCCAAAACTCGCCTAAAAATCATGAAACTTGGCATGGTGTCATGACATGGCACCAACATGCTGTGGTAAATAATTGGCCGAATTGGGACAAGTTTTGGTATAAGCTTCTTGCAAATCGGAGCTTCTCTCGAGAAGGCTCGTGGTTCCGAGAGGGAACGCGTCACCTTTGTGTGCGAAACGACATACGTTGTCCTACCCCCTTTGATTTTTTTACAAAGGTAAAATAGAACTATATGAGTGTAGTGTTTAAGTTTTGTATTATTCTGGGTTCATTTTTCCTTTTTATACATTAATTGAGTTTCTGGGCATTTTATGTGCATAATTCAAATTTGAACTACAAGCGCATGCTTCAGTGCACCGAAGTTGGTTGAAAAATCACATGTGTATCTTTGGGTGAATTCATAGGTCCCATGCAAGAAATGGGAGTGAAATTCAAACATCTGGGCATCATGGCTCCGTCGGAAACATTGAGAAGATTGGTTTTAGAATTCCTGTAAAACCTAAACTCGTCTAAATAGCATGAAACTTGGCATGGTGTCATGACATGGCGCCAACATCCTTCTTGCAAACCGGAGCTTCTCTCAAGAAGGCTCGTGGTTCTGAGGGGGAACGTGTCACCTTTGTGTGCGAAACGACATACACTGCCCCCTCCCTTGATTTTTTTTTACAGAGGCAACATAGAACTATATGAGTGTAGTGTTAAAATTTTGAATTATTCCCCTTTCATTTTGCCTTTTTTATACATAAATAAGTTTTTGGGCATTTAATGTGCATAATTGAAATATGAACTACAACCACATGCTCCAATGCACCAATGTTGGTTGAGATATCACATGTGTGTCTATAGGTCCCATCTAAGAATTAGGAATGAAATTCAAACATCTTGGCGTCATGGCTCGACCAAAAACATTCGGAAGTTGGTTTTTAAATTCCTGTAAATCCAAAACTCGTCTAAAAATCATGAAACTTGGCATGGTGTCATGACATGGCACAAACATGTTGTGGTAAAAAATTGGCCGAATTGAGACGGTGCACACATTAACAACCAACAAAGTCATTTTGGAACAAGAGTTGTCACGTTACAATCGGAAACACAAGTATTATTGAAACTATGGGCGTTGTACTAACCATTTACGTTCCACCATGCATCCCCTTTTTATTGGCTACGAGGCACCGCGCAGGGTAGCTATTTCAGTATAGGAGGCGTGCGAACAGACTACTGCACATGCTTATCTAGAGGCGAGCCCTTTGACCTCCATCCATCGTCCACCTCTCTCCCAACTTCTCCATTAATGTCGCCCAAGCTCATGAATATTTTATAGCCGCTTAATGGTGTGTCTATGTCTCACTTGACTGAGATTTAAGAGAGAGAAAAAATCTCACAAGAAAATTTTGCACGAATCTTCATATAAGATATGGCGGACATATATAGCAATGACTGAGACTTAGCAAGACAAATATAAATATAATGACGATGACAATGGAGGCAATATAATGACGATGGCAATGGATAATAACTTCATAATTGTGTTACATATTTAGGATGAAAATAATGCCACGTGCAGCAACGCTCGAAAGACACAAGGGCAAAAGAATAAGGAAGACACTACCGCCAAAAAAAAGAATAACGACGACGCAGACTAGTTCTTGCGACAAGCGGTGATGATCTCTTTCATGTCCTCAACACATTGCTAGGCAGCAACCACGGATTTCTCCACTAGCTTTTCGCGCCCGATGCGGAGCATGGCATTCTCGTCCATAAGTTTCTGGATGATGTCGCTCGTCCTCTTCATCAAGGTAGTTGTCTCCTCCTCCTGCTCCACACTTCCGGCAATCGTCATTCTCAGTAGGTCGTGCTTGGTGTGGAGGTTCGCATTGTCCTCCCTTAGTCGCCGAGTGACGCCATTAGCATTTTCAAAGGAGGCATTCATCTTGTCTTGCAACCTCGACCAGCCGGACATCTGATCCATCAGGTTATCGAGCATCGCATGCATGCGCCTGTGAGAGTTCTCGTCTCCCCGCGAGTAATCTTCCCTGGCCACCACGACATGGGAGGACCTCTCTGCAGCAGCCACGGAGCGGCAAGACATAGTTGCCACTTCCGCGGTGCGACCAAACTAGTCTGCTACTTCGATAGTACGGCGGGACCTCAGTGCTGCTTCGGCGATGCAACGGGACCTCTATGTTGCTACGGCGGCACGGCGGGACATGTCGGCGGCTTTTTCCATGAAGCGGGACATCTCTCTTCCTTCAGCTTCCATGCTCACCTCTCTTCCTGGTAATTTCTCGATCTAGATCACACAGGCCACGGTAGAGGCAAGGAAGGATGAAGAAAGACTTGTTCGTATGGTGAAGAGGAGGGTGGTCAAGGAGGAATGTGCATTCATCCTGGAGTACGTAGGTAGTATTTATAACCCCAGTAATACGCTGCTAAGTGGGAAACCGTTTAGGTTTTGATCGGTGTGAACTGTGGATAGGTTTTGATCGGCATGAACAGTAATTGGGAATGTGAAGGGAAGAAAGTTCCAAATTTATTGATGGTTCATACTTCAAAACTCAGTACAATTCCCTGAAGGTGTAAAGTGGGCACGCATTCTCGGACGTGTACGTGGCGTTTGCACCATACGCTGCACCGCAATCGGCACTGTTAGCACACGATTTGTTCCATCAACCGTGCGGGATCGTTATTATTACCGCACATGGTTCTTTTAATTAGAATGTGTGCACTTCTAGCGCACACACCTTGATCTATCTAACTGTTTCTATTAGGCATGGCTAATCGCAAACTGTTCATCCATGTGAAGTGTATGCCATATATCGCACACAGCTTGACCTGGCTAACCATTTCTGTTGTTGTGCTCATCGCACACAGTTCATTCGAGTGAACTGTATGTCACGCATCTCACACGCATCTATAAGGCCAACTCCAGCACGTGGCCCCGTCCTGTCCGGCCCCATCCATTTGGGGTATAGCGGACAAACACCTTGGCCTAGTGCGCGATGGTCTGGACCCATCTGGTCCATTTTTGTCCGGGCCGACCTATTTCGAGCGCAAACATGTGCCGGGTTTGGGTTGCAGCGGACAGCAAACGGATGCGTCACTCGTCCGCTTCCGGGCTGCGTGGCAGGCGGCCACCTACCTCCCACTGCCCGACATTAATGCACACGCGCGGTCGGCCCCACCTGTCATCCGCCCAGCCGAACGATCGCCGTCCTTCTTAAATGGAAAGCTGTGGACCGGTCGTCATACACACTCTCCACTCGCCCGTGCTACCTCCTCGAAACCTAACACGGCCCAAACCCTAGCTCTCCCCGAACTCGATCTCGCCGGCCGGCCGCCTCGCAACCATGGGGTTCTAGAACACCGGCCATAAGGGGAAGCACGACCGCGAGGCTAGCTCGTCCTTGGGCCGCCGCCGCCGCGGCATCAAAGAAGAGGCTGCATCTCCACCGTGTCGGTCCGCCATGCTGCCCGTTTTCTCCATCACCCCCACGGTCGCCGGCGAGCGCAACCGGCACTACATCCACGCGGATGTTTGCTGGCGGTACTGGGAGATGCGGACGCCGATCCCTTGGAGCGATGCGCACTTGCCAAACAATTGGCATTTGTCCGCGGATCGGGTTCCAATCCCACCGATCCCAACGAGCGGCCGTGCGCGCCGCAAGGAGATCGCGCGCCACCGTCATCTCCTGCCGGACTACCTCTACTACGACCCCCGGTATGCCCCCGACTTCGACCTATGGGACACATGCTTCCGGGACGAGCATGATGCGCGGCGTGCCTGGTTCTTTGCCGGCACGTCGTCGGGGCCGCGGCGGCCACGATCAGAGCGCCGAGCGGCTGCTCCCCAGGTGCACGGGCGTACGCGGGTGCGTGACCTCACACCCATGCCGTCGGCTTCACCATCTTTGTCGCCTCCGCCACCTCCTCGCATGACACCGGAGGAGGAGGCCCGAATCATGCAGCATGTCATGGAGGACTCCATGAACACGCACAATGAGCGCCAATGGGAGGACCTCGAGGAGATGATGGCCCTCTCTGTGGCCGGCGACGTCACCATCCCCGAGCTGGAGATGGCGAGGATGGAGGAGGTCATGGAGGAGGATCCCGTGGCCACGTTCCACCCGGACCTGGTGGCCCTGTAGTGGAGCTGGTTGTGCATGGCCCTAGAGATGGCCGTCGCCGTGGGGGGAGTGAACTGGTGCCCGACGTCGCCACGGTCACCGGAGCAGGAGGCGTCGCCACGGGAGGAGATGGTGCAGTCACCTCCGGCCTTCCAGCCCGCCCCGTGTAGCAGGCACCGCCGTCCCACCTCTGGATGCCGTCGGCCTACGTCGACCTCGCCAACAACAACGAAGACAACAGCCAGTGAGAAGAAGGTGACGGCCACGTCATCGACGGGGACGGCATCAACGGGCAAGAGCACGGGCGGCAATTTTCTTTTTTATGTTAATTATGTTAATGTGAACGACTCGAACTGGGCCATTTTCTGGTCGTGAGATGTTTAATTATGTTTGTATGTGTTATGTTGCGTTTATTTTATTTTATTGGATATTTTGTTTCAGTTTTTGCATTTTCTTTAATCACGTCCACCCCGGATATGATTTGGGGTGCGGTCGTGCGTTGGGCGCACCGACAACCCAACGGCCGCAAGAGGACATGGGCGACCCCATTACCGCCCCAAACGGACGAAAACAAACCAAACCAGACGTTTGTTTGGGGTCGTGCGCTGGAATTGGCCTAATATGAACCGTGTTTGATATATCCTCCATCGCAATCATTTGCATATTTTTGACGGGTTTCTAACATCATCGTTTACGATTAATGCATCGCACACAGTTTCGTTGAAGGGTCTCTGATTGGACTATCGTGTTTGGATCATCCAGCAGTAATGTTGCTGCCTCCATGATGATGTATGAGTAGTTCTCACAAAACCTATGGGTCCTGTTGGAGATATGCCCTAGAGGCAATCATGTATGATGATATTACCTATGTGTTTATGAATAAAGATAGTCCTTGGATATAATCAATGATACTTGTTGGCAAGTACATGACTTGTCTGTGAGATCTTGTGTTGTATGATACATCCTAAATGCTCCCTAGTCATAAGTGATGTGTGGACACACGTCGGACTAGAATGGCATATGACACGGTGGATGGCTCGGTCTCACTAGCAATGGGGCATTGGATGCTAACCGGATAATATGGACTTGGAAAGATCTGGTCAAATTTGGCATAGTCGGATCAGAGTCGAGATAAGGTCCGAGTCTGATAGACCCAAGTATGAGACGCAGTGATATGTCATCTGTGAGTCTCTAGTACAACATACGTTCTATCTACTAAGAGCTGAGCTGAGGCATGTACTCGGGATGGTCACAGACTTGCTTTGGGCCGACCAAATGCTACTTCGTGACTGGGTAGTTACAAAGGTAGGTTTCGGGCTTGTCCAGACCCATGTTGCGAGACGTGGTCGAGGAAGATGGGATTTACCCCTCCGATCAGGAGAGATATAATCTGGGCCCCTCGTGTGATCTGACCAGGATAAGCATGGCCATGCGATAAGGATTATGAGATAATTCGATTTGGCTCGGCATCACTGGAACGAGAAAAGAGGTCAAGCTAGCGCAAGGATGACAGACTTGCCTTGAGACCGACAACATATATCGTGTGGCCAAGGGAACACAAGTGTGACACGTTGAACAGGTTCGCCTAACCAGCTTCATAATCTTCTTGGTGGTCGGTACACCTTGCTAGAGGCCGCTACCAACCGTGCAGGTTAGAGGTGATCCAAACTATGACCAAGCCGACTTGAACCTAAGGGGTTGCGCGCTTAAGGGAAGGAACCTGTGAGGTTGGATCCGACTCCACGAGTCAGACTTGGTCCTACTCGGACTCGGATACATACCGAACATACTTTGGGCTTTAGGGTCCGTGCGAGGCCCAAGTGTTGAGCCCGCGACGGATGCCTATATATAGTGGAGGTGCTACACATTCATTTGGTTGATCGATTCGACACCATTATTAGGGCTTTGCATGTGTTGCAACTAGCCACCTTCACTCACCGCACGACGTTCCTCCTGCGCGCGCGGATACCGTTAGAGGCGGTGCACTTGCGCCGCTCCGGCGCCTGTTCGCGGGATCCGATCGGCTACGTGGGAGATCGACGAGGAGGAGACGACTCCGAACACGCGCTGCCCCAACTCTACTTCCGCTGCACGGCTTTGCACGTCTAGTGGTACCGATCTCTGATCTATCTCCCTAGCATGTTCCTAGATGTTCAGCGCGTACGAAAATTTTAATTTGCGGTCGACTCACTCTACGGTAGAACCCAACAGGTCCATAGTAGTAGCTAGGTGGCTTTCTCTCTCTCTATCTCTCTCTCTCTCTTTGATCTTCAATATAACGATCTCTTCGATGTAATTCTCACAATGTGTTCATTGGGATATGATGAATTATGGGTTTATGATTAGATTATTCATTGAAAGTATTTTAGTCTTTCTTGAGATTTATTTATGGGTAATTTTATAGCCTTGTATTTCTCTCTGATCTATCTCTCTCTTTTGGCCAACTGGGTTGATTTCTCTTCAGTAGGTGAGCTGCATGGTAGTTGGTACAATCTTGTGGTATCCTTACTCAATAACAGGAGCAGTTGCAATGCACTTATTTGTATTGTTGTAACCAAGGTTAAAAAGACAAGATTCAAACATATTATTTGATTTTAATTTGTCTACATTATGTCGTTGATAACCCACAAGTGTAGGGTATCGTTTGTATCCTTTTTCAGTAAGTAAGAGAGCCAAACCGAACGAGGAGCTAAAGGTAGAAAAAATATTTCCTCAAGTTCTATCGACCACCGATACAACTCTATGCACACTTAATGTTTTCTTTACCTAGAACAATAATAAAACTTGAGGGACTTTGAAATGATAAAACTAAGAAAAAATTACAAGATAATAACTTAGTAGTGCAGTAGGAATCTTTTTGTAACACAAGAGAAAGATTTGTCCCTAGGCAATCGATAAATAAACCGGTAATCATTATTACAATTGTATATGAGGGAGAGGCATGAGCTAACACACTTTCCGTACCTGGATCATATGCACTTATGATGGGAACTGTAGCAAACATCCGCAACTACTAAAGATCCTTAAGGTAAAACCCAACCATAGCCTTAAGTATAAAGTCCTCTTTACTCCCATATGCAACAACCCCCTTACTCGGTGTTAGTTTCTATCACTCTACCCACCTACTATAAGAGAATCATGAACATATTGCAACACCCTACAGCAGGGACAGAGAGGTTACACTGCTGCATAGAGGGGGGGAGTTGGTTTTGACGGTAACAACATTTGTTGATGTAGATCGTCATCACGATGCTTGCCCCATCGGCACTCTGGCGCCACAGGGAGAGAGGGGAGAGAGCCTCCCTCCTTCTTCTTCCTTGGCCTCTTCCCTAGATGGGAGGAGAGTTTCCCATCTAGTCCATGACCTCCATGGCGGTAGAGGGATGAGAGCTCCTCCGATACTGGATTTGTCTATATGTTTCTCTTCTGTTTCACGACCCCAAGGTCTGGCCCTTCAGCATTCCATAAATTCCCGGAGATCCGTAATCCGATTGGGCTGAAAATTTTACATGATTGTTTTGCATAAATTATATTTCTTGCGCCCGAAGAAGAGCCAAAATCGACTTATGTGGTGCCCACGGGACGCCACCGCACGCTGGGGGGGTGCTAGTGCGCCCTTCTATTTTGTGGGGGTTGGGGGCCTCTCTTTGTGTTGATTCCAACTCCCAAAAATCACATATATTACAAAACAATTCTCCGTAAATTTTTATCGTGTTTAGACTTCGTTTGATATGCATATTCTGTGAAATAAAAACGGGGAACAAACATAAACTGGCACTGGGCACTGGATAATTTGTAGCCGTGTGCGTTGCGCCGTGTATTTCGTACCCGACACACAAATCGGTAGAATGCGATTCTATGGATGACTTGTTTGCAGGTTTGATGTGAACAGTATGGCTCATGTGTATGTGATGCATGTGTCTAAATTATACATGGCCTGCGCGTCCTGTTTGTCAGCCGGCAGGAGCCAAAGTGCTGTCATTATAATGTATAACGACCTGCGTGTCCTCTTGAGACTCTATGTAAAATTCATTACTAGTTGTAGTAGTTGGATAATAGAGATTAGGTTAGTGGCTTGGCGTCCTAGCGTGACCAACAAGATAGAGTTCCAACATGGTCATCGGAGTTGGAGCCTACCTTGAAGAACATCCATAAAGGAGCCATACTATTTCACAATATATGTTTATTTGTGATTGTTATGCTTCTTACTTTTTATTCATGTTTGTATGGTTGAAATATCCCTCATCAATATCAAGTAAATTTCCATTCCTGATGTTGCACCTTCGCACGTCAAGTACGTCTAGTAGTGGGCTCATAAAATTGGGGTGCTGCTATGTGTCCTTGAACTGAAGGGTTCATGTTGGACATGGACATGCACTGCATCAGGTTAACTTGACCAGGCTATCAAAACGGTTTTGGGTCTTGTGGAAAAAGAGGTCGGGAGCCGGGATATGATATACCTACTCGACCGACAGGAGTCGTATAGAGATACAATTAGCAAGGAGTTTCTTACTGGATAGTCATGTTGGGTAGTAGTGATGCTAAAGCTCACAAGTCGCATGTGCTAGTCGGATCCTGAATTACTAGGAGTTTGCGGAGGGATGCTAACTTCAGTGGGAGTATTTCTATTTAAGGCTTGAATTACTCTACATAAACACATTGCTTAGTTATTGCATATTTTTCTGTTATAGATCAATGGCACCACCTGCTCAACCCAACTTTGCATTGAAATCTAACTTGGAAAAGGATAAACTTAATGGAACAAACTTTACTACCTGGTATAGAAATTTGAAAATTGTTCTCAAGCATGACAAGAAGGAACATATTCTAGAGGATCCACTTCCAGATGAACCTGCTGATACTACTAATGCCACAACCAGGAATGCCTACCATAAACTCATTGATGAATCAAACGAGATCAGCTGCCTCATGCTAGCTTGTATGGAGCCCGATTTGCAACAACATTTCGAAGATGTTGGGGCTTTCGATATGATCGAGAGTCCCAAGAGCATGTTTCTGGTTCAGGCTAGGACCGAAAGGTTCAATGTCTGGCGATCCTTGATGGATTGTAAACTGAAGGAAGGTGATCCACTGATCCCACATGTGATCAAGATGATCGATATGTGCAAGCTTTGGATCGGTAGGGCTTCCCGCTCATGGATGAGCTAGCTAAAGATGTAGTTATGGGTTCTCTTCCGCCCAGCTATGGGACATTCATCTCGAACTATCATATGCATGGCATGGATAAGAAGCTCACTGAATTGCATGGTATGCTTGAGGTGGTAGAACAGGATATAAAGAAAGGCACGCATCAAGTGTCGATGGTGCAGAACTCGGCTATGTTCAAGAAGAGTTGGTCTAAGAAAAAGGCTAAGGCAAAGGGCATGGAGAAGGAAATCTCCGCTGCAGCGCCGAAGTCTGGACCGAACTCATAGACCGTTAGCTATCACTGTAAGGAGACCGGTCACTAGAAGAGTAACTATAGCAAGTGGCTTGCAGAGCATGGCAAGAAGGCCGGAAATGCTGCTTCAGGCAAAGGTACACACGTTGCATATGTTATAGACATTTACCTTGCTGACATACCTAGTAGCTCTTGGGTATTTGATACTGGGTCGGTTCTTCATATTTGTAACTCGATGCAAGGGCTGGTAAGAACTAGGCGCATGGCACAAAGGGGAGATTGCATCAGGGTCAGCAAGAAAGAAAGAGTTGATGCGTTGGAGGTCGGCACGATGCAGCTCCAGCTTCCTTCAGGATTCATTATGGAATTGAATAATTGTTATTACATTCCTGCACTTAGTCGGAACATTATTTCTTCCTCATGTTTGATGAGTCAAGGTTATGAATTCAATTTAAACTACAATGGTTGTTCGAAATTTTTGAATGGTATGTTCCACGGCTATGCACCCATTATTGATGGGCTATTTATTTTGAATTTAGAAACGAGACCTGTCTATAATATGAATGTCAAGAGGCATAATCCTAATGAGATAAATCCGACATACTTCTGGCATTGCGGGCTTGGACACATTAGTCTGAAATGCATGAAGAAGCTCCATCGTGATGGGCTCCTAACTTTGCCCGACTTTGAGTCATTCGAGACATGCGAATCATGCTTGCTTGGCAAGATGACCAACTCTCCTTTTGCAAACAGTTGCGAGAGGGCATCCGAGCTGTTGGACCTCATACACAGCGATGTGTGTGGTCCAATGAGTGCAACTGCTAGAGGTGGCTATCAGTACTTCATGACTTTTACCGACGACTTGAGTAGATATGGATATATCTATTTGATGAGGCAGATACGTCTCCAACGTATCTATAATTTTTGATTGTTCCATGCTACTATATTATCCTTCTAGGATGTCTTATGGGCTTTTATATAAACTTTTATATGATTTTAGGGACTAACCTATTAACCTAGAGCCCAATGCCAGTTTCTATTTTTTTTCCTTATTTTTCAGTTTTATAGAAAAGGAATATCAAATGGAGTCCAATTGACGTGCCAATTTTTGATGATTTTTTCTGGACCAAAAGAAGCCCCCGAAGTAAAAGAGTTGGACCAGGAGAGCCACGGGCTGCCCACGAGGGTGGGGGGCACCCACTCCAGGTGGTGGTGTGCCCCTGTCTCGTGGACAGCCCGGAGGCCCCCCTGACTTGTGCCCCACGCCAAAAAATCCTATAAATACTGAAACATCCGGAAATTAACCTAGATCGGGAGTTCCGCCACCGAAAGCCTTTGTTGCCACCGAAAACCAATCTAGATCCGTTTTGGCACCCTGTCGGAGGGGGGGAATCCCTCTCCGGTAGCTATCTTCATCATCTCGACGCTCTCCGTGACGAGGGGGAGTAGTCCACCCTCGGGGCTGAGGGTATGTACCAGTAGCTATGTGTTTGATATCTCTCTCTTGTGTTCTTGAGATGGCACGATCTTGATGTATCGCGAGCTTTGCTATTATAATTGGATCTTATGATGCTTCTCCCCCTGTACTCTCTTGTAATGGATTGAGTTTTCATTTTAAAGTTATCTTTTCGGATTGAGTCTTTAAGGATTTGAGAGAACTTGATGTATGTCTTGCGTGGGATACCTATGGTGACATTGGGGTATTCCATTGATTCACTTGATATATGTTTTGGTGATCAACTTGCGGGTTCCGTGACCTTGGGAATCTATGCATAGGGGTTGACACACGTTTTCGTCTTGACTCTCCGGCAGAAACTTTGGGGCACTCTTGGAAGTTCTTTGTGTTGGTTGAATAGATGAATCTGAGATTGTGTGATGCATATCATATAATCATACCCACGGATACTTGAGGTGACAATGGAGTATCTAGGTGACATTAGGGTTTTGGTTGATTTGTGTCTTAAGGTGTTATTCCAGTACAAACTCTATGATAGATTGAACGTTACTACGGACTCTTGAATAGATCGATCAGAAAGAATAACTTTGAGGTGGTTTCGTATCCTACCATAATCTCTTCATATGTTCTCCGCTTTTAGTGACTTTGGGGTGACTCTTTGTTGCATGTTGAGGGCTAGTAATATGATCCAATTATGTTATTATTGTTGAGAGAACTTGCACTAGTGAAAGTATGAACCCTAGGCCTTGTTTCCTAACATTGCACTACCGTTTATGCTCACGTTTACCACTTGCTACCTTGCTGTTTCTATATTTTCAGATTACAAAAACCTATATCTACCATACATATTGCACTTGTATCACCATCTCTCCGCCGAACTAGTGCACCTATACAATTTACCATTGTATTGGGTGTGTTGGGGACACAAGAGACTCTTTGTTATTTGGTTGCAGGGTTGCTTGAGAGAGGCCATTTTCATCCTACGCCTCCCACGGATTCATAAACTTAGGTCATCCACTTGAGGGAAATTTGCTACTGTCCTACATACCTCTGCACTTGGAGGCCTAACAACGTCTACAAGAAGAAGGTTGTGTAGTAGACATCAAGCTCTTTTCTGGCGCCGTTGCCAGGGAGGTTAGTGCTTGAAGGTATATCTTTAGATCTTGCAATTGAAACTTTTAGTTTCTTGTTTTATCACTAGTTTAGTTTATAAAATAAAACTAAAAAATGGAATTAAGGTTACCTCATATGCTTCATCTTTTTAATATCTTTCGTGAAAATAATGGAAACGAAAATTGTGCTCAAGTGTTAGAAGAAGAATTACATACAATGCTTGGCATAAAATATGTCAATGATAAGCATGATTGCAATGTTGTCAGTGTGAATCCTTTGAATATCCATGATGTTAATGATATGCAAAGCCACAAGCTTGGGGCAGCTATGTTTAATGAAGATGATATTTTTAGTCCCCCAAGTTTTGATGAGCCAATTTATTATGATGAAAGCATCCTCCTATTTATGATGATTATATTGATGAAAGTGGATTTGTAGAGGTCATGACTTTATTTAGTGATGAGTCCACTATTTCGGAAGAGGTTCCAATTGAGTATGAGAACAAAGTTGCTATCTATGATGATTATTGTGATGACTTGTATGCTATTAAGAATAATGATAACCATGAAACTTTTCATCATGATATTTGTTTTCAATTGGATTATGCCTCACATGATAATTATTTTGTTGAGTTTGCTCCCACTATTATTCATGAGAAGAATTTTGCTTATGTGGATAGTAGTAAATTTTCTATGCTTGTAGATCATGAAAAGAATGCTTTAGGTGCTTGTTATATTGTTGAATTCTTTCATGATGTAACTGAAAATTATTATGGGAGAGGATCATATGCTTGTAGGAATTGCAATAATATCAAGTTTCCTCTCTATGTGCTTAGAGTCTTGAAGTTATGCTTGTTTTGCTTTCCTATGCTAGTCGATTATGGTTCCCATAAGTTGTTTGCTAACAAAATCCCTATCCATAGGAAGTGGGTTAGACTTAAATGTGCTAGTCATATTCTTCATGATGCTCTCTTTATGTTTCAATTCTTATCTTTTATGTGAGCATCATTCTTGTATCATGCCTAGCTAGGGGCGTTAAACGATAGCGCTTGTTGGGAGGCAACCCAAATTTATTTTTATTTTTTGTTTTTTCTTATTTTTAGGAATAAATATTGCATCTAGCTTCTATTTAGATGTGGTTTGTGTTTTAATTAGTGTTTTTGCCAAGTAGAACCTTTGGGAAGACTTGTGTGAAGTTTATGCGATCATGCTGTAAAAAACAGAAACATTAGCGCTCACGAGAATAGTCACCAGATTTTACTGGAGAGTGCTATTTAGTTGATTCATTTTGCAGATGATTAATAGAAAAATTCCTCACGTTTACCAATTTATTTCAATTTTTTTGGAGTTACAGAAGTATGCAAAAGTTACAGATTACTACAGACTGTTATGTTTTTGATAGATTATGTTTTTCGTGTGTTGTTTGCTAATTTTAATGCATCTATGAGTAGTATTGGAGGATATGAATCATAGAAAAGTTGGAATACAGTAGGTTTAACACCAATATAAACAAAGAATGAATTAATTACAGTACCTTTGAGTAGTGGTTTGTTTTCTTATACTAACGGAGCTCACGAGATTTTTGTCTAAGTTTTGTGTTGTGAAGTTTTCAAGTTTTGAGTATTGCTTTGATGTACTATGGAATAAAGAGTGGCAAGAACCTAAGCTTGGGGATGCCCAAAGCACCACAAGGTAAAATTCAAGGACAACCAAAAGCCGAAGCTTGGGGATGCCCCGGGAAGGCATCCCCTCTTTCGTCTTCATCTATCGGTAACTATAGTCGGAGCTATATTTTTATTCACCACATAATATGTGTTTTACTTGGAGCGTCATGTACTATTTGAGTCTTTGCTTGTTAGTTTGCCACAATTATCCTTGCTGGACACAAATTTTTGAGAGAGAGATAAATATGGCCTAGGAAGTGATAGAACACTCTATATGCTTCACTTATATCTTTTGAGCGGAATAGTTTTTGCTCTAGTGCTTCACTTATATCTTTTAGAGCACGGTGGTAATTTTATTTTGAAGAAATTGTTGATCTCTCATGCTTCACTTATATCTTTTAGAGAGTCTATTAAAACAGCATGGTAATGTGCTTTGGCTATAAAACTAGCCTTTGCATGATAGGCATCCAAGATCAATGTAGTAAAAACTTTCACACTAAGTGCATTGAATATGAAGAGAAGTTGGATGCTTGATAATTGTTTTGAGATATGAGGATAGTGATATTAGAGTCATGCTAGAGGAGTTATTATGAAATTGAGAAATACTTGTGTTAAATTTAGTGATTCCCGTAGCATGCACGTATGGTGAACCGCTATGTGACGAAGTTAGAGCATGAGGTATTTGTAGAGTGTCATCCTTTGTGTGGAGGTCGGGGGCGCGCGATGGTTAACTCCGACCAACCTCCCCCCTAGGATCATGCGTTGATTGCTTTGTTTTGATGACTCGTAATTTTTTGCAATAAGTATATGAGTTCTTATGACTAATGTTGAGTCCATGGATTATACGCACTCTCACCCATCCACCATTGCTAGCCTCTCTCGTACCGTCCAACTTTCGCCGGTACCATACACCCACTATATACCTTCCTCAAAACAGCCACCATATATCTTCCTCAAACCAGCCACCATATATCTTCCTCAAAACAGCCACCATACCTACCTATCATGGCATTTCCATAGCCATTCCGAGATATATTGCCATGCAACTTTCCACCGTTCCATTCATATGACATGCTTCATATTGTCATATTGCCATGCAAGATCATGTAGTTGACATCGTATTTGTGGCAAAGCCACCATGCATAATTCTTCATACATGTCACTCTTGATTCATTGCACATCCCGGTACACCGCTAGAGGCATTCATATAGAGTCATACTTTGTTCTAGTATCGAGTTGTAATATCGAGTTGTAATTCAATGAAAGTGTGATGATTATCATTATTAGAGCATTGTCCCATGTGAGGAAAGGCTAAATAAATAAAGCCCCTCCAAAAAAAGAAGGAAGGCCAAAGAAAAAAAGAAAGGCCCAAAAAAGGAAAAGAAAAGAAAAAAGGGACAATTGCTACTATCTTTTTCCACACTTGTGCTTCAAAGTAGCACCATGTTCTTCATGATAGAAAGTCTCATGTTTAGTCACTTTCATATACTAGTGGGAATTTTCATTATAGAACTTGGCTTGTATATTCCAACGATGGGCGTCCTCAAATGCCCTAGGTCTTCATGAGCAAGCAAGTTGGATGCACACCCACTTAGTTTCTTTTGTTGAGCTTTCATACATTTTTAGCTCTAGTGCATCCGTTGCAAGGCAATCCCTACTCACTCACATTGATATCTATTGATGGGCATCTCCATAGCTCGTTGATAAGCCTAGTCGATGTGAGACTATCTCCATCCTTTTTGTATTCTCCACAACCACCACTCTATTCACATAGTGCTATGTCCATGGCTCACGCTCATGTATTGCGTGAAAGTTGAAAGGTTTGAAAGAATAGAGTATGAAAACAAGTGCTTGGCTGAAACCGGGGTTGTGCATGATAAGAGTATTTTGTGTGATGAAGAGAGAGCATAGCCAGACTATATGATTTTGTAGGGATAACTTTCTTTAGCCATAGTATTTTGAGAAGACATGATTGCTTTGCTAGTATGCTTGAAGTATTATTATTTCTTATGTCAATATAGACTTTTGTCTTGAATCTTTTAGATCTGAACATTCATGCCACAATTAAGAGAATTACATTGAAAATTACGTTGGTTAGCATTCTACATCAAAAATTCTGTTTTTATCATTTACCTACTCGAGGACGAGCAGGAATTAAGCTTGGGGATGCTTGATACGTCTCTAACGTATCTATAATTTTTGATTGTTCCATGCTATTATATTATCCTTCTAGGATGTCTTATGGGCTTTTATATACACTTTTATATGATTTTTGGGACTAACCTATTAACCTAGAGCCCAGTGCCAGTTTCTGTTTTTTCCTTGTTTTTGAGTTTTACAGAAAATGAATATCAAACGGAGTCCATTTGACGTGCCAATTTTTGATGATTTTTACTGGACCAAAAGAAGCCCCCGAAGTAAAAGAGTTGGGCCAGGAGAGCCACGGGCTGCCCACGAGGGTGGGGGGCGCACCCACTCCAAGTGGTGGTGTGCCCGTATCTCGTGGACAGCCCGGAGGCCCCCCTGACTTGTGCCCTACGCCAAAAAAATCCTATAAATATTGAAACCTCCGGAAATTAACCTAGATCGGGAGTTCCGTCGCCAAAAACCTCTGTTGCATCCGAAAACCAATCTAGACCCGTTTTGGCACCCTGTCGGAGGGGGGAATCCCTCTCCGGTGGCTATCTTCATCATCCCGGTGATCTCCATGACGAGAGGGGAGTAGTCCACCCTCGGGGCTGAGGGTATGTACCAGTAGCTATGTGTTTGTTATCCCTCTCTCTCGTGTTCCTGAGATGGCATGATCTTGATGTATCGCAAGCTTTTCTATTATAGTTGGATCTTATGATGCTTCTCCCCCTCTACTCTCTTGTAATGGATTGAGTTTTCCCTTTGAAGTTATCTTATCGGATTGAGTCTTTAAGGATTTGAGAACACTTGATGTATGTCTTGCGTGGGTTACATGTGGTGACATTGGGGTATTCTATTGATTCACATGATGTATGTTTTTGTGATCAACTTGTGGGTTCCGTGACCTTGGGAATCTATGCATGGGGGTTGGCACACATTTTCTTCTTGACTCTCCGGTAGAAACTTTGGGGCACTCTTTGAAGTTCTTTGTGTTCGTTGAATAGATGAATCTGAGATTGTGTGATGCATATCGTATAATCATACCCACGTATACTTGAGGTGACAATGGAGTATCTAGGTGACATTAGGGTTTTGGTTGATTTGTGTCTTAAGGTGTTATTCTAGTACGAACTCTATGATAGATTCAACGTTACTACGGACTCTTGAATAGATCGATCAGAAAGAATAACTTTGAGGTGGTTTCGTACCCTACCATAATCTCTTCGTTTGTTCTCCGCTATTAGTGACTTTGGAGTGAATCTTTGTTGCATGTTGAGGGCTAGTAATATTATCCACTTATGTTATTATTGTTGAGAGAACTTGCACTAGTGAAAGTATGAACCCTATGCCTTGTTTCCTAACATTACACTACCGTTTATGCTCACGTTTACCACTTGCTACCTTGCTGTTTTTATATTTTCAGATTACAAAAACCTATATCTACCATCCATATTGCACTTGTATCACCATCTCTCCGCCGAACTAGTGCACCTATACAATTTACCATTGTATTGGATGTGTTGGGGACACAAGAGACTCTTTGTTATTTGGTTGCAGGGTTGCTTGAGCGACCATCTTCATCCTACGCCTCCCACGGATTGATAAACCTTAGGCCATCAACTTGAGGGAAATTTGCTACTATCCTACAAACCTCTGCACTTGGAGGCCCAACAACGTCCACAAGAAGAAGGTTGTGTAGTAGACATCAGAGGCACAGGTCAAAAAGTTTTGAAGAGTTCAAAGAGTTTCAGAACCAGGTAGAGAATCAGGTCGGCAAGACTATAAAGCTTCTACGATCTGATCGTGGAGGTGAGTACATGAGCCAGGAGTTTGATGATCATCTGAAAAGTCGAGGTATAGCACCTCTGCTCACACCTCCGGGTACGCCAGAGAGAAATGATGTGTCGGAACGGAGGAATCGTACCTTGTTGGACATTGTTCGATGTATGATGAGCAAATCGGATTTACCCTTGTCATTCTGGGGATACGCTCTAGAAACTACAGCTTTTACACTCAACAGAGTACCATCTAAATACGTAGATTGGACACCACAAGAGATGTGGACTGGGAAGAGTCCCAGTTTGTCTTTTCTAAAGATTTGGGGTTGTGAAGCATTTGTCAAATGACCTATGTCAGACAAGCTTACACCCAAGTCGGATAAACGCATATTCGTGGGATATCGGAGGGAAACCTTGGGATATAGCTTCTACAAACGCGAAGAGAACAAAGTGTTTGTTGCTCGAAATGGGTTCTTCCTTGAGAAAGTGTTTCTCGGGCGAGAGGCTAGTGGGAGGTAGGTGCAACTTGAAGAAGTTCGAGCACCACTTGGGGACAACTCGGCGGGTGATATGATCATACTAGAGTCTGTCAAGGAACCCAAGCTGGAAGCGGCACTGGAACCACGGAGGTCGGAAAGATTGCGCAGAGTGCGTGATGTGTTGTTGCTAGAAAGCGACGAGCCGACTACGTATGCGGAAGCGATGGTAAGCCCAGATTCCGAGGCATGGCTGGAGGCCATGAGGTCCGAATTAAAGTCCGTGGATGAAAATCAAGTTTGGGACTTGATTGATCCGCCATCTGGCGTAAAAGCCATAGGCTGCAAATGGGTCTTTAAGAAGAAAACCGATGTGGATGGAAATGTTCAGATCCACAAAGCTTGGCTTGTCACTAAAGCTTATGACAAGTTCAAGGAATTCACTACGATGAGACTTACTCGCCGGTAGCGACGCTGAAGTCGGTGAGGATCATACTAGCTATGGCTGCCCATTTTGATTATGAGATATGGCAGATGGATGTCAAAACGGCTTTCCTTCACGGAAATTTAACCGAGGACGTGTATATGATACAGCCCGAGGGTTTTGTCAATCCGACTAGCACTAGTAAGGTATGCAAGCTCAAGAGATCCATTTATGGGTTGAGGCAAGCATCTCGGAGCTGGAACATTCGTTTTGATGAGGTTGTCACTGGTCTAGACTTTATCAAAAGCGAAGAGGACGCTTGTTTATACAAGCAGTTGAGTGGGAGCTCGATAGTGTTTTTGATACTATATGTGGATGACATATTACTAATCGGAAACGATGTTTCGATGCTGAACTCGGTCAAGGAATCATTTAATGGAAAGTTTTAGATGAAGGACCTTGGTGAAGTGGTTTAAATATTTGGCATTAAGATCTATAGAGATAGATCGAGGAGGCTACTCAGCTTGAGCCAATGCACGAGTGAGGCCAAGAAAGGGTTCTTGCCTATCTCACATGGTATAAGGCTAAGCGAGACTGAGAGTCCTTCGACATCTGATGGGCGAAGCGGGATGAGTAGGATTCTGTATGCCTCGGCAATCGGATCCATCATGTATGCCATGATAAGTACACGGCCTGATGTTGCTTTTGCAATAAGCCTAACAAGTAGATACCAAGCCAACCCAGGTGAGAATCACTGGGCGGCGGTAAATACTATTCTTAAGTACCTGAAAAGGACTAAAGAGATGTTCCTAGTATATGGGGGTGAGGAGGAGCTTGTTGTAAAGGGTTACGCTGATGCTAGTTTCCAAACCGATAGATATGATTGTCGAGCACAGTCTGGATTCGTGTATGTCATGAACGGAGGAGCAGTGAGTTGGACGAGTTCAAAGCAAGATACGGTGGTTGATTCTACCACAGAAGCCAAATACATTGCAGCTTGTGAAGCTGCAAAGGAAGGTGTTTGGATCTGGAACTTTCTGGATGATCTTGGTATTTTCCCGGCCTCCGTGAAACCGTTGGACATTTATTGTGATAATTATGGTGCCATCGCACAAGCCAAGGAGCCGAGGAACCACCACAAGACCAGACACGTAGATTGGAAAGAGCACCTGATACGAAAGATCGTAAAGAGTGGTGATATAGAGTTATGGAAAATTCGCACAGATGCAAATGTTGCAGATCCATTGACTAAGATGCTTCCACAACCCAAGCATGACGGACATGTTAGAGCTATGGGCATATGATGTCTATTTGATTGACTCTAGTGCAAGTGGGAGACTACTGGAGATATGCCCTAGAGGCAATCATGTATGATGATATTTCCTATATGTTTGTGAATAAAGATAGTTCTTGGATGTAATCACTGATACTTGTTGGCAAGTACGTGACTTGTTTGTGAGATCTTGTGTTGTATGATACATCCTAAATGGTCCCTAGTCATAAGTGATGTGTGGACACACGTCGGACTAGAATGGCATATGAAACAATGGATGGCTCGGTCTCACTAGCCATGGGGCATTGGATGCTAACCGGATAATATGGACTTGGAAACCTCTGGTCGGATTCGACATAGTAGGATCCGAGTCGAGATAAGGTCCGAGTGGATAGACCCAAGTATGAAACGCAGCGATATGTCATACGTGAGTCTCTAGTACGACATACGTTCTATGTACTAAGACCTGAGCTGACGCATGTACTCGGTATGGTGACATACTTTCTTTGGGCCGACCAAATGCTACTCCGTGACTGGGTAGTTACAAAGGTAGGTTTCGGGCTTGTCCAGACCCATGCTGCAAGACGTGGTCGAGCAAGATGGGATTTGCCCCTCCGATCAGGAGAGATATAATCTGGGCCCCTCGTGTGATCCGACCGAGATAAGCATGGCCATGTGACAAGGATTATGAGATATTCCGGAATGCGTCGGCATCACTGGAAAGAGAAAAGAGGTCTGCATAGCACAAGGATGACATACTCGCCTTGAGCCCGACAACATATATCGTGTGGCAAAGGGAACCGAAGTGTGACATGTTGTACAGGTTCGCCTAACCAGCTTTATAGTGTGCTTGGTGGTCGGCACGCCTTGCTAGAGGACGCTACCAACCGTGCAGGTCGGAGGTGATCCGAACTGTGACCAAGCCGACTTGAACCTAAGGGGTCGCACGCTTAAGGGAAGGAACCTGTGAGGTTGGATCTGACTCCATGAGTCAGACTTGGTCCTACGCGGACTCGGATACATACCGAACAGACTTTGGGCTTTAGGGTCCGTGCGAGGCCCAAGTGTTGAGCCCGCGATGGTATATAGTGGAGGTATTGCACACTCATTTGGTTGATCGCTTCGGCGTTGTTATTAGGGCTTTGCATGTGTTGCAACTAGCCACCTTCACTCTTTGCCGGTTGTGTGATCGGACCTAGCAGCCCGCCGCACAACGTTCCTCCTGCACGCGCGGATACCGTTAGAGGTGGTGCACTTGCGCCACTCCGGTGACCCTGTTCGCGGGATCCGATTGGCTACGTGGGAGATCGACAAGGAGGAGACGACTCCGAAGACACGCTGCCCCAACTCTACTCCGCTGCACGGCACTGCGCGTTTAGTGGTAACGATCTGTAATCCATCTCCCTAGCATGTTCCTGGATGATCTGCGCATAGGAAAAAATTAATTTGCAGTCGACGCACCCTACGGTAGAACCCAATAGGTCCATAGTAGTAGCTAGGTGGCTTTCTCTCTCTCTATCTCTCTCTCTCTCTCTCTCTCTCTCTCTCTATCTCTCTATCTCTCTCTCTCTCTTTGATCTTCAATACAATGATCTCTTCGATGTAATTCTCGTGGTGTGTTCATTGGGATCCGATGAATTATGGGTTTATGATTAGATTATTCATTGAAAGTATTTGAGTCTTTTTTGAGATTTATTTATGGGTAATTTTACAGCCTTGTATTTCTCTCTGATCTATCTATCTCTTTTGGCCAACTGGATTGATTCATCTTCAGTGGGTGAGCTGCCTGGTAGTAGGTACAATCTTGTGGTGTCCTTACTCTATAACAGGAGGAGTTGCAAGGAACTTATTTGAATTGTTGTAAACAACGGTAAAACGACAGGATTCGAACATATTATTTGATTTTAATTTGTCTACATTATGTCGTTGATTACCCACAAGTGGAGGGGATTGTTTGTATCCTTTTTCAATGAGTAAGAGTGCCAAACCCAACGAGGAGCTAAAGCTAGAAAAAATAATCCCTCAAGTTCTATCGACCACAGATACAACTCTATGCACACTTAACGTTTGCTTTACCTAGAACAAGAATAAAACTAGAAGGACTTTGCAATAATAAAACTAAGAAAAAATTACAAGATAATAACTTAGTAGTGTAGTAGAAGGCTCTCTGTAACACAAGAGAAAGATTTGTCCCTAGGCAATCGATAAATAGACCGGTAATCATTATTACAGTCTTATATGAGGGAGAGGCATGATCTAACACACTTTCCGAACTTGGATCATACGCACTTATGATGGGAACTGTAGCAAACATCCGGAACTACTAAAGATCCTTAAGGTAAAACCCAACCATAGCCTTAAGTATAAAGTCCTCTTTACTCCCATATGCAACAACCCCCTTACTCGGCGTAAGTTTCTATCACTCTACCCACCCACTATAAGAGAATCATTAACATATTGCAACACCCTACAGCGGGGATAGAGAGGTTACACTGCTGCATAGAGGGGGGAAAGTTGGTTTTGACGGTAACAACATTGTTGATGTAGATCGTCGTCACGATGCTTGCTCCAACAGCACAATGGCGCCGCCGGGAGAGAGGGGGAGAGAGTCCCCCTCCTTCTTCTTCTTCCTTAGCCTCCTCCCTATATGGGAGGATGGTTTCCCATCTGGTCCATGACCTCCATGTTGGTAGAGGGACAAGAGCTCCTCCGATATTGGATTTCTCTATCTGTTTCGCGACCCCCAGATCTGGCCCTTTAGCATTCCATAAATTCCCCGAGATCTGTAACTCCGACTGGGCTGGAATTTTTACACGATTTTTTGCATAAATTATATTTCTTGTGCCCGAAGAAGAGCCACAACCGACTTACGGGGTGCCCACAGGACGCCACCGCACATCGAGGGGTGCTAGCGCACCCTTCCATCTAGTGGGGGTTGGGGGCCTCCGTCTGTGTTGATTCCAACTCCCAAAATTCACATATATTACAAAATAATTCTTCGTATTTTTTTACCGTGTTTAGACTTTGTTTGATATGGATATTCTGTGAAACAGAAAACAGGGAACGAACATAAGCTGGCATTGGGCACAGGATCAATATGGTAGACCAATAAATCATATAAATTGTTACCAGAAATATGTCAAAATTGTATAATATTGGCATGGAATAATAAAAAATTATAGATACGATGGAGACATATTTGAATCCCCAAGCTTAATTCATGCTCATCCTCAAGTAGGTAAATGATAAATAAGATAAGTTTTGATCGGGAATGCTACCTAACATAATCTTGATCATATAATGTAATCATGGGATGAATATTAAGACACGAGTTATTGAAAGCAATAGTGTGTAATTTGACATAAGGACATTAATACTTAGGCATCCCAACAAAGAATCATGTCCTTCAAAACATAAAGGCTAAGGAACGCTATCCCTAAAAAATCATATAGCCTTGTCATGCTCTATCTTCTTAACAATGATTATAAATCATGTTCTACCCCCATGTCGGCCAAGCAATTGGTTCATACTTTTTAATGCGCTTCATCATTTTCACTCCCATACAATATATGAGCGCAGGCCATGGATATTGCACTATGGGTGGAATAGAATGTGTTGGTAGACATTAATATAGAGAAGACAAAAAGGAACATAGGCTCGCATTGACACGGCTAATCAACAGGCCATGAAGATCCCAATAAATTGATATCAATGCAAGGAGTTGGGATTGCCATGCATTGGTTGCACTAAGAGCTATAAGTGTATGAAACCTGAAACTGAAAACTAAGTGGGTGTGCATCCAACTTGCTTGCTCGAAGACCTCGGGAATTTGAGGAAGCCCAACATCGGAATATACAAGCAAAGTTCTATAATGAAAATTCCCACTAGTATATGAAAGTAAAAGCATAGGAGACTCTCTATATGAAAAACATGGTGCTACTTTGAAGCACAAGTGTGGTAAAGGATAGTAGCAATGCCCCTTCCCTCTTTTCTCTCTTTTTTTGTCTTTTTTTTCTTTGGGCTCTTTTTGGCCTCACTTTTTCTTTTCTTTTTTCTTTTTTTAATTTTTTTTGTCCGGGGTCTCATCTCGACTTGTGGGGGAATCATAGTCTCCATCATCCTTTCCTCAGTAGGACATGCTCTAATAATGAATAATGATGATCATCACACTTATATTTACTTAGAGCACCTCCAGCCGTTCGGCCCCCCAAGGCACCCGCCGGCGCTTTTTCGGCCCTTCCCCCGGCGCGAATTTGGCGCTGGGGGCGTTCTCGGCCCAGCCACGCCCCCAGCCCCGGCCCCAAAGACGCCCTATTTTTTTGAATCTGCACTTCCTGCTACAAAAAAACGCCATAGTTCGGCGACCACCCGCCACAACTCGGCGATCATCTCAATTCGCCACATAGTTTGGCGTAGCGAATAAAAACACGAGGCGAGAGTGCGTCAAATGACGGCTGCGTCGATGTCCTCAGCGGTGCCATCCTGTGTTTCTGCATTGGCGATGTCCTTGGCGTCGGTGTTGTTATCCGCAGGTGGCGTCCGCGGGGTGCCGGGCGTCGATGTAGGCGACATGTTGTCGCTGGGGCTCGCCGGCCGGGTCGACGTGTTGGTCGTGGCAGTGGGCGTCTTTGTCGGCAGGCCGTCCAGGATGAGACCACGCTCCCGCATGTACCACTCCCTGATCGGCCCGTCCATCACCAACACCGCCGTCGCGCCCGTAGCCATTAGGAAGGCCAAGTCGGTGTTCCCCGGCGAATCCAGGGGAAGCGGCTGCTGCAGCCGAGCCGCTCGCGATGATGTCATCCATGTCGACGTCCGTCGACTCCTCTCCGCCGTGTTGCGACGACAAGGCCTGCAAGTAGACCAGGGCACCACGATGCAAATTCGGCGTCGTTGGCAACGGGGAGGCGGCGTAGTCCGGCGAAGAGTAGTTGTACGGGGGTACTGGACGCCGGCGAACGCAGGAGATAGCGTGCGTTGCCCGTGCGAGAAGGCGGTGTTGGGGTTGAACCCACCGTGGACGTCACCGTCGCCATAGCCAGAGGACGGCGCGCACCCCCACGGCTGGGGCGGAGGCGTAAAGCTGGCTGGCGACCCGGCGCTCGACTGGCTCCAGGCGACCTGATGATGGCCAGGAGGAGGCATCATCCGGGCGCTAGCCGCCGCTGCGGTACGCTCTTTCTGCTTCTTGGACCTGTTCCACCGGTCGGTGGTGGCGGTCGCCCGCCGTACGATGTTCGCCTTCCACTCGGTGTTTGACATCCCAGGCGGCTTTGACGGCAGCGCCCTCGGCTTCCTTGCTTCGGCGGCGGGGCATCAGCATCCGCGGCAACGGCGGGCCTGGTGTCGGTCTATTTCTTCGGCGGCATGGTGGCGCGCAGCGAGAGGAATGGTGGGAGAAAGGGGGGAATGGAGGGAAGTGGGGAGGAAACGGCGGGAAAAGGAAGACACTCGCCGACAAGCAGGACCCACGCGCCGGGTTCGCCCTGGGTCTGCCGGCGCCAGTTTCGGCCAAATCCGGCGGAAAATGAGCCCGGGGGGCGCGGCTGGGCCGATTTTTTTGGCGCCGATGCCGAAAAAGTGGCCTGGGGGCTGTTGGGGCGCGGCTGGAGATGCTCTTACAACTCAAAAGTACAACTCGATACCTAGAACACTATGACTCTATATGAATGCCTCTGGTAGTTTACCAAGATGTGCAATGATCTAGCACAGCAAAGGTATCAAAAAATGGACAAGCCATGAAAATATCATACTAGCTATCTTACAATCATGCAAAGCAATATGAAAATGAATGCTCAAGTCATGTATATGATGATGGAAGTTGCATGGAAATATGTCTCGGAATGGATATGGAAATGCCATAATGGTTGGTATGGTGGCTGTTTTGAGGAAGATGTAATAAGGCTTATATGTGATCGAGCGTATCTTATGATGGGGTTTAGATGCACTGACGTAGTTTGCGGCACATCTCGAGATGAGAAAGGGCAATGCATGGTACCGAAGAGGCAAGCAAATTGTGGAAAGGTAAGAGTGTGTATATTCCATGGACCCACATTAGTCATAAAGAACTCACATACTTATTGCAAATGTTCGTTAGCCCGAAGCAAAGTACTACTATGCATTCTCCTAGGGGGGAGGTTGGTAGGAGTTAACCATCGCGCGCCCCCGACCTTCACGCAAAGATAGACAATCAAGGATAAGTTGTGCTCCAACTTCCTGGCATAATGGGAAACTATACGTGCATGCTTCGGGGATCACAAACCATAACACCAATATTCCTACTAAACACAATCATCCACTAGTACCTACCACATATTATCATCTCTATATCACAAAACTATTGCAAGGAATCAAACATATCATATTCAGTGATCCATAAGTTTTATGTAGGATTTTATGACTAACCATGTGAATGACCAATTCCCGTTGACTCTCTAAATAGATATAAGTGAAGCAAGAGAGTTTAATTTTTTTTCCAAAAAAGGTCATGCTCTAACTAATATAAGTGACGCAAAAGAGCATTCTACAAATAACGGTTTTCTAGATGTAGAGAAACATGCAATCCAAACTTCAAATGATATAAGTGAAGCACATGAAGCATTCTATAAAACCATACTCAAAAGATTTAACTGAATTGCAATGGGAATTCTATAAATCAACCAACGACTATATCATACCGGCATGGTGCATAAAAGAAAAGTGAAAAACAAACACGAAAGACGCTCCAAGAATTTGTGCATATCATGTGAACAGATCAAAAACCTAAACATACTGATACTTGTTGAAGAAAGATAGGATGCCTTCTGGGGCATCCCCAATCTTAGACACTTGAGTCTCCTCGAATATTT
The DNA here is from genome assembly GCA_902687465.1 of Secale cereale. NCBI lineage: Eukaryota > Viridiplantae > Streptophyta > Magnoliopsida > Poales > Poaceae > Secale > Secale cereale. The sequence continues at coordinate 403,850,896 of LR738715.1, forward strand.
ACTTGGGGTGCCTTGGTCATCCCCAAGCTTGAACACTTGCCTCTCCTCCTTCTTCTCATATTGAAACCTCCACAATCTTTGAACATCATCCACGCAAAACTTAATGGAAAACACGTGAGATCCGTTAGTATAATAATGCAAATCACTACTTTAATTACTATTGCAAACCCATTAATATTTTATGTTTTCATTATACTTACTATATTCTAACTTCTCCCAGGCTTATACCCTCTGATACAATACATAGATTCATCAAAACAAGCAAAACAAAGCATCAAAAACAGAATTTGTCAAAAACAGAATAGTCTGTAGCAATTTGAACATTGACCATACTTCTGTAACTCTAAAAATTCTGAACAATTAGGAAAATATAGACATTTTGTATAGCAATACTATGTAAAAAAATTAGAAACTTATGACGTTCTTGTAAATAAATGTAAATTCACGCACTATAGCTAAACTTTTGACGTTATAGGAAAATCTTGGCACATTATTTTTATAATACAATGGATTTGTACAATGGGATAATTTTTTTTTGAGATCTTTCATGAACAAATTTACATTGTTTCCATGAGCATAAACACAAGTGTTCAAGGTCAACCCTCACTTCTCCAATGCATCACCTTTCAATTGCTTCTCTTTTTGAAAAAAAAAATTAGGTTCCCCTCTATATTTTTTGTTTTTAATATTTTTCAAAGCACTCAACAGAAATAAATGACTGTCTAAAACTTCCGGGTTGTCTCCCTGCAGCGCTTTCTTTAAAGCCATTGAGCTAGGCATAAACTGCTCAAGTAATGGATCCACACGGATCCCAAGGTATATCAAAGCAATTTTAATTAACAATGATTTGTGATTTAGTAGTGAGCACAAAGCAACATATATCATGCAACAACGAAGTCTAACTCTATTCCTATGCTTCGACATGCCATAAGAGGACAATTCACGCACATCAAGTAACGGCCAATGCATAGTATAGATAGTTTTTTCCAATTTTATCGTGTTAGAAATATAGAGAGGCGGAGATGTAGTTCCTCTCTCATAATAATTGCAAGTAGGAGAAACAAGCACATGCATATTATATTCATCAAAATCATCATGTGTAATGGTAAAATGCAACCCATCAATACAATCCTTAATAAGAACAAACTTCTTTGATATAGTGTAGTCAGGAGAATTCAAAAAGATAATAGGACTATCATGTGTGGGTGCAATAGCAACAATTTCATATTCGACATAAAGAACTATAGCAAGTTCATCTCCATAAGCATAATTCATATTGGAGTCTTGGCCACAAGCATAGCAAGCATCAACTTCATCAAAAGGCGATATTTCAAATGAATCCAAGGGATCATAGCATTCATCCTTCAGTAAGCTCTAAGGGAAATTAAACAATGTATGAGTTGAAGAGTTACTCTTATTAGAAGGTGGGCACGGGTGATCAGTCCACTCTTCCTCCTTTTGTTCTTTGTTCTCCTCCTCATCTTTTTATCTAACAAGCTCACAGTGTCATCACTTTCTTCTTCCATAGATTCCTGCTAAATATTAGTCTCTTCTTGGATAGCGGAGTCTATCTCAATATATGCATTAATAAAAGCATTAGAAGCATAGTTTTCATAGAAGTATTTAAGTATGGCAAAAAATTCAGATTCGTAAAGAGTAGTATCATACTTCTCAATCAAAGAAGCAATTTCATAAGCACCCTTAAAAGCAACAAATTCTTCAATCTGTTCAACATCATAATAATTATAAACACCCTTAGCATAAGTAGATATGATTCTATTATCACTAAACTCACATTGGTAGGGAAGATGTTTCTTAGGGTCTTCAGAACAACAAGTAAAATCATGTATTTCACATAAATTCCAATCATACCAATGCATAGTATTCATATGATGCCATAAAAGTTTCCCTTTTTGAGATACGCCGTGTCGCACATAATAAGCATGCTCATCTAATGATTTTCCCTCAACTATGCTAGTTGGGGTTTTAGCACGAACACATAGGGATCGAAGATGATCCAAGTAGAAAGTTTCAGCAGTGTGGTAGATTTTGGGTGGTTCTTCAACCATTGGTTTAGTAGGTACAACTATTTTTTGGGTTTTTTTGCGTTTCCTACCCATAACTAAAGATAGAAAACAAGAATAAAATAAAAAATACTTGGTGATAAAGCAAACAAACACACACGAGAATATTCACCCCATGTTATTGCTCCTCGGCAATGGCGCTAGAAAAAGATCTTGATAACCCACAAGTGTAGGGGATCGTTTGTTGCCTTTTTCAATAAGTAAGAGTGTCAAATCCAACGAGGAGCTAAAGGTAGAACAATTATCCCCTCAAGTTCTATCGACCACCGATAAAACTCTACACACAATTAACTTTGCTTTACCTAGAGCAAGAATAAAACTAGAAGTAGTTTGTGAGAATAAATTACAAGATAATAACTTAGTAGTGTAGTACAAAGCTTTTTGTAACATGAGAGAAAGATTTGTCCCTAGGCAATCGATAACTAGACCGGTAATCATTATTGTAATTTTATATGAGGGAGAGGCATGAGCTAACATACTTTTCGTACTTGGATCATGTGCACTTATGATTGGAACCCTAGAAAGCATCTACAACTACTAAAGATAATTAAGGTAAAACCAAAACATAGCATTAATTATAAAGTCCCCTTTACTCCCAGACACAACAACCCCCTTACTCGGGCATAAGTTTATGTCGCTCTAGCCACCCACTATAAGAGAATCATGAACATATTGCAACACCCTGCAGCTGGGATAGAGAGGTTACAAAGCTGCATAGATAGGGAGAAAGTTGGTGTTGACTGTAACAAGATTGTTGTTGTAGATAGCCATCACCATCCTTGCCCCGGCGGCACTCTAGCGCCACCAGGAGAGAGAGATGTAGAGAGCCCCCTCCTTCTTATTCTCCCTTGGCTTCGTCCCTAGATGGGAGGATGGTTTCCCCTCTGGTACATGAAATCCATGGCGGCGGAGGGGCGACAGGCCCTCCGAGATTGGATATGTCTTTTTGTTTCTCTTTTTTTCGTGACTCCCAGATCTGGCCCTTCACCATTTCTTAAATTCCTGGAGATCTGTAACTCCGATTGGGCTGAAATTTATACTCGATTGTTTTCCATAAATTATCTTTCTTGCGACGAGGAAGAGCCCCAACTGACTTACACATGGCACCACTGTGCGTCGGGGGGTGCTAGCACGCCCTGCTATCTAGTGGGAGCTGTGGGCCTCCATTTGTGTTGATTCCAACTCCCAAAAATCATATATATTCCAAAATAATTCTCCATAAATGTTTATCACGTTTGGACTTCTTTTGATATGGATATTCTACGAAACAAAATCAAGCAGAAAAACAGGAACTATCACCGGGCACTGGATGAATATGTTAGTCCAATAAATAATATAAAATGTTGCCAAAAATATGTGAAACTTGTATAATATTAGAATGGAATGGTAAAAAATTATAGATACTACAGAGACATATCATTCATCATGCTTAAAGCGTTACTCTATTTATCCTTAATTTAATACTTTGAGATGCATGCTGGATAGCAGTCTTGGGGTGGAGTAATAGTAGTAAATGCAGATGGATTTTTTATCTACTTGTCATGGACGGAATTCCTATATATTGACCATGGCATGCAGAATCATCTTTACTATGCACTATTCTATCAATTGCCCCACAGAAATTTGTCTACCCACCATTGCTATGCTCATGAGAGAGATGCCTCTAGTGAACCTATCGCCCTCGGTTCCATCTTACCTATTAACTAAAACCTTACAATTTCTTGTTGTTTTTATTTCCTTTTTTGTTTTAATATATTTTATCTATCGCCCACTATCAGATTTAATCCTTGCAATTGGCGAGAACAAGGGGATTAACAACCCTCTTGCCTTCATTGGGTGCAAGCATTTTGTGTGTGTGTGTGTGTGTGTGTGTGTGTGGAGGTAACGCCTACTTTGCTTGCGCGGTGTCTCCTACTGGTTCGATAAGCCTTGGTTCTTAAGTGAGGGAAATATTATTCGCTATCATACTACATCACTCTTACTCTTTAGGGAAATCCCAACACTATTATAAGTAGCAGAACTCAATACTCTCATGGCCTAAGGAATTATGCAAATGCTAACTTTCTCTATTCTCTATGTTCTAAAACCATTACCTCGTAAAGAATGTAACCCATAGCATAAAATCAACTAAATAGTACCGAGTGTGTTGCTGCGGGAACTAAATAGTATTAAATTTATCAATAATAAATTAGAATATACGTGAATAACACTTCTCTAACTCATATATTGTCGGTGTACAAAAGTAGGGGCCTTTCTGTACCCCTTTACTTGTGCACGGGCAGTCGTAGCAATACCTGCGGCCATGCTTGGCGGGGCAGAGGAAGGAAAGGTACGAGACTGCCAAGGCAGCACTCAAGCCAGAGGCATGAAGAGCAAATGGGCAAGATGGGACCCCCGCGGCAACACCCTTGCCGGGGCGGCCTACATTGCCCCGGCAAGAGTCTTGTCGGGGTGACTTGCCCAACACCAGCAAGGCCGCCACCCTTGAGACCAAGACTGAGGGGCGCCTGCGTGGTGGCACGCAGATCTTTGTGAAGACAAAGGCATACGAATCTAGATAAGTACTAGAAGACGAATACCCCAGGCAAGATCCTTGCCGGGGATGACCAAAGACCCCCGGCAAGATCCTTGTCGGGGACTACCGAAGACCCCCAACAAGATCCTTTCCGGGGACAACCACAGGACCCCGGCAGGACCCTTGCCGGTTGCGTCTGCGGGGCCACTGCCAGGCCCATACCTGCCAAAGTTTCGTCGCCCCGCTACCGTTCCGACGCGGCAACCAGCCCACCAACTAGACAAGTGCCTGCATGGCAGCGTGCAGCTTCTAGGCCAACAAGTCAAGCGCCTACATGGTGACAGGCAGATCTTAGTGAAGAACCTGTCACCGCACCAGCACAGCAACCAGCCAGCCAGTATGGCGCTGCATGCCTCATCAACTCGGACGCATGTCGAAGCAAGGCAAAGCGGCGACAAACGGGGCGAGCTCTGTTGCCGTCCCTAATAAAGCAAGAGGGCACGTAGGCAGCACATTAAAGGTCCTATGATGTCAGGCAATAAACTTGTACACTGTAGATACTTTCCACCTCCTGTGTGCCACTGTGGCGACCCCTTTGCCATATAAAAGGAGGCCCGAGGCGTACTGTAGAAGGATTCAAACTTTTGGGACAGGGAACGCATAGTAGCCAGTTCAAGAACTGAGCAACACAAGATAAACATAGTCAAGCAGGACTAGGGTTTTACGCATCATTTGCGGTCCGAACCTGGGTAAAAATCCCCATGCGTTGATCGCTAGACTTGTTCTTTGCACAGCTCCTCGCGCCCCGCCAACCGTAGTAGGGGTCCCCAGGATCCAATAGGTGTCGTTTCCCCGACATCTTTGGCGCGCCAGGTAGTGGGCGCTACGCTGTGAAAATCTGGTCTAGAAGTTAGGGCATCGACTTTTTCATCATTGTGGCTCCCAAGAAGAAGGGAATCATGGCGATCGCTTCGTCCAGAGCCGAACCGCCCGTACCAGCGCGGGCGGGCGATGGGGCGGCCGTGGATGGTGAAGGAGGCGTGGCCCGCGAGCGTCCACGACACTCTAGCCATCAGAGCGAGGCGAGCGGCATCGTTCGTGCCCAAGACAACGAGCCGGACGCCGCTAGGTCCAAGGGCGTCGTTGTGCTACCCACAGGCGGCATGGCGACCTCCAGGACACCTCCGCCGGTGCCCGCGCCGCGGTCTTCCCAGCTCGTGCATGACGTGCAACACCGCGACGTCGATGCCCCCGGGTGCCGCCATGGGAAGAGCCCTTTGCGTCACTCTCAAGATGCACCGGCCTAGGATGCACGTCCTGACGCTGATGGAAGCGGCGTGCGATTGCGAGACTGTGATAGAGCTCTTTCTAACGTGTTTAGAAGTTAGAGTGTGTCACGGTCCACGCAGATTTTTCGCCACCACCCACGCCGGCAGAAGCGCTAACGCACGTGCAACTACCCCTCGACTTTCCTCCCGCCGCGGAGGAGCTCGACGAGTGGAGAGCCACCATCCGGAACCTCATCAGCTTCGCCAATAAAGATGAACCGCGACCAGCGGAACCCTCGTGTCGGCGCTCTATCGAGCCGGCGCACGTCGGAGGTGGAAGGACCGGAACTGCTGCGACCACAGTGCACTCTCCTCCCCCACTCCAGCAACAGCAGCCGTAGGCTCGTCGGGCCGATGCTCGTGAAAACGTTTCCACAGCGTTGTCCGACCCGCGAGCCCGCTGCGACCAACGTCAAGTTCTTCGGGAGCAAACCCAGGAAGAGGCTCGGACCACTATCGGGCGACGGCGGGAAGCGCGCCATCAGTCATATAGGTGTGTGGGGCCCACTATGGACTGCCCGGAGCCGAGGGGGCTCTGGTGACTTACCTTACGAGTTGGGCTGTCTAGCCTTTACACGTGAGCTGCGGCAATTCCAATGGCCCACCCACCGCACATTCAAGCCCGAGGTCGGAGAAAAGTACAATTGCAAGACTCACCCTCGGAGTTCCTCGGCATCTACACTATTGCGATGTAGGCCGCTGGGGCTCGTGACGACAAGGTGCTTGCCAACTACTTCCCATTGGCTCTTAAGCCCAACGTTATGTCATGGTTGACGCACCTGCCCATGTATTCCATTTCCTCTTGGTCAGATATGTGCCATGAGTTTGTTGGTGCCTTTACCGGGGGCCACCAAGCTCCTGGACAGGCAAGTGATTTACATGGCATCACCCAAAATCATGGTGAAACCTTGCGCAAGTACACACAAAGGTTCAGCCGTGTCCATTACAACATCCCAGATATTCACCCCATCGCCATCATTAGTGCATTCCATTAGAATGTGCGCAACCTGAAGATGCGTGAGGAGCTGGCGATGAACAAGGTTAGAGATGTAGCCGAGCTTTATGTTTTGGCTGATAGATGTGCTCGGGCTGAAGAAGGGAGGAAGTACCCCGGCGAAGATGCCGGTGCGGAAACCGACTCCACAGATGGAGACGTCGTCGCCCCGACAAAGAAGGGCCGACGCCGCAATAGGAAGCGTAAGGGCAAGATCATGCTTGCCTTAGAGGGATCCGAAACCCCGGCGCCGCCAAGAAGGCCATGGCTGACGACCCCGACAGGGAAATTGTCGGGTGTGCCGCCTACTGACCCTTGGCGGCTACCGATAAGCCAGAAGGCTCCGACAAGCAGTACTGCAAGATCCATCGCACCAAGGGCCATGACCTCCAGAATTGCCGGCAGGTTGAGCTGCTCGCAGAGAAGCAGAAAGCTGAGTACGAGAGGCGCGATACGGAGAAGGGCCCGGATGGTGCTGAGGCACCCAGCAAGAAGTGTGGCGGCCGAGGAGGTCGCCGCGGCAAAGATAATCAACCAGAGAGGCCTGCTCGGGGCCGCAACAAGAAAGAGGAAGATGATGATCATGATGAGGACGACGAGTCCAACGAGCACGCGTTCCAGAAAGCAACCGAGGCCATGTGCGTTGACGGTGGCGCCTCGTTGCATAACTCTCATCGCCAACTAAAACAGTGGGCACGTGACGTCAGTGCGGCAGAGCCGTCATTCGACGCCCAGAGGCCACTGAAGTGGTCCAACACGCCTATCATTTTTGACACCGAGGATCACCCTGATCGCACAACGGCGGTCAGGTGTTTGCCATTGTTGGTTTCTCCAATGATACGCTACCTCAAGGTGACAAAAGTGCTAGTTGGCGGTGGGGCCGGTCTGAACCTGATCTCGCCCGCTGTGATCGAGAAGCTGCAAAACCCTGATGGAGATCTCGAGGAGACAGGCACATTTCAAGGGGTCAACCCCGGGAGGAGTCGGCCGAAGGGTAAGATTGCATTGCCCATTACATTTGGGGGCGAGCTGAATGATAGGACGGAGAAGATTGTTTTTTATGTTGCCAAGATCCCGTTGCCATATATAATGCGATCCTCGGCCGCACAGCGCTGGCCAAGTTTATGGTGGCATCACATTATGCCTACAACACGTTGAAGATGCTCGGGCCAATGAGCATCATCACCGTCCCCTCCGACAAGAAAGACGTGCTCATCTGCGCCGACCAACTCCATCGAGAGGCAGTTGCAGCAACTGCCGCCAAGGCACTTGCTCCTACCGCTGAGACCCCGAGGGACAAGAAACCGGCAAGGCCTCTGCCCCTGCCGGCAAGGCCCCTTCCGGCAAGACTTCTGACCTTGGCAAGAGCTCTTGCACCCCCTCCGGCAAATGCACCTCTTCGGAGCGTCACGTTCCCGTTGGGGACGTGCCAGAGAGCTCCGCCAGCGGGAGCAAGAGGTCCAAGGCGGCCCCACCATAAACTAAGAGGGTCCTCATCAAGGAGGATGGCATGGGTGGAGCTTTTACCATAAGCTCCACCCTTGACAGCAAATAGGAAAGCGCGCTCGTCACCTTCCTACGGGCGAATGTCGACGTGTTTGCGTGGCAAGCATCCGACATCCCCAGCGTTCCCAGGGAGGTGATTGAGCACCACCTTGATGTCTGTCCCCATGCACGGCCCATTAAGCAGAAGGTCAGGAAGCAAGCTTTGGAGTGACAAGAGTTCATCATCGAGGAGATTAGGAAGTTGGAGGCAGCAGGCTTGGTCGGAGGAGTTCTCTACCCCACGTGGTTGGCCAATCTAGTGGTAGTGTGCAAGGCAAATGGGAAATGGAGGCTATGTATTGACTATACAGGTATCAATAAAGCCTGTCCAAAGGATCCTTTCCCTTTGGGATGCATTGACCAGATAGTGGACTCCACTGCCTGGTGTGACCTGATGTCATTCCTCGACGCCTACTCAGGATTCCACCAGATCATCATGATGAAGGAAGACGAAGAAAAGACCGCGTTCATCACCCCATGTGGTACGTACTGCTTTGTACGGATGCCTTTCGGGTTGAAAAGCATTGGTTCTACATTTGTCCGAGTAGTCTAAATCGGTTTTGAGCCCCAACTGCATAGAAATATGGAAGCTCATATGGATGATATAGTCGTCAAAACCAAGGACAAGGCCACACTCGTGCATGATTTGTAGGAAACATTTGCAAACCTGCGCAAGATCAACCTAAATCTCAACCCAGATAAGTGCGTGGTCGGCGTCCCATCCAGCAAACTTCTTGGTTTCTTTGTGTCTCAATGAGGAATCGAAGCAAATCCCGACAAGATCAAAGAGATTGAGAAGATTGAGGCACCAAGACGAGTCAAAGACATCCATAGGCTCGCCGGCTGCGTTGCTGCTCTAAGTAGGTTCATCTCCAAATCTTCTGAGTGCGCCTGTGAAAAAGTTGGGTCCAATGAAATGGATTCCGGAGGCACAGGCAGCGCTTCAAGATTTGAAAAGGTACCTCTCCTCCACGCCAATGCTAGTCGTGCCTAAACCACAAGAGCTGTTGCTGCTATACCTAGCGGCAATGAATCAAGTGGTCAGTGTTGCGCTAGTGGCATAGAGAGAATTTGAGGAAGAAGTAGCGGTAGCGGTGGAGTCGTTAGATGATGGGCCGTAGATTTCCCCGGCAGGGCCTGATGCCGGCAAGGCAAAACCCCCGGCAAAGCCTGGTGCTGGCAAGACAGAGTCTGCGGGGGTGGGCGAAGTCAAACAGAAGAAAAAGGTGATGCAGCACCCGGTTTATTTTGTTAGTTTCATCTTGCACCCGGTTTATGTATATTCTGGTATACATAAGCTACTTTTTGGTCTCCTTGTGGCCTCGAGAAAGCTGCGTCACTATTTCCAAGTGCATGAGATCACCATCGTCACCTGCATCTTGCACAACTCGGATGCAACTGGGAGGATTGTGGAGTGGGCATTGGAACTATCAAGCTTTGGCATAAAGTTTTAATGTACTTCAACAATCAAGAGTCGAGTCTTGGCAGAGTTCATAGTAGAATGGACCTCAGCGCCTGACGAAGAGATTCAAGAGGCCACCCTTCCCGGCAAGGAGACGAGCCGTGACTGGATTATGTACATTGACGGAGCTTTCTCGCTGCAAGGTGCTGGTGCCGACGTGCTACTCATCGCACCCACCGGAGAGCGCCTCAAGTACGTAGTCCAGATGCACTTTCCCCGGGAAAAATCAAACGAACAACACTGCAGAGTACGAGGGATTGCTTGCTGGTCTCAGGCTCGCGGCAGACCTCAGAATCAGGAAGCTCGTCATCAGAGGTGATTCCCAGCTTGTTGTCAAGCAAGTTAACAAGGATTATCAGAGCCTGTTGATGGAGGCCTATGTGGATGAAGTGAGGAAGTTGGAGGAGCATTTTGGTAGTCTACAAGAAGAGCATGTTGCCCGAGCAGAGAATAGCATTGCCGACGACTTGTCGAAACGCGCTGCCCTCAAGTTGCTTGTGTATCCAGGTACCTTTGTGCTTCTGTTAACTCAGCCATCCGTTGAGCCATCTTCGGGACAGAACAAATGAAGGAAGGCAAGCCTCGGTAGGTACTTTCCCACTAAGCTCCTAGGAGCCGGCGTCAAAGACGTTGCCGGGTGCCCCATGCTTGTCGGGGAACAGCAACCTCCGGCAGGTCCCCAAGCCCTGACCGTAGAGACAGCTACCCCTACGGCCGGAGATGAGCCTTTAGTCCTTGCCGTCGAGCCTTAGGCTCCGGCATGGGCACAGTGCACCATCCGTTTCCTCCAAACAGGGGAACTCCCTAAGGAATAGGAAGAGGCAGAGAAAGTAGCCCGTCGGTCCAGCATGAACCAGTTTGTGGATAATGCCCCATACAGAAGGAGACTGAAAGGCATGAAATTGAAGTGCATTCCTCAGGAGGACGGACTAGAGCTGTTGGCGGAGATTCATTGAGGCATGTGTGGCTCCCACATAGGGTCAAGAGCCCTTGCCAGCAAAGCGTTCTGACAAGGTTTCTTCTGGCCCACCAATCTCCAGGATGCAACTGTACTAGTAACCAAGTGTGAAGTGTGCTAGTTCCATTCAAAGAAGCTACATCAACCAGCTCAAGGTCTTCAGACAATCCCTCTTTCCTGGCCATTTTCGGTCTGGGGGCTCGACATACTAGGCCCCTTTCCCCGTGCCAGCGGGGGCTTTGAGTACTTGTACGTCGCGATCAACAAGTTCACAAAGTGGCCGGAAGTGGAACCAGTGAGAAAGGTGGCAGCGCAATCAACCGTCAAGTTCTTCAAGGGACTAGTGTGCCATTTTGGTGTGACAAATAGAGTCATCACCGACAACGGCACGTAGTTCACGAGCCGCACCTTCTTGCAGTACATCAATGACCTCGGCGGTAAGGTTTTTTTGCTTTTGTTGCTCATCGCAGAAGTAATGGCCAAGCTGAGAGGGCGAATGCATAAGTGTTGCGAGGCCTCAAGACTAGAACTTTTGACAGGCTACACAAGTGCGGAAGATGCTGGAATGATGAGCTGCCAATGGTTCTTTGGTCAACCAGAACGACACCAAATCGAGCCACTGGCGAGACACCGTTTGCCCTGGTATGCGGGTCAGAAGCAGTTCTCCCCTTGGAACTCATATATGGGTGACCTTGAGTGCTCGCTTATGATGAGCTTGAGCAAGAGCAGTTGTGCCAAGATGACGCGACGCTCCTTGAGGAAGATCGTCTTTAGGCTGTCGAGCAAGCCGCTCGCTACTAGCAAGCCTTGCGCCACTACCATAGCTGCAAGGTTCACACCTGGAGCCTTGAGGAAGGCGACCTTGTTCTTCGGTGAATCCAATCCGCCAAGAGTTCAAACAAGTTGACGACAAAGTGGGAAGGCCCTTATCGGGTAATACGAGTCACCAGGCCCGGTGCAGTCCGCCTGGAGACCGAAGATGGCATTCCGGTGAGCAATTCCTAGAATATTGAACATCTTCGCAAGTTTTACCCCTAAGGCGCGGTTGCCGGGAGCGCCGACAACCCCCTTTTTGTACTAGCCTTGCCGGCGAGGCATGTAACCCTGTGTACAAAGCCAGGTGCAGACCCTGTGCACAGTCAGAGAAGAAAAACCCTTTAGTATGTACAGTTTCCCATTGATTTCCATGTTTATGTGTATGCGTATATACATGCTTGTCCATGATATTGTACTACTTTTTGATTCCAACAAATGTTAATGGACCACCAAGGTTCCATGCTCTTGTCCTCTCTCCTTTCCAGCCACGGCAAAGACGCTCGATTCCGCCAAGGACCTGTCCCCGGCGAGAAGTTGGGAAGACTGCCCGGCACGGCGATCCCCGGCAACCCAAAGAGATAAAGTTCACCTCTTGCCCGTTCATGTTTGTAACCTATGAGTTGTGCATTAGAAAACCTCGCCACTCTCTTTTAAACTCTGGTGCTCCCATCCCTGACCCGAACGCTGCTTCGGTCAGAATGGTCGTGGTAGCCTTTACTAAAAGAAGATTGGCGAGGAGCTGGACCCTTTGTCTGCAACCTGGCAGATGTGATTCTCCGGCAGACGCAGAGGGCACCGGCAGGATGCCTTGCCTGGAGAACTCGTTTATTTGCATTAAAGAGGCATTTCACCTCTGCATGGACGTGTATACATGCACGGCTCCCTGGCAAGGCTGGTCTTTTTCATGACATGCTGATACAGGTACGAAGGTTACAGGACACAGACATGGGCTCGAGAGATTACATTATTTAGAAATTGAGATTTGGCAAGTGCCAACAAGCGAAAAGAAAGATAAGGGCCTCGCAATCTCCATTCTTCCCCTTTTTGTTCCAGGTGCGGCAGGTGAAGGCAAAGAAAAGGCGACGCGGAACGCACCGATGGAGAGCATGGCGGGGATGACCCTCGGCGCGTGGCCGGGGTAGGAGGGTGATGCAGATGACGGTGCTGCCACCAATGGTCAACCAGAGTTGGAATCGGCGTCCTCCCGCCTGCTACCATCGTCGTCGCTGTCGTTGTCCTCCTCGTCACTGTCGCTCAAGGAGGAGGTTTCGTTGTCGATGGAGCTCTCCATGCAGCACCCTAAGCGGATTCCGGAGCGCCTGAAGGACTTGACGGAGAGCAAACCGTTCTCCATTAATTTGAACTGAAAACGTGCCCCTCCAACAGGCTATGGGCGCGGGCAAAGGTCTTCCACCCACATCAGAGGTACATGGCGTGAGGGGCGAGGAAGTCGATGTCGACCCACATGCTGCCGTTCCCACAGCCCCTCATATGCAGCTTCAAGGCCTGCGGCGGGTCAAGCTCCATTACCAAAGCGAATGGGGTGGGGAGGCGGAGTTGACCGCACACTGCCTTGTACAGCCTGATGAAGAACTCGTGGGGCTGGACTCCGACACGCCGCCCCGTCCTCCTCTCTCCCGAGTGCCACGGCGGCCTCGGCCTCGCCCCCTCCCTCTTCCTCTCACAGCAGGCTCCGCTGCCATGAGCTCCGGAGGAGGGGGGACACGCTGTCGGGCAGAAGCCTTCGTCGCCGTCGTTGGAGCGCCGGCGCGCCCTTTAACCATGGCGAGTGGAAGAAAAGGAGAAAGCAAGAAAGAGATGAATGCGGAAGGACGCCGTCCCTCTCCCCTTTTTATGGAGGGACAGAGCCAGGGCTCGGCCCCCAACCTAAGGGCGGCCGCCCCACTCGACCAATCCGGTAGCTAGAGGCACAGGGAATCAGGACCGACCCACTGCTCCAATCAGCAATGCCCAGCTTCCCGCCTCGGCGTTACTGCCCGTGCCCTCCGTATCCTCCACCTACCCTCCCTGAGGCATGGGGGACACGTGGCGGGCGAGCCGGAATTAAGAAGACAAGTGGAGAAACCATTCCCCACCCCATGACCATGGGGCGCGGGTGCCCTGAAGGCCATGACCCGAGTCCACATTGTAAATGAGCATCGCCCGTGCGGCTTCCTCTTTTATGGGGAGGACGCGGGCCGCCTCTTTACTATTCACCACGAGGTGAAGCAAGCGTGCTGTGACCGTTCCACGCACGACCCCCACGTCACGCACTCAATGCGAGTCATGGGGAAGCACAATTGGCGAAGAAATTACCGCGGTTAAAACTCTGCCACTCATGCCCACACACCATTCTGGGCATGGCCCAACAACTCTTCGCGCTTATGTGTGGCCTGTGCCCGGGGGTTTCTGTCAGTGTACAAAAGTAGGGGCCTTTTTGTACCCCTTTATTGTGTGCGGGCAGTCGTAGCCACATCTGCGGCCATGCTTGGCGGGGCAGAGGAAGGAAAGGTACGAGACTGCCAAGGCAGCCCTCAAGCCAAAGGCATGAAGAGCAAAGGGGCAAGATGGTCTCCCCTCGGCAACATCCTTGCCGAGGCGGCCTACGTAGCCCCGACAAGGTTCTTGCCGGCGCGACTTGCCCAACACCAGCAAGGCCGCCACCCTTGAGACCAAGACTCAGGGGCGCCTGCGTGGTGGCACGCAGATCTTTTTGAAGACCAAAAGCCCGCGAATCTAGATAAGGACCATAAGACGAAGACCCCCAGCAATATCCTTGCCGGGGACGACCGAAGACCCCTGGCAAGATCCTTGCCGGGGACGACCGAAGACCCCCGGCAAGATCCTTGCCGGGGACAACCACGGGACCCCGGCAAGACCCTTGTCGGGGGCGTCTGCGGGGCCACGTCCAGGCCCGCACCGTCCAAAGTTTCGCTGCCCCGCGGCCGTTCCGACACGGTAACCAGACCGCCAACTAGACAAGCGCATGCGTGGCAGCATGCAGCTTCTAGTCAATCTAGTCAAGCGCGTGTGTGGTGGCATGTAGATCTTCGTGAACACCCTGTCACCTCACCAGCACAGCAGCCAGCCAGCCAGTATGGCGCTGCATGCCTGGTCTCCTCGAACATGTGTCGAAGCAAGGCAATGCGGCGACGGACGGGACGAGCTCTGTTGTCGTCCCCGATAAAGCAAGTGGGCATGTAGGCAGCGCATTAAAGACGTTTATCCTATGATGTCAGGCGATAAACTAGTACACTGTAGATACTTTCCACCTCCTATTTCCACTGTGGCGACCCCTTTGCCATATAAAAGGACGCCCGAGGCGTACTGTGGAAGGATTCAGACTTTTTGGACAGGGCACGCATAGTAGCTAGTTAAAGAACTGAAGAACACAAGATGAACACAGACAAGTAGGAATAGGGTTTTACGCATCATTTGCGGCCCGAACCTGGGTAAAAATCCCCACGCGTTGATCGCTAGACTTGCACTTTGCACAGCTCCTCGCGCCCCGCCAACCGTAGTAGGGGTCCCCGGGATCCCATAGGTGTCGTTTCCCCGACATATATGAACTATAGTGGATGCAATGGTGTCCAGAGCTAGTAAGATTTAAAATTTTAGCCATGTTTCCTTTTTTATCTATATATTATTCTGTTACTCTACTTGAACTGACGGAATATTCTATTACAATTTTAGTCATTTTTCCGCTACCATACTACTGAACTACGTATACATATGGGCTATTATGTTTCGCATAACAGAATATTATTCTGTTACTCTACTTGAACTAACGGTTTCAGGCGGTTGTACTAATGATTTTGAGTGGTTGAACTGAAGCTTTCAGTTTTGTTTAACATAGCGCCTTCTTTAGTTCAATTTTTTTTTTGTAATTTTTTTGTCAGAATGGGGCGTCTAATATATCGTTGGAAAGCTCTTGACAACTATATTTCAAGTATATTGAACGTTTTTGCAAAACCATTATGGTTTAAGAGCAGTTTTGAAAAAAAATGTTTTTTCAAAACTGAAAACACGAATCGTATTTTGAACTCAATTTTCAAAATATTTGTCAGAATTGAGCAAATAAGATGGCGTTGGAAAGCTGGTGAAAATCTGCATCTTCCATATATCTATTGTTTTTTCCAATTCTATACGATTTAAAAGTAATTTGAAAATGGTAAAATTATGGGCGAAACATATTTTCGCGATTTATTGCAAGCTGTTTGTCGGATTGACGCAGATGATACGGAGTTGGAAAGCTATGGAAAATGTGCAACTTTTTCGTATTGAAATGTTTTTCTATTTCCTTACAGTTTAAAAACGAATTCGAATGCGGTCAAATTTGATTTCGAATGCGGTCAAATTTGATTTCGAATGCGATTTTTTTTATAGTTTGTTGAAATAAGGCAAATAATAAACCGTTGGAAAGATATCAAAAATATGAAACTTAGTCATGTTGAACATTTTCTCAAATTCTCAACCGTTGAAGAATAATTTGGATTACGGTGAGACCCATCATGCAGTTTTTCCGTCAGAAAAAATAGAGTACTTGTACTCATCTATGTGTGCGTTTGTACTAAGTATTTTTCGGAGACTAATTTTGAAAGGTTCTGAAAAAAGAGTACTTGGACTGATGTCCATATGGTTTTGTACTGAGCATGTTTTAAAATACTAGACTTTACTCTATTTTATCGGTATGATTTTCCTCATAGCTTTTCAACTGTCTATGGTATTTGCATCCCCCAACTTGCATGGTTTATATCGTTGAACTGAATAATACTTTTAACACAAATAAAATGTTGTGTGTTTCATTTTTTGAACTCAACTTTGTTTTGCGATGATGTTCTGGACTTCCCTTATTTTACCACTTGAACTTAACTTTTTTGAATTTTCGTGTTTTTTAGCATTTTTTTGTACTTCTATGCTAGTAATGATAGAACATTTCTGACACAATTGTTTGTCCATTTGTGGACATCAACCAAAATAGGCAGGAGAGAGCACTATCAAACTGATCATTCCTTTTGACGGAACTATGTATGTGTTTTTCTTTTTCAAGAACTGATCATGTAATACATACTGAATGGCCACACATGTACTCCGTACGATATTATGAACTATAGGGCCTTAAAAGTGTAATGACAGTACATCTATAAAGCTCCACAAGATCACATGAAGCCTCTGCCAAATGAAATATACAAAATACTGACATAAATTCACACTTTTGCACAAAGGGCATACTTCTGAACATGCTCGACGACACCCACTGAACTTGCGCAATTGACTGGTGGGAGCAAGCAGCAACTCTGAAGTATGCAAAGGCATCATGTTTTTCCAGAAAAAAATGGAGGAGCGCATCTCCATATCAATAAATAGTTGTTGATCCATCGGTGAGCATGCATCAAAAAGAAAATGTTGAAAGAAAAATCGGGTGGACCGGGTGTACCAGCTACACCTCCTCCTCTTGATTTATTGCTATGGCGAGGTGGAGCTGATGGAGGCGTAGATCACGAGCAACACCGGGATTTGGCCACTGCAGGGAATCCCAGTGACTACCAAGACATCCCAGTGACTACCAAGACATCCTTGTTGTACTGCCCAAAACACTTGCAAGATGAACTGAAGGGGAGCTCCATCACCTGCAAGATGAACTGAAAATGCCTGCTAAGGGGACCTGAAGAATCACCAAATGTTGAACTAAATATACACGAGTGAAGGAGCATGAACATCCACGGTAACTCTACGTTACACAACAATAACTGAGCATTTATGTCTATAAGTTAAAGGGTCACAGACCTCAAGATAGCAATGGACTTCCAATATTCATCTATTTTTGTGCTGTTGCCTTCTATTTTATTTTTTGACGCATCCTACAAAAAGAAAATGGACCGAAATTTCAAAGACGAAACTAAAAAAGACTAACATAATTCAGTAGAGATGGATGTGGAAAATGATGAGCATCCCGCTTGCTTCTCTTCCTAACCTAAACTGTACAGACCCAGCTAATTAACCCAGCCACAGGCCACATCCCATCACACGCCACTATCACAACAAAAAAACCACTTCCGTGATAATACGTGTTTGTCATAGTAGGTCCTGTTTTCTATCATGCATGTACATCCATGATGATTTTATGACAGAATCAAGATAGTCATACTATGCTGTAGTAGAAGTGTTCCATGACAAAACCAAAATTATCATTACGGAAGTGTCCACTTCCATGATGATAAATATCGCGTCATGGAAGTGCTTTCGTCAAGGGTAACCGACACGTGGCATCCACCTTAACGGATCGCCGTTAAGCTATCGGGTCCCATTTTGGATCCGATAACCCGCTAACAGCCACAACCAATGGCGATTTTCCACATGTAAAATTCTCATTTTTTTTGATTGGAAACTGTAGGGGAGCCCCCCACAGCAAATCAAACTCTATTAAAGGGCAGAGCAGGCAAGTACAACAAAAGGGATTACAAGGGGTAATCAACCTAAACTAGGAACAGAAGAAAATTAAAGAAATAAAGGAAAACGAAAGATACAAGGCTTCAAGGGGGCAGAAAAGACACCCATCTGAGAAGCTCATCCTTATAAGCAGCTTTCACTCTGAATTGCATAAGACTGATGTCATGAATAAAAGCACATCTCCATTTATTGAATCTTGCTCTTTCATGCGTGAAAACTTTAGCATTTCTGATAATCCATATGTTCCAGTAGGCAATGAAGACCACTTCAGAGAAGAAGGGTTTTCCAAAACTTCTTTTAGCCTGAAGCACCAAGTCTGTCATGGATGTACCAGAAGACCAGGAGATTTGTAGGTAGTGTCATACTCTGATACTAAAGTTACAGTTGAAGAACAAACGATCTCTTGTTTCCCTAGTTCTCAGGGGGCAAAGAACACAATTGACCCCATCATCCATATGGCAGTTCCTTCTGTCCACCATATCCATGGTATTTAGTCTTTCCATAATGAGCATCCAAGCAAACACTTTGATCTTCATGGTGCAAGAAGATTTCCAGATCCAAGTGGTCAAGGGGTTGAAGGTCTCTGAAGCAAAGCTATGAGAGTAGAACAGTTTAGGTGTGTACCCCTTTGAGGTGCCTTTCCAGAACCAGACATCTTTAACTCCAAGTGCTAAATTATGACCTTCCATTAGGGATTGAAGATAAAGCTGCTCAGTGAAAGCTTGAGCAGAGAGAGGAAGGTGGAAATGCTGATGCACATCATGTGAGTCAAAAAAGTCCTTAACAGTGCCCCAAGGATCCTTTGCATAAGAGAATAGCCTGGGAAATCTGAATTGAAGAGAAGAGACGTGTTGATCCAGCTGTCAATTGTCCAACCACATGAGAGCAGTATCACCCTCATTGATCTGCACCCAGGAGCAATCTCTGAAGCTGTCCAAGGCTTTGCAGATGTCTTTCCACCAAAATGAGCCACAAACTGAGGTTCCCTGAGGCACCCTGCCATTGTAATAGGAATCCCATATGAGAGATACCCAGGGAAGATCCTTCTTATTAAGAAAGTTATTAGCATGCTTAAGAAGCAATGCCACATTTTGAACACAAATACTGAGAATGCCAAGGCCACCTTTATTTTTTGGTCTACAAATAAGATCCCAGGCAGCAAGGGAGGGAGCAGGCTCAGCTCTATTTTTCTCCAGAGACATTGCCTCTGGATTCTTTCCAACTGTTTCAAAATGCCAGCTGGGACAACCAGGCTGCAAAGGAAAAAAGATTGGCATAGAAGATAGAGCAGAATTCAGAAACTAGAGTCTTTCACCTTGATTTAAGAAAGAGGAGCTAGCAGTCATTCTCCTTTCCATACAATCCACCAGAGGCATAAAATCAACCATCTTTGGCCTTGTTGTTCCCATAGGCAGCCCAAGGTAGGTGAAGGGCATCTTACCAATCTGTCACCCAAAGTCAACAGCCAAATCCACCATCAAAGCAGGGTGCACATTAATTGGGATGATATAAGATTTATGATAGTTCACATCAAGCCCTGTGGACAAAGAGAAAACCTTTAACATGTCTTTCAGAGCAACAAGTTGATCTCTGTCAGCTGGGAGAATTATCAGTGTGTCATCAGCATACTGAATCACAGGGAAGTCCTGATCATGGCAAGGAATAGGCAGATGAAGTACTCCCCTTCTAAACATGTCATTAAGTACTGTTTGTAGAAGGTCAGCAGCTAGAACAAAGAGAAGGGGGGATAGGATCCCCCTGTCTAACACCCTTTTTACAGATGAATTTGCTCTGAGGAACACCATTGAGTAGAACAGATGAGGTGCCAGAGGAAAGGAGTTGTTTCATCCAGAGAATCCACTTCTCATTGAAGCCCTTGTATCTCAAAATTTGAATTATAGCTTCATGCTCCAAAGAATCAAAAGCCTTCTCAAAATCTAGCTTAAGGATTACAGTTGGCCTCTTGGATTGGTGACACTGATGCAAGTACTCAAAAGTTCAGCCAATGCAATCTTGGATTGTTCTGCTTTAGATGAAACCATACTGATTCTTGTGCACACACTGAATGATCACATCTTGTAGCCTATTAGCTACCATTTTGGACAGGAATTTAAACCCCATTCCAGTTAAAGAGATGGGCCTATAATCCCCTACTTCTTCAGGAGAATGTTTTTTTGGGAACTAGGACAATATAAGACTCATTGATATTTTCCAGATTAGCAGAACCATCATAGAATGTCTGGGCTAGCTCATAGAAATCTGAAGAAATTATATGCCAACATTTCTTGAAGAATGAACCATTAAAACCATCAGGTTCTGGAGCTTTGTCTATTGGCATATGCTTGACCACAGTATCCATTTCATCCTTCTCAAAAGGTCTGGTTAGAACCTCCAAGTCCTCCACTTGAGTGATAAGAGAGGAGAGGTCAAAGCCCATAACAATGCCCCTTGAAGAGCCCATTCTATTCTTGAAACAGTTCCATATAATCCCTGCCATTTGTGAGTGGTCAGTCACCACAGTCCCATCAGGTAATTTGAGACTGGCAATAGAATTCTTTCTGTGTCTCTCTGTAGCCATAGCATGGAAGAATTTGGTGTTCTCTCCCCCTACTTTGATGTATCTAATAGTACATCTTTTCTTACAATAAAGGAACTGGATGTGCAGGAGCTTGTCCACATGAATCTTGACCAATTTCCTGAAGTTGGACTCATGTCTGTAAAGAGGCCTTAATTCCTCAAGCTCATCCAGAAGTAGGATAACACTATTGCTCTTATATATCAGAGTTCTTATCTTTGAGATGTTTTGTTGCCACCTCTTAAGGCATATTCTCAAAGATTTAAATTTGTCGGCTATCCTAGCAGTGATATGGCCCTTCCAAGAGTGCTTTTGCCAAGAAGAGTTTACACACTCCATGAAACCATCCAGCTTAAGCCAATAATTCTCAAACCTAAAAATGTTAGATTTTGGAATAGAGGTTTTGATGGAAACCATATAGGGCACATGATCAGATGCAGTTTTTGCTAGAGGGAGAACCTCAGTCATTGGATACACTCAAATCCAATCAGCAGAAGTAAAGAACCAGTCCAGTTGCTCCAAAAGAGGGATGTCCTGCATGTTTGACCAGGTATATGATCTACCTTTGATAGGCAATTCCAGGAGTCCCAAGTGCCCAATTCTCTCATTAAAGATGAACATATCTTGTCTAAGGATCTCATAAAGTTTAAATCCCCAAGAAGCAACCAATATTCCTCCACAGGAATATCTAAATGATAAAGCCAACTAACAAAATTGTCCCTAGTTTCCCCCTGGCAAGGCCCATATACAGCCACCAAAGTCCATTTCTCATTATTGTGTTTGGAAGTAAATTCAATAACCACAGCAAATTGCTGGACCTCCAGCAGAGTCCCAGTGAAAATAGAAGAGTTCCAAACAACAATAATACCGCCGGATGCACCCATGGAAGGTGAGAATGCAAAACTATCAAACCGTTTAGGGCTAAACTTCTTTACTATTCTAGCATCAAAGGAGGTGCACTTGGTTTCTTGAAGGCAAGCAATAGCACAGTGACTTTCATCAATTTTTTGTCTAACAACTCTTTGCCTACTTTCAGAATTCAGACCTCTAACATTCCAGCAAAGGACATTCCAGCTTCTATTTGAAGCATTCATGGAGGAAAGTTTTAAACAAGTTCACAAACCATATGGCATATAATGCCATATTACAAAGTAGCACAAATAAGTCTGAATTATCATTATTACATAACATAAGAGCAGGGCATAAGAGCTAGACGCAGCTAGCATATTTTGGGGCTTGCAAAACCCAATAAACTGATGGCCTCCTACACATTGGGAGTGGGGTTATGTGCTTCAGCAGGATCTGCCATAAGTGCATCCACAGTGAGCAGCGAGGCATCAATCTCCAGCTCCTTCCCAATTGCCTGAAGGCGACTGATGGGGGTGGGTTGTACATCATCATGTGCAGGCTCGTCGGAGATATCAGCCGAGAGAGACTTGGCCTTGGGCTTCTTCTTCTTGGGCTGGAAAGCGAGCTCCTGGAATGTGGGATTAAACCCATCCCGTTGGGCCGAACTTCTGGTGCACCTGTGGACTGAAGTTTCAACAATTGGAGTAGGCGCCAAAGTATTGCGGCGCCTCCTTACGTATGCATTGGTAGCAGTGGGAGCAGGGTCAGAGGGCACATCTTGTTTAGCATCATCAACACAAATCGCACGGGCAACAGGCCGAGCAGGCTCAGACTCCTTCCAGGTGAGCATAGGAGCATTTGGCTGAAAGGCAAGGTCCCAATTTCTCTTGGAAAGGATCACAGGAGAGATTGGCCGAAGTAGCAAGGGCTTGGGCACCTCATAAGTTGCAGGAACATTCAGAAGGTTCTCGAAGGAGCGCCTCCATAGCATGTCAGGGGGTAGCGGTGGCCCAAAAGGAACAACCAAAGCCGACAAGTCCACCTCCGGAGCCACAATCAAAGGTGGCTGATAAACCACAATCGCCCAATTATTCACATTCGCCAAATCATGGTCCTCCTCCAAATGTTCTTGATCTTCAGGTACATCAAGAATAATTACTGAAGCCGGATGGCCCTGCATCTGTTCATCAGAGCTAATCAGCGCCGACAAGTCAATAACCATGGATTCCTGATCCTGAACCGCAGGTTGAGCTACAGGCTCCTCCCAGTGTCCCCAATTATCATCCGCCACATCATTCTGAACAGGTTCCGGAGGGGGGTGGAACGTCATTCCAACCAGAGCTGGGAATGGGGGCAGAAAGAATGGAGGCATCTCTGGGAAGGGCTCCTCTGGTAGGGTGTGCGGAATGCCATTGATGGGCATCCAGTCCTCGTCTTGGGGCATTTGCTCAGCAAAATTGGCACCAAGAATGTAAAGAGGTGCCGTCCAAGACACCTTAGCCCCTCCCCAAGCAGCAAAATCCATGAAGACCACATCTCTTGGAACTAAAAAATCCTCAGGAAAAGAAGCGAACACAAGGGTTCTGACCAGGTGCGGATCATCACTGATCCAATGATGAAACTTTCCGAAGGTGTTAACGGCCGCCTTGAACATTCAGTGTTGCGAAGATCCAGCGGAATCCCCAAGAACATAAGCAAACCCTGACGAAAGCCTTGGGTACCTCTAAACGATTCACCTTCATCGTGCTTCAAAAACTGCACAAAGCGGTCATTGCCAAGAGGTTGGGGGGGCAACTGAAGGAGCAAGAATCTGACAGCGGCATCTCGAAGCTCAAAGAGGCCAACAGACCGAATCCACTGTTGTGCAGACCTCACTAAAACCCCATGCTCGTGAAGTCACTAGACAACTTCGTCTCTAGTAGCACCAATTGGATCGGGAGGAGGGATTGGCATTACCTCAGCAAGCATAAACTCCTCATGGCGGCACACAATTGGGTTATGTGGCGTCACAAAAGTCCGGGGCAGACGAGCCGCACCACCGTCCACAATTTGGTTGCCCGCCGGAACATAGAGCATAGGGTCAATGTGGAAGTTTCCCATGGAAGCAGGGCACCCTGAGCTAGCAGCGGGCGGCAAAGGCTCCGGTGGAGGTGGGGTTGCAGGCGGCGCAGACGCAGGTGTCTTGGGGCTAGGGCTGATAGAACTCGACGAGGGAGTAAAAGCGGAAGAGCAGAGGAAGTCCAAGTTTGGTAAAAGCTACGTCAGAGAGATATTCTCGGGAGGGGGCGAGTGAACCTCGGAAGTCGCAACGATACCGGGTTTTGGTTGCCAAACTAGACCCAAGATCCATTTTTAGCATGGCCCACCCTCAGGCAAGAGATACACAGGAGCTTGGACGTGCACGCGCAATGGCCGAGCCACCCAATGCCGATTCAAGGGCAATTGCCACCGTATCCTCAGAAAGCCTAAAATCATGACGGCTGAAAGAAACCACCAGGGTGAAAGATCCCCAACCCTCCATGGGATGCACCGAACAACCTGAAACTTTGTAGATCTCATCTGCAAAAACCTTACCCTTGGAGAAATCCAAGCCAAGAGTAGATCCAGATGAGGAACCCATTCTCAATGGGTATTAGGGGGATCCTCAAGAGACACCGGATAGATTGATCGGAGAAGAAATCCAAACTACTGGCTATGGCCGGAAGATCCATGTGTCAGCTCATTGTTGGGACAGATGTCATCCCTACAATGGACAGAAAACGCCTATGACATGTCGACACGTGTCATAGCCCAGCAGTGGCCCATTGAAGGTAAAAAGGCCAGCCCAGCTAAAGGCCCATCATATACTTTCAGACACTAGTGGGCTGGCCCGTTAACAACGTGCCATGTTTTGGTTCAAATTGAGGCCCATATCAGATAAGGCCCAATCACAGCCTGTCGTGTTTTGGGCCAAATTACGGCCCATATTAGATCAGACCTGTTAACAGGACACTGTTGTTTTGGGTCCAATCTAAGATGGGTTTGTATTTCAGCCTGTTAAATGCCCGTTTACCAGCTCAGCTCGGTAATAGTTTCGGCCTATTAGCGACCCATGGTGCACCTGGGGCATTGTCGGACTGGTTTCACTTTAGGACATTTAACAGCCCATGGAGAAACTGGGATATTTCTTGTTCGAAGTAACTTTAGGCCTCTTAATAGCCCGTAGTCTTCGTGGACAAACTTCAGCCCAACAGGCCTATTGGCATGTTGATGGCGCGTCTAACAGTTAGGCCTAATTACAGCCCGCGTTGAATCCAGCCTACTTAAAGCACATCTATTAATGGCCCATGACACAGTTCGGCCTACGGCCCGTGTTCACACCGGCCTGCTTAAAGCCCATAAATTTATTGGGCCAAATAGGGCCGGAGATATATTTTGGCCTGTTAACGACTCATTCTATTTGGGCCAAACATGGGCCTAAGGCATTTTGGGCCTGCATTGGCCCGTGAATTTTTTTCGCTCAACGCTAGTGCAATCTAGTTTTTAGCCTGTTAAAAGCCCATGGCATTCTCTGGCCTAGCTAGCCCAAAACATTACTCGGCCTGTTAAAGGCGGAAAACTACAATACGTTTAGCCTGCTAATGGTCCAAGATGATTTAAGACCCATGTTTTGGCCCATATATAGCGAGTTACGGGCCGGCTTGAAGACCGACAACACTGAGATCCATTGAAGCTTCCGTCCTAAATTACAACATGACAACCAAGAATAAACCTAGACTATACAATAAAGAAATGACGGCATATTACAACCATTCGGCATCAAAGTTCGCCACTGGTGATAATAAAGCGCAACGTGGCCGCGGATTACATACACTGGGCATCAAAGGTCGCCACTAGTGCATTAAATGCGACGATAAAAGAATATACGGAACTGAGAGCACTTCAAAAGGCATTAGACCTGTTCGGGAGCTACACCCAAAGCAGTTGAACAAGCTGTTCAGACCTCAGTTGTATCACCGATAGCTGCTCTAACTGTAGCTGCGTAGCAAGAAAGCACGCATGGGTGTCCTTTGCGGCCTTCTTCACATCATTGACATCAAGTTGGAGCTAAGCTGAAGCAAGCCTTTCCGCTTTAAGTTGAGACTAAAGAAGTCGAACTGATTGAGGCAGCAACTACACAGAGGTTTGGTTCTCTTCAAGATGGTTTGGCTCACTATCTTCCCTAAAGTTCTGCCTGGCATGAGAGATACGACTCTGAAAGAGAAACAAGGAGACATGTAACAGGTTTCACAATTATATAAGCAAATAAATGGATCTGTTCTACATAAGGAACATGTTTTTACAACAACAATTTAAAACGGTAGTTGTTGCAAACATCCAATCAGATGTAAACAACAAAGTAAACAACAATGGAGGAAATGATGCCTATCCAAATCTATACTAGAACAAAGTTTGAAGGCTGGAGAAGGATGAACTTGCATTTCATGTTAACACGGGCTGGACAAATCCCTTCTCCATGTCGATGGGAGGATAATTCAATAAATTCCCCGAAGAAACTTCGTTATAAGCATTGCCTTTATTCTACATTTTGTAAAGAGTAATATAGATCAAATAATATTGGATGAAATAGAGGTAATGAAGCTCTGGTGCAGAGTGATGATACATAATCAAATAGAAATTAATTAAGTACAACGTTACAAGTAAAAAGGTACTGACAAGAGGAATGCAAACATTAACGTGTGTAGTGGCATTAGCTTTATTCAACATATTGGTAAGAGTAAATGTAGATCTAATAATTTGGAGAAAGTGGAGGGCACGATAGATAAGATGCAGAGTAATGTTAGACAATCAACTATCTCGCAATGCAAGTACGTTATTACTATCACCGTCCGTTATTACTTGTTGCTCAAATGGATGTATCTAACACTAGTAAGTTCTAAATACATCCAATTGAGCAACAATTAATTCGATACAGAGGGAGTACATGACAACATGTACTTACATGAGGAATCCAAAACTTCATAACCATTGTGTTAATTCTACATTTATCTAAGATTAAATATAGATCTTATAATTTCGAGCAAAGGGAGGATAAAGAAGCAAACATTTACAATGATGCCACATAATCAAACAGCAATGAGTGTAAGTATGCTGACAAAGGGCAAGAGGTACTGACAAGAGCAATGCAGTGCCCAGTATTGTCTTGAGGTCGTATGATCCTTTGACAAAGGAGATTCATCCAAAATTAGTTTTCATACAAGAAAGAAGGTAAGGGACATGCAGAAATTTAGGAGTTCAAATTTTGAATTGATATCATAGACAGTACCTGACGCTGGGCTCTCAGCAGTTCTAATAGGGGTTTGGCTGCTGATCTATCTGATTTAACAGGTATCACTACCTTTTCCAAATACCTGCTTTGTACTCCTTGAGGATCTACACTCACCCTCTTACTTTTGGACATCTATTACGAACGAACAACATTCGACTGGAAAAACATAGTATGATGACACATGGAATATGTACAGAAAATGGATAGGTATGGGATATACTCATATATGATGCATAAACTAAGCAGATGGTGGTGTGTAACAAAGTAGAAGTAATGCAAGAGGTCATATGCAAAATATGTGTGACGAATACAACCTTGCCAAGTTAGAGCAAGCACCTTGATGGGTGAATAAGATAGGCCATCCTCCACCATGCCAAGTTTGTTAGACCGTGGATTGTTCCGCAATATTCCTCCCTTGCGCCCATTCTCATATTCATTTTGAACATGTTCAATACCGGACATGCATGAAAACATAAAAAAAAGTGAGATTATCTATGTAATGCAGAAGTGATTCTAGTCCAATACTGCGTCCCTGTAAACCCCTTTGTGCTATCTCTGCTATTTTTCTAAGAGATGCCATGCATGTTGTAATTTGGTGTGTGCATTAATATAATGTGGTCTACAACTCAAAATATGAGAGCTTCCGAAGTGATGATACTTCACAGGTGATAGCTTCAACATATAGTAAAGAAGGACAGGTCGACCTGACCTGACAGAAAAAACACTAAGGGAGAACAACTCGACCTGACCAGTCCACCGCAAATGTCTCTGCTACTCTTCCCAACAAGGAACATACTTATTAAAGAAGAGAAGATGATCATGTTAAAGAAGAGCAGAAGGGCAAGCAGATTGAAGATATTACAAGTGTTTCTATATAATGTATGTTGCCCATCCATGATGAACCAGAGCGCACAGAGAAATACTATTCCTTTCGATCTCTCCATATGTGGCTCACATGCATTTCAAAACTAAAGTAGGAACATTTAGCTGACAAATTAAACATGTCTCAGTTTTACAAATATCCGCATAACATCATATTCAAATTTTACAACTAAGCTTGTTTAGCTCGATGGGTGGAGCAGTGCTATTACGACACAAACCACGTAGGCTGATCGTGGTCGTCATAAAATGGGGAAACCGTAAGTGTGATGAGTATAGTGCTAACCGTGGTAGTGGGATGGTAGATCTGAAGCTGCAAACGATGCAAAGGGTAGCTAGAAACCGATGTTTGCTTTGAAATAACAACTAAGATTTGATATGGACAAGGAAGTACAGTCAACAAGTGACAAAAAAATGAAATTATGTTGTCTCTCTATATGTCGCAACATGCATTTGGAAACTCAAGTGGGACCTTTAGCTAACCTATTAAATGTGTCTATTAACTAATATCAGTATCATATCACATTCATATTTGAACAACTAAGCTTTGGAATTATGAGTGTTGTGTTGTTTAGCTTGAAGGGTGGAGTACTACTAATACGACAGAAAGCACCTACACAGATCATAGTATGGTAGATAAAAGCGGAAAACCCTAAGCATCAAGAGTAAAATCAGGAAAGTGGAACTAGCTGGACCATATGGGCTTGTATTGCGGGTACAACAAGAAAGGGTTCAGAAATGCTTCGGCCACAAAAGGGGAAACTCTATTTAACTGAAGGCACAATACTGTTACTATTAGTCTAGACTATCAATGACGACATAGCTCCCA
Organism: Secale cereale; assembly: GCA_902687465.1. Classification (NCBI taxonomy): domain Eukaryota; kingdom Viridiplantae; phylum Streptophyta; class Magnoliopsida; order Poales; family Poaceae; genus Secale; species Secale cereale. The sequence continues at coordinate 403,879,488 of LR738715.1, forward strand.
CAATTTCCCGGATATTATGGCAGACCATCTAGAATCGTTGAAAGCATCATTTTCTCCCACAAGATAAACTACTCATACAAATGCATCTTGACGTTCTGTGCAACGGATGGGCATCTTGCTAGTTAGATAATACAATGTGTGTTGTCCACCCCTGATGAACCAGAGCGCACAGAGAAATGCAAATCCCTGTTGTCTCTCTAGATGTGGCACACATGCTTTTCCAAAATGAATATAGGAACATTAGCTGACCAATTGAACGTTCTCTATTTTATTAATATGAGAATCATATCAGATTTGTATTTCAACAACTAAGATTTGGAATTATGAGTGGCATGTTGTTTTGCTTGATGGGTTGAGGTCTTGAGGAGCAGTGCTAGCATGACACGAAGCAGCTACGATGATGGTAGTGAATATAAAGGGGGAAAACTGTAAGCTTTACGAGTATAGTCACCGTGCCATGGCGGATCTGAAGGTGCAAACATGACAAAGGCTACTTCGTAACCAATGTTTGCTTTCAACTAGCCACTACGATTTGGTATGGAGAAGAAAAGTATATTAAACAAGTTACGATCTATCTTCTGGGTGAGATCAATAACTTAAGCAGATATGAAAGAGTACCACCTCTGTTGCAACGTCGTGTAGGCCCTTGCTGATACATTGAGGGTGATGTGGGTGCGATGGCGGTCGGTGGCGTGGAAGAAGACTTTAGACGGCAGGCCGCCGGGTCGGGGGATAAGTCTGGTTGCCATGGCCGAGGCGGTCATAGGAGCGGCAAAGGCAAGGTGAATGATGGCGCCTATGAAGCGAGAGGATGTGATGAAAGGATCCTCATCTGGCGCCGTAGAGGAGAGACATCCATCTCTTGAAGTGGACGACGAGGTAGGGTAGCGGCTCCGGCAAGGTGGAGAATGGGGTGGCGGACGGAGGAGGCTGGCCGGAGTGGGGATGTTGTTGTGGTGCCGACGGTGTATGTATGGGGAAATGGAGGGGGAGTGGAGGGATCTCAGTCTTTGGGATGATCTTGTCTGAAATGTGGGAAAGTTATGAACTTAGCCCCCGTTTAAAAATTTTGACATCTCGTCGGTTGGGGATAGGACGGTTATCTCCGATCTCCCCAATAATTGTCGATAGCGATTTCGGGCGAGGAGAAGGTGTTTTGCTGCCCACGGTTGGCGCCCACGGTGTATGAACAGGGCTGATAGGTAGGGCGGTTGTGTCATGTCTGAGGGAAGTTTCACATCTGCCCCTATTTAAAATATTTGTCGACATCGATTTCAGATGAGGAGAGTTTATTTTTCCACCCACCGCGTATGAATGGGGAAATCAAGGGAGAGAGACCGGTCTTTCGGATGAGCTTGAATCAAATGAGTTTTGCTGCCCACATTTGGCACCCACCGTGTATGATTGGGCTCAGAGGCGGTCGTGTCACGTCTGATTGAAGTTACTAGTCTACCCCTAGCGACAGCGGTGGAAATCGGGTCGATTAGGATGCGAAGTGTCACGGGTGGACAATAATTTCCATATTGCAAACACTTCCTTCGGGCAGCCGACAAATGATAGTGGGTATTTTGCCACTTCGTTCAAAATTTGGAAGAATTAGCATTCAAGTTTATACCCCGGGCCCTGGCAACTAAATTCAACTCCAATTTGTATTCGATTATGAATATCCGTACATCAATCTAAGTTTTGTTATTTATTTCTTGAAAACCAGGACAAAGATTTATTCCACCTTTATATATGAATATGATTTAGAAATGCCATGATCTTTGAATTCAGTATGTTGGATACATGTTGAGTCAAACAGTTATTTCATCCAATACAATATGCTCACACGAAAAACAGTTCACCTTATGTCAATCATACTAGTACCGAGGATTATCTCACCTAAAAAATTCAGATCATTACAACACATGGAGAACACAGGGGTTCTTACAACATAATCCATTCGTAGAGATGACACAACATGCAAGTATACTAATCTAATGACAATTTCAACTGGTATCTACAGAAGAACTGGGATTACCCTGGGCTTCAGATAGCAAAAGCAGCAGGACCTCCTCCATCTTCAAATGCAACATTCTTACGTCCTCCAATTCTTGGGTTCCTTGCATAATTCGTGCAGCTAATTGCATAATTTCTAGCCTCAAGATCAAGATTACCTCATTCATGGCAGCCACACCATCTCTTTTTGCCACTAGTAGAGCCTCAAGAATTATAATATTTGTGCCCAGACTGCTCTCCAACGGAGTTTCCTCTGAACTACTACCAACTGGTAGCATGGATGGCGCACTGCTTCCACAAATAAAATCTAGGGTTGTACATTGTGTCCTAGTGTGAACGACATCCTGAAAGGTATCCATTGGACATAACTCAGAGATACTTATCTCATGATCCACGCAGTAAGCTTATATGGAAAACGACATACGAATTATTACCGAGTGTGGCAAGCTATATTTAAATGGTCCGAAGCAGCATCAGCCAAAAACAAATTAAAATGGTAAGCTAGGATGTAAGTGGAAAATAAATGGCATCCGCCAGTCCCATCTAGTTAGTTTTTGCTAGCTCGCTTGTTCATTTTCCTAAAAAAAACTCTTTTGAACTATCATACCATGAGTGGACTTTCTTTGGATTAAACGGGACCTAGTTTGACATCCCTAGATGAAAGGAAGTGTACCACCACTATATTTAAGTTGCCCTTACATCTTAGCAGTTGAAATAATCTAAGAAAGCACTTAATAGTGCGGCCTCATATAAACTATGATGACAGTCTTGTGATGAAGTTTATAGGAAAAGTTAAGGACTCAAATGAACTAGGCATGCATTTCTTTACGATAGTACAACAGGCACTGCTGACACATTGGCCAATTCAGGTATAGCCTAACAACTAACAAACAAGCATTTGAATCAAGTAATATAGCAAAGCAGACAACTGAACTATTTGTAATTGTGTAGGATTACAGGTTGAGGGCACAAGCCAAGAAACCAGCCACACGCATTACGTTTCACATGTACTAAAACACAGTGGCTTACCATATGTTGATGTGAAGCCTCGCTAGTGTTGCAATGTTCTTTTAAGATATCGTAAGCATCCCATGGTTGCAAATCTAGTTGTTGTAGTTTATTCTGCACCCTCTATTTAGGTAAAATTAATTTTAATCACATGCACTGGTTCGAATTGATCATCAGTGGTTAATATAAACTAATGAAAGAATGGTGTGTTCTTACAAGACAATATATGTGCTTCACTCTCTTTTTATGCTTGTTCGAAGTGTCAGCCCCAAAAGAACAAATATTTTGCTTGATGGGGTTGGCAGCTCCATAATTAATAGAAGCATCGAATTAGTCATGCAATTTGGGAAGATCATGAACGCACAAAAAAGTAATGAACAGAGGCTCGGAGCAGTGATGTAATAGCTAGCATCGGAAAATGTACTGTAAAATGAACAAAAAGCAGCGGAACCACAAGCTAGTTTGCAGATGTGTAATTAACCATAGAGAACATGGAGCAGTCTGATGTAACCAACAGGTGGCATCAAAACAATACCATTATCATCTATATCTATATCTATACCCCTATATAGTGTGCGAATAACTTTGAAAGATGGTCATCGGATGAAACCAATCTGACGGTGCAGAGATGGCAAATCCGAGCACTACTGGCCATTGGAAATCATCTACATTCCACCAGATTTTGCTACATGTACAATCTAGAAGACTCCATGGTTGAACTTAAGAAGAATGATACCTGCACCCTCCAAATTTACAGATAACACCTTCCCTCGTTCATCTCTGTCTCCCACGAGATAAACAACTCGTATAAATGCATCTTGACGTTCCATGCAATGCACGGGCCTCTTGCTAGTATAATATAGTTCTTGCTAGTAATACTTAGGAAAACCCAAAAGCATCGTAACTATATGTCCACTGGTTTGTAATTTAGCACATGTAACATGTTCACTTCCAGAACTACGGCCCTACAGGTGCAAGAAGAATAACACATCTCATGAAAAATTGAATGATGCCCTGAAGAAATCCGAAGGTGCGGTGCTTATGCTAAGAAAGTGACCGTAAGCGCCGGCCGTTGGATAATAGTATCTGATTCTAGGCGGCGTATGGGTATTGTTGTCATACTTGATAGCTAAGGATCGTTGATGGTGCTCGTGTTGCGGTTGAGTTTGGGCCGGCTGTCGCCGTTGCTGAAGAGGCTCCGGTGCTTCGGTTGCGGGGCCTGTCGACATACAAGAAAGCTCATCTGTGGTAAGTGAACAATTCCACGATAAAGAAGAGAAGACTGAAGGACTACAAATCAAAATAACCTGGTGAGGCTGCGGCATCAGTAAAGCAGGGCCTATGGAGTTGAATATGGCATCCGTGGAGCAGGTCAGGTGCAGTGGGCAAAGGCGTCGGTGAAGCACATCCGGAGTGGTGTACAGCGCTTTTGGTGGGGCGGATCTATTGCGGCGGACGTGGGCTTGTATGAAGGGACAACGATGGGGCGGACGAGGGAGTCAGTGAGGGCCTACACTGTGGTGGCCGAGGGCGTCGGTGAAGCAGATCCGGTGCGGTGGACGATTATGGCGGTCAAGGAGATCTGGAGCGATGGACAAGCCAGTCACTGAAGCGGCTCCGGTGAAGTGGTGAGTTGGCAGTTGGGGGCTCCAAGGTGCGGAAGGTAGATCCGACGAGGTGTGCGGTCCATCGCTCTGGCAGAGGACTAGATTTGGTGGCTTGGCGTAGTTGGGGGGAGGAGGCGCGGTGGGGAAGGGGAGAGGCTCTTGGGAAGAATGTTCGGGGCAAAGAGGGGAAAACAATGGAGTTACCAAAGCAGCCATTTTCTGTTCATGTGGCAGGGGTAAAACAGGAATATCGCATGGCTAAACTTTCGGGCACGAGATATTTCGATGTGAGCGGGAAGTTTGAAAACTTTTGGCGGCTGAAATTAAGTGTTCTGCTCTTGTATGGCCGACTATGATATCATGGCCAAGAATTTATTTGTTTTGCACGCAAAAAAGAGTGCAAGTTTCGAAAATCATTGTCTCCCACTCGAAACTTAGATTGTCCATTCAATTCAAATATGGATCATTGAGCTAGTGGAAGGAAATACCATCATATGGTATTCAAATGAAATTCCAAATGTGTTTATCCTAAACATGATGACAAAGACAAAAATGTGTATGTGTATGAATAAAGTGGATGATTATAAGGTTTGAACATGGTCGTATGTGTATATCTCTAGGTTTGATATATGAATTTGAAATCATGAAATCCCGCCTTAAAAATGTATCTCTATTTAAATGAATTACAAAAGCTAATGATGGAGTCGAATTCCAATCTTAGGTTTGTAATTCTTGTACTTCAAAGTATACCACGCATGTTCAAACGTATCGTTATCTCATAGTCCAACTGTGAAACAAATTGATCAACCATGAGTGCACACGCTATTGACCATGTATATATCTCAATTACGCTAAAGTCTCTCAAATATAGACAACTCACTCTTTATCTGAAGCCACCCCCCCCCCACACACACACACACAAGTCGTTCTCTCCCCCGGACAGGAACACCTAAGCACATTAATCCCCCCTCTCTCCTAAGTCCAGACCCCAATATAGGTCTCTATCACTTTGTCTCTCGAGCATGCACACATCTCTGCCTCTCTAGGTCACCCGGCATCTCTCTTTCCTAAGCACACACACACTATATAGAGTGTATCTTGCCCATACACAGAAAATGTCTATCTCCCTAGTTATGTGGTTCTCACACATTCACCTCACTCACCACCGCTCACTGCAAACAAGCACCCTCTGTCTCCTCTTGCACCACTCTCCTCTTTCTATCTCTCCCACATGCTGACCTGACCCAGATCATTCCCTATATACATATATATAATGACTCATTCCATAGCTCCCTAACGTATCATCGTTCTCAATCTCACACGTTTTCTCTACAACATCTATTCTAGATCTCTCATGAAGTATCTATCACACACACGATAACATGTGTCCCTTGCATCTCCGTATATAGGCCACTTTCGAACAACATCAACCTTGTCTCCCTATCTAAACGCCACTTCCGCACACAAACGACCCCTCTCTATCCCCCTCTCTTCCTCTCTATCTCTCCCTCGCTAGCTCTATCTTTCTCGCTCTCACACCCTCTCGCACACACACTCGATGTCTCTTCCAAATAGTCTGCTCCACGCCTGCACCCATGCTATCCCGCTACTACACATGCCTTTATCTCTCTTTGACACACATGTCACACCATTCCCCCTTCCCTACTAGGTTTACATCATTAGTGGTGTCTCTTCTCCACATACACACACTCCCTCTCACAAAGACACGCGCGCACAAACACACATAGACACGCACAAACAACCATCTATCTAGATCCTTCTTTTAAGACACACACCCTTGCATATTCTCTCCAGCTCAAGGTATATATGTATATATCCCCCTCTCTCTAGCTCACATGCACAATGTCGGCGTCCTGGGAACGGGGGTACCCAGACTTGCCTGCCTGCGGCCCAGGGCGTGGCTCATCCAACGGCCTGGTATAGCCCAGCCGTGTCAGCAACCTCTCAAGACCCTCGCGAGGGGCCAAGCCTCGCGAGGCGAGCGACACAAGACCTCCCCTGGGGCGGACTCACTAGGCTAGCTCCCGAAGAGTGAAGATATCAAGGCAAGGGGCACCTCGCGAGGTCCTTGTGACGTGAGCCATTACAACCAAGGCCAGGCGGGCGCCAGCGGGCGTAGGATGCCAGTTTCCTCTTTGGTGCTAAAGGGGCAGGCGCATGCCAGGAGTCCTGAGGCGTCAGGCAAAGGTTTCCATATCGGTGCAACAGGACAAAGACCAGCAGGACGGTAGAGCGGAGGTCATCGCGGAGCCCACGACAACGTCACCACCAAAGCCTTTGGCAGGCAAAGACCACCTTTTGTCAGGATAGCTTGTACTAGCTGTCCCCCTTCAAATTTGGCCATTGTGGGATCCCTTCCCGCTCAATATTTGGGAAGAGGTCCCGGGCCTCTATAAATAGGACTAGACACCACCATAGGGAAAAGGATCAGATTGAGAGCCAACAAGACACACCAGCAAGCTCACCCGAGCGCAAGAACACCTCTCCTCCGCAGGCTGTTCTTCCCTTGTACTAGTTCTTCGTCAGCCTATAAGGCAATCCACCACACCACACTGGATTAGGGTATTACACCACAACGGTGGCCCAAACCAGTATAAACCCTTGTGTCCCTTGTTCTTCGAGCTCGACGAGCTAGGCCTAGGAATCGGCGAGTAGATGAACTATGGTAGAAAGAGAGATCTTCGTGCGCACCCCAGTGTTCGAACCACAAGGGTTTTGCCGGAACCCAAGATCCAACATTTGGTGCGCCGAAGTTTTGCCTCTACACAGACCCCGCTCTCCATCCGCCTGGCTCTCATGGCAGGCGCCTCTTCTTCGACCGGCTCGGTGGGCACGCGCGGCGGCGTAGCGGGCCACCGAGCCTTCACCCCCGTCTTGTGACAGGTGCAGTGGCCACCCAAGTTCAGGCCAGATCTAACGCCCCATTGCGACAGGGCGGCAGATCCGATCGTCTTCCTCCAGGCCTGGGAGGAGGCCGTCTCGGCGGCCGGCGGCGGCAGGAAGGTCATGGCCAACTTGTTCCCCTTGGCGCTCACTGGAGTTCCGTGTGCCTGGTTTCTTAGCTTACCAGAGTCATTTGTGGCATCCTAGGAGGAGCCGCGCGGCCTCTTCATCACGCGCGTTGGGGCGCCGGCGCCCCAGGTCGTCGCGGCCCTCCTCGGCGGCTCCCAAGCGCCGCCCTCGGACCGCCACGTCAAGCAGTTCTTTCGCCAGATCGGCGCCGCCTCCGTACGCCGGGGGCCCCTCCTGGATGGGTGGCGCACAAGATCGACCTCACCTTCGACTTAGATGACCACCCCGCTTCCGCTGCGGGCTCGGGCACTCTCCTGATGCTCTGCACACCCACCATCTGCAACGTGGTAGTCACCAAGACCCTCTTCGACGGTGGGGCTGGCCTCAACATGCTCTCAGTAGAAGCTTTTAGCCTGCTCCACGTGCCGCTCGAGTGGTTGCACCCCACCAAGCCCTTCTCCTGAGTCGGCAGCGGTTCCGCCAGCCCTCTAGGGCAGATCCGCCTCGCCGTCACCTTCGGCACCCGTGACAACTACTGCATCGAGCTGATTGACTTCGACATCACCTGTATAGCCTCCCGTACAACGCCATCCTCGGGTACCCCGCGCTGGCTCAGTTCATGGCCGCGACCCATCCGGCCTACAACCTCATGAAGATGCCGGGGACCAGCGGCGTGCTCACCGTAGTGGGGGACACCAAGGAAGCTCTAGTGGCCCTCAAGCTCGCCTTCTGGGCCGCTACGGCGGCACATCCGGCCGACGGGGATGCCCCAGAAGGCAAAGGGGCTGCACCAGCAAAGAAGAAGCAACTTTTCTCCCAAGACCGAGCCGAGACGAAGCAGGTGTTGGTAGATGAAGACGGGACGTCAGGCACCACCTTCACCATAGGTGTCGGCCTTCCCCCAGCTCAAGAAAAGGCGTTGGTCAGATTCCTGCGCGCTAACAAGGAGGTGTTCGCGTGGGAACCCAAGGACCTAGCGGGAGTCCCGAGGGGAGAGATTGAACATCACCTGAATGTATGCCCCAACATGCGCCCTATGAAGCAGAAGGCCCGGTGCTAGTCTACAGAGAAGTAGTCCTTCATCATACAAGAAGCTCGCAAGCTAGAAGCGGCGGGTGTCATCCGCGAGGTCCGGTACCCGGAGTGGCTGGCCAACCCCGTCATCGTACCCAAGATAGGCGGAAAAGAGTGCATGTGTGTCGACTTCACCAACCTCAACAAGGCTTGCCCACAAGACCCGTTTCCTCTGCCCTGCATCGACCAGATTGTCGACTCCACCACCGAGTGTGACCTACTGTGCTTCTTGGATGCCTTCTTAGTCTACCACCAAATCAAGATGGCAGTGCAAGATGCCGAGAAGACTATCTTCCTCACTCCGTGCGGAGTATACTTCTACACTTGTATGTCGTTCGGGTTGCAGAATGCAGGAGCAACCTTCCAGTGATTGATGCATATCGCTCTGGGAGAGCAGCTCGGGAGGAACGCTGAGGCATACGTTGATGACATCGTGATAAAGTCTCAGGAGGCCACGACCCTCATCAAAGATCTGGAAGAAACCTTCGCCAGCCTGCGTAAGGTAGACCTGCGGCTCAACCCGGAAAAGTGCGTGTTCGGCGTCCCGTCAGGTAAGCTTTTGGGCTTCCTAGTTTCGCGTAGTGGGATCGAGGCTAACCCCGAGAAGGTCAAGGCCATAGAAAAGATGAGTCCACCCAAGACCCTCAAGGAGATGCGGAAGCTGGATGGCTGTGTAACATCACTCGGGCGTTTCATCTCCAAGCTGGGGGAGCGAGCCCTCCCCTTCTTCAAACTGATGAAAAGGAAGGGCCCATTCGAGTGGACCCCTCAGGTCGATGCGGTGTTCGAAAAACTCAAGAGATACCTCACCAGCCCATCGATAATGGTGGCACCCAAACCTCAAGAGCCCCTGATGCTTTACCTGGCCGCTACACCACATTCTGCCAGCGCAGCGTTAGTGGCAATCTGGGAAGAGCACCAAGACAAGACCCCACAGCCCCGGAGCGATGCTCCCGAGGCTCCCGCAGGGTCGGCAAGCGACCATGCCCTGCAGGACGACATTCCTGAGGCCACAACTGCCCCTTCTGGTGACCAAGCTCCTCAAGCTCCTCTACCCAATCAGGCTCCATAGCCACAGGCGATCCAGGGATTCACCCCCGTCGAGCACCCGGTGTACTTCATCAGCATGGTGCTCCGTGATGCTCGGGCACGCTATCCCATGCCGTAGAAGCTTCTGCTTGCGCTCTTCGTCGCTTCACGCAAGCTGCACCACTACTTCCAAGGCCATCCCATCAAGGTCGTCTCGGCCTATCCGCTGGAGAGAGTACTCCAGAGCCCCAACGCGGTGGGAAGAGTCGCATAATGGAATATCGAGATGCGGGCGTTACAGTTGGAATTTAGTACAACCAGAGTCATCAAAGGAGCCGCGCTTGCTGACTTCGTGGCAGAATGGACCAACGCCCCAGAGCCCGAAGCAGGCCAAAACCGATCCCGCTCGCCGAGAAGTGAAGAACTGGACAACTTGGTCATGTCCTTCGACGGTGCGTGCGCGTCTCAGGGCATGGGGCCTGGAGCTGTGCTCATCTCGCCCACTAAAGACAAGCTCTACTATGCCGTGCAGCTCTTCTTTCAGCCGGGCGATAAGGTCTGCAATAACATCGCGGAGTACGAGGGCCTCATTGCTGGTGTCAAGGTTGCGGTGGCCCTGGGAGTGAAACGCCTCATCATCAGGGGCGACTCACAGCTCATCATCAACTTCTCCAACAAAGGTGTATGAACCGAAGGACGAGCATATGGAGGCGTACCTTGCGAAGGTACGCAAAATGGAGAAGCAGTTCTTAGGCCTGGAGCTGCAACACGTGCCCCGTGGCACCAACAATGAAGCCGACGACATCGCCAAGAGAGCATCCAGACACCAGCCCCAGGAGCCAGGCGTCTTCGAGGAGCAGCTCCTCAGGCCTTCGGCGTCACCCCCACGAGAGGAGCCGGCAAAGCCTCAGGAGGAACTCCCCCAATCATCGACCTCGGGAGCCCCCGCCAACGGCCCGACCTCAGGAGCCCGCCTGCTCCCTGCTCTCGAGCCTCAGGAGGGATGCTAGACCGAGGAGCTCAAGGTGTACCTGGTGCGAGGAGCGCTGCCAAGAAAGGAGGAGGATGCTGAACGTGTGGCCCGACAGGCTACGGCATATTGTATCCAAGACGGTGAGCTTTACAGGAAATGACCGAATGATGTTTCTTTGTGATGCATCTCCAGAAAGCAGGGAGGCGAGTTGCTAGCTGACATCCACACCGGGGACTGCGGGCATCACTCATCGTCGCGCACCTTGGTCCGTAAGGCATCCCGCAACAGTTTCTACTGGCCCACGGCGCTCAATGATGCCACCGAGCTGGTGAAATCCTGCGAGGCTTGCCAATTCCATTCCAAGCAGATCCACCAACCGGCTCAGGGCCTCCAAACCATCCTGCTCTCCTGGCCGTTCACGGTCTGGGGGCTGGACATCTTGGGCCCTTTCCCTCGAGCGCCCGGGAGCTACCGCTACCTCTACGTCGCCGTCGACAAGTTCAGCAAATGGGAGGAGGTGGAAGCCGTCCGAACCATCCCATCCGGCTCTGCAGTCAAGTTCATCAAGGGTCTCGTAAACCTATTCGGGGTCCCCAACCGCATCATCACTGACAACGGCTCACAGTTCACTAGCAACCTTTTCAAGACATATTGTTCTAACCTTGGAACGCAGATTTGCTACACTTCGGTAGCGCACCCCAGAAGCAATGGCCAGGCCAAGCGCACCAACACAGAGGTTTTAAGAGGCCTCAAGACCAGGACCTTCGAGAAGAAGCTCGAAGCTTGCGGAAGGGGTTGGCACGATGAGCTCCAGTCCGTGCTGTGGTCGATCCGCACCAGTGCCACCAAGCCTACATGCGAGACCCCGTTCTTCCTCGTCTACGGAGCCGAAGCGGTTCTCCCTCACGAGGTCAGGCACCACTCCGCGCGAGTCCTAGCGTTTGACGAAGTGCAGCAGGACGCCATGCTGGGGACGGACCTCGTGCTGGAGAGGAACGCCGATGGGATGCTTTGCTCCGAGCGGCAAGGTACCAGCAGGCGTTGCGGCAGTACCATTGTCGCAACATCCGCCCCAGGACACTCGAGGTAGGCGACCTCGTCCTAAGGCGAGTCCTCTCCAGGGAAGGGCTGCACAAGCTTTCACCCATGTGGGAGGGCCTCTTCAAGATCACCCACATCTCCAGGCCTGGCGTCGTGCGCCTGGAAACGAGGGACGGCGTCCCCGTCCAGAACGCCTGGAACATCCGGCATCTCCGGAAGTTCTACCCGTGAAGCAAGGTCCCGTGCCTATGAAGACAAGGCCCTGTGCCTGCGAAGCAAGGCCCCGTGCCTGTGAAGAAAAGGCCCTGTGCGTGCGAAGCAAGGCCCCGTGCCTGTGAAGACAAGGCCCTGTGCTCGAGAAGCCAAGGCCGAGTGCATGTGAAGCAAGGCTCACGCCTATCAAGGTCTCCACTCGTGACACTCTCACGTAATAATGAGTGGGGCTATACACGCCCTGGAGTCTCCGGAGTGCCGCCCTCGGGCCTCAGGGTCTCCCTCCCACGTCCTAGTGGCAGCACTTAGCTCTGCGCTGGTGAGAAGGCTAGATTAGGTGTCAGACACGCATGTTCATTTGCTTTCTGGAGTTGGCTTTCCCCTTCCTTCTTTTAATGGATTTTGAAAGTTCTGGCGTTCCTCGAATTGCTTCGTTTAGTCTCTCTCTCTTTGGTTCTTCCCTAGAGTTTTGGCCTCGCCTCAGAGGGAGCGGCAGTTACCCGACGCTCTCCCTAGCGCGCCTCCCTTAGCCTCCGTGAGGCATCCATGTTTGGGCGTGTGATTGACGCGTCCCTCTCCTTATGTCCGTGCCCCACGGGTACCGCGACAGGGTGTGTTTGACCATGGTCGGCCCACGCCAGGGACCACATGCGGTGAAGGATAATAACCACCTAATGAGTTTTTGCGGCCTCCCGAAGGGCCAAGCGTCATGAGATGAGGGCTATTCTGATTACATCAAGATAAGTCTCATCACCCTATGGGCGCATAATACACAGAACCCGCAACGCTGGCTGGGGACACTAAACATGGCGCTAAGCATCATAAAAACCACAGTTCATTACATGCCTTTCCAGGGGCCCATATTTGTTTGCTTGGATAATGCAGGAAGAAAGGAAGAGTGAGAACAGGCGATGACGGCTCCTGAGGTGCGGCTGCTCACTGAGGACCTGCTCTCCGAGCACAGCCAGAGCACTCCTCACGCTTCACCTGGGCGTGACGACGAGACGACCCAGCACCACCCTCAAAGCGGGCACGGCGGCGTGACGGCTGGTCATAGCCACCGCTGCTGGAGCTGCCGCTGAAGGAGGAGCCGCCGTAGCTGGATGAACTGCTGGCATCACCAAGGCCAAGCACCTCGCCGCTGTCGTTGTCCTCGGGGCAGCACCCGGCACGGCGGCCATCTTCCCCGAACACCCTCACAAAGAGGGTCGAGTCGCCATCATATCTGAAGTGAAGGGTGCATCGCCTGCCCAAGCCGCGCGCACGGGCGAATGTCTGCTAGCCGTGGGACAGGGACATGGTGCCCGCGACGGAGATCTCCACCGCAACCCATGAAGCCCTGCTGCAGCAGCCGTCCGCTTGCAGCCAAAGGCCGCTGGAGCTCGCGGACGGGAGTTCGCCAGTTAGGGAGCGCGGGAGCTGGAGCCGAGTACCGGCCGGACTCTCCGACCACACGATAAACTCCAGCATCACCTCCGCTGAATGAAAGTGCGACTGGGAGGCCGACGACCCCGGTGCACCTCCTCTCGTTCATAGGACTGCAACGGCCTCGGCGATACCCACCACTCAAGGAGCCGCCACCGCGGCTGCCGAGGGCGGCGCCGAGCGCTGGGGAGGTTCGCCCGCGCCCGCGAGGAGCCGCGGTAGGAGTGGCGGCATACTTACGGGGGCGGCCTCGTCCCCTCTTGGGTGGTGGTGAGCCGGGCCCCTCCTGACGGGTCTTCCCCTTCTCCACCGATGAAAACCTACTCGTCGGCGCCATGGGCGGCTCAGCCAGGCGAGGAGCAAGGAAGAAGAAGTGAGGGGAATGAAGGGGGAGATGGGCAACAAGGGCTCCGCCAGCCGCCTCATTTATAGCCAGGAGAAGGCCAACCGCTGGCCTCCATAACCGCAGGTAATGATGGTCTTTTGTGTATGCAGGGACTAGTCGAGTCGTGCAGGTGCCGAGGCTACGTGGCTAAGTGGAGACGCCCACATCCCATCAATCACCACGCGTCGATCGAGGTCGCAAGCTATTGGAGCCCGTGGCGCTGCGCGATTGACCCTTGGCTTCGCCGCGAAGCCAAGCCCGAACACGCCCTGGGCCTGGGGGCTACTGTCGGCATCCTGGGAATGGGGGTACCCAGACTTGCCTGCCCGCAGCCAAGGGCGTGGCTCATCCAGCGGCCTGGTACAACCCAGCCTCGTGAGCAAACTCTCAAGACCCTCGCGAGGGGCCAAGCCTCGCGAGGCGGGCGACACAAGCCCTCCCATGGGGCGGCCTCACTAGGCTAGCTCCCAAAGAGCAGAGATATGAAGGCAAGAGGCACCTCGCGAGGTCCTCGTGATGTGAGCCATGACAACCAAGGCCAGGCGGGCGCTAGTGGGCGCAGGATGCCAGTTTCCTCTTTGGTCCTAAAGGGGCAGGCGCAGGCGAGGAGTCCCGAGGCGTCAGGCAAAGGTTTCCATATCGGTGCAACAAGACCAAGACTAGCAGGACGGCAGAGCAGAGGTCATCGCGGAGCCCACGGCGGCATCACCGCCAGAGCCTTTGGCAGGCGAAGACCACCTTTTGTCAGGATAGCTTGTACTAGCTGTCCCCCTTCAAATTTGGCCGTTGTGGGATCCCTTCCCGCTCAATATTTGGGAAGAGGACCTAGACCTCTATAAATAGGACTAGCCACCACCATAGGGAAAAGGATCAGATCGACAGCCAACAAGACACACCAGCAAGCTCACCCGAGCGCAAGAAGACCTCTCCTCCGGAGGCTCTTCTTCCCTTGTACTAGTTCTTCCCCAGCCTATAAGGCAATCCACCACACCACTCTGGATTTGGGTATTACACCACGATGGTGGCCCGAACCAGTATAGACCCTTGTGTCCCTTGTTCTTCGAGCTCGACGAGCTAGGCCTAGGAATCAGCGAGTAAACGAGCTAGGGCAGAAGGAGAGATCTTCGTGCGCACCCAGTGTTCGAACCACGTGGGTTTTGCCGGACCACAAGATCCGACACACACCAAAAATCTCCATCTCTCTAACTCACACATCTCTCCCATGTCCGCATGTGTATCTCACACGGTCACTCTCTCATTATGTCTATGTGTCTCCACGTTACACAACACAAAGCCACATGCACATGTCTCTCTATATCCTCCACACACAGAGACACAACGATCAGTCTCTACACATATCACACACGCACGCGCTGTCTCTCTCTCGCACACACGCTCAACTAAAACGTTTTCTCATGAATAACTTACCGTCTATTCATCAATAGTCATGGTAGTACGACGAACATGAGACGTGAAAAAGAATAAATCTACATGTCCATAGAGCACCTAGTATGGCTACTAGGACTAGAGCGAGCCGAAAGCGCTCCGCCGTCACCCCCTCCTTAGCGGTGATAGGAAAACCTTTGTTTTATACGGTCGAGAAGTCATCGTGCTAAGGCCCCACATGCTCAACCATTGAATAGAATGTAGATCCAAGTTTATGGAAACAAGTATTGATAATACATTTGCATATCCAATCTTCTTCTTATAAAAAAACAGAGTTGGTGATGATGGTATGCCTACCATCTTGCAATATAGACCGTCCGATATATATCTGACGAATAGAAATTAAACTAAAACATACCCGCACATCTCTCCACATTTGAAGAGAAGGCCTTCCCTCGTCATCCTTATCTCCCACAAACTCATTGTTGAGCAATTAAAAAAGGAAGCCTCTAGAATAATATGGCATGGTGGTCGGATACACCTCTTCGTTCCAAAGCTTAACTTTCATTCCTACTGACAATATGAAGAGTGTTTCACAAAAAAAACTACCACTTTCAACCAGCCCTAGGAAGAAACTATTTTACAAAAAATAGAAAAAAACATACCCAAAATTTCTTAATCCGCGCCAAAAAGGTACTACCTAGTACCGACTAGGCTTGTTTAAACCTATTTATGAAAGGGTTGGCCCACACGTCCGTGATGTCAAGGCAGCTTAAACCATCACATTTTGCTTGACCGTTGACACAAGGGACCCACATCTGACCTTCTATCATGTTCTTCCTCCTCCAATCATTATTTTTTTCCTGAACATTACTTCAAACAGTTCTTATGCGTGTTCGTCCGTGGCGCTAGTGATGAGAGAGCTAGTCATCGCTCCGCCGGACGCGCCGGACACCGCGCTGGCCTCTTCAAGGGTTGGATGGGTGGCCCAAGCGTGGCTCACGCGCAAGCAAGCCACCGTGCGGGACTTGGCTCGAGCCAGATGGCTGGCCTTAGCACGGCACGCACGTGCAAGCCGCCGCACTGCCGTGCCAACCTAGCTAGCAAACCTTGTAGAAAAGCAGCTGGATGCATCCAGCAAGGTGTGTGCTAGCTTGGCTAGCTAGTGGCCGCGTGCGCTGGACGGAGCTGTCATCCGGGCTGCCGCAAGATAGGCTCCACGGTACCGGATCTTTTGACCTCGGCTTCTGCCGGCGGCGGTAGCTATGTCCCATGGCCGAGGATGACTAGGTGGACATGCCGGAGGTAGGAGGTTACTCGGGGAATTTTGTCCAGACTGATTGATAGGTGCCAGAAGTCATAACGCGTAACTTGTCGATCAAATAGAAGGCATTGACTTAAGGGGTGACATGAGTTGAACGTGCCTATAACGGTACTTGGTAGTTTATGTGGTGCTTTAAGAAAATTTTGGTATGTTTTCGATAATTTTTGTAAAGTAGTGGTTTCTTGGTAGGGATGACTAGTAAGTGGCAGTTTCTTGGTAGTGGTTTCTTGTAAGGAACAATATACTAGCGACAAAAGGCAATTCTTGGTTGCATTGTGCTCCAACGAGTACTACTAGTGGTCGCGATAGTGTATAGCTCATTTTGTGGGCTCGATCCCGGCCAAACGCACGGCGGCCTTTTTTGAAGTCGAATGGACGTGTCGCACCACAATCTGGGTGCACTGGATAGCCCTGCCACGTGAACGGGTTTTCCCTCCCATCATCTCGTGGCACGCCTACTAGAGTTGCACTCCTATATATCATGTCACACCATGCAATGTTTCTCTCTTGCGTGCTCGCACTAGCCACACCTCGCTTGCAGCTTCCTCATCAGCTACCATATTTAAACTAGTGCCTACCAATTAAGCTCGAGGAGCCGGAAAAGCCTGGTGCGACATTGGGAACTGTGCAATATGGCTCTATACGTAAAGTGATACTCTGTAGCTTGTGGTGTTGCACGCATAAACTTCGCTCCATTATCAGCTCTAAACTCTATTAAAAATCCTATTGACATAATTTTTTTTGAAACGAAGGCAAAAACTTTGGATCATCTCATTCATAAAGATGGAACTAATAAAAGTTCGACGAGCTCCATTACACCTCCACAAATGGAAGTGAAAACCCTAGTCTCGTGTATCAAAGAACTCAAATGTTCTGCCCCCGCAGTAACCGTCGCTGATAAACAGGCTGCTAGTATGTGCGTGAGAGGCGCGACTGAGTAGGACAACTATGCGTTTGAATAGAGCATGGAGAGTACGCACTACCCAGGTGTACTTTCCCTGCATTGTTAGTACAGCGATGGTTCTAGAGAACAATAGTACCCTCCACTAGCAACTGTAGCTCCTTGGCCTTGAGATTGAGGAGTTCTAAATTGGTGCACTATAGAGGTACAGTACATCGCACTACTAGTTCAGAAAGTAGTAGTACTACTGCTATAGTACAATGCAGTGAATAATAATTTCACCATCGCGCGGCACTAGGCACTGCCACTATGCATGCCCACATAACTTCCTTAACGAAGGGACGAGGCCCTGCGGTTACGCTCTTATCTCCTCCTCTCCAGTTCCCCTCCCCCCGAAGAGACCAAGGCAGTTCGTCGCTGCTCTCATGCATTCGCCAGGAGGTTCTCCTCCTCGTCGGGGCTGGGAGACCTTGGATGATGATCCTCTGGGAGAAATAGCACGCCGATCCGACGTCCTCACCGCCGCAAGACTCGGTGCTTCCTACACCAACTATTTAAAGATGGTGATTAAACATGCTTGGGAAAAGGCCATGCTTGTTGGTCTTCCATGCGTCCTCGAGGAGACGGTTATTCTATGGGACAATCCATCGAACAGTCCACCGCTCCCTGGCCATGGTTGCACGTTGACTCTGCTAGAGTTGCCGACGTTGAGAGGTAGTCAGATTTTGTCCGATGAGCAGGTTAGTCATGGAGTTTGATCATGTAGTGTATATTCTAAATATAGTACTATACTTAGTTATTTCATCCCATAATTTCTCCGCTGCCCACCGTCTTATATATAGGTCTGGGTTGGTGCCAGCGAAGATTGGCTTGCATACCTCCGGCTGGAAACCACCATCATTTTGCACAACATCAACAGCAGTGCGGCTGTTCCCAGAAAACACTATTTTTTCCGTCATGGATGGCCGAAAGAATGTCATGCAGCTGCGCCTCCGGCCCACCCAGGACGAAAAGCCCATTTTCTGTCATGATTTTTTGTCATAGAAGTAGCAGCCCACCACATCTATGCTGATACGGGTTTTTGTCACAATTATCATCATAGAACTGTCATAAGCATGACAGCAAAAAAATCGTTCGGCCCAAAATGTCACAGATGTGTCTTTTTTTTTGTAGTGTATGCATGCACACATAATTCAAGAGCTGATGCACTTTGGCAAAGTTAACTTATTTTATTTACCTTTTCCATACTAAATTGATGTGTGTTCACAAAATGAAAAGATTAAAGGTATGAACATTCAGTACATTTGTACCTTCACTATCGCCGCACTAGAACTAACATAATAAGTTGAGTTATATGTAGTCTTGTCCTAGTGATCCATAGATAATAGGTCAACCCCTCCTTATGCTTGAGCAAACTAGAATTGATAACAAACCGGTGTTGTACCAAAAGTTCAACTCTCACCCTACGCTGGATCGCAATAGAACTGAAAACAAACCGATGCTCTAGCAAAAGTTCAACCATGCCAAAACTCGAAACTGGCCAAACCACTAGTTGAAAAACAACACTACATTGTTCTCCAACACTCATAGAGAGAAGAAATTAGAAAACAACGATAACAAAACAGGAAGGGATTTGGTGCTCATTAGTACTCATGTACTTATTGGGACCACACATATCGTAATATTAGTACTCATGTACTTACTGCGGCCTGCACTCAGCTCCTTGAGTGACCGGCCACAAAACAAGAAGTTGTACTGTTGAGCAGGAGGTCCTCGACCCCGTGACTCCTCCAGCGGGCTACACTTTTTGCCACTGAAGCAAACGCCATGCCATTGGAGTGGGACACGTCCAAGGGGCGACAACTTTAGAAATTGGTTCTATAGAAAATATATTTAATTAAATGGCCACAACTTTCAGTGGCTAATTGGAAGCAAAGTCATCTTATGAGTGGCTAATGGGTTAGCAAAGATACTGAAGAAAAATGGGAGCATAGGCTAGTTAGCACCTTCGCGCACCCCATGGCATGATCTTTGGAGTTCAACCTGGAAACGGGGTCGAAAGGCTCACGCCGCGCTCGGCGGCCATCGAGCGCCCTCATACGTCTCCAACGTATCTATAATTTATGAAGTATTCATGCTATTATATTATCCATCTTGGATGTTTTATATGCATTTATATACTATTTTATATGATTTTTGCGACTAACCTATTAACCTAGAGCCTAGTGCCAATTTCTGTTTTTCCTTGTTTTGAGTTTCGCAGAAATGGAATATCAAACGGAGTCCAAACTGAAGGAAACTTTAGTGTGACTTTTTATGGACCAGAAGAAGCCCCCGAAGCAGAAGAGTTGGGCCAAAAGAGCCACGAGTCATCCACAAGGGTGGAGGGAGCCCCCCTAGGGCGCGCCCCCTACCTTGTGGTTGACTCGTGGGTCACCCTGACTTGTTCTCGATGCCAAAAATTCTTATAAATACCAAAACCCCTAGAAATAAACCTAGATCGGGAATTCTGCCGTGGCAAGCCTTTGAAACCACGAACAACCAATCGGGGGACCGTTTCGGCACCCTTCCGGAGGGGGAAATCATCACGGGTGGCCATCTTTATCATCCCGACGCTCTGCGTGACAAGGAGGGAGTAGTTCACCCGGTATGTACCAGTAGCTATGTGTTTGATCTCTTTCTCTCGTGTTCTTGATTTCGCACGATCTTGATGTACCGCGAGCTATGCTATTATAGTTGGATCTTATGATGTTTCTCCCCCTCTACCTTCTTGTAATGGATTGAGTTTTCCCTTTGAAGTTATCTTATCAGATTGAGTCTTTAAGAATTTGAGAACACTTGATGTATGTCTTGCATGTGCTTATCTTTGGTGACAATCGGATATTCATGTGATCCATTTGATGTATGTTTTGATGAGCAACTTGTGAGTTCAGTGACCTTGTGAACTTATGCATAGGGGTTGGCACACGTTTTCGTCTTGACTCTCCGGTAGAAACTTTGGGGCACTGTTTGAATTTCTTTGTGTTGGTTTGAATAGATGAATCTGAGATTGTGTGATGCATATCGTATAATCAAACCCGCAGATACTTGTGGTGACAATGGAGTATCTAGGTGACATTAGGGTTTTAGTTGATGTGTGTCTTAAGGTGTTATTTTAGTATGAACTCTTGGGTTGTTTGTGACACTTACAGGAATAGCACAATAGATCGATCAGAAAGAATAACTTTTGAGGTGGTTTCATACCCTACGTTTGTTCTCCGCTATTAGTGACTTTGGAGTGACTCTTTGGTGCATGTTGGGGGATTGTTATATGATCTAATTATCTTATCATTGTTGAGAGAAATTGCACTAGTGAAAGTATGAACCCTAGGCCTTGTTTCTAAGCATTGCAATACCGTTCATGCTCACTTTTATCATTAGTTACCTTGTTGTTTTTATATTTTTATATTAAAAAACCTATATCTACCATCCATATTGCATCTGCATCACCATCTCTGCGCCGAACTAGTGCACCTATACAATTTACCATTGTATTGGATGTGTTGGGGACACAAGAGACTCTTTGTTATTTGGTTGCAGGGTTGTTTGAGAGAGACCGTCTTCATCCTATGCCTCCCACAGGTTGATAAACCTTAGGTCATCCACTTGAGGGAAAATTGCTACTGTCCTACAAAACTCTACGCTTGGAGGCCCAACACGAGTCTACAAGAAGAAGGTTGCGTAGAAGACATCACGCCCTACTCGGCGGCATTGCCTTGTGGTTGGCCCAGCGTCGGGCTGGCTGACATGCTTCAGCTCAGGCTGGATTCATCAAAAACATAAATGAAGCATGTGTTCTTTTTCTATCCTTGCAAATGAAGCCCCACTTATGTTCTGTTTGAACTTACTTGGCATGAAAATTAGTATTTGTTCTCCTGTAGAAGAACATAAATGAAATTTCAGTATGAAAGTAAAGCTCATTATAAAAATAAAATTTGGTTCTCAATACATAGATATGAGTGTTGAGTGTACATGTTTCACAAAGGTGATCATGGCAAGATCCTATAGGGAACTAAATGAACCTTTTTTAGCAATAAAATAGGTTAACTTATATGTGGGCTAAAACTGAACTGAATTGAACACAAAATAAAAACTGATCTAACTTGGTCATTGGAATAAGAACTGAACCAAACTGCAAGGGAAAATATCCAGTGCTATGGCTCAACCTATGATATGTTGCTCCAGGACATTTTGGTGCGCTGGATCTGCAGGGAAGGGATTGGATCAACTCACTTATCTTTTACATACACCTCCTTCAGTACATGTGCGTCTACCCCCCTGAAAGGCTTTGCAGTATCTCAACAGTTCTCCATGTTCTATACTGAATTGAGCATCCTGGTGGGTCGGCTGCTCCTGCTAGTGCCAGCATCCAGTGTCAATACAAAGGTGCAGATTAAGAAAACTTGCACCAGATTATTGAGGAGGACATTGCTACTTTGCTAGTACACATACATAATTTGTTTTCTGCAATAGAATTCTTCACTGGAATGCATAGAAAGGATTGAGTGCTCCGACCAATGCTCTCCATCGGCTCCATCATTGACTGCTTGGTGCAAATGAAATATGTAAACAATTATTTTCTATCAGCTGATAGCACTGCTAAAACATGCCAAAAAATTGAAGTTTGACTATGTCCACGCCTAGTTATAAAAGGCATGTGATGGTACATGCAGCAGCGACATAAATTTGTAATGGCAAGAACTTGCACGTGAGTATTACATTATTGGTACATAGATAACCAAGAAAGTAGCAGTCATTGCTTAGTTTGCCAAGTACAAACATTTTGTTACTTGCATGTTATTTTTCTCTGGTAGGAATCTAGATAGTGATGATATCATATTTAGTCATAACAAATATTAAATGGCAAATAAATCATATCTTTTGACTGAAGAAACTCAATCATGCTAAAATGGCAGTAAAACAATTACCTAACCTAGGTCAGACAAAGAGTTGTTATATTTGTCACATGTTCCCAAATTGTTTCAAATCTACATATTGATGTGAGCCATGAATGCATGGGTGTATTTGTTACCAAACATTTTTTTGTGTGGACGCTAATGCACAATAAATCTCAGCTGAACATAAATGGTTAGTAACTTAGTTTATTATGCTATGAACTATCATTGAGTCGTCGAACTTTTTTATGTCCAGTTGCTATGAAGCGAGAACATACATATATTTCTATTTCTCAGTTGTGTCATCATGACATCAATTTTTTCTAGGATTTCGATCAATCAAATATTCTTGGGGTTCATCTAACATGAATTTAGTCAATCGCTCAATCAGTAGACATGAAACCTAATAATGCACTTGGTCTGAACTTGCACTAGGCTGTACATGTGGTTTCCAACTCCTATGTACGAAACATTCTATGACACTCTACAAGAAATAAAAAAATAAAAAAATAGATAACGATCCAGATCTGTACGACAAAGGAGGTACCGTCTCTTACCTAATCTTCTTTGAAGATGGAGT
This sequence comes from Secale cereale, assembly GCA_902687465.1. Taxonomy (NCBI): domain Eukaryota; kingdom Viridiplantae; phylum Streptophyta; class Magnoliopsida; order Poales; family Poaceae; genus Secale; species Secale cereale. Next base: position 403,902,402 of record LR738715.1, read on the forward strand.
TGTGGGTTGGCTTCAGCTACAACGGGGATCATCTTTGAACAGTCTCCATCTGGTTCGTATGGGCTCCCATGAAACCTAATTTATAGCATTAGAAGGCACTTGTCTTGAAGTGCCAGATTTACATAAGTAGACCAAATTCGCGAACTAGATTAGACGAAATTCTACACACATAAAAATGCACGGTAGGAACCTGTCGGACAGGAGTGGGCGAACTACACGGTCGCTGCAACCGTCCTTGTTGTACTTTGAGCTCATACCCGGTGTTGCTCATGCTGAAGAGGAGAGTAGGGGAGGTGAAAGATGGGGGCTGACCCGTGGATCCCACCAGCAGCCGCTTGCTGGAGCACCTCACCGTCTCGGAAGGATAAATAAAGGAGAGCGTGCACGCCATGGCCGAGCACGCATGGCGATGTCGTCCTTGTCGTCATGGAGAAGTTGGACTGCTGGAGACATTGCAAAGCAGCACCAGAAGATTACATGTTTTCTAAAGTCAAGTAAAACATGCTTGAGATTATCAGCATTACAAAGATTGTATCTTTCAAAAGATCAACTAGTATATCTGAATGTGGAAACATAGAACAACTGATTTGAATGGATCTCTATCATTGCTGGAGAAAAGCACTTGCAGTGGCTGATATCAATCGAGCAAAGCAGAGAAAAAAACAAATGTCTTGCTGCCCAAAAAGAGCAGCAGCAGATGAATCAAACTTCCTACTTCCAGCTAACTTTTTTGTTATTGCAGTCCAATATAATCATTTTCACCTTCATTACCCATTGATAGTTTTAACCATAAATAACATAGGACAAGTTTGGTAGAATCACCTACAATCAACAAAGTTCATTCGTGGCAGCAACTTGGCAGGTTGCTACTTCATTGGCCTGTCTTGCTACTCGTCACAGTACACTTTGCGCGCACTGGTTGTTGTAGTGCCCTGCACACAAACCAGCCACCAATTAAACATGCACCGCATAGTCTACACGGCTAGGACTACAACTTCTGCACATTTTGGATTAGCGACATAGTAGCACAAAAACATGTCTGTAGCGACAATTCTTCAAACACTTTGCATGCCTAAAATAGGAATATCATAACGGTGGCACCAAGATTCTAATTGGCCTGCTCACTTGTTTTAAAAATAGTTGAAATTACATAATTTTGAAACATGAACTTTCACTTTTTTAAATTATCAATTCTGAAAATGCACTAGCTGTCGTGGTTCTGAGTTTGACAGTACGAGTAGGGGGTGCGTAAGAGGAGGCAAGGCCTTAGCTATGGAGGGACTGTACGCAGGATGTTTGCGAGTTCAGGCCCTTCTCAGAGGAAGTAAAAGCCCTATGACTCGGTGCCCAGAGGCGGTCGACTGGAATGTATATGGGTGTTTGAGTTACAGGGGGTGCGAACCCTTGTATTGGAGGAGGAGGTGGCATATATAGAGTGCGCCAGGACCCCAGCCATCCCCACGTTACAAAGGGTTCAATGTACATAAAAGAAGGACGTTACTGATAATGCATGTAGTAAAGAGTGATAAAGGCATTCATTGTTACGGGATGAATGCTGGACCGTTGTTGTCCTAAGGGACCCTTGACCTTCATGGTTCGAGTGTCTTGGAATGGTCGAGTGAAGTTGAGTCGTCTGAACGGGGGTGTGTAGTCGAGTGGAATGCCCTCTTGTGTCGTGTCAGTCGACTGTACATGTTGCCTTCGAGTTGTCTTTTGCGTTACTGGGGTAGTGACCTTGGGTGGGGCACCTGGGTCAGGCCCGCGACCCTACCCTAGGTTTGTAACATCATCAGTAGCCCCCGAATGGATTGAGGCTCGAGTAGAGGAGAGTGTTGAAGTTTGCTTTGGCTCGGGTTCGATGCCTTTGGGGAGATCTTCTTTGAGCTTGCGAACCAGGCTGACTCTTCAACCTCGACTTGGCCGCCTTAATCGATTCAGTAACCGCTGAGTGTACTTGTTTGTGTTCACCGTCGACTGAACCTTGCGTGCGGCCCTGAGCGCCGTTGGGGAGCGCAGTTTTCAGCGGGATCGGCTGCTCTCTGGTCTCCGGATTTTGCGGGATTTCGAAATTTGGGGAACCGTGCGGGACGGGTCGCGCCGTGGCAATCGGATCGGATATGCCCGGGACGCCTCGATCTCTACGCTGCCGTTTTCGCCACGTATCGTGTGCGCGCCTGTTGCGGGATTTGACGGGATAGCTCGGGGCCACCAATCAGCCACTCGACCGTTGCGCTATAAGTGCGTGTTGCGGCCGAGGCGAGGGCACTGTGTGCCCATTCTCTGTTTCTTCTTCCTCCGCCCCTCTGTCGTGTCCCTGCTCTCTGCCTTCCTCCCCTCGGCCAACACCGGCTCGCTCACCATGGGCAAGTATAAGGCCGCGGCGCTGGAGCGCTCGAAGAAGGCGGCGGCGACGGGGAAAGGGAAGCGGTCCAATCGAGGAGGGTTGTCGTCGAGGTTCGAGCTCCCGCCTGGCTCGATCCAGGGGGACTGGATTAGGTCCATGATGACGCCGGAGGACATGGAGGAGTTGGAGGAGGAGGGCCTGATCGCCCACGAATCCTGGCGGCTACCGTAGGGCGAGCTCGAGCCCCAGCCACGGGAGGGCGAGTGCGTTCTCCTCGCGACTCATGTGGACCGAGGTTTTTCCTTGCCCCGCATCCTTTTTCCATGCTTTCCTGGCTTTTTATGGCGCCCAGCTGCACCACTTCACTCTCAACGCCATCACCTACTTGGCTGCATTCGTTTTGATGTGCGAGAACTTCCTTGGTTGCCGGCTGCACTTGGGTTTGTTCAAGCACATCTTCACTTGTCGTTCTCAATCCATCAAGAAAGCGAATTCGAGCGATGAAAAGACGCATGTCATCCAGATGTGTGGCTAACTGGGTATCCAGCTCAGAGGTAGGAGCGCTTTCCCTGCCATGACCCTCCCTGAGTTGGTCCGGGGTTGGCACTCGACTTGGTTCTACTGTAGGGACATTCCGACTCCTGGTCAGCCGACTGGGCTTCCTCGATTTTCTTTTGGTCGAGTCAACCAGCCACCGACGTTGCTTGTGAGTCGGACTGAGAGGGTAGAGGTAGACATGCTGGTGGAGCGGGTGGTCCAGTTGTTCCGCGACGGGGTCACGGGGATGGATCTGCTCGAGGTGTTCCTCATGAGGAGGATCCATCCCCTCCAAGCCCTAGACCATCCGATGTGGTTTTACTCCGGCGCCGACGACTCGTCTCGGGTCCACCCAGAGGAAGTTGTTGTGAAGACGGTGGCGCCGTGCCTGAAGTGCATCACGAGGAACAAGGATAACCCCCGGGGGACGAAAGGGTTCGCCCATTTGACGCAGATCACCTACCTGACAAGGTCTGGCCTCGACTTCCGAGTGAATTTCGTGTTTTCTGTTTGTGGCCGTCTGATTAATCCGACTGATGTTTGATTAATCTTCTTTTCTGCAGATCTATACCGAAATGTTTTCGGTGCCCAATGATGATCAGGCCCAGGAGGGCGAAGAAGGCATGGGTGAAGCTTCCAACTAGAAGTCTGGCGAGGAGACTCGAGAGGAGAGCGGGGACTCCAACAGCGGCGAGGAGGTCGAGTCGCCTCCCTGCGTTGAGAAGCACTCCAAGGAGAAGCACGACCCAGAGGTCGCGCATTCCAGGGCGGGCTCCTCCAGCTCCCAAGTGCAGAAGTGGTCTCGCACGACCACTCCGAATCCGACTGAAAAGGCACCAAAGCAGCCTAAGGTCACTGTTGTCAAGCCTCGGAAGGCCCTGCCCAAGATCAAGGTGGACGTCCCAATCGCCTCCACGTAAGCGCCACTCTGCTTCATTTTCTCCCACTCTTCGGAGACCAATTGTATCTTCGTCGACTCACTTTTAACGAAATCTTCAGTGCTGCTGCTTCTGTGACCTCGATGGATATTGACAAGGGTCGTGATGACGAGGAGACCGCTGACGCTGCCACATCCCGTCTAGGTGCGGGTTGTAGATTGCTCTTTGTTTTTTACTTGTTTGAACTATCGGTCGACTGAACTTCGTGGTTGTCTTCTGAAGTGCCATTCCATGTTATAGAGCTACCTGATGACAATGACGACGAGGAGGAGGAGCGTGCGGGAGTGACTCGACGAGGTGCAGGAAGGAGGGGTCGGAAGACACCCTTCGGCTCTAAGGCCCATAAACAGGGGGACGTGGCCTGGACCACGGTCTCCTTTATTGTTTCGGTGTCGACTGTTCGTCCCTCCTTGTCGACTGACCCGGCTGCCGACCCAGCGACTGATCCGCCGTCTATTCTCTTCTCCACCCATCACGTCTCGGAGGACCCCGTGAACGCGGCCCAAGAAGCCGTACGTCAGGCGGGATTGATAATGGAGAGAACGAAGGTGGCGTAGGAGGCTAGCATGGCTGCTTACAACGCTAGCTCGGCTCTTCGAACCAATGTCCAGGTCTGTCTCTTCCGACTGGTTTTGCTATGTTGGTGTAGTCTTCGTTTTGAAAATTGCTGCTTTGTTCGTAAGATGATGTCACACCCACTGGGTATCTTCTCTTGTAGCTTTAGTTCTTGTAGCCCAACTGATTGGACTAGTGGAGGCATGCTCAGTGCACCCACTGGGTGTAGTCCCCGAGGCCATGGTCGACTGAAGTCAGTCGGCCGTGGTCTTTAGATTGTGTCTTTGTCCATTTTGTTTCAAACCTGTTTTTTTACTCGCGCAGGACTGATCCGCCCGAGTGAGAACCATTGGGGGCACGCTCAGTGCACCCACTGGGTGTTGTCCCTGAGACCGTGGTCGACTGCTGGTAGTCGGCCATGGTCTGATAACAAACATCTCTCTCTTTTTTTTGGCTCAGGTCGGACTGATCTGACGAAGTGAGAACCAATGGGGGCACACTCAGTGCACCCACTGGGTGTAATCCCCGAGACTACTGTTCAGTGTTTGACTCGGCTGTAGTCTTAGAATTCTGATTTGTTGTGTCGATGCAGAGATCTTGCGAGTTCGGAGCCAAGTTCGCGGATCTTAAGAAGAAGCATGTCCAGTTCAATCTTGACTTGCAGCTGGCCCGGGATCATTTGAAGAAAACCCAAGACGAAGCGGCTGGTAATTAAAGCAAACAGCTTGTCGACTGATCTTCAATCAATATATCATGTGTATCCTTATGTTCATCTTTCTAGTAACGTCCCTTGTAGATCAAATGAAGGCAGCCCTGGAGCAAAAGGACCTTGACCTGGCGGCAGCGCAGCAGAGGGCGCAGGAGAAAACCAAACTGGCAGAGCAGAAGCTGGCTTCGGTCGGCACACTTGAGGCAGAGATTGCCAGGCTGAAGGGCTCTCTCGACGCAGCCAACAAGGAAGTGATTCGATTGAAGGGGGCTAAGGATGCCCTGGATGAGAAGTATGGGGGCCTCTTCCAGAAGAAGAACGAGTTGGAGGCTTATCTGAGTGATCTCACCAAGAAGTGGTATCTTGTGCTTGAAGGTATGCCTCTTTTGCTTTGACTGAATCAAGTTGGTCGACTCATAACTTGCTTGCTAACTTGTCGTGTCCTCTCTTGTGTAGAGTTCTGCCATGACTTCGAGGAGGAAACTGGGCGGGTCGAGACTGGTCTGGACCCCGCCAATTCTATTATCAAGGATGAAGCTGCTATGAACATCTTGAGGTTGGAGTCTCGCCTTACCAGCGCCACAGGTTATATCGGTCGACTGAAAGCAGTGATGTCTCGGATCGACATTGCGCTCTGGAGGGGAGTCATGCAGGAGAATGACCTCGAGTCCCTAATGACTCGACTCAATGAGATCCCCGGTCAGAGTGCAGGAGTGGAAGAAGTCATCTGCCTGCTGTGGAGCCGACGTTGCGCTGTGTCTAGTTCGGGTGCACTACAAGGAGGTGAAGGAGAAGAGGCTGGCCACACTCAAGGTTGCCAACACGAAGGAACTCCAGTTCTAGTCGTTCATGGAGACTTTCTTGGAGGCTGCTACCCGCATCGCCGATGGGATCGACCTGGATGAGTTCGTTGCGCCTGCGAGCCCACCTCCCCCCGAGGAGTGATCAAACTTTGATACTTCGATTTAATTTGCCTCGGAATGCCGAGTGATCCTGTAACCGTTAAACTCTCATGGGCTCAATGCCCGAGTACTCCTGCCCGAATCTTGCGTGGCTTTAACTGGACTTGATTCCTTTTGCATTTGCTTGTTTTGCTTCTGACTCTTTCCGATCTTTTGGATTTCGAGTCGACGTCAAATCTATGGCACGGCTCCGATGGTCGAGCCGCTTGATGGCGACGCTGAATTTATGGCGGGGCCCAGAGGACCATAGCTAAGCCTCCGAGTGAGAGGGTTGCTCTTCACTCGGAGTGGTTTTTGTAACTTAGGTGATTACGAGCTACGTTGTACTTGTGGCGGAGCTCAGCGGATAGAGCCATGGTGTACTTGTGGCGTAGCTCGGAGGACCGCAGCTAAGCTCCCGAGTGAGAGGGTTGCTCTTCGCTCGGAGTGGTTTCTGTAAATTAGGCGATTACGAGCTACGTTGTACTTGTGGCGGAGCTCGGAGGACAAAGCAACGTTGTACTTGTGGCGTAGCTCGGAGGACCGCAGCTAAGCCCCCGAGTGAGAGCGTCGCTCTTCACTCGGGGTGGTTTTTGTAACTTAGGCGATTACGAGCTACGCTGTACTTGTGGCGGAGCTCGGAGGACAGAGCCACGTTGTACTTGTGGCGTAGCTCGGAGGACCGCAACTAAGCCCCCGAGTGAGAGGGTTGCTCTTCACTCGGAGTAGTTTTTATAACTTAGGCGATTACGAGCTACGTTGTACTTGTGGCGGAGCTCGGAGGACAGAGCCACGTTGTACTTGTGGCGTAGCTCGGAGGACCGCAGCTAAGCCCCCGAGTGAGAGGGTTGCTCTTCACTCAGAGTGGTTTTTGTAACTTAGGCGATTACGGGGTCGCAGTTAAGCCCCCCGAGTGAGAGGGTTGCTCTTCACTCGGAGTGGTTTTTGTAACTTAGGCGAATCGGGTTCGTGGGTAAGCACCCACTGGGGGATTTGAGGATCAGTGTTTTAGAAACCAACAATCGTTAGGGAATTTCTGTGAACTTGTCTTTGAAATCAAACTAGAAGATCTTTATTACAACTCGAGTGATCGAGTGCTTTTAAGTATAGAAGCGGCAGATCAGGTCCGCATTCCACGAACGGGGTTCATCTTTCTTCTTGGCGACGTTGTAAATGTGGTACGCCCCATTGTGCAGCACCTTGGTGACAATGAAGGGGTCTTCCCAAGCTGGGGCAAGTTTATGCGGTCGTTTCTGATGTACTCGGAGAACAAGATCTCCTTACTGGAATGCTCGGCTCCGGACATTGCGAGCATGGAATCGGTGCAGGTCCTGTTGGTAGATGGTCGAGCGGATTAAAGCCATCTCATTTTCTTCCTCCAAGAGGTCGACTGCAACTTGATGGGCTTGCTCTGCTTCGGTTTCGGAGAAGAGTTCCACTCGGGGGGGGCATTGTGCAACAAATCACTCGGTAGCACGGCCTCAGCTCCATAGACCATGAAGAAGGGGGTACGGTCAGTCGACCGGTTCGGAGTTGTCCTCAGCCCCCATAAGACAGACGGTAGTTCGGTCACCCAAGCTCCGATGGCATGCTTGAGGTCACGCATAAGCCGCAGCTTCAGGCCTTGGAGGATCAAACCATTCGCTCTTTCTGCTTGTCCATTCGACTGCGGATGCGCTATGGAGGCGTAGTCGACCCGTGTACCTTGGGAGGAACAGAAATATCTGAATTCGTCCAAGTCAAAGTTGGAACCATTATCCGTGATGATGCTGTGGGGGACTCCGTACCTGAATATCAGTTCTCTAATGAAGCTGATGGCGGTGCATGAGCCGAGGTTCTTGATGGGCTTGGCTTCGATCCATTTGGTGAACTTGTCGACTGTGACGAGCAGGTGAGTGAATCCTCTTCTGCCAGTTTTGAAGGGGCCGACCATGTCCAACCCCCAAACGGCAAACGATCAAACCAACGGAATTGTCTTTAAGGCAGACGCCGGCTTATGAGACATGTTGGAGTAGAATTGGCAGCCTTCGCACTTGTCTACGATATCTTTTGCCATATCGTTAGCTCGGGGCCAATAAAATCCAGCTCGGTACGCCTTGGACACTATAGTCCGAGAGGAAGCGTGGTGGCCACAAGTCCCTGAGTGAATTTTGTTCAGAATCAGTCAAGCTTGTTCTGGGGTGATGCAGCGCTGAGCGACTCCTGTGACACTCTCTCTGTAGAGCTGACCCTGAATGACGGTGAAAGCCTTGGATCGACGGACAATCTGGCGCGCTTCTTCTTCATCCTCTGGGAGTTCTTGTCTGAGCAGGTACGCTATGTATGGCACAGTCCAGTCGGGCGTGATCACCAAAATCTCCATGATTAGGTCGACCACCGCAGGCACTTCGACTTTAGTCGGATTAGACGCACTGACTGGCTGTGGGGGTTCCTCCGTGAAGGGGTCTTCTTTGACTGAGGGGGTGTGCAGGTGTTCCGAAAACACATTCTTGGGTATAGGCTTCCGAGTGGACCCTATCTTCGTGAGATCGTCAGCAAGCTGATTCTTGACTCTGGGAACGTGATGGAGCTCTAAACCTTCGAACTTCTTTTCAAGCTTTCGTACTGCACTACAATAACTGGTCATTACCGGGCTTCTGACGTCCCACTCCTTCATCACTTGATTTACCACAAAGTCTGAGTCGCCGTAGACCATCAGGCGACGGACGCCGAGTGAGATGGCCATACGCAACCCGTACAAAAGTGCTTCGTATTCAGCTTCATTGTTCGATGAGTCGAAGTGGATTTGAAGTACGTAACTGAGCTTGTCGCCCCTGGGAGATACCAGGACCACACCTGCACCAGATACATTCAACATCTTGGATCCATCAAAGAACATAGTCCAGTGGTCCGACTGAATCTGAGTCGGCAGCTCCTATTCGATCCATTCGGCAACAAAATCTGCTATTGCCTGAGACTTGATAGCTTTCTTCGCTTCAAACTTGATATCTAGCGGAAGGAGTCAATCGCCCATTTTGCCACTCGACCGGTTGCATCTCGATTGTTCAGGATTTCTGATAGTGTGGCGTCACTGACGATTGAGATTGAATGATCCGGGAAGTAATGGGCAACTTTCTTTGCGGTCAAGTAGATCCCATACACAAGCTTCTGGTAATACGGGTATCTTTGCTTGGAGGGAGTCGCTTGGAGGGAGTCAATACTTCGGAGATGTAATAGATTGGGTGTTGGACTTTGTAGGCCTTGCCTTCTTCTTCCCGCTCGACCATGAGTACAGTGCTGACAACTTGTCTGCTGCGATGTACAATAAGAGAGGCTCCTTGCTGACTGGGGCAGCAAGCACCGGCTCGGTGGAAAGCAGGGCTTTGAGCTCTTCAAATGCTGCTTCAGCTTCAGAATTCCACTCGAACTTTTCGGAGCTCTTCATCAGTCGGTAGAGAGGTAATGCCTTCTCACCGAGACGAAAAATGAACCGACTCAATGCGGCAAAACAACCAGTTAGCTTATGGACGTCGTGTATACGCTCGGGGCGCTTCATTCGGAGGATTGCACCGAATTTTTCTGGGTTGGTGTCGATTCCTCGTTCAGAAACAAGGAAACCGAGTAGCTTGCCGCCCGGAACTCCGAATGTACACTTCGACGGATTGAGCTTGATATCATAGCTTCTCAAATTTGCGAATGTCTCAGCGAGGTCAGTCAACGGGTCGGAACCTTTGCATGACTTGACCATGATGTCATCCATGTATGCTTCGACGTTCCGACTGATTTGCTTCAGCAGGCACTTTTGAATCATGCGCATGAAGGTAGCCGGCATTCTTGAGACCGAAAGGCATGGTGACATAACAAAAACACCCGAATGGGGTGATGAAAGCTGTCTTGATTTCATCGGGTCCAAACAGTAGGATTTGATGATACCCAGAATATGCGTCCAGAAAGGACAAACGCTCGCATCCCGCAATCGAATCGACTATCTGATCGATGCAAGGGATAGGAAAATGATCTTGCGGGCAAGCCCGATTGATATGATTGAAATCTATGCACATGCGGAGGGACTTGTCCTTCTTGGGGACCATGACCACATTGGCAAGCCACTCGGAGTGGTAGATCTCGCGGATGAACTCGGCTGCCAGAAGCTGATCCACCTCTTCGCCAATCACCTTTCTCTTCTCCGCAGCGGACCGACGGAGATGTTCCTTTACAGGCTTCACTTTTGGGTCGACTCGCAAATGATGCTCAACCAGTCCCCTGGGTACACCTGGCATGTCAGACTGTTTGCATGCGAAGATGTCCCTGTTCTCACGGAGGAACTGGATGAGCACTTCTTCCTATTTGCTGTCAAGTGTAGTTGAGATGTGGGTCGGTGCTGCATTGGGGTCGGTGGGGTGAATGTGTACGGGTTTCGTTTCCCCAGCCGACTGAAAAGCTGAATCGGAAGCCGGCTTCTTGGCCCGCAGCAAATCACTCGGATCCACATTCTTTTGGTACTCCTCCATCTCTACTGCTGCCATCTCCTCGTCAGTAATCTTCGAGCCTTTCTGGAAGCATTCTTCCGCTTTCTGTCGGTTCGCCGTGACGGTTATGACGCCGTTGGGCCCCGGCATCTTTAGCTTGAGGTACACATAACACGGTCGAGCCATGAATATGGCGTCGGTGGGCCTACCTAGAATGGCATGATGGGCGCTGTTGAAGTCCACTACTTCAAACGTCAGCTTCTCTTTGCGGTAATTCTGTGAATCGCCGAAGACTACGACGAGTAAGATTTGGCCAAGTGAGTCAGCCTTCTTCCCGGGGATGACCCCGTGAAACCTCATGTTACTTTCGCTCAGCTTGGACATCGAAATGCCCATCCCATGGAGGGTTTCATCATATAGAATGTTCAGGCCACTTCCACCATCCATCAGGACCCTGGTCAAACGCGTGCCCTCAACAACTGGGTCGACCACAAACGCGGACTCCCGGGGGTAGCGATGTGTGCAGGGTGATCGGACTGTTCGAATGTGATGGGGGTCTTGGACCACTTCAGATATGTTGTTGTCGCCGGGGCAACCATGTTGACTTCTCTGTTGATCACTTTCAGTCGGCTCTTGCTTTCAACGTCAGCAAAAACTATCAAGGTGGAGTTAATCTGGGGATAACATCCATCACCTTTTTTGTCCTCGGTCTCATCTGATTCCTTTTCCTTCTCAGTCGACTGCTCTTTATGGAAGCTCTGGATCAGGAGCCGGCACTGTCGAGTGGTGTGCTTGGGATAAACCATGTTCCCCTCTTCATCTTTCTTCGTGTGGATAGGACACGCCTGGTCGAGTTCATCATTTCCTGCTTGATCTTTCACTTTCTTGGGGACCCAAGGCCCATTGGGCTTTCCTTTGCCCTTCCCTTGGTTAACAACTGCGGCTTCGCCTTGAGCTGCTGGCTCGGCCTTGCGCTTAGGTTTTCGATTGGAGTTTTGGTCATCTTGACCGACTGGTTTCTTACCACTGCGGAGTCGATCGGCCTCTTAGCCGTTAGCGTACCGACCGGCTATCTCCATCATCCGGGACATGGACATATCCCCCGTTCGACCGAACTTCAGGTTCAGCTCGCTGTATCGCACGCCCTCCTTGCAGGCACAGACTGCTTGGTGCTCGGACACATTCTCCACCGTGTGGTGCAAGGTGGTCCATCTTTGTATGTAATCCCTCAGGGTTTCATACAGCTTCTGTACGCAATGTTGCAACTCCGCAAGCCCTGCGGGCCGTTTGCAGGTACCTTCGAAGGTCCTAATAAACACTCGGGCCAGCTCTTCCAAACTGTATATGCTCCCAGGGGCCAACTGATTCAGCCACGCCCGAGCCGAGCCGCCCAACATCAGAGGAAGGTCTTTCATGGCCATGTCGTCGTTGCTGCCCCCGATCTGCACAGCCACTCGGTAATCCTCGAGCCAGGTGTCTAGCTTTGACTTGCCGGTGAACTTATTCACTCCCACCGCCAACCTGAAGTTTGGGGGGATGTCAGCAGCCCTGATGGCACTGCTAAAGCACTTGGGTCCAGAGACAGAGGCTCGGCTTCCACTCGGACGATCTCTGCCTTGCTCTTCTCTGAACACTCTGTTCCTGTCGACCAGCCCCTACAAAAGAATATACCTTGCGTCGAAGTCGGGCCTCCGGGGATCTGGGGGAATTCTCCGCTCGTCGTCGCGTAAGCACCTACCTTCGTGTCGCCTGGGCGAGTACGATCCGCTTATCGGAGGAGGCGTAGGCACTCGACGGCGGTCGTGGTGACCGGGTCGACGATCATACTGCTCATCATTCTGACCCAGATGCCGGTCTTGACGGGGACCACGGTCCTCACGACTCGGGGGTGATCTTGGACTGTGAGCTGACCAAATGTTGTCCGCTGCCACCGATCTGCTATGAATCCTGTTGCGCGACAGAGAGACAGCCGCGTTCTGCTCTTCCGCTGTCTGGAGCAGCGCCCGGATCTGTTGTAGGCCTCTCCCAGCCTCCGACTGAGATGGCTGAATAGAATCTGCGATCCGAGCCGCGGCTTCAAGGTTCTAGACAGGCGTCCGGAACACCTGAGTCCCGCGCGGGAATGACTGCCGCGGCCGTCGACTGGATTCGGGAACCAGTCGGCGGGCTTGTTCGTCGAGTGTGCGCTGGATATTCTCCAGACGCACGCGCTCGGCCACGGTGACTAGGCGCGTGGCTTCCAAGGACCGAGCCTCTGGAGTGTCTCCCACGATAGGGGTGAAAAGTGCGTCCTCATTGCGGCGGCAGAGCTCGTCCCTCTGCTCGGTAGTGAGGGGTTGGGGAATGTACCTGTCGTGGTCGAACGACTGACCGTTGCCGCTGCCGCCGTCTCCGCCGCGAGGGTATCCTGGTGGACTACGACATGAGTCGACCATGAGGACTTCGGCTGTGGCATCGCTGCTCCCGCACTCGGAAATCGAATATGTGGGTTCGATCGACGGATCGACCAGCCCATAGAGGTATTCGTCAGGCTCGATGGCCGCAACTTGAGGGGTGGCCGTCTGGCGGGCCACCGCGTGTTTCACCCACCGCTGGAGCCGCGAGCGACCAGATCGCTTGCGGCGGCGTCCAGCGGGGACGACGGATGATGAAGGAGCCGGCTGATACCGAGTCGACGGCTGCCGAAGAAGGACGCCGCAGGTGCTGATACGGAAGTGCGCGGCCCCGCGGACGGGCAACGCCTCGATGTCGAGGGGAGCCTCCTGGAGCCAAGCGGAGTCATCGGCAATGAAGACGAGCGCGCCGAGTCGGATCTCGCGGCCCAACGACAGACCACCACTGGAAACCATGATGAAGGATGTGACGCCCGAAGACCGACGTCCCAGAAGATTCCAGAAGATGCCCGAAGATTCCAGATGTTCCGGGTTGCCCGTGTGTTTCTTTTGTGCTTGTGTTATTATTTTTGCATTGCATCATGTCATCATGCCATCATGTCATATTTCTTTGCATCTCAACTTATATAAATTGTGTGGACCGTTGGTCCATTTAAATCGAGGGAAGAATGTCTTCTCTTTAAAACATATAAAAGCCTCTCAATATTATGTAGAGAGCTATATAATAAATATTCCATTTGTTTGGAATTAACCAACACACTTGCATATTATCTTCCCCATGCCTTTTTTCTTCTCAATCCCTTGCCAAGACCTACTCCTCCTTTTTTTTCATGTCTGTTGGAAGTGCTTGGTTGGCCTAAAGATTTATGCAAGTTTGAGTTATTTCCGAACTCGCATAAATTTGTAGTCTCTAAAAATTGCCAAAGCATTTTATTAAAATAGCCCACAATTCCAGGGTTGTAGGGATATTTTTATCTCAGTTAAAACCATCTCCAAACTCTCTGGGCATTTCTATTTTTGTTCTATTTCGTTAAATGGAAAAGAAATGCCAGAAGAGAGAGCAGCCAGGCTCCCAGCCATCTTTTGGCCCAAGGCCTCCCATCCCTCTTGGGCCTTACAGCTCCCAGCCGCCTGGCCCATCTGGCCAATTCCCTCCTGGCCCGTTTTTTTTCCCTAACCCTAGCGCTCTCCTCCTCTCGTCCCTCTTTCCCTCAGGCCGCCGCACTCCCACCGTTCGCTCGATCCCATCTCGCACGCCCCCATCGCTCCTCTGCCTCGATCGATCTTCCCCGCCGCCAGCTCTCTCCCAGCGCCGATCCCTAGCTCTTCCCGATCCCCTACGGGCCTCCTCCTCCCGTCGGCCAGGAAGCCGCGCCACCTCCCTGCACTCTCCAAGCTGCAGCCGACGCCTCCGCGCCTCGCCCTGCGTTGCCAGCGCCAAGCGCGCCGCGACCACCTTCCCCCCCTGCGGCCCCTCTCCAGCGCCGCCGTGCGCCCGCGCAAGGACGAGCCCCGCCGCGCCCAGTCCGCCCCGCGCGTGGCCTCCCTCCGTCCGCATCATCCCTCCGTTCTCCCTCCGGCCTCAGCTCCAGCGCCGGCCAGGAGCAGCCACCAGCCGCGCCGGACGCCGCAGCTCCTCGCTCGGCCGCCCCTCTCTCCGTCGCGAAGCGCCTGGCCCCGAGCCCAGCGCTCCCTCTCCATCCCGTCGCGCGCCAGGGCCTCTTCTCCACCGCGACAAGGCTCTACCTCTGCGCCTCGCCTCGTCCGTGCAGTGCCGGCGTCGCCCCAAGCACCTCCAGTGCCTCTCCGAGTTTTGCTGCTGCCATGGCCTCGCCGTCCCGAGCAGCCTCCTCGCCGTGACCGAGACCTTCTGCTGCTCTGTTTTTCCGGCGGTTTCGTGTTGTTGTTTTGGTCCAGCAGGTTTTGGCAAGTTCGACGCGAGACCAAGCTCCGTGTACGACTACATGAACGAGTACACGGCGACCCGACCAAGTACCCCTCCGATATGTCAAGTACCCCTACGATCGCGATGTAACAAGTACCTTGACGACATGTACAACTACGACTCGAGACGAGACCGGCAAGACCGAACGGAACGAGTACATCTACCGATGCCAAGTACCACGACCAAGTACCACGATGACCGAATGGCTACGATGACGAGTAGATCTACGAACGTGATCAACTACCGTCGCCGTGTACCCCTACCGTCGCCGAAGACCTGTGAACAACTACTTCCTCTTCGTCCGTGTACCACTACTTCCGCTACCGACGTGAACTACTACTTCCTCTCCGAACGGAACGTCTACGTCCCTCTACGATCTCGATCCGCCCGGAAACGCACGCTTCAAAGGTATAACGAGACGACCTCGTGGATGCTTGTTGTGGTTGTATGAAATGTTTCCCGTGTGTGCTTCGTGCCGTTTCGTCCATTTGTCATGTTCCTCGGTTGCCTTCGTCGCCGACCCGTGGGAACCCGGTGACGGGATCACCCCACCTTTCATCTCGATTGACTCGCTCACGCCATCTTTCCTTTTGCACCGGACTCTCAACGAGTTACCAGAACCGATATGTTGACGTGGCATCATTTTCGGAATTGTTGCCGTGGCACCCTTTCCTTTCACCACGGGGACAATACTTCATATCTTCTTCTTGTTAACCTTTTAATAAACTTGCATAAACTTGATCATGTCATCCGCATCATGTTAACAACATTATATGTGTGAATTGTTGTTTGCTTAAGATCACTAAACATGCATATGGGGATTTTCCGGATATGTTGTTGTTATTCTCCGGCCTCATTCAAATTGCCTAGTTAGTGTAGTTTTATTATGCTTCACCTCTTGCCATGTTAACAAACATTTAACCTTGTCTTGTAAATAATGAGAGTCAATTAAATAATTAAATGTGGTGTTTCGTCAATATGCAACTCGTTGCATATCGAGCTCCACTTAACTTGTAGTACTTGTTTGTGCACTTTGCCATGCCATGCATTTAACCGGACATGCATCATACTTGGATGTGCATCGTATGCCATGTTTATGCTTGTGTGTTTACCGTGTTGTTTGTTTCTTTCCGGTTGCTTCTCTTGTTAGCTTTGGTTTCGTTCCGGAGTTGTGAGGATTCGCTCGTCTGTGTTGCTCCGTCTACTTCATGGATCCGTTCTTCTCCTTTGTGGAATCCCAGGCAAGATGACCGAACCCCGATAACATTACTATCTTTGCCTATTGCTAGTAGTTTCGCTCTATAGTTTTGCCTCGATGCCCATGTCTTTCCTGTCAGCCTCCTACTTGTAACCATGACCATGTTTAACCACCCTACCTGTGCAAACCGTTGCTTGGCTAAGTAGGCTTCGCTCAGCCCCTCTTATAGCATTGTTAGTTGCAGGTGAAGATTGAAGATGCTGGCTTGATGATGAAGTTTGGTTGGGTTATATCACACTATATAAATGCTTAAATGAAATCATCTATATATTGGCAAGGGTGGAAGGCTAAGCCTTTTGCTTGGTGATTTGTTCCACTCATGCCGTTAGGAACCGTATAAACCGGTGTTATGTTCCTTGATTATGCGTTCCTAACACGGTTGGGGTGTATGGGACCCCCTCGATAAACCGCTAAGTGCTAAGTCTTTTCCAGCAAGTCCCAACATTGGTACTATTCGCCTAATAACTAATAAAACTTGCATAGGGACTAGCTATCCCTTTTATTTTAATTCAACAACCCCGGGCCAGTGCTCCACATGAGTGTTGGTCCGAAACGAGCAGACTGCGGGGCCACCTCAAGGAAACTTGAGGTTTGGTAAAAACCTGTAGGATGACTCATCCGGTCGTGTCCTGAGACTTAGATACGCGCGGCTACTATCAGGGTTTCGACACGCCGGGAGGATTTGCTGGATTAGCCTTACCTTAGTTCGGAGTATCTTGAGCACGGGATTCCGAGAATACTCGGGTCTTCCCACCTATGGAGTTGCGACTCCGCGGATCGTGGGCTTGTCATGGGCCAAGTTGGAACACCCCTGCAGGGTTTGAACTTTCGAAAGCCGTGCCCGCGGTTATGTGGCAGATGGGAGCTTGTTAATATCCGGTTGTAGATAACTTGACACCATGTTTCAATACACTACCAGCGTGAGTACCGTGACTGTCATTTTTTGAAAGGGTTTCGGGAGATGAACATGGTGGGGTTATGTTTGACGCGCTTTAGCTAGGATCACTTCGTGATCATCTCTCGACCGATGCGCCTTCTCTTCTCGCTCTCTTTTACGTAAGCTAGTTGCTAGTTGCTGCTGCAGACTCTTGTTGTTCCTTCATCTCTTGTTCTTTCTTCATCCTTGTCCTCACCCAAGGCTTAAATAGTCGTGTTACCCGGGAACGGGATTGCTGAGTCCTCTGTGGCTCACGGTTACTTCACCACGCCAGATGCAGGTTCAGCCGAGTTTGATGCAGGAGTTGGATCAGTTCTTCACTGGGAGCTCGATGAAGAGTATGGTTGTTTGTTTGTGACGCTTCGACGATCAGTAGTGGTTCTTTCTACTAGGATTCGATCCTGACCTGTGGCTTTATGTTGTTTTGGTATCTTTCTTTTGGATCTTCACCCGTAGTCAGGTTGTGATGTTTTGAATGATGTTTTGTTTATGTAATGTATTGTGTGAAGTGGCGAGTGTAAGCCAACTATCTCCTTTTGCAATTTAATCCCTCTTTTACATGAGTCGTGCAAAGATACCAAACTTGAGATCATTCTAGGATGGGCTTATACCTTTAAGTCGTGCCTCGACACGTAGGAGGTATAGTCCCATCCTGGGCATTACAAGTTGGTATTCAGAGCCTTCTCCGACCTAGAAGCCCCCACTGATTGATCGAATCGTTGACGGTTGAGTCTAGGCACACACTTGAAAATGTTTTGAGTCCTATATATATATCGGAGAGTAGGATTTCTTTTGCTCCTCATCTCTTTTCATTCTGGTGAGGACTCCTGACGACTACTCTTGCCTCTTCTACTTTCAAAAATGCACCAAATTTTTTTTTAGGATCTCGCGAGTATTGTTTGGATTGTTTCGATGTCTTTGTGACGAGAACATTGTTCTCGATGCCTCCTGTCATTAGGGGTTGTGGCAGTGTCCCGGGGAGTTGAGCTCCGAGGTGTTGTCGTCACAAATCCATCGCGGCAGTACTAGAATACTTAAGACGGCCGACATCGAAAACTCTCCTATGCGGTTAGTGGCAAGATAACCCCGACATCACCCAGTACTGGGGAGGTAGTTCGAGAGTATTGCCATAGCTTGTATAGTGGATGCGTTTCGAAGGTCCGAGGTAAACGGTTTCCGAGAAAGACTGGTTATGTGTTGAAGGATGGATACAGCTGGATGTAGGATTAGAGTTGATTGCGCGGTGCTGCCCCTGTATCCCCAACACCGGATTGCATAACTGGAAACTTTCGGAAATTAATAGGTGGGTTCATCTAGTAGTTCTAGGCATTCTTCCAACGAATGCACGATATGAAGTTCGGGGTTCTACTTTGAGTGAAGTGGTTTTATGGACTTGTTCCGATTGGGAGTTGCATCTTAAAGGGTCCTTGGCTATGCTGATCCGAGGATTGCAAAACCCTTTTGTAACACGTTCCATGAGCTTTCAGCACGAAGATGTCTAACGAAGCTTCTATCTTGTATTTGTTCCATCTGCTCCTTGTTTCTTTTTATTTACTTTTGTTCTCCAAGTGGCTTCCCGACTAGTTGATGTACCTGCGGAATTCATTCGTTCAATTCTCTGTTCTGATAGATATGTTGCAACATAATCTTCTTCATAAATATCTATCCTTTGTTCTTGTTTTGATTCTGGTATTCGAGTTGCTTCGATGTCAAATGTTGATTCCATACCTTTCTTAATCGGTGTTCTCATATTTCTATGGGAGTGCTAGTCCTTCTTAATCATCAAGATGGTTATGTTAAATTCTATTTCAACCGGTGTCCGTTTTGTTTGTCTCAAGTTGTCTTTGTTTTTCCCCACCCTCCCACCCTTCTTCTTCTTGGAGCCAGAAATTCTCAAATGAAGTATCCATTTTATTCATGTGATATTTCTTCATTCTTTTCCTTTAATGTTCTTATCCGGTGATTCTCGTGAAGATGCTCAAGAGCTTCAAGTTCATCATTCTTTTGTTCTCGAATTCTGCTGGTGGATATAATTCAAGATTTCGGTGTTGATCTTATCCTTTTCCTCATTTCACAATGCTTTCTTATTCCGGTGCACCAATTAATCATTCTCCTCTTGCTATTCATATCCGGAGTGCTGAAGATTCATAATTCCATTCTTAAAACGTTCAAGCTATTTTGAGCATTGTTATCTTATTCAAGCCATCTAATTCAATCGGTGCAATATCTCTTCAGCAATCTTTTCCACCGGTGATTTCTTTTGAGTGGGCCCTAACCCACAGGTTTTCCCAGGATCTTACCTGACTCTTCTTTTTCCGGAGTACTCTGAAATTCTTTTCAAGTGTGACGTAAGTATGATTCCCATCAGTCACATGCCTTCTCCAAGACCGCTTTCAAATTATTTTCATCGTTGTTTCAACCTTTTTAATTCTTCATTCCGGAGTGCTCAACAATTCTTATGGCATTTCACGTCTTCATTCTCAACAATTGAAGACCGGAGAAGTGTTTCTCTTAAATCTTGGCCGTTCTCTTGAAGATTCGTGGTTCTAGCTTCATGCCATCCTCATTATTGTTCAGATTGTGAGGAATTCTTTTCATAACCATCCGAAGCATTTCATGAATTCTTTTCTTTGTGATCCTCCGAAGGACATCATTTCAGAAGATTTCTTCGTTCTCAGTTTTCAACCTCGTCCTCCAAATATTCTTCATTGATGTCTCTTCGTTCGTCTCTATATTCTTACGGTGGTTCTTTCAAGATTACCCTTCCGTTGTTATCATATCAATTCATTTGTTCTTTTCACAATCCTACCGGTGGTTTGTTGAAGATTTATCCAAGCTTGTGCGAGTTCTCTCTTAATCCTTTCCAACGAGAATAAGTAGTTTGCCAAATCCTTTGGTTGTCTTCAATTTAAATTGGTGAAGGAGATGCATGACATAATTCTTATTCTTATTCCTTCAAGGTGATTAAATCTCTTTTTCCGGAGCTTGTTCATCATATCATATCCTCGGTTCTAAGTTGTCCATCTTGTTTTTCGGAGCTCCAAGATATTTCAATTATCATTTCAAAGCTCCATCTAATTCATCGCGGGCCTTGAATCTTATTCTTTTCATCTTTCACTTCTCATGCTTTCATTACCGGAGTTCTTCATGGTGGTTCATCATCATTTAATTCATCCTTGAAGTCTTCATTAAGATTCTTGTTGGAGCTCAAGCATTCTTCATCATGCTTTCCAATTGCAATCCGCTCTACCTTATCTTTTCAGGTGGTGTTATGTCATTTTTGACAATTCCTTCATGTTTCATGATTCACGAGTTGTCAGGAATGAGATATTTAAAACCATCATTTTCCTTGTTCAGGAGATCCTTTCAACCCCTTCAATTATTCGTTCGAGTTATCTTGGGTTGTATTTCACCTAAAAGCTTTCCTTGAGAATTGTTGATATTATGGTGCTTATAAATGACCCAAGTTCTTCATTTATCCTTCCGGTGAAAGCTTATCGTCTCCTTGTTGATCTCAATCCAAGCAATTCGTTTCTGTTAGTGGCTGGTTGTCACCTCTTAATTTTGAGATGTTTTCCATAAGCCCACATCAAGCTTATTCGTTTCGTTGTTGATTTTTCAATCAACTCCGTTCAACCCTTCTTTGTAAGGATGCTCTTTCAAATTTAATTTTGGGAGAAGTTGTGTTTTTCTTCTCCGTTCAATTCTTTCTTTCATTTATATGCTATTCTTTCATTCCGGAGGCATTGTGATGTTACTCTCTCCAAACCATCATCTCGTTTTATTAAGATCTTGTTCTTTTCCTTGCTTATCATTTAACTGGAATGTTGTCACCTACATTCTAGTTCCATCATCTTACCAAGTTTTACCTCTCTTTTCAACCGGAGTGCTGTCTGAAATCTTTCTTACCCTTGTGCCATTCTTTCAATTGTTTCGGAGGTAATATGCTGTTGTTTTCATCAAGTATCATCCCTTCTCCTCTAATTCTTGTTAATTCCTTCCATTTTCAGACGGAGTGTTGTCCAAATTCTGTCATTCTTATTCCTTGGCTATACCGTTGCAGTTTCATATTCTTTTGGTTCGTAAGCTCGTGTTTCATGTCTTTCAACCTACAAGGTTCTCATTATAAACCTTGTTACTCTTTCTAACGGAGTGTTTTCATATTCGTTCATCTCCGTTGTATTTTTTCTATCAACTTGTTCAACCTCTCAAGGTTCCTTGGTTTCACTCGTCTGTCAAAGAAGCAACTTTGTTTTACCTCTTCCTCTTCCGTTTTTACCCGGTGCTATCTCTAGGATCTCGGGTCGAGATCCTCTGTTAGTGTGGGAGAGTTGTGACGCCCGAAGACCGACTTCCCAGAAGATTCCAGAAGATGCCCGAAGATTCCAGATGTTCCGGGTTGCCCGTGTGTTTCTTTTGTGCTTGTGTTATTATTTTTGCATTGCATCATGTCATCATGCCATCATGTCATATTTCTTTGCATCTCAACTTAAATAAATTGTGTGGACCGTCGGTCCATTTAAATCGAGGGAAGAATGTCTTCTCTTTAAAACATATAAAAGCCTCTCAATATTATGTAGAGAGCTATATAATAAATATTCCATTTGTTTGGAATTAACCAACACACTTGCATATTATCTTCCCCATGCCTTTTTTCTTCTCAATCCCTTGCCAAGACCTACTCCTCCTTTTTTTTCATGTCTGTTGGAAGTGCTTGGTTGGCCTAAAGATTTATGCAAGTTTGAGTTATTTCCGAACTCGCATAAATTTGTAGTCTCTAAAAATTGCCAAAGCATTTTATTAAAATAGCCCACAATTCCAGGGTTGTAGGGATATTTTTATCTCAGTTAAAACCATCTCCAAACTCTCTGGGCATTTCTATTTTTGTTCTATTTCGTTAAATGGAAAAGAAATGCCAGAAGAGAGAGCAGCCAGGATCCCAGCCATCTTTTGGCCCAAGGCCTCCCATCCCTCTTGGGCCTTACAGCTCCCAGCCGCCTGGCCCATCTGGCCAATTCCCTCCTGGCCCGTTTTTTCCCTAACCCTAGCGCTCTCCTCCTCTTGTCCCTCTTTCCCTCAGGCCGCCGCACTCCCACCGTTCGCTTGATCCCATCTCGCACGCCCCCATCGCTCCTCTGCCTCGATCGATCTTCCCCGCCGCCAGCTCTCTCCCAGCGTCGACCCCCAGCTCTTCCCGATCCCCTGCGGGCCTCCTCCTCCCGTCGGCCAGGAAGCCGCGCCGCCTCCCTGCACTCTCCAGGCTGCAGCCGACGCCTCCGCGCCTCGCCCTGCGTTGCCAGCGCCAAGCGCGCCGCGACCACCTTCCCCCCCTGCGGCCCCTCTCCAGCCCCGCCGTGCGCCCGCGCAAGGACGAGCCCCGCCGCGCCCAGTCCGCCCCGCGCGTGGCCTCCCTCCGTCCGCATCCTCCCTCCGTTCTCCCTCCGGACTCAGCTCAAGCGCCGGCCCGGAGTAGCCACCAGCCGCGCCGGACGCCGCAGCTCCTCGCTCGGCCGCCCCTCTCTCCGTCGCCAAGCGCCTGGCCCCGAGCCCAGCGCTCCCTCTCCATCCCGTCGCGCGCCAGGGCCTCTTCTCCACCGCGACAAGGCTCTGCCTCTACGCCTCGCCTCGTCCGTGCAGCACCGGCGTCGCCCCAAGCACCTCCAATGCCTCTCCGAGTTTTGCTGCTGCCATGACCTCGCCGTCCCGAGCAGCCTCCTCGCCGTGACCGAGACCTTCTGCTGCTGTGTTTTTCCGTCGGTTTCGTGTTGTTGTTTTGGTCCAGCAGGTTTTGGCAAGTTCGACGCGAGACCAAGCTCCGTGTACGACTACATGAACGAGTACACGACGACCCGACCAAGTACCCCTCCGATATGTCAAGTACCCCTACGATCGCGATGTAACAAGTACCTCGACGACATGTACAACTATGACTCGAGACGAGACCGGCAAGACCGAACGGAACGAGTACATCTACCGATGCCAAGTACCACGACCAAGTACCACGACGACCGAACGGCTACGATGACGAGTACATCTACGAACGTGATCAACTACCGTCGCCGTGTACCCCTACCGTCGCCGAAGACCCGTGAACAACTACTTCCTCTTCGGCCGTGTACCACTACTTCCGCTACCGACGTGAACTACTACTTCCTCTCCGAACGGAACGTCTACGTCCCTCTACGATCTCGATCCGCCCGGAAACGCACGCTTCAAAGGTATAACGAGACGACCCCGTGGATGCTTGTTGTGGTTGTATGAAATGTTTCTCGTGTGTGCTTCGTGCCGTTTCGTCCGTTTGTCATGTTCCTCGGTTGCCTTCGTCGCCGACCCGTGGGAACCCGGTGACGGGATCACCCCACCTTTCATCTCGTTTGACTCGCTCACGCCATCTTTCCTTTTGCACCGGACTCTCAACGAGTTTCCGGAACCGATATGTTGTCGTGGCATCATTTTCGGAATTGTTGCCGTGGCACCCTTTCCTTTCACCACGGGGACAATACTTCATATCTTCTTCTTGTTAACCTTTTAATAAACTTGCATAAACTTGATCATGTCATCCGCATCATGTTAACAACATTATATGTGTGAATTGTTGTTTGCTTAAGATCACTAAACATGCATATGGGGATTTTCCGGATATGTTGTTGTTATTCTCTGGCCTCATTTAAATTGCCTAGTTAGTGTAGTTTTATTATGCTTCACCTCTTGCCATGTTAACAAACATTTAACCTTGTCTTGTAAATAACGAGAGTCAATTAAGTAATTAAATGTGGTGTTTCGTCAATATGCAACTCGTTGCATATCGAGCTCCACTTAACTTATAGTACTTGTTTGTGCACTTTGCCATGCCATGCATTTAACCGGACATGCATCATACTTGGATGTGCATCGTATGCCATGTTTATGCATGTGTGTTTACCGTGTTGTTTGTTTCTTTCCGGTTGCTTCTCTTGTTAGCTTCGGTTTCGTTCCGGAGTTGTGAGGATTCGCTCGTCTGTGTTGCTCCGTCTACTTCATGGATCCGTTCTTCTCCTTTGTGGAATCCCAGGCAAGATGACCGAACCCCGATAACATTACTATCTTTGCCTATTGCTAGTAGTTTCGCTCTATAGTTTTGCCTCGATGCCCATGTCTTTCCTGTCAGCCTCCTACTTGTAACCATGACCATGTTTAACCACCCTACCAATGCAAACCGTTGCTTGGCTAAGTACGCTTCGCTCAGCCCCTCTTATAGCATTGTTAGTTGCAGGTGAAGATTGAAGATGCTTGCTTCATGATGAAGTTTGGTTGGGTTATATCACACTATATAAATGCTTAAATGAAATCATCTATATATTGGCAAGGGTGGAAGGCTAAGCCTTTTGCTTGGTGATTTGTTCCACTCATGCCGCTAGGAACCGTATAAACCGGTGTTATGTTCCTTGATTATGCGTTCCTAACACGGTTGGGGTGTATGGGACCCCCTCGATAAACCGCTAAGTGCTAAGTCTTTTCCTGCAAGTCCCAACATTGGTACTATTCACCTAATAACTAATAAAACTTGCATAGGGACTAGCTATCCCTTTTATTTTAATTCAACAACCCCGGGCCAGTGCTCCACATGAGTGTTGGTCCGAAACGAGCAGACTGCGGGGCCACCTTAAGGAAACTTGAGGTTTGGTAAAAACCTGTAGGATGACTCATCCGGTCGTGTCCTGAGACTTAGATACGCGCGGCTACTATCAGGGTGTCGACACGCCGGGAGAATTTGCTGGATTAGCCTTACCTTAGTTCGGAGTATCTTGAGCACGGGATTCCGAGAATACTCGGGTCTTCCCACCTATGGAGTTGCGACTCCGCGGATCGTGGGCTTGTCATGGGCCAAGTTGGAACACCCCTGCAGGGTTTGAACTTTCGAAAGCCGTGCCCGCGGTTATGTGGCAGATGGGAGCTTGTTAATATCCGGTTGTAGATAAATTGACACCATGTTTCAATACACTACCAGCGTGAGTACCGTGACTGTCATTTTCCGAAAGGGTTTCGGGAGATGAACACAGTGGGGTTATGTTTGACGCGCTTTAGCTAGGATCACTTCGTGATCATCTCTCGATCGATGCGCCTTCTCTTCTCGCTCTCTTTTACGTAAGCTAGTTGCTAGTTGCTGCTGCAGACTCTTGTTGTTCCTTCACCTCTTGTTCTTTCTTCAGCCTTGTCCTCACCCAAGGCTTAAATAGTCGTGTTACCCGGGAACGGGATTGCTGAGTCCTCTGTGGCTCACAGTTACTTCACCACGCCAGATGCAGGTTCAGCCGAGTTTGATGCAGGAGTTGGATCAGTTCTTCACTGGGAGCTCGATGAAGAGTATGGCTGTTTGTTTGTGACGCTTCGACGATCAGTAGTGGTTCTTTCTACTAGGATTCGATCCTGACCTGTGGCTTTATGTTGTTTTGGTATCTTTCTTTTGGATCTTCACCCGTAGTCGGGTTGTGATGTTTTGAATGATGTTTTGCTTCTGTAATGTATTGTGTGAAGTGGCGAGTGTAAGCCAACTATCTCCTTTTGCAATTTAATCCCTCTTTTACATGAGTCGTGCAAAGATACCAAACTTGAGATCATTCTAGGATGGGCTTATACCTTTAAGTCGTGCCTCGACACGTAGGAGGTATAGTCCCATCCTGGGCATTACAAGTTGGTATTCAGAGCCTTCTCCGACCTAGAAGCCCCCACTGATTGATCGAATCATTGACGGTTGAGTCTAGGCACACACTTGAAAATGTTTTGAGTCCTATATATATATATATCGGAGAGTAGGATTTCTTTTGCTCCTCATCTCTTTTCATTCTGGTGAGGACTCCTGACGACTACTCTTGCCTCTTCTACTTTCAAAAATGCACCAAATTTTTTTTTAGGATCTCGCGAGTATTGTTTGGATTGTTTCGATGTCTTTGTGACGAGAACATTGTTCTCGACGCCTCCTGTCATTAGGGGTTGTGGCAGTGTCCTGGGGAGTTGAGCTCCGAGGTGTTGTCGTCACAAATCCATCGCGGCAGTACTAGAATACTTAAGACGGCCGACATTGAAAACTCTCCTATGCGGTTAGTGGCAAGATAACCCCGACATCACCCAGTACTGGGGAGGTAGTTCGAGAGTATTGCCATAGATTGTATAGTGGATGCGTTTCAAAGGTCCGAGGTAAACGGTTTTCGAGAAAGACTGGTTATGTGTTGAAGAATGGATACAGCTGGATGTAGGATTAGAGTTGATTGCGCGGTGCTTCCCCTGTATCCCCAACACCTGATTGCATAACTGGAAACTTTCAGAAATTAATAGGTGGGTTCATCTAGTAGTTCTAGGCATTCTTCCAACGAATGCACGATATGAAGTTCGGGGTTCTACTTTGAGTGAAGTGGTTTTATGGACTTGTTCCGATCGGGAGTTGCATCTTAAAGGGTCCTTGGCTATGCTGATCCGGGGATTGCAAAACCCATTTGTAACACGTTCCATGAGCTTTCAGCACGAAGATGTCGAACGAAGCTTCTATCTTGTATTTGTTCCACGGGGATTGCAGGCAAGTCTCGTCGTGCGTCATGGGGTTGGTTGTGCGGGCCTCGAGCTGTGCAGGGTGGGCCGGCGCATGTGCACCCGGCTGTTGCACACGTTCTGTTGCGGCGCGATGACATGTGGCCCACTTATCGTCCTGGTCCCTTCGTCAGTTGTAGTCCATGGATGGGCGTGTTCGTGCGGTGGGAAAAGACCCGACAGAGTCAGCATGGCGTGGGCCCTAGTCAACAATTACGAGTACTAGGAAAGAGAGATGGACCGACATGTATACACCCGCACATCACATACACATCCACCCCGCGTACTATGATATGTGGGCCGCATTGTCTGCTGGTATTGGCTTGCTTGTTTTCCTGTGTGTGTGGTGTTGCAAATTGTCTGTACTTGGAGAGAGAGAGGGGCTGGGCGGCCGATGCATGTGCGCATGGGGCCCTGGTTGACCGATGCATTGTGCGCGCGTCGTGCGTACCTCACCTCCCATCGCGGTTGGAGAGAGGAGATGGGCTGCGAAAATTTCTCGTGAGCCATGGGCGCCTCAAGTTTTTCTTTCCTTCTCTCCAATCTCCCTGACCCTCTACCACCGCCAACGTCTCCTCCTGGTTAATGATGCAGTCACTCTGACAAAGACCACCGCGCTGCTGGTGCTTAGATTCTGAGGACGTCGCATGATTCTCTTTGACTGGAGGAGGCGAACAGCAGCAGCACCAGGTGGCATGCCTCGCCGTGCTGCATGGTGGCCGCCCCATGCTCTGCCGCACAGGCGGAGCTTCGTGAGGGCAAAACCAGACAGTGGCCTGCCCAGCTCCCAAGGAAAATAATAGTAATTTTTAACATGTAACCAATTGCAGTAGCAGACCAAATCAAACATGCAGTGCATGTCTCTTTCGCATGCATCCATTCAGCACCGCCGACTCGCCTCGCATCCAGTCAGGTCCCAGCAGTGCCTTGCACCCAGGTATAAGCTATCTGCCCCCCGATTGACCGCTGAACCAAGCTAGGCAACAGCCGCTCGGAGCAACGCGGAGGAGGTAACCATGCCCAAGCGGCAGCCAGCATTGAGCGATCCAGGCAACCATCAAAAAACTTCAGAACCAGTGAGACAGTGCACAAGAAATTTCCTTTCTTTCTTCAAATTTCACTTCACAACATCACCTTGATGCCAGTTTCCTGTATAGTCTTAGGGCTATAATGCTATAGCAATATAAAATTTTGCTGACTAATGCCTACTTAATTGTATGGTTTAGAGTTAAAAAATTTTGGCCCGCCCATCTTATTTGTTCTAGCTCCGCCACTGCTCTGCCGGCGTCGTTTCATCGTCTTCATTGATAGGAGGCATCTCCGCCGGCCTCACCTCATCACCATCGCCTCACTTCCCTACGAGAGGGACGGATCCAACATATCAGAGCCAATTGCCAAACTACCACTAGAGAAAACCACAAGTGCCAAAATACCATTATGAAAAACCAATGTGCCAAAATAGCACTCACTTGAAAAGTTTCATGCCAAGATACCACTATGAGCTAACTGAGACTGACAGATGAGTAGAAATACTATTTTGCCCTTTACAGGTGGGTGTGCGTGCGAGGGAGGTCGGTCGGGGAATCGGGGATTGTTGGGGAAGGCCGTGGGCTGTTGGAATAAGCCACGGCATGTGTGGTCGGGCTCGTCGGGCGCGACGGATTCGCGCGGGACGTGCGGGACGCACTGGTGCAGTCGGGCTCGTCGGGCGCGTTGGGTGCGCGCGGGACGTGCGGGGCGCAACAGAAGTGTGGCGAGTGTGCGTGTATGTGTAACGTGTGTGTCCAGGTGGCACGCGAGTCCATAGTCACGTTGGTGTCCACCGTGTAGTCTAGAGTCTTGGTCATATACGTAGCTAGCAGTAGTGGACGTCGGAGCGTCCGATGACCGGTGTGCTGGCCGAGTCCAGAGGAGTTAGTTTGCATCAGGTTGTTAGCTGGTTGTTAGCTGCATGCATGATCGGGTCAAGTGGCCGTTGCAGAGTCGAACGTGGGCGTGGTTGCATGCATGCACGCGAAAACGTGGGCACTGCGTTGCCGTGCCACTACAAAGCCATGGCCATTTGTATATGTTGATAGAGTTGGGGCTCTGGGAATAGTAACGGGGCTGTGAAGCCGGGTGAAACTCCAGTGTACTGTGTGCTCCTCCTTCTACCTCTAGTCCGGCGTGTGAGAGAGCGGCAACAACAATTGGTATTCAGAGCTTCGGTTCGGGCGATCACCGGCGACCATGGCGCTCGTCCCACACGGCGGCGGCGCGGGCGGGTCGGCGACGATGGCGATGCCGATGCTGACCGCGGACAACTACACGGTCTGGGCCATCAAGGCGCAGGCGATCCTCGACGTCCACACCGTATGGGAGGCGGTGGCCCCGGGCGACGCGGCGGTGAACGCGCGGAAGGACAAGCTGGCGCGCGCGTTGCTTCTCGGGGCGTTGCCGGAGGATGTGCTGCTGCAGGTGTCGACAAAGCTCACCGCCAGGGAGGTATGGGACTCCCTGAAGGTGAGGTTCGTCGGCGCCGATCGGGTCCGTGCGGCGAGGCTGGCGACGCTGCGCGGCGAATTTGACCGCCTGAAGATGGCGGACGGCGAGGAGCTCGACGTGTACGGCGGGAGGCTCGCGGCGATGGCGGCGAGGTATGCCAACCTCGGGGAGACGCTGGGCGACGCAGCACTTGTCAAGAAGTTGCTGGATACGGTGCCGGATCGCCTCTTCGCCGTCGTCGCCGGCATCGAGCAGTTCCACGACGTGACGATGATGGCGTTCGACGAAGCGCTCGGGCGGCTGCGTGCGTTCGACGAGCGGGTTCGGCGCCGTGGACAAGACGGCGGCGAGCGCGGGGGTGAGCAGCTACTCATGACGGCGGCGCAGTGGGCAGCACGGGAGCGTCGACACGGCGGTGCTCGGGACGACGACGACGGGCGCAGCATGGCGTCGGGGAGCGGCGGCAACAGGCGCAGGCGCTGCTACAAGTGCGGGGAGCACGGGCACTTTCGGCGCGAGTGCCCGCAACTACGGAAAGGACCGGTGGCGGAGCAAGCTCTCTTGGCCGGTGCCAACGTCGACGACGACGGACTCCTCTAGGCCATGGCTTAGGGGGTGTGTGTTGGAATAAGCCACGGCATGTGTGGTCGGGCTCGTCGGGCGCAACGGATTCGCGCGGGACGTGCGGGACGCACTGGTGCAGTCGGGCTCGTCGGGCGCGTTGGGTGCGCGCGGGACGTGCGGGACGCAACGGAAGTGTGGCGAGTGTGCGTGTATGTGTAACGTGTGTGTCCAGGTGGCACGCGAGTCCATAGTCACATTGGTGTCCACCGTGTAGTCTAGAGTCTTGGTCATATACGTAGCTAGCAGTAGTGGACGTCGGAGCGTCCGATGACCGGTGTGCTGGCCGAGTCCAGAGGAGTTAGTTTGCATCAGGTTGTTAGCTGGTTGTTAGCTGCATGCATGATCGGGTCAAGTGGCCGTTGCAGAGTCGAACGTGGGCGTGGTTGCATGCATGCACGCGGAAACGTGGGCGCTGCGTTGCCGTGCCACTACAAAGCCATGGCCATTTGTATATGTTGATAGAGTTGGGGCTCTGGGAATAGTAACGGGGCTGTGAAGCCGGGTGAAACTCCAGTGTACTGTGTGCTCCTCCTTCTATCTCTAGTCCAGCGTGTGAGTGAGCGGCAACAACATGGGCGTCCAGCTGTTGAGTGCGGCTATGGTGAGCGATGCAGGAGGTTAGAGGAGATCGTCCATGGCGACCCGTGCACGCCCGTTCTCGGCGAACCCCCAGCGCGTGTTGCTGCTGACTACGTCTTTGGTCGGTGGACACGGGAGGGCAGCGAGTTCGAGCCGTGGAGCACGCGCGAGCAGCTGCGCAGCAGGTGGCTTGGCTGCACACGGCTCTGTCGGGCGTGGCGGCACGCAGGTGCTGCAGAGCGACGGCTCCATGTCATTCGGAACGGTGTGGATACAACAATAGGGCGGCCGGCTTGCCGCGTATAGCAGCCGTGGCTAGAACTCGGGTCCACGGAACAATCTCCGGCCACGTTTGACCAAGGCAGTGTTAGAGAACATTTATACGTAGCTTTTGTGTATACATGTATATTGTATTTGTACACTATGTGTACTTCTATATATATGAGATAGCCACGTCCGTATTGGGTGTGAAGCAGTTTCCCAAACCCTAGAGTTTTAACATGGTATCAGATTAGGTACGATCGATTGCATCTGCCTCGTCCCGATCGCTGTCTCGCTCGCCCCGATGGCCGCCGCTGCGTCAACCTCCGCCGCTCCGGCCGCCGGCCAGGCCGCTGCTACTCAGGCCGCCCCGGCCTCCCCGTTCTTGGCGTCTCAACCACTGGTCCCTCTGGTCGCCGCCCAGGCCGGTGCCGCTCCGCCGTCCTCGGTCTTCCGCGAGGCCACGGCTCCAGTGCCGTATGGCGCTCCAACTCCAAGTCTCGCACCGCCCGCTTCGCAGGCGTACGGAGGCGCGTATGGCATCCCGCCCGCTGCATCTAGCATCCGGCCCGCGGCCCCGTCGTGGTGGAACTACGACGTGATGCACCAGCCTGCCCCGATGGATTCTTCCGTGATGCATCAACACCAGCTAGCTCCAACGGATTCTTGTGGTGTGATGCATCAGCACCAGCCAGCTCCGATCGATTCTTGCGGCGCTCAGCCGGCCGGTTGCTACGGCGTTGAAAGTGCAACTAATCCCCGGGTGGTTTTGGTAATTAATAACAACATATATATCATTGAACTAATATTATCTTGAGAATCATTTCAGAGAAGTTCGATGATATGGGTATGGAAATGTCTGAAGAAGTGGACCCCTCAAAATGCTAAGACTAGCATTGGCAAAAGCTCAAGACTCCATTTTTGGTTTAGTGATCAAAGATCACATTGAGTCCATAGGAAAAGCCAATACTATTAAAAGGGGATGAGGTTGTGTTAATGTTCTTGTTGCTCAAGTGCTTGGTGATCTAACTCCCTCAACTATCAGCACTATTCACTACTTAACACAAACCCTAACATCTCGGTCACACCGATTTCTCCAACTCAGTCCCACCGAGATGAACCTCTTCAGTTGTTTCTCCAAACCCTAGCTTCTCGGTCAAACCGATTCTGAGTTTCGGTCTCACCGAAAAAGGGCTGCCAACCTTCTGTGATCAGTTGACATCAATTCGGAATATCCGAGTTTATATTTTCGGTCTCACCGAAATGGCAAACCCTAACCTTTGACTCACTTCGGTCTCACCGAGATGGTATTTTCGGTCCCACCGAAAATCCCAACGTTCACTATATTTGAACTTTCGGTCTGACCGAGTTTTCACTTCGGTCTGACCGAGATTGGTCAAATGTGTGTGTAACGGTTGGATTTTGTGTGGAGGCTATATATACCCCTCCACCCCCTCCTTATTCGTTAGGAGAGCCATCAGAAAGTACCACCACTTCTACCATACACTTTCTGAGAAGTGAACCACCTACCCTTGTGTTGAGATCAAGCCATTCCATTCCTACCATATGAAACTTGATCTCTAGCCTTCCCAAGTTGCTTTCCACTCAAATCTTTCTTCCACCACAGCCATATCAGTGAGGAGAGTTGAGTGTTGGGGAGTTTATCACTTGAAGCACAAGAGCAAGGAGTTCATCACCATCAACACCGTCTATTACCTTTTGGGGGGTGGTGCCTCCTAGATTGGTTAGGTGTCGCTTGGGAGCCTCCGTCTTGATGATGTGGAGTTGAACCAAGAAGTTTGTAAGGGCAAGGAGATCGCCTACTTCGTGAAGATCTACCCCGAGTAAGGCTAGTCCTCCGTGGGCGTAGGCCGTGATGGAATAGACAAGGTTGCTTCTTCGTGGACCCTTCGTGGGTGGAGCCCTCCGTGGACTCGCGCATCCGTTACCCTCCGTGGGTTGAAGTCTCCATCAACGTGGATGTACGATAGCACCACCTATCGGAACCACGACAAAAATCTCCGTGTCACCAAACTGCGTTTGATCTTCTCCACCTCTCTTTTACATGTGCAATTTACTTTCCGCTGCATATACTCTAGAATTGCATGTGTAGGGTGTTACTTGAATTGATCTTAATTGTGAAACTGCCAAAAACATTGCATGATCTAAAGGCAGATTTTTATTTTGTCAAGTAGTCTAATCACCCCCCTCTAGACTTACTTTCGATCCTACAAGTGGTATCAGAGCTTTGGTCTCCATTGCCTTGGTTTCCATTGCATTGGACTCCATAAGCTTGGTTTCACAACCTAGGAGAGTATGGCGTCTAGTGAGGGTAATTATCGTAGAGGTCCTTACTTTGATGGTACAAATTTTGCTAGTTGGAAGCATAAAATGAAAATGCATATTCTTGGTCATAACCCAGCCGCATGGGGCATTATTTGTGTTGGCATGCAAGGTGACTTCTTTGAAGAAGGAAAAGTTCCGGATCGCGAAGCTACACCCGAAGAACTGAAGATGTTGCAAAACAATGCTCAAGCTTGTGACATTCTCTTCAATGCTTTGTGTCCCGAAGAGTTCAACAAAATCAGCCGTCTTGAGAATGCTAAAGAGATTTGGGATACTTTGGTTGAAATGCACGAGGGTACTGAATCTGTGAAGGAATCAAAGCTAGATATTCTTCAAGGCCAAGGACAAGCTTCAAGAAGAGATTGATGCATTCATTGAAGCACCTCAAGCCATGGTCAAGTGGGTTCCCAAGGACACATCAAGTTCTACTTCGTCAAGCTCAACTACAACACCAAGGATTCCCATCAAGATGATGTGGATCCCAAAGAAGAAGAACTAGTAGGTTCTTGAGGGTGACTCCGCCAACAAACTTCACTCATATTCATTTTGGCAAGAACTTGTGCAATCAACTTCCACATCATGCACTTGTTCATGGAGTCACAAACCCTCTTGTTGGTAAGTCAAGGGACAAGGTAATCATTGCTTTCATGGACATCATCTTTTGTGTACTTCACTCTATGTCCATGGATATTCTTGTTTGTTCCTTGTGGGACTAACCCATGTAGGTATTGAAAGTGCCCTAATCCAAAGGATTGCTCCTAACTCTTGATGGTCTACATCAACATTGAGCATCCACATCTTCAACATCTACATGAAGTCTTCTACGACAACCCAAGGTTAGTTTGACCCTTTAAAAGGGGTTCTCACATCTAGGGGGAGCTTTGCTCTAAAAATTGAGCTAAAAGCATCTCCAAATGATGTGAACACATAAATGCTTTATGTAAAAGTGGTAACACCACTTGTGCTTAAACGATGAGTATGACCTATGATCAAATGTTCTCATTTGACTCCTAAGTCAATATACTCATATATAGATGACCTAGTCATCGACAAATTGTGTGCTAGTAGCTAGAGTTTTGGTTGTGCATGTTTGACACATATTTCAGTTGCTATCTTATTGTGTGAGCATGTTGGATGCATGATTTTATCCATTCAAGGACATCCATTTGTTGTTTTGATTGTTTTGGTTTCTTTTTTCTGGCCAAATGGATGGACAAGAATGCCTAAGCACTTTCCCTAGCTATCTATGCTATCTTGTCTCAAAATTCTATTCATGCTTATATCACAACTTTGAACAAGTCTTTTTCGGACAGTCCGAGTGAGGAGCACTCGGAACCACCGATTCGTCTAAGGCTGACTTCCAAAACCTTCTAAGTCTATTTCGGTCTGACCGGCTTCTCAATCTCGGTCCAACCGAAACACTTAGATTGATCTAGGTTTCATCTCGGTGAAACCGAGTTCAAAATCTCGGTCTGACCGATATGTGTAACTGCACAGCAGAAATACATCTCGGTGACACCGAGTTTTTCAACTCGGTCCCACCGACAGTACGGGGTTATATATACTGAGGGCTGCGCGCGATCTATTCCTTTCAAACCGTTCGCCCTCCAAGACCCCTGCTGCCGCCGCCCTGATCTAAGGATCGTCGCCTTCGTCGCATGTGTGCCCTTGCCGCAGGTCTCCGCCGCCGTCAACGGTAATCTTCTCCTCCGTTGCCGCCGTAGAGGGACACCACCAAGTTAGGGTGTGTCCCGATCCCTATTCATGCTCCACTTCTGATTCTTGCATGATAGGACTGCCCTGATTCAATCCACGTTTGATATGTTCCCAATACATTGTTCAGATCGTTTAGTTTCGAGGAAAATTCTTAGGTTTAGGTTTCCACGGAATGCATCTCGGTGAAGCCGATTCCTGAAACTCGGACTGACCGATTTGGTCTCTGACCATTGCACTACATAGCTCGGTCTGACCGAGTTGTGAAAATCGGAATGTCCGAATTGAAGTTTCTGTGAAACCCTAAGTTTTCGGTAGGACCGAAACCCATTTCGGTCTGACCGAAAGTGGTGTGTAGGTTCTGTTGAACACTTCGGTTACACCGAAACTTGAAATCGGTTTGACCGAAATACATTCTGTGAAAACTCAAAACTAAGTTTTTTAACTCATTTTTTTTGCAAAAACTTCTGCAGTTGTGATAACTCTTCCATTCTGCCTATACCTTATCTTTTCACAGGTCTTTCAGCCATGTCAGATGTCAGTGACAGCCAGAACAGGTCTGAATCACCGTTTGCTGAAATTCCAGAGGCAGATACAAGTCCTGCAAGCAGCTCTAGTGATGATGGTGAGAGGAGCACCCCTAGTGGTCTGCCTCCCGCAGCTACGAGAACCAGGAAGAAGAGAACTTCTGATGATGAGGATTCCGACTTTGTTGCTGAGGAAGTTACCTCCAAGCCCAAGAGGAATGTGGTTGCCAAAGAGCACCAAGGGCAGCAGCCAAGGAAAGGTACAAGCAAGGTAAAACAGTCTGCAGTTGCCAAGAAGCTCAACTTGGAAGAGCCTGCTCCAAGCAAGGTGAAGAAGACTTCCAAGAGGAAGAGAGTTGTTTATGCTGAACCTCAAGTTAATGCTGAAGAAGAAGAAGAAGAAGAAGCACCCCAGCCTCCTCCTCAGAAAGCTAAGTTCATGGGTGATGCTATTCGGGCTCAAGCCTCCTCCAAGCCCAAGAAGCCTGCTCCAGCTAAGGCAGCTCCAGAGAAGCCCAAGAGGACAACCAGAAGCATTCCAGCTTCTGAGAAGAACAAAGGTGAGATGCCACCTTCTGAGTCAGATGAAGAGCATGTGTTGCTCAAGCTCCGTCCCAAGTTGCCACTCCACAATGATGCTCATCCTCAAGCTGAGGACATGAAGGCAAGGAAGGACAAAGGTCTCAGGCTATGGAGACAGTCTGATCCATATGCCGTAAGAAGAAGGACTGCTGTGGATCCCAGATTCCACACCAGAGAGCAGCAGGATTTCTATGAGACAGTGCTAATGGATAAGAAGCCCATTGTTGCTGACACCAGGTATGTTGACTGGAAGTACATTGACAGTAGAGAGCACCGGGACTTCTTTCCCCATGTGCATGAGAGCTTTACTGCATGTGGAGTTGCTGATTTTGTGGGTCAAGAACTGACAGCATGGAATGACGAGATGATCATGCAGTTCTATGCCACAGCCCACTTCTACCCTGATGGCAAGATCACCTGGATGACTGAAGGTCAAAGATTTTCTTCAACTGTTGCAGAATGGGCAGAACTTCTGAACGCTCCTGTGCAGAGAGAGGACGACATTGATGTCTATGGGATTCCTAAGAAGAGTCATGATTCTATGAAGAATATGTACAAGGAGATCCCAGCTGCTGATTTGGAGGGATGGAAGCTCGGCTCAGTGTATTATCTCTAGGCAGGTCTGACCACCACTAACACTATTCTGAGGCATACTTTGATGCCTAAGTCAGGTGACCACCGGATGATACGAGGCTATTCTATCAACATGCTGCACATTCTCGATGAGAAGGCACCTTTTAAGGTGATGGACTTGATGGTAGAGACCATTAAGAGGACTGCAGCTGACCAGAAGAGGTCGTGTGGGTTTGCTCCGCAGATTCAGATGCTCATCAACGCCAAGTTTGGCACGGGCAAATTCATGTTGGATAGGAAGCACTTGCCACTGCAGCCAGAGCATGAGGACAACGTAGTTGTGATGGATGAAGAGGATCCCACCTCAGTTGAAGGGCAAGCCAAGATTGAAGCTGCAAAGAAAGCCAAAGCTGACAAAGAGGCAGCAGCAGCAGCAGCTAAGCCAAAGAGCTTTGGAGATCAGATTCTTGAAGCAACCCAGAGAATTGAACAACGCCTGGCCAGCATTGAGCAATCTCAGGAGAGCCTTGAGAGGATTGTCGAGGACAAGATCCACGCTCTAGACGTGAAGCTGACTGAGATTCAGGTGTCTGTCAACAAGCTTGAGGCAGACATGGAGGAGACTAGGCAGGAGAGAGCAGAGCTTATGCAGGATGATATAGTCCAGGACTCTCATCGCCAGAATGCTCCAGTTCCCAGAGGATCCAGGTCTGCAGCTATCCCAGTTACTTCAGCTCCAGCCACAGCTCCAGCTCCAGCATCCACTCCTCCAGCGCAGACATCAGCAGAAGTCTTCGCCGACGCAGCTATCTCTACACCGACATCGACCCAGACGGGAGCAGCCAGCCGAGCCCGCAGTGACGCTTAGCTCTATACCTTTTCGAACTTTTTGGTAACTTGTTGCCAAAGGGGGAGAAATTGTTATAGATCATAGGGCTTCGAGAGAGAGAGTGCTCTTTCGTCTTTTCGTTCTTTTGCCGGTTTTCCTTGAGATACATTGGTTTCTTTTGGTTCCAGATACTTTATGTGTGCTTGCTACTACGTTTGATGCTACCTTAATGAGTGCTTAGTCATACTATGCCTTAATGTGTGCTTATTGCTTATCATATGCTATTTCTTGTTGTATGGCTATTTACTCTTGTCTTGGTGATTGAGTGCATGTTATTCATTCTTATCATTTTGTGCGCTCCACCAAGATGTATGTGACATGGAAGAGTGACCCATAATCCTAATCGATTGTGCATTTGCATTCAAACGCAAATTTTAAATAATGCACAAATTTAGGGGGAGCTCTTGTTTATCACATACTTCTCAAAGCGACGATATTATTCATTGATTATATCTCTTGTCGAAGCTTTGATCTATATGTTGTCATCAATTACCAAAAAGGGGGAGATTGAAAGTGCAACTAATCCCCGGGTGGTTTTGGTAATTAATAACAACATATATATCATTGAACTAATATTATCTTGAGAATCATTTCAGAGAAGTTCGATGATATGGGTATGGAAATGTCTGAAGAAGTGGACCCCTCAAAATGCTAAGACAAGCATTGGCAAAAGCTCAAGACTCCATTTTTGGTTTAGTGATCAAAGATCACATTGAGTCCATAGGAAAAACCAATACTATTAAAAGGGGATGAGGTTGTGTTAATGTTCTTGTTGCTCAAGTGCTTGGTGATCTAACTCCCTCAACTATCAGCACTATTCACTACTTAACACAAACCCTAACATCTCGGTCACACCGATTTCTCCAACTCAGTCCCACCGAGATGAACCTCTTCAGTTGTTTCTCCAAACCCTAGCTTCTCGGTCAAACCGATTCTGAGTTTCGGTCTCACCGAAAAAGGGCTGCCAACCTTCTGTGATCAGTTGACATCAATTCGGAATATCCGAGTTTATATTTTCGGTCTCACCGAAATGGCAAACCCTAACCTTTGACTCACTTCGGTCTCACCGAGATGGTATTTTCGGTCCCACCGAAAATCCCAACGTTCACTATATTTGAACTTTCGGTCTGACCGAGTTTTCACTTCGGTCTGACCGAGATTGGTCAAATGTGTGTGTAACGGTTGGATTTTGTGTGGAGGCTATATATACCCCTCCACCCCCTCCTCATTCGTTAGGAGAGCCATCAGAAAGTACCACCACTTCTACCATACACTTTCTGAGAAGTGAACCACCTACCCTTGTGTTGAGATCAAGCCATTCCATTCCTACCGTATGAAACTTGATCTCTAGCCTTCCCAAGTTGCTTTCCACTCAAATCTTTCTTCCACCACAGCCATATCAGTGAGGAGAGTTGAGTGTTGGGGAGTTTATCACTTGAAGCACAAGAGCAAGGAGTTCATCACCATCAACACCGTCTATTACCTTTTGGGGGGTGGTGCCTCCTAGATTGGTTAGGTGTCGCTTGGGAGCCTCCATCTTGATGATGTGGAGTTGAACCAAGAAGTTTGTAAGGGCAAGGAGATCGCCTACTTCGTGAAGATCTACCCCGAGTAAGGCTAGTCCTCCGTGGGCGTAGGCCGTGATGGAATAGACAAGGTTGCTTCTTCGTGGACCCTTTGTGGGTGGAGCCCTCCGTGGACTCGCGCAGCCGTTACCCTCCGTGGGTTGAAGTCTCCATCAACGTGGATGTACGATAGCACCACCTATCGGAACCACGACAAAAATCTCCGTGTCACCAAACTGCGTTTGATCTTCTCCACCTCTCTTTTACATGTGCAATTTACTTTCCGCTGCATATACTCTAGAATTGCATGTGTAGGGTGTTACTTGATTTGATCTTGTTTGTGAAACTGCCAAAAACTTTGCATGATCTAAAGGCAGATTTTTTATATTGTCAAGTAGTCTAATCACCCCCCCCCTCTAGACCTACTTTCGATCCTACAGGCGTTCAGCACCAGCAGCCCCGGCCTCCATACGGTGCATCTAAAGCTGCTACCTACAACACGTCTGCGGCTGCTGCGACGCCCTATTGCACTGCACCGGCGATCTACGGCGGGTACCAGCCGGTTCCTCCGATCGCGCCGTACTATGGTGCTTCCCCGGCATCGTATCCTCCGCCGGCTGCGGCTTCTTCGACGGAGCTCGTTCACATCTCGCCGACGTCTGGTGATGGTCCGCATCAGGGCTACTATGTGCCATCTCTACCGGGTCATATAGCTGCTGCTGCACCGTTCTACTTCGCGCACCTAATCCCGGTGAAACTCACGACGGATAACTATCTGTCATGGCGTGCACAGGTGCTGCCGCTTCTTCGCAGTCGCTACTTGGAGGGCTTTGTCGATGGCACCCTACCGTGCCCTCCGCCATACCACCCGGGGCATCATGCGTGAGTGGCTCAGGATCAGGCCATCCTCTCTGCCATCCAGTCCTCTCTTACGGAGGGGGTCTCATCGCTGGTCATCTTCGCCGCTACATCTCGGGATGCGTGGACGGCCCTTCATACCAGCTTTGCTTCGCAGTCTCAGGCGCGGTCTCATGCCATCCGCACTGCGCTTGGGGAGGTGAAGCTTCATGATCTCACCGTCACCGACTACTTCAACAAGGTGACGGGTATGGCTGACACACTTGCTTCCATTGGCAAGGTGCTTGGTCCGGAGGAGTTCACCTCCTATGTGCTCAACGGACTGAGTGACGACTATGATAATTTGGTGGAGAATATCAATGGTCGTGACACTCCCATCCAGCCGCGTGAGTTGTACGCGCGTCTCCTTGCTACGGAACAACGCATCCAGGCTCGCCGCTCTACGTCGAGTTTCCCTTCCGCCAATGCTGCAACGCATGGGAAGGGCAAGCCCTACAAGCCACCAACTGGTGGCAAACCTCCGCAGACCGCGCCTAGTTCGCGGAACACCACTACCTCCACGGGAGGTCGAGTCCGTGCCTGCTGTCCTTCATGTGGCGCTCAGGTCCCTTGCCAGCTGTGTGGGCTTGCTGGTCACCTTGCCTCCCGTTGTCATCGTCGCTTCAAGCAGGATTTCTTGGGGATCGGGAACAATGGCAAAGGCAAAGAGAAGCAGGTTGCCTTGGTGAGTCATGAGCAGGGGCATACTCCTTCCTATCCAATTGATGCATCTTGGTACATGGATACGGGAGCTACCAATCACCTGACGAGCGAGATGGACAAGCTCTCTACACAGGAGCCGTACCGTGGGCACGATCAGGTTCGCACCGCTAATGGGGAAGGTATGCACATCTCACATATTGGTCAGGCATCACTTCTTACACGTCGATCCACACAATTACGTCTTCTTAATGTCCTTCGTGTTCCCTCTGTTTCACGTAGTTTGCTTTCAGTTCCTAAACTTACTCGTGATAATAATGTTCTTGCTGAATTTCATCCTTTTCATTTTTTTGTTAAGGACGGGGACACGAGGGACGTACTCCTTAGAGGTCGACTGCGCAATAATGGTCTCTATGCACTTGATGTGCCACCCGCTCCTAGTGCTTTCAGCGGTGTTCGTGTGTCTCCATCACATTGGCATGCGCGCTTTGGTCATCCTGCCACTCCCATCGTTCGCCATGTACTTCATCGTCATGAGCTTCCAGTAGTGTCAAATAAACATGTTGATGCAGTTTGTGATGCCTGTCAGCAAGGCAAGAGTCATCAACTTCCTTTTTCTGAGTCGAGTCGTGTAGTCAATAAACCACTTGAACTTGTGTTTTCGGATGTATGGGGCCATGCCCAAACCTCTGTTAGTGGTCATAATTACTATGTCAGTTTCATTGATGCTTACAGTCGGTTCACTTGGCTTTATCTTCTTAAACACAAGTCTGATGTGTTTAATGTTTTCTTGCAATTCCAAGCGCATGTTGAGCGTTTGCTCAATCATAAAATCATTCATGTGCAATCCGATTGGGGAGGTGAGTATCACAACCTCAATGCATTCTTTAATAAGCTTGGAATTACACATCATGTGTCTTGTCCTCATACACATCAGCAAAACGGTGTAGCTGAGCGTAAGCATCGTCATATAGTTGAGACTGGTCTTGCTTTGCTTGCACATGTCTCCATCCCTTTCCGGTTTTGGAGTGATGCGTTTTCCACTGCATGCTTTCTAATTAACAGACTCCCTACACGACTCCGTCAGATGAAAACACCACTTGAGCTCTTGCTGAATGAAGTCCCTGATTATACGTTTCTCAAGGTCTTTGGGTGCGCGTGTTGGCCACATCTTCGTCCATATAACCAACGCAAGTTGGAGTTTCGATCTAAACAGTGTGTTTTTCTTGGTTATAGTTCTCTTCATAAAGGGTACAAGTGTCTTCATGTTCCCTCTAACCGCGTCTACATTTCACGTGATGTGGTGTTTGATGAGAATGTTTTTCCTTTTTCCGCACTTCCGGTCACCTCCACCACTCCCACTGCACCTGAGAAATCTGCTTTGCCATTGCCTGGTCAATTTGTTGATGTTGCATATACCCC
Source organism: Secale cereale (assembly GCA_902687465.1). Lineage (NCBI taxonomy): Eukaryota > Viridiplantae > Streptophyta > Magnoliopsida > Poales > Poaceae > Secale > Secale cereale. The sequence goes on from LR738715.1 coordinate 403,944,090, forward strand.
CTTGTTGCTACCTAACCATGGTGCAGGTACTGGGCGCGGAGCACGCCTCGAGCTTCTGGATGAGCAGCCGCCGGCGTCCCCTCGGATGTCCGCCGAGCCCGCTCGTGACGTCCCTCTGTCACCTGGCCTGCCAACGGGGCTGGCCGAGCCTGGCACTACAGGGCTTCCCGACGCGCCGGCTGAGCCGGCGTCCTCGCTCGAGCCGGCGTCCTCGCCCGAGCCGGCGTCCCCGCTTGCGTCGGCCGAGCGGGCATCCACTCCTTCCTCGCCTGGCCGGTCCCCTGGCTCTGCGTCTGAGGAGCAGTCTGCGTCATCATCGTCATCTTCATCGACCCCATCTCCGCCGCCACCTCCGCCGTCTCCCACTGTTCTGCGTCCTTGTACGCGCAGTCAGAGTGGTATTGTTCGGCCGAAGGTGCGCACTGACGGCACGGTTGCATGGATTGCAGCGTGTATGGCACAGACAGATGCTGACCCCACTGCCGAGCCTCAACATTTTCAGGCGGCTCTTCGGATTCCTCATTGGCGCAGTGCCATGGAGCAGGAGTTTCAGGCACTACAGAGGAATGATACTTGGCGCTTGGTTCCTCCTGTGTCTAGTGTCAACATCATTGACTCCAAGTGGGTGTTTAAGGTAAGAAAGCATGCTGATGGATCCATTGAGCGGTACAAGGCACGGTTGGTGGCTAAGGGGTTTAAACAACGGTATGGTCTTGATTATGAGGATACCTTCAGTCCAGTTGTCAAACCTACCACCATTCGTCTGCTTTTGTCCTTGGCTGTTGCCAAAGGGTGGTCTTTGCGTCAGCTTGATGTTCAGAATGCTTTTCTCCATGGGGTCTTGGAGGAAGAGGTTTACATGCGGCAACCTCCAGGTTTTGTTGATCCTGCTCGTCCACACCATTTATGTCGTCTTGTTAAGGCGCTTTATGGACTTAAGCAGGCTCCTCGTGCATGGCATGCCCGACTTGGCTCAGTTCTTCGACGTCTTGGATTTGCTCCGTCTACTGCTGACACGTCTCTGTTCATGTTCCAGCGTCCTGAGGTTACTATGTATCTACTGGTTTATGTTGATGACATTATTCTTATCAGCTCCTCAGTGACTGCTGCTGATCGTCTGCTGTCTGCTCTGAGTGGTCATTTTGCTATCAAGGATCTGGGTGCTCTCCATTACTTCCTTGGTCTGGAGGTTTCACGGTCTCATGCTGGCCTGACTCTCACTCAGCATAAGTATTCCTTGGACTTGCTACGACGTGCCGGTATGTTGCAGTGCAAGCATGCTACCACCCCTATGTCTGCGACTGATCGGTTATCCGCCTTGGATGGTGCCTTGCTTCCTTCAGATGATGCTACAGAGTACCGCAGTATTGTTGGTGGCTTGCAGTACTTGACTATCACACGGCCGGACATCTCTTATGCGGTAAACCGTGTGTGCCAATATCTCCATGCTCCTCGGACTTCACACTGGTCAGCTGTGAAGCGTATACTGCGTTATCTCTCTCATACTGTCTCCTATGGCTTGCATCTTCGGTCGACCTCCTCGAGTGCTCTCTCGGCGTTCTCTGATGCAGATTGGGCTGGGAGCTTGGATGACCGGCGATCAACGGGGGGCTATGCTGTATTCTTTGGTCGCAACTTGATCGCCTGGAGTGCACGCAAGCAGGCCACAGTATCTCGGAGTAGCACCGAAGCAGAGTACAAGGCAGTTGCCAATGCCACGGCTGAACTCATTTGGGTACAGTCTCTGTTGAGAGAGTTGGGAGTCTCTCAAGAGCAGCCACCGGTTCTTTGGTGTGATAACATTGGTGCGACGTATCTTTCATCTAATCCAGTTTTTCATGCTCGTACCAAGCACATCGAAGTTGACTATCACTTTGTGAGGGAACGTGTTACACAGAAGCTTCTCCATATCAAGTTCATCTCCTCCAAAGATCAACTTGCTGACATCTTCACAAAACCACTTCTACAACCTCAGTTTGAAGGTTGTAGGCGCAATCTTAACTTGCTTTGTACTTCAGGTCACAGTTAAGATTGAGGGAGGATGTTAGACAACGTTTATACGTAGCTTTTGTGTATACATGTATATTGTATTTGTACACTATGTGTACTTCTATATATATATGAGATAGCCACGCCCGTATTGGGTGTGGAGCAGTTTCCCAAACCCTAGAGTTTTAACAGGCAGCAGCTCACACGCTCAGAGATAGGATGAAGGGTACTTTTGGCAAGGTAGAAAAAACTGACAGCTCCATCCACAGTTGACTAACAGAATCTGTTTGACAATAGACGGTAGTGCTATTTGGGTATGAAGAACCTGAACCCGAGTGCTATTTTGGCACTTCGGTTTTTCATAGTGGTATTTTGGCACTTGTGGTTTCCACCAGTGGTATCCTGGCTATTCCCCTCAACATATCACTTCCAGGTACTTGCTGCTGTCATCCAGCACGTGTTTGCTTGCTGACCTTGAACTCTAGCCGGAGTGGGTCATCCATAAGGTGTCTAGCTCTCTTATCAGTTATCATTCTACTTCTCTTGTTTATCACGTACCCAGGCCCAAGCTTAGGCACCCTCGTTGTCAGCTGCCACTCCATTCCGTCCCCATCACTTGTCCTTGCCCATAGATGGAAGAATTGATGATAACCCCCCTGTTGGCTTACCTTTTGATCATAAGCCCCCTACACACTGTGCTGCACTGTTTCGGCCCTCTCACAAAAGGGGCTTAAGATCAAAGTCAAACCAACAGGCGGTTATCATCAGATGCTATATGCATCGGGCGCGCAGGTGGCCGTGCTGGGGAAGCAGGGACAGCAACAGGTCTTGAAGCTGGGGTGGAGGGGCATGAGGGAGTCAGGAAGCCTTCAAACCCGATGGCGCCTTGTTCTGCTCTCCGCGTCGTCGCGTTGTCCTGCTCGCTGCTTTGTCCCCCTGGCCAGCTGAGCATCATCTGACGGCATTTAAATGCGACCTTCTCCCTTTCTTCTTCTCAGGCAACAAGACATTAGGAGACACTGAGCCCGCCTGGGGCAATGGGGCGCAAGGAGCAGTAGGGGCAGACGCGGGCGCCTCAAACGACGGCTGCTCTTCTCTGGCTTGAACCAGAACCCGTGTCGCTGGGTAAGTGCAGAGGAGCGAGCAGACTAAATGGTGCAGCCGGCCTCATCCCCTCTCTCCTCCCCTTCCTCTCACTCGCTTTCGGCACCCTCCTCACCATTGTTCGCGTGCCCTGGTTCATCTCGCTCTTTCTCTGCCCCCTTTGTCTCTTATATATTTGATTGATTTGAGAACAGAGTCACTAGCGATATGTATTTTAGATTTAAGTCTTTAGAAAGATTGTGAGATGTCTGAGGTAAGCTTTTTATCCTATTCTTACAATATTTAGTTGATTTCGGAATAGAAGGTTTGGAAATATTACTCACAAAATTCCAAAAAATATAAATTTCCTTGCGGATTTAGGCATGTAATTTACGTGTTTGTTACTCTCAACATTCAGATCATTTTTTCTATATAAAGATTTTGCACAAATTGTTTCAGAAGGTTTGTGAATAAGTTTTTTTATCCAGAGGACATGAAATATATTCAGAAAGTGTCAATTTTGTATTCCGTGTGTGCTTTCAGTTAATACTTCAAAATTTCATGATACATCAGGTTTATAAAAGGCCATCTCACAAGCACTTGACAGCAATAGAATTACTCCATGACTTTGCCTCGACTGCATGTAATGGCTGATAAAGAAACTATTCTCCAAAATAAGATTGTACTCCATGATGCTTGTAGGTCCATGGACAGTCAGAACGCTCAGCTTATTCGAGTCTATTGTTTTCAGATCTCTTGTTTTCCAAGCTTCCAAGGTAATCCACAAGAATTTGTGTACTTGCTTGGCTGCTGTGTGGAAATGCATCATAATACTAGAGTACAAATTTTGGATATGCTCCAGTTTGGTCTCTTTTGAGGTTCAGTTACATAATCGATGTTTCTTTCCCATATAGTTCCTAATCAGAAAAGCATCAGTGCGTGACAACTTTTACTTTGTGCAGATATGTACAAGTTGATGTTGAGTACTTTTCTTGTTGAACCAATGCTTGGTTCAGAGCTGGTATATGTCCCTTTTAAGCACCATTTCCCTCATAGTGTTCTTCTCTACATTAATTTGTGACGTTGGTACCAATTGATAATTATCCCTAATTCATTATTTTGTCCTGCTATTAAGAATTGTAGTAATATGGTTCTGCTTCTTGTGTATGAATATGCAGATTCACAATAAAGGTCACGAGGTCCATTGCTAATTTTTGACGGTGCTACGGCGGGCTTACGCCGGCCTGAACCTTTCATTATATATAAGAGTGAGATACAAGACATCAGGTACAACAGAAAGCATCCAACACACACAAGGAGGTACAAGGAAGAAAGAAGAAGAACCAGAAAAGAGCTATGACAAGCAGCCAACACAAGAACTTAGCACCCAACACCATTAGCTGGACCGAGAAGAGCGGAAGCAAGCTTTGTTGAATTAGTCGAAAGGAGATCCGCCACCGAGAAGACGTGGAGAAGAGGTTGCAAGCTGCCCTGCGTTCACTCTTCACCTTGAAGATCTAGGAAGTCGCAACCACTGTCGAAGGGCATCCCACTGCCTAGCCACGTCGCGGCAAAGAGAGTCACAGACCGTGCCGAAGGGCAATGTTCCGCCGAGACAATCATGCACCTCCTCTAGGCCACACCACGGCCACCATCACAAATAGAGAGAACCAAAGCACTACGCAAGGCAACCAAACCTCATACGCCGTCGAAGGCCACCGAACACCGAGACCTCATCACCACCACGAGCTCCCAAGAGAAAGGGGTCAACCATCAGCACTGAGGTGACCAAGGATTGGTCGCCGCCACAGATCACTTCTACCGCCACCACACCCTGCACACCAACAACCCAACAAGCACTCCAACCCAGACATCAAGCTGCCAACCGCAGATCCGTGGCTCCCAAAAACAACGTCCCCAAGGGGAGAAACGACATCAAGATGCCTTCGTCGTCCGATCCAGGGATGGATCTGAGGCTTTTGCCCGGGGCACACGATTAAGAGGGCAACATTAGCTTCCCGTTGACGCCTTCATGAAGGGAAGCGGCGCCCAAAGGCGTCGCCGTCATCGTTGCCGACAAGATCGACACAAGGCTTTCGCCTGAAGCATCCCGTCCCCGGTTATCTCCGTCGAAACTGGCCGCTGTGCCCAGCAACCTGAGACCTCCCCGCCCTCCTACCAGTCACGGCGAGCGTCCCCACTAGGACTAGCACGAGGCTCCATTGACACAGAAGCTCACCTCGAGCACCTGCACAGCCGGAGTCAGGTCGTTCACGACTGCCACTCGCATCCAAGCCCTTGCCGCGTACCACCGCCCACCACCGCCGGAGTCCATCCCCGTCAACGGCATCCGCCGCAGACCCCCTGGTCGAGGCCACGGAACCGCCGGTCGGCCATGCGAGCAGCAGAAAGCCAGGTGTGTGTGTATATATATATATCTCATTATACACTACAAGACACCATTTTTTTACTACAAGAAATTAGGTTTCTTATCATACGTACTTGCCCACAGCTAAGCTAACAAGAACATATATTTTGTTTTAAACGGGACTCTGTGCTATCATAAAAAAATGTGTTTTTTTTTGAAAAGGGGATATCACCGGGCTCTGCATCAGAATGATGCATACGTCCACATTTATTAAGAAGCAAATAAGTTCAACATAGGATCTGTAATCTGAAGCACAAGCTCACAAAGAGCAAAAGAACAAAATCAAATAAAAGCCACAACCGGCCGGCAAAAAATAGATAGGAAAACTAATTGCCTATCCTATTACATGATCACCATCCAAATCGGTTGAAAATAGCCCGAGCTACCATCTCCCATCGGACAGACCCAGTAACCAAATGCTCCCTGGCCTCCGTCGGAGTGAGTAGCGACCACATACGGATCAACGCTGTAGCTCGGAATATAACCTGCAAAAAATATGTATTTGTTGTTCTGTTAAAAGCCAAATCATCTCTACAGTTCCAAACTGCCCATAATAAAGCACATACTCCTACACGAATGTGTGTCACTGTTGCGGGATCTATCCCGTCAAGCCACGTCCCAAATAACGTGTTAATTGAATTCGTAGGAGTAATGTTAAAAGCAATCTGAACTGTCTGCCATAATTTTTTTGCCAACAGACAATCGTGAAAGAGGTGTTTGATGGATTCCTTCCGATCACAAAATGACCATCTCGTAGATCCAGTCCAGTTATGTTTTGCCAAATTGTCCTTAGTTAAAATGACTTGTTTATGTACAAACCACATAAACACTTTAACTCTCAAAGGAACTTTGACACTTCAAACATGTTTCGATCTAGGAATAGAGCTAGAGTTGATAACATCTAAATACATAGATTTAACCATAAACTCTCCATTCCTAGTTAGCCTTCAGCTCAACTGGTCTGAACGTTGAGATAACTGCATATCCATCAGTCGCCTTACAAGATGGAGCCATGCTTCCCAACGGTTGCCGGCTAGCGCTCTCCTGAAGTGAATATTAAGAGGAGTGGACTCAAAAATTGTCGCAACAGAGGCTTCTCTTCGTTGAACAATACGATATAGAGAAGGATATTTAAGCGCGAGAGGTGTTTCCCCAAGCCACGTATCCTCCCAGAATCTCGTGGAGGTACCATCTCCGACAATAAACTTTGTCTTGTTGAAAAAGACTGATTTAACTCTCATCAGTCCTTTTCAAAAAGGTGAGTCACCCGGCCTCACAGTCACCTGAGACAAAGTTTTGGACTGAAGGTACTTATTACGCAAAATCTGAGCCCATGTAGCGTCCGACTCCTTAGACACCTTATACAACCACTTGCTGAGAAGACATCTGTTCTTCACCTCAAGATTTTCTATACCTAGACCCCCTTGATCTTTCGGTCTACAAATGATATCCCATTTATCTAGTATGTATTTTCTCTTCAGGTCATCACTCTGCCAAAAGAAGCGTGATCGATAAAAGTCTAATCTTTTCCGAAACCCAACAGGTACCTCGAAAAAAGACAGGAGAAACATGGGCATACTTGTCAGAACCGAATTAATGAGAATTAATCAGCCCCCATATGACATCAGCTTGCCCTTCCAACAGCTTAGTTTCTTTTCGAATTGATCTTCAATACACTTCCATTCATTGTTTGTTAGCTTACGATGGTGAATTGGTATACCCAAACAAGTGAAGGGTGTCGGATTTAGGGCTCCGCAAAACCCAAGAAGTTTGAACACGGGCGTGAACGAAGATCTCTCCCACTCACGTCTACCTAGCGTCTCGCTCTCGTCTCGGTTTGGGGATTCAAGCACACAACAGATAGAACACACAAGAGTTTATCCAGGTTCAGGCCACCGCGTGGTGTAAGACCCTACTTCTTGCTTTGGTGGATTAGCCTCGGGCGAGCTGAGAGGTGAACTAGTACAATGGTTCCTGAGCTCAGGAGGCGAGCTAAGGAAGGTCAGGAGGCAAGTGTTCTTGCTCCTTGCATGGTGGCAGAGTGTATCAGTCAATCCCTTTCAGCGGGAATCCTAGCTACTTATATAGGCGGCCACGGTCCTCTTCCCGTGAAATGTTTAGGCGGGAAGGGATCCCACAACGGCCATTTTTTAGCGAGAACACAAGGACGTTCTTATCCTGACAAAAGCGGTCTTCGCCTGCAAAAGGATCAGGCGGTGACACGGTGGTGGGCTCGATGGTGACATCCTCCTTGTCGTCCTTGCGGTCTTCGGTCTTGTTGCACCAAAGGGAAACCTTTGCCCCACTCCTCGGAAACCAGCGGCTGCGCTGTCCCCTTTGCACCGAAATGGTAACTGTGCTGTTGGCGGACGCTAGCACCCGCTGGCGCGGTGCGTCACTGCTGACATCACTGCCTCTTCCTGAGGCAGGCTTGGCCTTGGATTCTCCGCCCCTACGGAGCACCTTACTGAGGCCGCTCCCGGGGAGGTCTTGACGTCGTTCTCCTCGCGAGGCTTAGCCCCCTCACGAGGGTCTTGGACAGCTGGTCGATCAGCTGGGCCATACGAGGCCGCTTGTAGGAGCGCGTCGCGGCCCGCAGACAAGCAAGTCTGGGTACCCTAGTTCCCAGGACGCCGACAGTAGCCCCCGGGCCCAAGGCGCGCGTGGAGTTGGCTTCAGGGCGAAGCCTTAGTCGAGGATGAAGCGCCGCGGGCCCCAAAAACGTTGCGGGCCAGGCTGGCACATGACGGTTGGATGGGACACGGGCGACTCCGCTTCCCACGCAGTCTTGGCAATCGTGCGACTTGACAACTCCTTGGCGCGGGCGGCGGGGTCGCTATGGTTGCACGCGAGTGGCTTCCGGTTGATCTTCTTGGCTTATAAACAAGGGGTGAGGCACCACTCCTCTCACTCGACTGTCGCAGGCCGATCTCCGCTACTTCCACTGCTCCTAGGGCTTCCATGGCACCGATTTGCAGGTTCTCAGTCGTGGAGAAGGGGAAGAGCCCGATGGTAGAGCCTGAGCGGTTCCCCCCGAAGAAGAGGCGCCATAATTCTCCGAGTGCGTCGCTGAGACCGGCGGACGCCCACACATGGTGCACGCGGGCACCGCCAGGATTTCCGCTTCCCTTGTACGCTCCCGCAGCAGGCAGACGGGGCGGGAGCGGCGACAGGGGTGGCGCCATTGGTCGCCCGGAGAGACGGGCGTCTCCTCGCACCCTACTGTTGTCCATTCTGAAGATGATGCCCGCGAGTTCATCGTGTGGGAAGGGGCCCCTCCGCATTCATGGATCCTTCTTCCTTCGTTCCTGAGGGAGGTGCTCCCGGCTCGCGGCCGGGCGACGATGGAGCTGTGGTACGAGGGGTGTCACCTTCCTCCTTTGTATGCCGACGTGGAGGTGACCTCTTCTGGCCAGGTTTTCATGACCTGGGGTTGGGGTGTGGTGCGCCACGCCTGTGCCCCCGCCGGGAGGCACATTCTTCATTTCGCGCTGGATATGACGGGCACGATGACCTTCAAAGTCTTCGGGGCAGACGGCCTCCGGCTGCCGTGTGGTGCGGGGAATGGGCTCGCCGGCGACCATTCCCCATGCCGTCAGGGCAGTGAGGTGCTCGCCATCGGCTGCGCCTCCGACTCTCCTGGTAGCAGCTATGCTACCCCCGAGACGGCCTCGAGCTCCGATGAGAGCTACGAGCCGCCAAGTCGCCACCCCTATCGCCGGAGGGAAGCGGTGTCTTCCCGGCGTTGTCGTTGTTGAAGGAGTTCAAGTCACGTTCCTCGAGAGTGGCCTTCTTAGCTTAGTTCCCGCGGGACATCATGGAGGGCTCCATGAGGGCATGTAAATTCTTGTAATACTTTAGCTGTTGTCTGGCGTTATAACTTATGCCATTCACGAGACCCTTGTTAGAGTATAATTTCCTCTCCTTCCGTCCCCTCGGTAGTTTTTGGCCCTACGCCTGCGAGACCCGTTCCCCTGACAAGCCTCAGCCTGCGCTGGTATGCCAGGTCATGATGCTGTGGTCAAGGCCAGGAGGTGGGTGATCCAGGGTCCGGTGGGAGCCCCGAGACGTGATGCTCAGGAGGTCCCTCTTGGCGTGCAGGCAACTGCCCACCGGTCCGTCGGGAAAGGTTTTCATGCCTCAGCGGGTTTGCGATTATAGTAGATGGTTGTGTAGGTACGTGAGTAGGTGCGGTGTTGAAGACTTATCTTAGCAGTTCCTGTAGTTAGGTGGTGGTGGTACTTGATTTCCTGTTGCCCTTCCCTTGAGGCAAGGTTTTGCGTGCAGGTGCCTTCATGAGGAGGCGGCGATGGTTGCTCCCGAGGCCCTGGGGACAAAGGTCACGGGGCTGGTGGAGACGTTTCTCCAGGCCGCTACCATCGCAGCCGAAGAGGAGAAGACCGGTGATGCTGCGCTCGGCGATGCCTGGTCCGTTCCTGTATAGTGAGAGAAGTGCGAGTGCCTCGAGGAGGCATAAGAACTTTGCTTGAATTTGAAAAACTTGGCATTATTGTAATAGCTAGATAATTTCCATGCTTGCTTGCTTTCATGTTTGCTTAGGTGCTCTGCGTCGGCAGGGCCCAACCCCGCGCATACCTCGACCGCCATTGAGCCCTCCGGATGACCGGGGTTACCGTAGTAACTAGACTCAAGGGATGAGGGGCTACGTGGCTAGTGAGGCCCTTGGGTCATGATGCCCAAGGGTCCCCCTTGACGTTCAAGCGATCCCGTTTTCGTTCTGCGTCGGCAGGGCCCAACCCCGCGCATACCTCGATCGCCATTGAGCCCTCCGGATGACCAGGGTTATCGTCATAACTAGACTCAAGGGATGAGGGGCTACGTGGCCAGTTAGGCCCCTGGGCCGCGATGCCCAGGGGTCCCCCTTGATGTATGAACGGCTCTCATGAAGGAGAACGAGCACCATACCTTGCCCACGAGCCTTCGCCTGGGATGGGGGCACGAGAAGGCCAGGTGTCTAGGCACCTGGTAGGGTGGCGTCTGCCAGGCATGACCTGAGCATAGCCCCCGTGCCTAGCCCCCCTCGCAACACCCATCCAAGGAGAAGCTGTGAGTGTCGTGAGCTGAAAAGCTCCCTGAGGTTGGTGCGACCACTGGGCGCCACCCTCAGTTGTTTATAACTAGCGTGGAGCATAGAGCTACCACACTTGCGCGTTGTGTGGGCATAATCGTGCCTCGGTCGTAGCGGCCAGTGCAAAGCTTGGTGCTTCCACTGGTTCGTGGGCATAACCGCTCCTCGGTTGGATCTGCCAGCGCGGCCAGCGCGGAGCTTGGTACTTCCACTGGACCGTGGGAGGGAGCCTCCCACCGGGAGAGACTCCGGGGCGTGTACAACCCCATCCTAACACGTGGCTTGCACGGTAGGACAGCCAAGGTGTATATGGGCCCTCCTCAGGATGAGCTGAACGACTCTGAGGAAGTTCTCATGAGCTTACGCATCACTCACGAGACCCTACCCTGAGGCGGGTTGCGCCTGAGTCTTTTTCTGCAAAATGTGAAAAGAGAGGTGTTGTGTGATAGCCTGGCTTATTAGGGATGATAGACTACTCATATCAGTAAGGAATTCTTTCTTTTTCGGGAGCCCATTCGGATAGAACTCCAAAGTTAAGCGTGCTCAGCTTGGAGTAGTTTCAGGATGGGTGACCGACCGGGAAGTTGCTCATAGGTGCGCACGAGTGAGGACAAAGTGCGCTGAAAAGACTAGTATTGATATGTGGGGCCAGTCTAGATCCCGCCAGGAGTAACGACCACCGGCGGGTGTGTTCGGGGCGTTACAAGTTGGTATCACAGCCGACCCTCGCGGTTACACGGATGTTTGCGGACAGTTTGCAGTCATGTTGTGCATGACGTTTGTGACCCGTCGTGGCAAACGGCATGGCACATGTGCTGTCCTGGAAGCACAGACGTTTGTGCCAAGAGGGAACGTTCCTGTGGCCCGACGATGACGTCGGTTCCTCTGAATGGGGGTGTATGTGATAGCCTGGCTTATTAGGGATGATAGACTACTCATATCAATAAGGAATTCCTTCTTTTTCGGGAGCCCATTCGGATAGAACTCCAAAGTTAAGCGTGCTCAGCTTGGAGTAGTTTCAGGATGGGTGACCGACCGGGAAGTTGCTCCCGGGTGCGCACGAGTGAGGACAAAGTGCGCTGAAAAGACTAGTATTGATATGTGGGGCCAGTCTAGATCCCGCTAGGAGTAACGACCACCGACGGGTGTGTTTGGGGCGTTACATGTTGTGTTGACCTGCGCAGAGTGCATCTCTATATGGTATCCCATGAGAAGGCCGCAGCACCAGCGACCCCAAGAGGTGACGTCACAGGAATGGCTTGCGAGACAGAGCTCAACCACTGGATTTGTCGACGCTGCAGGGACGAACCCGAGCACAGACGTCGTGCCTAGTCTTCTCATGCAATGATCCAAAAGAAAAACAACCAGCGCGCGGTTCTCACGTGAGCGAGGCACCTACCACGGGCCCCTACTTACCCATCCACGATTAGCCCATGCGAGAACAAGGCACCAAGAACCATGGGAGGTGACGTCATGGGAATGGCTCGCGAGACAGAGCTCAGCCCTTGGGTTTAGCGACGCTGCAGGGACGGACCCGAGCACAAACATCGTGCCAGTCCTTAATCATGGGGCATTCGCGAGTGGGATCACAAGGGCTCATGAACTTAGTGGCGGTGAGAACACCAAGCATGCAGATAATGTGAATGGAAAGAAACAACTAGCCTTGATCATGTAAAAAGGGAGACAACTGCGGGGGAACAACCCCCAGCAGTCCGAGGATGATGCAGCCCGAGGGGTGCCCTCGATTGGATACCTGAAGCGTCACCTGATACTTGCCGAAGGAGAGTTGGGGTAGCTGAAGACACGAGCCACGCGGGTCACTCCTGAGGATCGTCGGGCTCCTAGGGCCCAGGGGCTCTGGAGGCTCTCAGTGGTCGCGCGGGTCTGGTTCTCGCTCCGTCCGGACCACCGGCCACTGAGCCTCCCGAGCCCCCAAGGCCTGCTGCGCAAGATGCTGGAACGTGGCAGCTGTATTGCGGAAGCCGAAGAGTGTGCGGACGTAGTCACAGGGGAGGGCCCTCCTTCGGCTGACCGCCGTCGGCCAGAAGGGCTCCTGAGAGGCGGCTTGGTTGAGACCCGCCATGTCGACGCAGACGCGGAAGCGGTCGCTTGGGCTGCGAGCAGGTGAACTTGGGGTTGTGCAGTTACGCCCACCGCAGATGAGTCTTGCGTACTGAAGTTCCTCGGTAACTTGGTTGATGAAGTCCTGAGCCCCCAGCGCTGAATGGCTCACGCTGGGCTCACAAAAACGCGCGTTAAGACACACTTGCAGGTGGTGCTCGAACACCTCCCTCGAGACGCTAGTCAGCCAGGAGACAATCCAGAGGAGAGCCCTCGAGCCCGCCACGAGAGGGGCATTGAGCGCGCCTCCCTATGCGAGGGTGGAGGGCGCCTCGTCAGCAGGTGCAAGTCCTGAGGCCAGGCCGTCGGGAGCCCCTGCGCCCTGAGGTCCGTTGACAGGTAGGTTGTTCTTCTTCTTGGGGGCGGCCTACAGGGCGAGGACGGCTCCATCCTCATCAGAGCACTCGACCGCCGCGGTCTGGTAGGCGCGCTCCAGGGAACGCACCGCTTCCTTCTCGTCGGAGGCGATTGTGATGACTCCGCCGCTCCCGGGCATCTTGAGGACGTTATAGCCATGATGGGTCGCCGCCATGAACTTGGCGAGGGCAGAATACCCTAGGATGGCGTTGTACGGGAGGTGGATGTTGGCGACGTCGAATTCGATGAGCTCTATGTGGTAGTTGTCGCGGCCGCCGAAGGTGACGGGGAGGCGGACCTGTCCCATCAGGAGAGTGGAGCTATCCGTGACCCCGTAGAATGGCTTGGTCGGGTGGAGCTGATCGTAAGGAACCTGGAGTGTCTCGAAGGTCTGGACGGAGAGGACGTTGAGTCCTGCTCCGCCGTCGATGAGGGTCTTGGTCACGAGGACGTTACTGATGATCGGGGTGCAGAGCATCGGGAGGGCTCCTGGGGCCGCCGTGCACTTGAGCTGGTCCTTAGGGTCGAAGGTGATGACTTGCTTGGTCCACCCGAGGTTGCGCGCGGCGTCAGGCCTGGGAAGCGCCGTATTAACCTCACGGGCAAACTGCTTGAAGACACGATGGGAAGTCGGGGCATGGGCTCCTCCCAAGATGCATGCAACTGCACGCGGCTCCTGGAAGCCCCCTGCCCCGTCTCCCTGGCGGTCATCATCGTTCCTCCTTGGTGGTGGTGGCAGCGGAGGCAGGCCTCCATTGCCCCGAGGGCGACCCTCACGAGGCTGGTCGCGCCAGGGGCCGTCACGAGGCTGCTCCTGCCAGTGGTCCTCGCGATGCTGCTCACGCCACCCTTGGTGCGAGTTCCTGTCGTCCCAACGTCCTCCTCCTCGGCCTCCTCCACTGCCGTAGCCGCATTTGTCGCGCTCAGGGTGCTGCCCGACGCACCCACCGCGCATCGCGCTGAGCTCCTGGCAGTTGTTAGTGTTGTGGCTGTGGACGTTGTGGAAGACGCAGTGTGATCGGTTGTCTCTGGGGAGGTCATCGTAGCCGCAACCACGCTTCACTTCTGGCTCCGCAGCTAGCACGGCTGGTCCCTTGCGCTTTGATTCCTTGGCCTTGGTCTTCTTGTCGTCCGCCTCTGCCTCAGGCGGCTCCTGGAGGGAGAGGCGTCCTTCCTCCGCCCTGGCGCACTTTGCCGCGAGCTTGAACATCTCAAGGGTTGTGCACAGGTCCTCGTGAATGGTGAGCTCTTCCCTCATCCTGACGTCGCGGACGCCATCAGAGAATGCGGAGATGATGGCCTCGTTTGAGACCCTAGGGATCCGGAGGCGCATGGTGTTGAAGCGTTGGATGTACTTTTGCAGGGTTTCTCCCGGCTGCTGCCTCACGCGGCGCAGATCAGTAGCTGCCGGGGCTCGGTCGCGGGTGCCTTGGAAGTTGGCGATGAAACGCTCGCGAAGCTCTTCCCAGGAGGAGATGGATCCCACGGGGAGGTTCAGGAGCCAGGAGCATGCGCCGTCTTTCAAAGCCATGGGGAACCAGTTCGCCGTGACCTGCTCGGTGCCGTTAGACGCCTCGATGCCCAGCTCGTAGAGTTGGAGGAACTCTGTGGGGTCGGTGGTGCCATCATAGTGTGGAGGCAGGTCCGGCTTGAACTTGCCGGGCCAAACGAGGCGCCGTAGCTCGAGAGCTGGGGCATGACACCCAGCCACGCTCATGATCGCAGGCGCCCTCTGCGCCTATGGTGCTGGCTCTTGAGGTGCTGGTGCCACCACCTCCTGTGGCGTGCGGTCTGGGCGCTGCGGGCCAGGGGGCCCGCGAGCCCCTGCATGAGGATGCGGAATCACCTGGCAGCTCTCCTCGTCGCGCGCATGGGCTCTGCGGGGTTGCCCACGTCGAGGGGCCTCACGCCGGACCTCCTGGCCGGCGTGGTGGAGTGGAGGCGGGCCGGGACCCCGTGGCCTTCGTTCCTCGCCGGGGGCGACGGAGGACGTGAGGAGTGCGTTGGTGCGGGTGCTTCCCCAGCGGCGTTGACGAGCTCGGTGATGCGGTGGAGCCACTCGTCGTAGAGGTCATCTGCTGGGCGGTAGCGCAAGAGCTCCCGCGCCATCAGCAGCGCAGGCTGCTGGTAGACT
Source organism: Secale cereale (assembly GCA_902687465.1). Classification (NCBI taxonomy): domain Eukaryota; kingdom Viridiplantae; phylum Streptophyta; class Magnoliopsida; order Poales; family Poaceae; genus Secale; species Secale cereale. The sequence continues at coordinate 403,959,291 of LR738715.1, forward strand.
GGCCCACGACGGACCAGCGAGGACGACGCCGCGGCTGGCGAGGGTGAAGGCGTTGCCGTGCGGCCAGCCCGCCGCACGGACAGTGGCAGTGATGAGTCCTGCTGCTCGTGGACAGCTGGGTCGGTGGCGGCGTTGGCAACCGGCGAGTTGGGGCGGAGCGGTGTGCCATTGCCCGCGAGCGCCGTTTGAGCAACGTTCGCAGCGCGGCAGGCGGCGCGAGCTCGGCCTGTGTCCACCATGGTTGTGGAGGAGAGTCGACGACAAGAACGCGACGAGGTCATCGGAGAGGCGAGATTTCGACACTCCCCCAACCTGGCGCGCCAAATGTTGGATTTAGGGCTCCGCAAAACCTAAGAGGTTCGAACACAGGGGCGTGAACGAAGATCTCTCCCACTCATGTCTACCTAGCGTCTCGCTCTCGTCTCGGTGGGGGGATTCAAGCACACAACAGATAGAACAGACAAGAGTTTATCCAGGTTCGGGCCACCGCGTGGTGTAAGACACTACTTCCTGCTTTGGTGGATTAGCCTCGGGCGAGCTGGGAGGTGAAATAGTACAATGGTTCCTGAGCTCAGGAGGCGAGCTCAGAAAGGTCAGGAAGCAAGTGTTCTTGCTCCTTGCGTGGTGGCAGAGTGTATCAGTCGATCCCTTTCAGTGGGAATCCTAGCTACTTCTATAGGCAGCCACGGTCCTCTTCCCCCGAAATGTTTAGGCGGGAAGGGATCCCACAACGGCCATTTTTGAGCGGGAACACAAGGGCGTTCTTATTCTCACAAAAGCGGTCTTCGCCTGCAAAAGGATCAGGTGGTGACACAGTGGTGGGCTCGATGGTGACATCCTCCTTGTCGTCCTTGCGGTCTTCGGTCTTGTTGCACCAAAGGGGAAACCTTTGCCTCGCTCCTCGGAAACCAGCGGCTACGTTGTCCCCTTTGCACCAAAATGGTAACTGTGCCGTTGGCGGACGCTGGCACCCGCTGGCTCGATGCGTCACTGCTGACATGACTGCCTCCTCCTGAGGCAGGCTTGGCCTTGGATTCTCCGCCCCTTCGAAGCACCTTGCTGAGGCCGCTCCCGAGGAGGTCTTGACGTCGTTCTCCTCGCGAGACTTAGCCCCCTCGCGAGGGTCTTGGACAGCTGGTCGATCAGCTGGGCCTTACCAGGTAGCTTGTAGGAGCGCGTCGCGGCCCGCAGACAGGCAAGTCTGGGTACCCTGGTTCCCTGGACGCCGACAAAGGGTAACTCCCCCAACTCACACCCGAACAATTGTTTATATGCCTCTTGTTCCTCCTTAGCTCTTCCAAAGCAGAACAACTCGCTTTTGTGGAAATTAATCTTAAGTCCAGTCAATTGTTCGAATAAGCACAACACCAGCTTCATGTTTCTCACTTTAACCAAGTCATGCTCCATGAAGATAATAGTATCGTCGGCGTACTGAAGGATAGAGACACCTCCATCAACTAGATGAGGGACCAGGCCGCTTACCTGACCAGCCTCCTTAGCCCTTCCAATAAGAATCGTCAACATGACAACTACTATGTTGAACAAAATCGGTGACATCGAGTCACCTTGCGCAGACCTTTATGTGTTTGGAAATAGTGACCGATGTCATCATTCACTTTAATTCCAACACTGCCTTTTTGCGTGAAGGATTCTACCTGGTGTCTCCAGGACTGATCAAAACCTTTCATACGTAAGGCCTGTTGAAGGAATGGCCATTTAACTTTATCGTACGCTTTTTCGAAATCCACTTTGAAAACAACCCCGTCTAGTTTTTGCGTATGGATCTCATGGAGCGTCTCATGAAGTACCACAACCCCTTCTAGGATGTTTCTGTCCGGCATGAAAGCAGATTGGGATGGATGCACCACAGAATGCGCAATCTGCGTGAGTCTATTCGTCCCGACCTTGGTGAAAATTTTAAAACTAACATTAAGAAGATAGATAGGCCTGAACTTCTCAATCCTCACAGCCTCTATTTTCTTCGGAAGCAAAGTGATTGTTCCAAAGTTTAGCTGAAACAACTGAAGCTGTCCCGAGAAAAGATCATGGAACATTGGTAACAAATCCCCTTTAATAATATGCCCGCATTTTTTTATAAAACTCCGCCGGAAAACCATCCGGCCCTGGAGCTTTATTACTCTTCATTTGTGATATAGCTTCAAACACCTCTTTCTCCGAAAAGGGGGTAGTTAGAACCTCATTCTCTTCCACATCCAATTGAGGAACATCCTCGATTCTAGACTCATCCAAGGACACAAAGTTATCCTCAGGAGGCCCAAAAAGCTGCTTGTAGTAGTTGGTAATGTAATTTTTTAGGTTTTCGTGTCCTAAAATCGTCCCCTCGTCTTGCTTAAGATGAAAGATTATTTTCTTTCTATGCTTGCCATTAGCGATCATATGAAAGAATTGGGTGTTGGCATCCCCTTGGATAACCTTGCGAACCTTAGCTCGCAGCGCCCACTTCAATTCCTCCTCTCACAGGAGTTCTTTCAATCTCATCTCAGCGTCAACTTTAGCACGAAGCTCGACGGTTTCTAAAATAGTGGACTCTGCTTTTAAATCTAGGGATTGAATAAGCGTAAGGAGTCTTTCCTTTTCAACCTTATAAATCCCACTAAGATGCTTCGCCCACCCTCGTAAAAAACTTCTCAAGTGTCTAATGTTGTTCTGCCATCTCTCAATCGAAGTCCTTCCTCCTGCATCTTTCGCCCATTCCCTGGCAATCAAATCCAAGAAGCCTTCTCTTTCAAACCACGCTAATTCGAAAGAAAAAGCATTTTTATTGCCCACATGTGTTGCCTCACCGGAGTCAACCAGTAAAGGGGTGTGGTCTGAGATCCCGCGCGATAAAGCTTGGACCGTTACCATGGGGAATTTCTGCTCCCATTCAACGCTTGCAAGGACTCTATCCAGTTTCTCAAACGTCGAGTTTGGTAAGGTGTTGGCCCAAGTGAATTTTCTACCCCGAAAGCTCTATCTCTCTCGGATCCAAGCTTTCAATGATTGTGTTAAACATGAACGACCACCTGCCGTCAAAATTATCATTGTTCTTTTCCTCTCTCCTACGAATAATGTTAAAATCACCCTCAACCAATATTGGAAGCTGCTCCGACTCACAAATACAGACGAGGTCCGCTAGAAAGTCTGGTTTGAGTTCTGGCTGCGCAGCCCCATATACCGCCACCAGTGCCCAGTTATACCCATCAACCTTGGATCTTAACCGAAATTTGACGGCAAAATCTCCCATGACCATACTACGGACTTCCAACTGATCACATCTAACCCAGAGTAAGATTCCCCCTGATCTTCCTCTGGGGGAAGGCAATGCCAATCAAACTCCGCACCTCCCGATAAGGTGCTAAGAAACTAGGGTGAGAAGTTGTCCCGTCCAGTTTCAGAGAGGGCAATAAAGTCCAGCCTATATTCGTTGGAGGCATCCGCAAGAAACCTTCTCTTAGCCAAGTCCTTCAGACCTCTGCTACTCCAAAAGATGACTCTCATATTTCATCATGGAATTTTTTAGTAGTACGGATTCTAGCACTTCTACGCATCGCAGATGCTGGATAATTTTTTCGCGTCCACTTACGTTTAGGCTTATTCCGATCCTCCACCCGATCCTCACAACCGGGCTTCATGGACCTAATAGCCTGATCCTCAGTCGAATCAATCTCCCCTGGGGAAGTAGAACCACCTTCCTCCTCTGGCTTAGGTAGGGAAGGGGCAAGATCCGCACAAAAATTATCTAGCACCTTAACTCCCAATGCCTCTATGTCAGAGTCATTCATCGGTCTGACCGCTGCTAAGTTTCGAATTAATTCTAAAGCGCGTTCCGCTTCAAGGTCTAAGATATCATTAACAGATTTAGAATTTTCACTACCATTACTACCAAGTGAGACTCCCAGTTGGTTGGCATTATGAATAATCTCATCATTAGAAAAATGCAAAATGGAGTTGGAAGTATTGACCGACATACCAGAAGTGACCTCAATGTCACGAAGCTTAGCCGCCCACATGGCGCACCTCAGCTGCATGTCATCATCATCCGGCTAATCTTGGAGGCGACAGCTCATCCGTCGTCCCTCAGACACCGGGTCCGGAATGCCTCCATAAGCAATGACCTCCTCCCGAGTGACCCCGTTCGGGGTAAGGCCTCCAGCCCAACCCCAACGCATGGCCGCGCAGTAACACCCGAAGAGCTGAGTGGAAACTGGGCCTCCTGCCCGAGGTCCCCATCCGATCCTGCGCTCGGACTAGAAGAAGACGCGGCTCGCACAGCCGGTGCCCCAGCCAAAGACCCGCAAGGGGAAGGGAAGGTGGGGGCCACCTGCCCCCCTCTCCCCCCGACCCAGCGATCTGGCTAGTAAGAGGGGCAATCCCCCTGGTCGGTGTCGAAAGGCGCCCTCCCAGCTGTTGCGCGGGTGAAGATGCCTCGGCCTCGACCATCCTGGCCACCACAAGATAGGACGGGTCCTGGACCGCCTGCCCAGATCCCCGTCCCAAACCGGAACCTTCTCCGACCGGCACCACCGTCACCACCGTAGACGGCGTCGCCGGAGTCCACACGCTCGTCGGAGCAATCGGGTAGGTGGGAGAACAGGGGTCTACCTACCCACGCTCCTCCCCCCATCAAGCGATGTTACCACATTGCGAGTCACCCCCAAGCTATCAACAAAAGCGCCGTCAGTCTCCAGAAAATCTAGAGGAGGGAGTGTGCGTTCTAGCACGTCCTCAGACTCCACCTAATTGCACCACAACCGGGGAGGGGCGGACACTGGCTGAAACAAACCAAACCTCAAAGCGTTCATAGGCACCGACGCTGAATTAGCAGCCCCAGTCACGGGCTTCTGAGAGATGGTACCTGAGCCATTGGGCAACTCATGCCCAACATCCTCCCGTCGCTCTTCCAAGTTACACGAACCATCATCCTTTTCATGCATATCCACATCGGTTCCTGGCAGTGCCTCAGTGAACAGCTCACCATCCTCAAACTCTATCTCAAGAGTATAAACCTGACCCCAATATGTCCACTTGACCTCGTCCGGCACCGCCTCGATATCCAGAACACTCACCAGCAAGCGGGCCACTCCATTAGCTCTAGTAAAAGCCATGTCCACCTTCTCAGTTTTCTCGACCAGAATCCCCAAGCTAGCCACAACCCTAGCATCGTGAAGCGGCTTCGAATGAGCCCCCGAGAATCAGACTTGAGAGAGAGGCTTGCCCTTAGGCTTGACTTTCTTCCACTCGTAAAACTCAAGAATGCATTCTGTGCCCGGTACTCGACATAACCCGAAACTGAGAAGATGCTCCAAGTCCTCTGTAGTAGGGAAGTCAACCTTATACAAATTGGCATCGAGTCGAATCAGCTCCCAACGAAAATTACCTGGAGCTAACTCACTAAGTCTCTGAATAATCTGAGGCTCAGACACACTGCCTTTTGTCACTTTGACCGTCCCCGTAGTAGTACTCTGTGGTTCCTCAGGGATCTCCCTCGCACTAGGAAACTCAAACAACATCAACTCAGCGTATCAAACTCCAAAAATACTAATACTCGGTATCTGATCACGCAAGATCGGACACTCTCCCATGTCATGTGCTGGCTTTAGGCAAGTATCACACAAATCAGTCACATATTCAGCAATAAAGTGGCCCTTCTCACCACACTGGTAACACATCATATTTTCCTTCTTACGAGCCCACTTGGAAGCTCTCTCGCCCTCAGTCTTGTCTCCAGCACCTTCAGTTGCCGTCTCCAAAGACACAGTCGAAGGCACGTCAGCAATAGCCATCTCCGTCACCCCATCCATCGGTGGACCGGACAATTCCGGCTTCTGACTGGAGGCCGCCACCTTAGATGGAGCTGACCGATCCACAATGACAGGTTGTGCAGGATGGCGGTAGCGGCTCCTCCCACCGCAACCACCATGGAACCCTCGATAGCCACCCCTCTGCCGATAGTCTAGGCCGGAAGCCCCCTCGAGAAAGCCACCCGGAGGACCAGAGAAAGGTCTCTCAGCTGAACCATCACTCCTCCATGCATAACCATGCCCGCCTCCCGACGACGACAAGCCACGATGCTGGCCATCGCCGTAGGAATTGTATCCATCATCACCCCATTGTCCCCGAGGTTGTCCAAAACCACCTCGGTTAGCCGGAGCACGAGAATTACCCGCGCCTCTATCTCCCCCTTGCTGCAGTGGTAGAGCGTGCGTCGGCACTGGCCCAGCCCGAGACTGTTGCGGCCTCGCAACATAATGCGTAGGTGGCGCAGCCTGGGCTTGCTGCCCCGGCGCTGGCGGCTGCACCTGCGGCGTCTTGCGATGTGGCGGCACGGCCGCCCCGGGCTGCGGAGGTCTGGGCCCCTGCAGGTTACCGCGCCCCGTCGTCGTGAGCACAGGAGCCGGAGCGCCCGGCGCTCATAGCACCGGTGGAGGCGCGCCGCCTTTGCTAGCCCGACCTTTCCCGGCGGCAACTGGAGCCTGCGCTCCCGGTGGATTGCCAGCACGCCCAGCCATGGTTCCAAGAGAGGGGATGCGAGCGGCGCGGCCAGCTCCTCCCTTGGAAATCCTGGTCTGGCGCAGCGAGTCGAAGCCCTAGGCGGCGGCACGGGCACAGAAAGATCGAACCTAGAGGAAACGGGCGACGTGCATGCGCTAGATACAGTGGCTTGGATCGATGGTCGGGCCTCATACTCAACACCCGATCCATTATGCCTCACCTCACTTCCTACAGGCTGGGCCACATACCCAGTCCTGCCAACATCCGGGCCGGCCCACTCGTCTCCAGACCCAAGCTGGTCCAGCAGAAGATTCAAACGCTTCTTCCTGGTCGCTCTGATCTCGGTCACCGAGTGGATCGCCGGCGCCGGTGACGCCGCGATCTGCCTGGCCTTCCTCCTCTTCTTACTAGTCACATGAGTCCACGAATTCGGCAAGATTTATCTGACAAAGTAATGGGTTTGAGACATACTTTGGGAATCGGGCCCTTCCATGGGCGGATCGCAGATGCCGTGGTTCCCCGGTGAACAATCCGGTGAACCACTTCCACCTTGTCCTCCGGGCACAAACCTTTCCGCGCCGGATCATCCATAGGCACGACCGCATCCACGATCATCGCCACTTCGTATTCCGAGTAACTGGGACTGAAGGCCTCACATATCAGGTCCGACGGCGTCGACGAGTAGACCTCCCGCGAGTCGCCGGCGCATCCATCAGAGTCCTCCTTGTCGTCAGACTGTACCAACGTTAAGAACCTCCCTCCAACGTGTCCCGTACCTGAGGCAGCAGACGTCGGCACCCGGATCGCGGTGATCGCCGCTGGCGGCGCCCGAGACGTCCGCGTCATACATGCCCCGATACTTGTCCAATCCATGCGTGCCTTATTGTAGAGACCAATCCATCATGTTTCATATTAAAGGGGATTCAACCATATATATTCTTTTCATCACATACATGGGTTTAGCGTGCCTCTGCGCCATTTGGCGCAAGGAGTCCACTAGTTATTACAAAGGATAAACTTGTATAGCATGGTGAGAAATGAAACATGGGGCTGGAGAACTAATAGGATGGCTCAGAAGAATTTTCAGGTCTATCAGTCTTTGTGAATCATATGAACGAAATTATTTTAAAGGAATTAGGGATTGTTGTTCTAGTTTATAGCTAATATTTTAAGCGAAATACACGGCATGGAAGAATCCAGGGGAGTAACTTATTATGCTATCTAGTCCAAACAGAAATTGCATGCTTATCCAATGTAACTTACATTCAGATATGAGAGTTTCATGCGAACAGAAAAATAAATACAATAGAAGACTAAGAGATGCATGTGCTCATCCAGTGTAAATAAGAAAATTAAAGAGATGAGTGTGAATTCCTAAGAAAAAACAAAGCAGTGGTGACCCTTGTTGACAAAATGTCAAGCACCTTTTGAATTATATCATAACCTAACAAAATTCAAAGCCATAGTCTCAAAGATAAGAGGAACCATGGGAGGATGAATACTCAGAGCGGTAAGCTACTTGATGTCGCTTGAAGCTACATCGGTATTTCCCCAAAGAGGAATGGATGATGCAGCACAGCAACGGTAGGTATTTCCCTCAGTGATGAGACCAAGGTTGTCGAACCACTAGGAGAACCAAGCAACACTATGTAACCGGTACAGGCACACAAATAACAAATACTTGCAACCCAACGTGTGAGAGGGGTTGTAGATCCCTCCCGGTAATAGATTGGTAAATAGGTGGATTGATAGATGCAAATGGAAGAACGACAAATAAAACGCAGGAAGGTATTTTTGTGTTTTTGATAATATAGATCTAAAATAAAAGTTGCAAATAGAGGAAAAAGTAAATAGCAATATAGTTCCGAAAGTATATGATAGGAAAATAGACCCCGGGGCCATAGATTTCACAAGTGGCTTCTCTCGAAAAATAGCAATGGTGGGTAGAAAAATTACTGTTGGGCAATTGATAGAAAAGAAAATTATTATGAAGATATCCAAGACAATGATCATATATATAGGCATCACGACCAAGATTAGTAGACTGACTCCTGCCTGCATCAACTACTACTACTCCACACATCGACCACTATCCATCATGCATCTAGTGTATTAAGTTCATGGATAAACGGAGTAATGCAATAAGAAGGATGACATGATGTAGATAAGATCTATTCATGTAGGAATAGACCCCATCTTTTTATCCTTAATAGCAACGATACATGCGTGCCTTACTTTCCCTTCTGTCACTGGGAAAGGACACCGCAAGATAGAACCCTTTTCAAAGCACCTCTTCCCATTGCAAGATAAGTAGATCAAGTTGGCCAAACAAAACCAAAATATCAGAGAAGAAATATGAGGCTATAATAATCAAGAATGGATATTAAATCAAGGCAAATCTGATCATAAACTCACAATTCATCGGATCCCAACAAACACATCGCACAAAAGTCATTACAACAAATAGATCTCCTAGAGACCATTGTATTGAGATACAAAGAGAGAAGAAGCCATCTAGCTACTGTCTACAGACCCGTAGGTCTATGGTACACTACTCATGCATCATCGGGAGGCACCAATGAGGATAATGAACCCCTCCGTGATCGTGTTCCCCTCTAGAAGAGTGCCGGAAAAGGGCTCTATATTGGATCTCGTGGTTCTGGAACTTGTGGCATCTGGAATAAACTTTCATTGACTCCTCTAGGGTTTTTGGAATATTGGGGTCTTTATAGAGAGAAGACCCGACGTGGGAGGCCACCGAGGTGGGCACAACCCACCTGGGCACGCTAGGGGGCCCTGGCATGCCCTGGTGGGTTATGCTCCCCTCGGAGCCCCCCTCTGGTACTTCTTCTGCCCATATTGTGTCTTCTGACCCAAAAAAAATCTCCAAAAAGTCTCGCTGCATTTCGACTTTGTTTAGTATTGATTTTATGCGATGTAAAATACAAGCAAAAACGTCAACTATCATTGGGCACTATGTCAATACGTTAGCCCCCAAACATTATATAAAATGATTTTAAAACATCCAAGAATGATAATATAATATTATGGAACAATAAAAAATTATAGATACATTGGATACGTATCAGCATCCCCAAGCTTATTTCCCGCTCGTCCTCGAGTAGGTAAATGATAAAAACATAATTTTTGATGTGGAATGTTGCCTATCATGTTCATCATATATTCTTTTCTTTTGTAGCATGGACATTTGGAGTTTTATATAGTTCAAAGCAATAGTCTAGTTTTGACATGAAGACTTTAATACTCAAGCATACCAAGAAACAATCAGGTCTTTTCAAAATATCAACACTAAAGCAAGTTATCGCTAGCCCATTATGCACAATCATTGATCCATTCATGCAACACATCCATATATTAGCTACATCCAATGCTCAAGTGTGATAATAGTGTTCTGTGGTTGGTGATTTATAAGAGAAGATGGAGACTCAAATAAAAATAAAAATGGCATAAAGTAAAAGATATGCCCTTCGCAAAGGGAAGTAGGGATTTGTATTGGTGCCAGAGCTCAAAGGTTAAATTGAGAGATAAATTGTTTTGGGAGGCGTTCTTTTCCCGTCAACGAAAACCACTTAGAGTTCCCAACACTTTTCATGCTAGATATATCATAGGCAGTTCCTAAACAGAAAATAAAGTTTATTCCTTTTTCTAGCATTCTTTCAAAATCCATGGATTATCCGTATCCACGGGTGCCCTGCATACCAACACTTTCCACATAATTTATTATGTGACAACATAAAGTAAATTTCTTTTTCATTTCGGGACTGGGAATCCCTATTACCGCCATACTCTCGTGCAATGACAAGTGAATAAACACTCATCTTGAGAATAACACATCTAGCATGAAAAATATAAGCCACCCTTCGCCGCTTCATGATCGGCACGGGCACTTAAAAGAGAGATTTATTTTGAAATTAGAGTTGGCACATACAAATTGGCTTAGAACGGCATGGAAATACCGCATATAGATAGGTTTGGTGGACTCATTTGGCATAACTTGGGTTTTAGGATTTGGATGCACAAGTAGTATTTCTGCTTATTACATAGTGGATGCTAACAAGAGATTGAGAAGCGACCAACCACGGAACGAAAACCATCGTAAGAGAACATTAAACATAACTAACACCGAATAATGCAACACAAGTATGATGTAATTTCATAGCATAACTATTGACTTTCGTGCTTGCATAGGGATTCACAAACCTTAACATCAATATTCTTACTAAAACATAATTACTCATTCATATGGCTCACATATCACTATCGTCATATCTCAAAACTATTATAAGAATCATTTTTATTTTGTCCAATGATCTTCATGAAATATTTTGTTATATCCCCCATGGATATCTATCATATTTTGATTAGTTTCATGTGTTGCTTTTGATAAGCTCAAACAAATATAAGTGAAGCACATGAGCATAAAATTTCTATCTCTCAAATTAATCCAAGTGAAGCATGAGAGAATTTCTTCAAAAATTTACAAACTCTCAAATAAGTCTAAGTGAAGCATGAGAGTATTTCTTCAAAAATAACAGAGCACACTGTGATAAAAAAGATATAAGTGAAGCACTAGAGGAATTCCATAGCTCTAAAAAAATTGAAGTGAGGCGTAAAGAGCAATTCTTACAAATCATAGCATAATTTTGGCTCTCTCAACTGGGTGGGTACAACAAGTATGATTGTGGAAAATAGCAAACAAAACAAGCAAAGACTCATATCATACAAATCACTCCAAGCAAAACTCATAATATGTGACGATTAAAAATATAGTCTCAAATAAAATATCGATGGTCGTTAGAAGAAAAAGAGGATGCCACTCGGGGCATCTCCAAGCTTAGTTGCTTGATACTTCTTGAACATTATCTTGGGGTGCCTCGGGCATCCCCAAGCCTAGCCTTTTGCTAATCCTTATTCCTTCATCCATCGTAGTCTCACCCAAAACTTGAAAACTTCAATCGCACAAAACTCAACAAAACCTCGTGAGATCCATTAGTATAACAAAACTAATGTTTACTTTAATTACTGCAGAAAACCAATTCATATTTGGTAATTGTATTATATCTACTATATTATGACTTTCCCATGGCAAAAACTCTTCAAAAGAAACCATAGATCAATCAAAATAAGCACATAACACAACGAAAACAGAATCTGTCAAAAACAGAACTGTCTGTAAATACGCGATTGTTTTATCATACTTCTGTAACTATAAAAATTCTGAAAAATTAGGATAACGTGGAGAATTTGTATCCAGATAACGTGTAAAAAATTCAAGAGTTTATCGTGCTCCAGTCCTCGTCAGAAATTCTAACTCTGGATGCAAAAGTTTCTGAATTTCAATGCAATCAAAGCAATTATTAACGAAATCATCCCAAAGGCTTTGCTTGGCACAAACACTTATTAAAAACACAAAAACACATCTAACTAGAGGTATAATTGGGTTATTTATTGAAAAAAAAAGAAAACCAAAAAGCAAGGAGATACAGGTTGGGTTGCCTCCCAACAAGCGCTATCGTTTTACGCCCCCAGCTAGGCAAAATACATAGATCTCAGGTGTTGTCATCGTTGTTTGATGATCCATAGGTTGCCCTCATTATAGATTTATAAGGCAATTTGATCTTAGTTCTAGGGAAGTGTTACATGCCCTTTCTCAAGGGAAATTGAAATTTAATATTCCCTTCTTTCATATCAATCGCTGCACCAATAGTGCGTAAAAATGGTCTACCAAGTATAATAGGACAAGACGGATTGCAATCAATGTCAGGAACAATAAAGTCTATGGGTACATAGTTCCTATTTGCAAGATGTTGAGCGAAAACCACGACCACCTATGGGACAGGGGTCCCTTTTTGGTTTGGCGGGGGGATGGGCACGTTGCACAAAGAGCGGAGAGCATGGCGCATCACGACAGAGATCACACGAGCAGTTTTTACCCAGGTTCGGGCCACCGTGAGGTGTAAAACCCTACTCCTTCTTTGGTGGATTGATGGTGGAATGGTGGAAATGAGCACGGCACTCTTGCCCGGCAAGGTTGTCTCGGGGCGAGAGCAGTCGCGCGCATATGAGTGTGGGGGTTCGAATGACCGAATCCTTTCTACGGTTGCCATGGGCCTCCTTTTATAGATTAAGGGGTCACCATAGTGGCAAATCAGTCTTTCTAGGCTGATTAGATAGCAAACAGTGCTAACATACCTAACTCTGCAGGCTGACAAGGCGCATTAAATGCGCTGCTTAGTGTCACATCAAAGCTCGCCCGACAGGCCTTGCCAGGCTGTTTTACCAGCTTTGTGCCTGCTTGCTTGACACGTCGCAGGACGGGTGTCGTTTGCAGGTTCTTTCTATAGGAAATGGCTGCCATGTGGCACGGGGCTGCCACCGAGCCATTTAGGAGCTTCACACTGCACTGATTGACGACAAGCGTCAATGTGGGGTGGTGGTTTACCTACGTGAGCCCCCGGTAGGCCTCCCAGGGTAATGTTGGAGATTTGTTTCCGGGGTGATCCCACCCCGCGAGGCTCACATGCCTGGCAAGGAGGGCTCCTCTTCTGGTGGTACCTTGCCTTGTCAGCTGGTCTTGGTTGTCTTGATCCCCTTAACCAGCTTTCTAGTTCTTTGAAGGATTGGTTCCTTCGAGTCTTGATCTGGTACTGGCATGGTAAACTTGTCCTCGAGTCTGTGCACAGTCTTGGGCAACGAACCCAGGGTTTGTTACACCGATAGGAGCCCCCGAGCCTGGCACCGGTTGCGTCGCTTGGCGTCGCAGGGGTAAGCTCCAACCAGTGCACAGGCAGAGGTGCAGGAAGGGCTTGCATCCCTTGAGATCTTCTTTCCTTCTTCATAATCTTAAGCCCGAGCTGGTTTCCGCATCTCCCGCGCGTCACATAATGCCAATCTTGGTGGGGCCATTCCCTGTAATGGCCCGTGAATGACTTTAACACAAGGGGGAGTAACTACCAGTTCACTCTTCCCACCACGCCCTTATCCTTAGCCATGTATGCGGAAGTCATTGAGTGGGGTAGGTAACGGAGGTGTGTGGTGCAGAAGAATGTTATAGCAGGGGCCTATGCTTCTTGAATTGGTGGAGGAGGGTGGTGGTTACCCGTTGGGGAATCAATCTCCACCTCCAACTCACCTATAAAAGGAGGAGTGGGGGAGGAGAGGAGGCACTCATCCATACTCCTCTCTTCTTCCGCTCCTCGTTCTTCTGCTTATGCCGAAGAAGAGAGCCTGGGGCCAGACCCTGGGCCGTAGCTTCTGGCTGTTGATGCCGGATGCTTGTGTTGAAGCTTGGGGAGTGAGCGGTCTGGGGTCTAGGGACGCCAGCAATCCCTGCGTCGTCCCCTTTATGAGGGCCATGACTGATGCTAAAGACAGGGGTGTCATCCTCCCTATCATGGCGGGGGGTAGCGTGCCTCGAGACCCGTGGCCATCTTGACCGTTGGGTGCCTCCTCAAGGAGAGTGTTGGGATGGGGGCTTTGCATTTCCTCAGGATGGTGGTGATGGAAAGAAAATGTGGGAGGACGGAGAAGGCGAATGGCGCGGGGCCAGGTCAAAGTATGGCGACCCGATGCGTTCGTCTCCTTCTAGTGACCTGCCGCCTCGTCTTCCTACTCCTCCACTCCCTCCCTGGCACCATCGTCACCAGCCTCTTTGGGTGGTGGCCGGGGAGAGATGTTCCCTTGGTGCCTTCGCCCCCTCCAGCAATCTTCCAGCTGAGTCTTGGTGGTTGACTCCGTCGAGGCACAACTGGAACTTCCGGCCGGTCCCGAAGGTGGTGACCAGGGGGGCGCCGCACCACTCCCCGCACTCCTCCTTCGCAGCCTCGCCACTCCCGATCTTGTCATGCTGCGACCGACAGGACATGACGGAATCGGGGTGGGCTCTTTCTTGGGTGCTTCCCTAGTCCTTTCCTTTCCTTCCCACCGCAGTACCTGGTGGAGGGAAAACGAAAAGAGGGAATCACGAGGCACTTATATTTTTTCAATCTTAAACTTGTAGGAATTTACCAAATTTTAATTCAATTAAATGTACTCCCTTTTATCCATGTTTGTGTTATGTAAGATTTGCACTTGTTGATCAACATATTAATGAAAAAGATAAATCATGCCGAGGACTTGTGCATGTAATGTGTCATGCAAAGGTGGAATGCCTCTATACTTTCAAGTAAAGAAGTTTTCCCCCGGTAGGCTACCTTGCTGGTACCCTCAACCTTGCTGTCATGGAGCCAAGCTTTTCGGGCGTAAGACGTGAAGAGGGACTAGCCCCCTGCCAACCCTTTTTCAACAAAGGCCACTGCGACCATCCTGATCGAAGCAGCGTTCGAGTGGGAGCACCTAAGTTTAGAAGGGTAGCGAGGTTTTCTTATGCACAAGTTCTTACAGATCATGTATGGATAAAAAGAAAGAACTTATCTGTTTAGCTTGCCGGAGATGGCAATGTTGGCTTCTCTTCTCATCTTCTCTTGGGGACCCAAGTCCACGACAGGAACTTCTGGTTTACGCAGATGAGAATGATGCCAAATGCAATCTCATCTACATGAACATGAGATTCTCATGATATGCTTGTGCATGCATGCAACTTGTCGCCCCCCCTATCAACGCTTCATTTATTTCTCTGTCGCTCAAGGTCTACGCCTGGCTTTGAACAAGGGGTTACATGCAACGGCGACAAGGCCTGTACAAAAGGGTGGCTGTCGGGCTAGGCCCGACAGCTGCGCCTTACGGGTAGTTGATGTCTACAACACAACCTTCTTGTTGTAGATGTTGTTGGGCCTCCAAGTGCAAAGGTTTGTAGGATAGTAGAAAATTTCCCTCAAGTGGATGACCTAAGGTTTATCAATCCGTGGGCGGTGTAGGATGAAGATGGTCTCTCTCAAACAACCCTGCAACCAAATAACAAAGAGTCTCTTGTGTCCCCAACACACCCAATACAATGGTAAGTTGTATAGGTGCACTAGTTCGGCGAAGAGATGGTGATACAAGTGCAATATGGATGGTAGATAAAGGTTTTTGTAATCTGAAAATATAAAAACAGCAAGGTAACTAAAGATAAAAGTGTGTGTAAACTATATTGCAATGCTAGGAAATAAGGCCTAGGGTTCAAACTTTCACTAGTGCAAGTTCTCTCAACAATAATAACGTAACTGGATCATATAATTATCCCTCAACATGCAACAAAGAGTCACTCCAAAGTCACTAATAGTGGAGAACAAATGAAGAGATATTGTAGGGTACGAAACCACCTCAAAGTTATTCTTTCCGATCGATCTATTCAAGAGTCCGTAGTAAAATAACATGAGGCTATTCTTTCGGTTCAATCTATCCTAGAGTTTGTACTAGAATAACACCTTCAGATACAAATCAACCAAAACCCTAATGTCACCTAGATACTCCACTGTCACCTCAAGTATCCGTGGGCATGATTATACGATATGCATCACACAATCTCAGATTCATCTATTCAACCAACACAAAGAACTTCAAAGAGTGCCCCAAAGTTTCTACCGGAGAGTCAAGATGAAAACGTGTGCCAACCCCTATGCATAGATTCCCAAGGTCACGGAACCCATTTCCTCCTTTTTCGGGCCATTGTTATCGGAGAAACGGAGGGCTGAGTAAGGTGGAGAACAAAAGTTCATGGTCCCATAGAAGCTTCTGCGCAGCACACTTTGACAGATGATCAGCAATGCAGTTTCCTGCACGGGGTACATGCAATTTTTTGCAATCCGTCAAAGTGCTCCTCTAACCTTCTCACTTCCGCAACGTATGCCTCCATCAATGGGCTTTGATAATACTTGTTGACTTGCCTCACCACAAGTTGCGAATATCCTCTAATGACCAACTTCTTGATTCCCAACTCTGTGGCGATCCTGAGCCCGACAAGGAGTCCTTCATACCCTGTTGTATTGTTGGTCGCCTCCTCCCGGGGAAAATGCATCTGGACCACGTACTTCAAGTGTTCCCCGGAGGGAGCAACGAGAAGCACGCCACCCCGCACCTTTTAGGGAGAAAGCACCATCAAAATACATGATCCATTCTTGGGGGGATTCCTTACCGAGAATAACTGTCTCTAGTATCTCCTCATCAGGGGTTGGCGTCCATTCTTCAATACACTCTGCCAATGCCCTACTCTATATTGTAGAGGTGCTTTCAAACTTTAGGCCAAAGCTGGATAACTCCAATTCCCACTCCACTATCCTGTCGGTAGCCTTTGGGTTCTGGAGTATCCTTTGCAATGGAAAGCATGTAACAACCGTGATATCTTGGGCTTGGAGGTCGTGGCGCAGTTTCCTTGAGGCCATGACTATGCCAAAAATCAACTTTTGTACACCAGAGTACCTGGATCCAGCCACCTGCAACAAGGAGATGATGAAGTACACTTGGTGTTGCACCACTTTCTTCCTTGCCGCATCCTTGGGGCTGTTACTGCTACCGTGCTCTTCTTTGTCCTGATCCAGGCCTTGCCGAGCTATTCTCACACTCCTCTCCGAAAGGGACACTAACTGAGGCAGATTCCTCCTCCACTTCCCGCTCCGGCACCAATGTTCCACTAACCACTTGATTCGTTACTGCTAGGTATAGCAACAATGGCTCTTGTGGTTTGGGAGAAAAAAAAGGTAGGCATAGAGGACAAGTAGGCCTTCAAATCTTGTAGTGTCGTATCTGCTTCCGGGGTCCACTTCACTGGTCCTGCCTTCTTTAAGATCTTAAAGAATGACAAGGCACGCTCAACATACTTGGAGATGAATCTGCTGAGTGCAGCTATGCACCATGTCGAATGTCTAACATCCTTGACTGTCCTTGGCGCTTGATTCTGCTCGATAGCCTTGATCTTATCTGGGTTGGCCTCTATCCCACGGTGGGACACAAAGAAACCAAGTAGCTTGCCGGAGGGAACACCAAGCATGCACTTCTCTGGATTCAGCTATAAGTTAATCTTGCGCAGATTAGCAAATGTTTCTTCCGAGTCTTGGATGAGGGTTGATCTGTCCTTGGTTTTGACCATGATATCATCCATGTAAGCTTCAATATTCATGTGTAGCTGTGATTCAAAACCAATCTGGACCGCTCTTGCAAAAGTGGAACCAGCACTCTTCAACCCGAAAGGCATGCGTACGTGAAAGGATCGGAGAAGAGGTGTCTAGAGGGGGAGTGATTAGACACTCAACAAGAAAGGTAGCGGTTTCTCAAATTTCTTAAGTTGAGGTGGAGCTATAGCACAAGATTAAGCATTTCAAGCAAACATAGCAAGATTATAAGAAGCAGAAAGAGTAAAACATGCTAGTTACAAGAAAGTATCCAACCTACACATGCAATTCTAATAGTGTAGCAACGGAAAGTAAAGCATTGCATGTGAAGGTAAAGGGAGAGGTTTGGAGAGTGCAAACTCAATGGAGACACGGAGATTTTTGGCATGGTTCTGATAGGTGGTGCTATCGTACATCCACGTTGATGAGGACTTCAACCCACGAAGGGTAATGGCTGCATGAGTCCACGGAGGGCTCCACCAACGAAGGGTCCACGAAGAAGCAACCTTGTCTATCCCACCATGGCCAACATCCACTAAGGACATGCCTCACTCGGGTAGATCTTCACGAAGTAGGCGATCTCCTTGTCCTTACAAACTCCTTGGTTCAACTCCACAATCTTGTCGGAGGCTCCTAAGTGACACCTAACCAGTCTAGGAGACACCACTCTCCAAAAGGTAATAGATGGTGTGTTGATGATGAACTCCTTGCTCTTGTGCTTCAAGTGATAGTCTCCCCAACACTCAACTCTTTCTCACAGAATTGGATATGGTGGAAAGATGATTTGAGTGGAAAGCAACTTGGGGAAGGCTAGAGATCAAGATTCTTGTGGTAGGAATGGTATATCTTGGTCTCAATACATGAGCGGGTTGTTCTCTCTCAGAAAATGTGTAGTGGAAGTGTAGACATGTTCTGATGGCTTTTTCACTAATGGAGATTGGGGTGGAGGGGTATATATAGCCTCCACACAAAATCAAACTATTACACACATTTGACCCAACTTGTCAGACCGAATAGATGAGCTCGGTCAAACCGAAGCAGTTAAAAATGTGAACATTACGAATCTCGATGGGACCGACATGATCAACTCGGTGGGACCGATGTGCTAGGGCTAGGGAAAGACCTCATATTGGTGAGACCGATCGCATGAACTCGGTGAGACCGATTTTAGCAAGGGATAAAACAACAAGTTGGTCAAGCTTAGTCGATGGGACCGATTGCACATTTCGGTGAGACCGAAATAATTACAACATGATCACATAGAGTTTGCAAGGCCATCTCTGTGAGAAAGAGATCCATATCGGTGAGACCGAATTGTCTAGGGTTTGTAGCAGTGGCTATGTTAAGTGAACTCGGTGGAGCCGGATAGATCAAATCGGTGGTGCCGAGTTTGACTTTAGATTTGGACATATGTGGAATATGAGAAAGTGGCTGAGGGTTTTGGAGCAATATCACTAAGCACTTGTGCAACCAGATCATTAAGCAACACCTCATCCCCTTTTAATAGTATTGGCTTTCCTATGCACTCAATTCGATCTTGGATCACTAAAATGGAAATGTAGAGTCTTGAGATTTTGACAATCATTATCCTTAGCATATTGAAGGGGTTCCACGTCCTCTTGTCATTGCCACTCCAATGTTGAACTTATCTAAAATACACTTGTAAAGGCATTAGTCCAACAGGGGATATGTTGACATTAATTACCAAAATCACCCAGGGAGCACTTGTGTTTCAATCTCTCCCTTTTTGGTAATTTATGACAACATACATCAAAGCTCTAGGTAAAAGATATGAAGAGTAATAATTAAAGCTTTGGAAAGACATGTAACTTGCATAGGCTCCCCCTATATGTAGGCAGTCATGTGAGGATAGAATATACTAACATGACAGAGCATGCAATGAGTTACATGTATCTTGGCTATATGCATTAGAACAAATAAAATATATGAAGAAATGTTTACCTTCATATTCATGAATCCTCCTTGCAAACAATATGTACATCAACAAGGGATCATCATGTACATGATTGTGATGCATATACTTATCTTGGGGTCTTGAATTGGCTTCAAAATGAGTGCACTCGAGAAAAAAAGGTTAGATACCAAAAGAACATTCTAGCAAAGCAGTTTTAGGGAACCACAAGAGTACCAAGACTAGGATAACATGTAATGGTTAAGTACTTAGTACTTTATTTGGATATAGACATGTCAACAAAGATTGTAAAGATGCGCAATGAATTCCAATGATTTTCTTCCCTGGAAATGAGCTCTTTCTCCCCCTGAATCTAATATTGGACAATGGGAGAAGATAGGGAAACAAAAAGTTAGAGCAAAAGATAAACATATTAGAGCAATAAATCAATAAATGAAACAGAGCATAGGCATGGGTTATCAAAGCAAGAAAAGAATCAAAGCATAAGACAATACTCAGACAACCATACCCATAACTAAACAAACATGTCTTTCCATTCTTAAAGACATGTGACTTCTCTCCTCTTGATAAGTGTGCATCCTTGTAAAAGAGACTTTGATGTTCTCTTATAGGCTTTGATAGAGCTATGATGATCTCTCTCTCCCCCTTTGACATCACTTTCCAAGAAGGATTTCTTCATGAATTTGAGTCAAGTGGGTTTGGTCCTTGAGAGATACTAAAAAGCAGCATATAGCTCGAGATGCTGGTAGAAGATAAGAATCATTGAGTGGAGCTGGAGAAGAAATCAAATCTGCAATGGAAAAATCTTTTCTTAGTAGTGAAATCGGTCACTCCAATTTGTTTTCATCGGTGACACCGAGTTGGCATTCTCATGGATGATGCATATCAGTCAGACCGAGTTAGTCCTCTTCTGTTGAACCGATGAACTACACATAAGGAATCCTTGTGCTTCGGTCTAGCCGATAGGCTGGTGTGTCTGAGTTCAATGGAGAAAGAATTTTTTGGCAACTCAGCTCACTTGGCAGATAAAATTCTTAAAGATTTTCAGTGAATCAACAGAAAGGAGATAAGGAAAAGAAAGAGAATCTAGATGAAGTTTTTTTGTTTGAAAAAGGGAACAAGATAGAAAAACACAAAGTAAAAACAAGAAACACTAGAGAAATTCATCTAGAGATGGGTTGGCGACAAAGTCACCTATGTTAGAGTATATTGACTTAGGAGTCAAGTTAGGTCACTTGATCATATGTCATACTCATCATTTAAGCTCAAAATGGGGTTACCATTTTTCGTTCCAGCATTTTGATGTGTTCACATCTTGTTAAGTTGCTTTGACTCATGAATTTGAGTAAAGCTTCTCTAAGATGGAAAAACATACCTTGGGTGATGTTGATCTTGATCATGTAGTTGAACTTGTGTTGGATGCTCAAGGTTGATGTAGTCCATCAAGAGTTGTGAGCACCACTCATACTTTGATTCCATCTTCCTACATGGGTCAGTTTTGCAAGGAAAAGCATTTGTGCATCCAAAATGACAATCATGAAACTTGAGACCAAATGAAATTTAATATATAGAGCTTGTCAAAGGATATATGAGTGAGTTCATGTTTCCTTGGTATCAACATCCAAGAAGTAGAAACTTGGTGATGTAGAGATTGCTCAAGATGTGAGTGACTTGCAATCTCATAGAGTTGGGCTCATCGAAGTAACTACGAGGGGTTAGATATCATACAAAGACACAAATATAGATCCAAGACATATGATCATCATCATTAGAGAAATATCAAGGATTAGTCATAAAGGCTCATGCCTTTCATGTATCGAAAGGAGTTTCTACTCCAAGTTTGAGGCATCAATGATATTCAATTCACCTCTCAAATGGAAAAATACTTTCTCATCAAGTGGCTTGATAAATATATGCACCAATTGCTTATCGGTACGAACATGTTTAAGATTGATATCTCCTTTAGCAACATGATCTCGAATGAAACGGTGACAAACTTCAATATGCTTAGTTCAAGAATGTTGCACGGGATTGTGAGCAATCTTTATAGCACTGTCATTGTCACAAAGCAATGGAACATGTTTCACATATATCCCATAATCCTTAAGGGTTTAGGTCATCCAAAGTAATTGAGCACAACATGATCCGGCGGTAATGTATTCCACTTAAGGATACCGTGTTTTGTTTCTTGGAGGACCAAGACACAAGAGATGTACCAAGAAATTTACAAGTACCCGAAGTGGACTTTCTATCAACCTTGTCATTGGCATAGTCCGAATAGGTGTAGCCAACAAGATCAAAAGAAAACCTCTTAGGATAACAAATGCCAATGTTTGGTGTATGAATTAAGTATCTCACTATGCTTTTCACATCCTTAAGATGACATTCTTTAGGGACCGCTTGATATCATGCACACATGCACACACTTAGCATAATATCGGGACGTGAGGCACATAGATATAACAATGAACCAATCATAGAGCAGTAAACCTTTTGGTCAACCGGTTTGCCATCCTTAGTCAAGTCAAGATGTCCACTAGTAGGCATGGGTGTTTTCATACCTTTGCTTTCTTGCATGTTGAGCTTCTTGAAAAGGTCCTTGGTATACATTGTTTGAGAAACAAAGGTACCTTCTTTAGTTTGCTTGATTTGCAGACCAAGAAAGGATTTGAGTTCACTCATCATAGACATCTCAAACTTCTCCGACATTAGCTTTCCAAACTTTTCACTAAAATGGGGGTTAGTAGAACCAAATATGATACAATCAACATAAATTTGGCACACAAATAATTCACCATTAACCCTTTTAGTAAAAAGTGTGGAATCAATTTTCCCAATTTCCAAGCCTTTTTCAATAAGAAATGTGGTCAAGCATTTATACCATGCTCTAGCTAGGATCTTGTTTAAGACCATAAAGAGCCTTGTGAAGTTTGTAAACATGATTAGGTTTCTTGGGATTAAAAAATCCAGGAGGTTGTTTAACATAAACTTCCTCCTCAATTTCACCGTTAAGAAAAACACTTTTAATGTCCATTTGATACAAAGTGATGTCATGGTGATTGGCATAAGCAAGAAAGATGTGTATGGACTCAAGTCTAGCAACGGGGGCATATGTCTCACCGTAATCCATACCTTTGACTTGAGTATAGCCTTGGGCTACGAGATGGGCCTTGTTGCGTACAACTTGTCCATCTTCATATTGCTTATTCCGAAACACACATTTTGTTCCAATGACATTGTGATTGTCTTCGGGCTTCACAACCCATGTCCAAACTTGGTTCCTCTCGAAGTTATGTAGTTCCTCATGCATAGCATGCACCGAATCCGGATCATCAAGAGCATCTTCAACCTTTATAGGTTCATGGTTAGATATGAAAGAGTAATGTTCACAAAATTTAGCTGAACGAGATTTAGAGCGAGTGATTCTCCCGGTTTGAATGTCATTGTAGATTTGTTCAACGGGATGATCTCTAGCAATTCTTTCTCTAACTCGCGAGAGATTTTGTTTGGGTCGGGGTGGAACATCCTCTTCATTTCTTCTTCTCCTTGTTCTTATCCTTCTTCATTGTTTTTGAAGTTGTTGTCTTGTGGAGGTGGAGAAGGAGGTTGATGAGGTTCATCTTGTGGTACTTCCTCATTTCCTTTGTCTTGATATGTTCCACTTGTGGATGCCTCCAAGTCAACTTGTGGTTCACCTTGATGTGAAGTTGAGGCTTCCACTTGAATGGACGAAGTACTCTCCTTCACCTCCGTTGGGCGAATCTTGCCAATAGACAAGTCTTGGATAGCTTCTGAAGGATCTTTGTCTCCTACATCAATTGGCAATTGCTCTACTTGTGAGCCTTTAGATTCATCAAACTTCACATCTACCGTCTCTTCAATCTTTCAGGTGAAATTGTTGTATACACGGTAAGTGTGAGAGTTTGAGCAATAACCGAGCAGAAAGCCTTCATCAGATTTATGGGCAAATTTCGAACGATGATGCTTGTCAAGAATGTAACATTTTGAGCCAAATACTCAAAAGTATCCAACTTGGGGTTTGTTACTGGTGAGGAGCTCGTATGTCGTCTTGCCGAGAAGCTTGTGAAGGTATAGTCGATTTGTAGCATGACAAGTTGTCTCAACCGCTTTTACCCAAAAGTGTCTTGGCGTCTTGTATTCATCAAGCATCGTTCACACCACCTCGATCAGTGTCCGGTTCTTCCTCTCAACAACTCCGTTTTGTTGAGGTGTGTACGTAGCTGAGAACTCATGTGAGATTCCTTCCTCATCAAGAAAGGTATCCACATTGGCGTTCTTGAACTACGTTCCATTGTCGCTCTGAACCTTCTTGATCTTCACTTCAAATTGATTTTGAGACTTTCTAGTGAAGTTCTTGAAGATCTTTAGGACATGTGATTTATCATCAAGAAAGAACACCCACGTAAATCTAGAAAAATCATCAATAATGAGCAATCGAAATACCACCAAGACTCTTGTAAGCATTGGGACCAAAAAGATCCATGTGAAGTAGCTCATGTGGTCTTCTTGTGGTCATGGTATTCTTTATGGGATGACTTTCTCCGACTTGTTTTCCTGCTTGACAAGCACTAGAAAGTCTATCCTTGTCAAATATAACATCTTTAACACCAAGGATATGATCTAATAAGCTTATCAAGATTTCAAATGGCAACATGACCTAATCTTCTATGCCATAACCAACCTTTAGAAGATTTAGCAATTAAACAAGTACGAGGTTGGACTTTCTTAGTGAAATCAACAATGTATAGGTCACCTCTATGAATTCCGGTAAAGACCATGTTATGATTATCTCTACGAAAGACTTGGCAATCAACATGAGTAAATAGCACATTTAAACGAAAATCAACTAATCTAGATATGGAAAGAAGATTGTAACCAAGAGATTCAACAAGCATGACATTTTTTATAGAGCTATCATTTGATATGGCCACCTTACCAGGGCCAACAACTTTACCCTTATAGTTGTCACCAAAGGTAACATACCTTCGTGGACCATCATTTCTAGCAAGCTCATCAAACATGTCCTTATCTTCGGTCATATGATATGTGCATCCGCTATCAAGAACCCATTCCTTTCCTCCGGCTGCGTAACCACAAAGATTTGCCATAAGAACAAAGTGTCTCATTGACTCATCAAGATCAAGGTCACTATCTTCACTTTCGCCATAATATCCATGCTCACCATCATCATCATCCATGTGATCATCAGCTAGGACAAGTGATTCATTAGAATTTCGATAATGACAATGTTCAAGTTTGTGAGTTAAAATAGCTCCGCGATTATATGACTAATGATTCCAACATCACCCTTAGCATGCATAAGATCACATAACTCAAATAATCATTCATCAAACTTGGGATCATTAGGCACTAGGACGCGTCCGTGCTATACAAACAGTTGTTAACCCCTTTCCGCGACGGCATTTGGAACCGTCGCCAAGTGAGTGTGGGTGATAGGGGGGTCCTTCCCACATGACCCAGAAACCGTCAGGGATATTTCCTCCTAGCACACACGCTCGTCAAAATGAGGTCATGTGTGACCAACGAGCGCTCAAATAAGGAAATACGTACAGTACAACTAAAAAAATACAATTATACGACGAAATTGTTTCCGGTCCCAAGTACATCCCACACAGTCAGTCACCGGTAAACGTTTCCGATCGTATGTACATCCCACACAGTCTCTCCGAGGAAAACATTTCCGTTACAGGTACATCACACACAATTTTTGTCGTTAAATCACTTGCGTTATTGAATGTATCACACATGGTCCGTAGAAGAAACTGTGTGGCAAAGGTCGTCCATCACACATAGTTTTTATGTGGTAATCATTTGCGCAAGGTGGCCTAACGCAAACAATTTTCAAGAGAAAGTAGTGTGTGATTGTCCATTGATCCAACATTGTTTATTTCTAGAAACTATGTGCGTTGCCTGAGGTCATCGCCCACGGTATTTTTTCAATAACCGTTTGCAATATCGAAACCCAATTAGCAGGCTAATTCGCCATTAGCAGGCTAATCACCATATTATTAATAATCCATTTATTAATCTAATTGACATTCATATTAAGCACACAATATATTTCATTTCCATATTAAGGAAGCAGAATTTCATAATTGAAATACATCAGAGTACAACATGATATAGCTTCAACACTCAGCTACCCCATTACACAACTGCACCAGCACCAAGTTCCACATGCAACATGTAGAAACTTTCGAAATTAGCATCATAGACGGTATATAGACAAATGCATCTCATCTAGAAAATTGCTGAAGCGGAAGGCGAATATTGAGCCTTCATTCATGTTGAAGGTCTTGGCAACTTTATGCCTGTGCCTATGGATGATTGACCGTCCGTCCTTCGACCTCTTCAGGAACACTTCAATATTGAACCATGGGTGTTGTATGAAAACCTTCCTCGACTCCTGACCATAGAGGTGGTTTGAGAGGTAATCATCAGTGAACTGCTTTGGAAAGGCCTGAAAACAAGGATGTGCATAAATATCTTCTCTATATTGGAAATGGGGCAAAGGAATAAAAAAGGCAAGGTATAATAGTTAGTACCATCTTGTAGTGAAGTGATGTCTTCTTCATTGTGCAGACAAAGATCTTGTTGTTTTTTGTCTCTAATTTCTTTATCCTAACAATCTTTCTGAGTTTCTTGATTTGATTGATATTCATGGGCAACTCAGTTCCCCATATGCAAAAAGGGTTGAACAGTGGGTCAAAACCTCTGACAGCAGGACCTGCATGTGCAAGACCAAATTGTTAAAAACCAAAATATTAGAATGGTTCCTGCAATTGCACAACAATGTGCTATTAGGGAACGGACCATGCATGTGCTAACCTCAATTGTAAACCTCAGTGCTTCCCATTGTTTCCCTGCAACACATATAAGGTAGTTTGTCATCAGGTTAAGTAAGGGTTCGCATTTATCCAAGCCAAGCATAATTAAGAGCTAGGAAATATAGCACTTGTATATGTTTCTAATGTATTAAGTGCCGCCAAATTTGATTTATTCCTAACATGCACAACAATACAAAATTCAACCCACGACAATTGGACATCACATTTCAGAATTGAACCAATCATTTAACTAAACACCACAACAAATAAACCAAACATTAACCGAGCACCACATTGCACAATATAACATACTCCTAATAGAAGATCAGACAGTTAACCAAATAGTTAACTAGAGTCAATTGTAGCAATTTTATTTGTTTGTCATGTATTTACTACAGCCAAATTCAATTTATTCCTCACATGGTATACAATAACAGAATGCACCCACAACTATTGAACATCGCATTGCAGAATTGAACCCAACAGTTAACTGAACACCACAACACAAATGAACCAAACGTTAACCGAGCACCACATTGCACAATGTATAACCAAACCAAGCATGCATGACAACTTGTAAATACAACAATTGTATTCATTTATCATGTATTTTGTAAAGATAAATTTGATCATTTCTCACATGGAAGACAATACAAAATTGCAGCCTGAATAATTGAACATCACATTTGTAGAATTGAACCAAACAGTTAACTGAAGACGACAACTAATTAACAAAACAGTTAATAAGTGAGCACCACACTGCACGACATATAGAACATATACACTAGAGCAACAGATTGCATGGTAAAATTAGATAGCACAATTCACTAGAATTTGTGAAGGAAAGGCAGGGGCAGCACACGCAACGGGTAAACTCAGCATGCTTAACCAGCGTAGCTAGCAAATGGCAAGGTGCTCCTCCAAGATCTTGGGGTCGGCATGAATGGCAGCCATCGCGACCTCATCCGCGTGTGCGGCCGCGATTTGCTTCTCCACTGCCAAATGCTCCTTGAGATCCTGGCTATACTTCATGCACCATGGCTTAGGGTGGCGCTTATTTGGTGGAGGGGTCGGTGATTAGGGTGGAGGGTGTCGCACTCGCGTCGGTGGTCGGGGCATATTGATGTGGAAGGAGGAGGAGGATGGGGGTCGGGTGTGGATTACCTGCCTGGATAGACGAGGCCGTGCAGCGTGAAGGATGGTCGCCGACAAGGAGGCGGCGCTGCAAGCAAGGAGTGAAGGTTTCAACTGGGAAAGGAAGGCAGAAAGAGGGGAAATGTGGCTTTTGATAAGGGGAAGGGGGCGGGGAGGTAGATATTTCCGCGGAAGCCGAAAATTTGAAATCGCTTCAGCCAAAAACTGGCGCGCAAAGTGTCATCACACACGGTCCCATATTCAGAACTGTGTACGATATGTGAACATCACAAACGATTCAGGTAGCTTCACCCGTGTGTGATGAGTTTGAATGTCAAAAGTTTTGGTTCGAATTTCCATGGTTAGAGTGGTCATCCACGTCATTGCATAATTTGGGTACACAAAGGAGACTACAACACACAAACACTTCTTAATAGAGCAAGTTTAGCAATTAAATAGAGCTAGCTGACCTAAACATTACTCTAACAAATTAAAGACCGACGCTCTTAATTAAACAAAACAAAGAGTACTACTACGGCTGGTGCTTGTGGATCTCCTCCGCCGCCTCCATGTCCAGCTCGCGCCCGACGGTCTCCTGGGGAAGGGGCTCCATGGCATCCATCGCACCATACTCGGCAAGCATCTCGCCATCCGCGTCCGCCATCTCTTTGGAAAAGGCCGCCACAAGCTGGGCATGGGCGGACGCGATCTAGGCTTGGACGGGCTCCGTCGTTACAAGGTATGCAGCGGAGGAACGGATGGCTTCTCGGACGCTCTCGGCGATTGCCAGCTCTTCGGCCGTGGGTTGCCAACCATTGTCGGGGAAGCTTCGTTCGATTTGTGCGGTGACCGCCAGGAGCTGGGCGTGGGCGGCCTTCATCAGGGCTAAGGCCTCCGTTGTGAAACGGATAGCTGCTGTGCTGCTCTCGCCAGTTGCTATCTCAAAGGCAGATGTTCCTGCCGCCACCTGAGAAGCAACATTGGCCGTTTGGGCTGCCTTTGCCGCCCAGTCGCAGATTGCGACCGCGCTCGTGCACCTTGTCAGCATGTGCATGGCGGCTGTGGCCACACTCTCACCGGAGTGGGCCACCGAAGTTTCCCTCACTACATGGGTCCACGTGCCCATGTTTCACCAGCGACAATTAAACAGTGAAATGATATTTGGGGAGCGAGCTGGTGTGCTTGAGATGCCGGCTATTGACTGTAGCCTACACACCTTCTCGCGTAAGCCATAGGCGTACTATACACCGATGGTGCTCCAGGATATTTTGTGTTGCATCTCACACGGTTGGTGATAATAAATTGTGTGCGATCTACTTGATTTTTCATCTTGGTTTGAATTACATAATGCGGTCACAGCGGCAATGGATGGTGTTTGAATTACTAGACCTTTTATCTGGAGTGAACATGCAACTATATGTGTGTCGTAAAAGAATTGGAATTATTCAGGGTTCCTTTAAACATTTTATACATTAAATTGGTTTTCTTGCCATTTCAGGTGCACAATTCAAAATTAAACTAATTGCACCTGCTCCGATGCACCAACATGGGTTGTAAAATCATATATGTGTCCATGGGTTTATGCTTATCTCACATGCAAGAAATGGGGATAAAATTCGAACACCACTGCACTGTGGCTCTCCGGCAAACGTCGATGTAATTGCTTTTGTAATTCTAGTAAATACAAAATTCATCCGAAATTCATGAAACTTGGCACGCTATCATGGAGCGGCATCAACATGCCGTGGTAAATATTATGTCCCATTTGGGCCAGGTTTGGGTATAAGCTTCTCATAAACAAGAGCTTCTCACAATAAGTGTGATGGTTTCGGTAGGGAACATTTCACCTTTCTGGACGAAACGATATACGTTGCCTCTTCTCGATTTCAATTTTTTTCCTAGTGTCAACATAAAACAAGAGGAGTGTTGTGTCAATTTTTGGGATTTTCAGGGTTCGCTTGGACATTTTTATACATTAACTGAGTTTTCTATGCATTCATCTGCGTAATTCAAATTTGAACTACATGCACATGCTCCAATGCATCTAACTTGGTTGAAAAATCAAAATTGTGTCCCTGGGTGCATGGGACCAGAAATGGGAATGAATTTCAAACTCCATGGCACTGTTGATTGCCGGCAAAATATTGAGAAGCATGGTTTTTAAATTCTAGTAAATCCAAAACTCTTCTGAAATTCATGAAACTTGGCATGCTATCATGGTGCGGCATCAACTTGCCGTGGTAAAAAATTTGTCCCATTTCGGGCAGGTTTGGGTATATGCTTCTCACAATCCAGAGCTTCTCGCAACAAGCATGGTTGTTTTGGTAGGGAACGTCCCACCTTTGGGGACAGAACGATATCCATTGCCTCTTATTGCTTCCAAAAAAATCTCGTTTCAACATAGAACAACATGAGTGTTGTGTCAATCTTTGTGAATTTTCGGGGTTCATTCGGACATTTTTATGCATTAACTGAGTTTTCAATGCATTTATGTGCATAATTCAAATTTGAACTACATGCACATGCTCCAGTGCATATAAATTGGTTGAAAAATCAAAACTATGTCCTTGGGTGCATGCTTAGGTCCCATCCAAGAAATGGGAATGAATTTCAAACACCAGGGCACTTTGATTGCTGGTAAAACATTGAGATGCCTAGTTTTTAAATTCTAGTAAATCCAAAACTCGTTTGAAATTCATGAAACATGGCATGCTATCATGGTGCGGCATCAACATGCCATGGTAAAAAAATTGTCCCATTTGGGGCAGGTTTGGGTATATGCTTCTCACAAACCACAACTTCTCACAACAAGCATGGTGGTTTCGGTAGGGAACGTCCCACCATTGGGGACGAAACGATATCCATTGCCTCTTATTGCTTCCAAAAAATTTCTCGTTTCAACATAGAACAACAGGAGTGTTGTGTCAATCTTTGTGATTTTTCGGGGTACGTTTGGACATTTTTATGCATTAACCGAGTTTTCAATGCATTTATGTGCATAATTCAAATTTGAACTACATGCACATGCTCCAGTGCATATAAATTGGTTGAAAAATCAAAGCTATGTCCTTGGGTGCATTGTAATGCCCAGGATGGGACTATACCTCCTACGTGTCGAGGCACGACTTAAAGGTATAAGCCCATCCTAGAATGATCTCAAGTTTGGTATCTTTGCACGACTCATGTAAAAGAGGGATTAAAATGCAAAAGGAGATAGTTGGCTTACACTCGCCACTTCACACAATACAATACATAAGCAATACATCATTCAAAACATCACAACCCGACTACGGGTGAAGAACCAAAAGAAAGATACCAAAACAACAAAAACCACAGGACAGGATCGAATCCTAGTAGAAACCACTACTGATCGTCGAAACGTCACAAGCAAACGGACACACTCTTCATCGGGCTCCCGGTGAAGAACTTGAACCAGCTCCTGCATCGAACTCGGCTGAACCTGCATCTGGTGTGGTGAAGTAACTGTGAGCCACAGAGGACTCAGCAATCCCGTTCCCGGGTAACACAACTATTTAAGCCTTGGGTGAGGACAAGGCTGAAGAAAGAACGAGAGGTGAAGGAACAAACAAGAGTCTGCAGCAGCAACTAGCACTAACTTACGTAAAAGAGAGCGAGAAGAGAAGTGCATCGGTCGAAAGATGATCACGAAGTGATCCTAGCTAAAGCCGGTCAAACATAACCCCACCGTGTTCAACTCCCGAATCCCTATTCGGAAATTGACAGTCACGGTACACACGCTGGTAGTGTATTGAAACATTGTGTCAAGTTATCTACAACCGGAATTAACAAGCTCCCATCTGCCACATAACCGCGGGCACGGCTTTCGAAAGTTCAAACCCTGCAGGGGTGTTCCAACTTGACCCATTACAAGCCCACGATCCGCGGAGTCGCAACTCCATAGTTGGGAAGACCCGAGTATTCTCGGAATCCCGTGCTCGAGTTAAACCGAACTAAGGTAAGGCTAATCCAGCAAATCCTCCCGGCGTGCCGACACCCTGATAGTAGCCGCGCGTATCTCGTCTCAGGCCACGACCGGATGGGCGATCCCACGGGTTTTTACCAAACCTTGAGTTTCCTCGAGGTGGCCCCGCGTAACCCCCGTTTCGGACCAACACTCATGTGGAGCACTGGCCCGGGGTTGTAGAATTAAGAATAAAAGAGGGTTTGCAAAGCCCTTATGCAAGTTTTATTAGTTTGTTATTAGGCAAATAGTACCAATGTTGGGACTTGCTGGAAAAGACTTAGCACTTAGCGGTTTATCAAGGGGGTCCCATACACCCCAACCGTGTTAGGAACGCATAATCAAGGAACATAACACCGGTTTATACGGTTCCTAACGGCATGAGTGGAACAAATCACCAAGCAAAAGGCTTAGCCTTCCACCCTGCCAGTATATAGATGATTTCATTTTTAAGCATTTATATAGTGTGATATAACCCAACCAAACTTCAACATGAAGCAAGCATCTTCAATCTTCACCTGCAACTAACAATGCTATAAGAGGGGCTGAGCAAGCCTACGTATAGCCAAGCAACGGTTTGCGTAGGTAGGGTGGTTAAGCATGGCAATGGTTACAAGTAGGAGGCTGACAAGAAAGACATGGGCATCGAGGCAAAACTAAAGATCGAGACTACTAGCAAAAGGCAAAGATAGTAATGGTATCCGGGTTCGGTCATCTTGCCTGGGATTCCACAAGGGAGAAGAACGGATCCAAGAAGAAGACGGAGCAACAGTCGAGCGGATCCTCACAACTCTGGAACGAAACCGAAGCTAACAAGAGAAGCAACCGGAAAGAAAGAAACAACACGGTAAACACACAAGCATAAACATGGCATACGATGCACAAGCAAGTATGATGCATGTCCGGTTTAATTTGCATGGCATGGCAAAGTGCACAAACAAAACTACAAGTTAAGTGGAGCTCAATATGCAACGAGTTGCATATTGACGAGACACCACATTTAATTATTTAGTTGACTCTCATTATTTACAAGACAAGATTAAATTGTTTTTAACATGGCAAGAGGTGAAGCATAATAAAACTACACAAATAAGACATTTTAAATGAGGCCGGAAATAACAACAACATATCCGGAAAATCCCCATAAGCATGTTTAATAATTATAAGCAACAACAATTCACACATATAGGTTGTTAACATGATGCGGATGACATGATCAAGTTTATGCAAGTTTTATTAAAAGGTTGACTTAAAAGAGATAAGAAGCATTGTCACCGTGGTGGAAGAAAAGGTGCCACGGCAACGATCCGAAATGATGCAAAGGCAACAACTCGGTTCCAGTAACTCGTTGAGAGTCCGGTGCAAAAGGTAGAATCGACGTGAGCAAGTCAAACGAGATGAAAGGTGGGGCGATCCCGTTGCCGGGTTCCCAAGAGTCGGTGATGAGGCAACCGAGGAACACGACAAAAGAGGGCACAACGGACACGAAGCACACACGAGGAGCATTTCATACAACACAAGCAAGCATGCATCTCACGGGTCACGTCTCGGGGTTATACCTTCGAAACACTCGTTTCGGGACGGTTCGAGTTCGTAGTGGAAGTAGCCGTAGTAGTGGAAGTAGTGGTACACGGCCGAAGAGGAAGAAGTCGTTCCGCAACTCGTAGAGGAAGTAGTTGTTCCGTTCGTCTTGGCGGTTCCACGACGGCGGTAGTTGTTCACGGTCATCGGTAGTCGTTCGGGTCGTCGTGGTACTTGTCGGGGCCGTCTTGGAAACGTAGTTGTACACGTGGCCGTCGTGGGAAGTAGTGGAACTTGGTCGTTTTCCGGGCGTCGGTAGTCGTACACGGGGCGTTTCCGTTTCCGAAGAGGTACTTGTCGCGTCCGCCGTATCGACGTGTAGGGGTACTTGGTCGTCGTGTAGGCGTACTTGGTCGTCGTGTAGGCGTACTCGTTCTTGCGACGGTAGTTGTACACGTAGTAGTCGGACTTGCCGATCTCGCCCAAAAACACCTGCTGGACCAACACCATAACGCCAAGCCGACGAAAAACAACAAAACACAGCAGCAGCAGCAGTACACTCCAAGGAGGCAAGCGGCTGGAGAGAGCAGCACGTGGCGGCCTTCCTGGACGGGACGGCGGAGGGAGGACGCCGCGCGTAGGAGCTGGACTCCCGGGTGAACGGCGGCTGCTGGAGGAAGGGATGCGGCCTGGGACTCAGGGACGGAGGGGCTCTGCCTGGAGGACAGGAGCGGCTCCAGCGCTGGATGGAGGAGGGACCGCGGTGACCTTGGCTGGAGGGATGAAGCCGTGGCCGGCCTCCTGACGCGCGGGAGGAGGAGACCCCGAAGTGCGGCCGCTCCGGCGCCTGGAGAAGGAGGCGCACGGGGAGGGACAGGCGCCATGGCGCGGGCTGGCCGGAGGGAGAGGAGGACGCCGCGCGTAGCACTTGGAGGAGAAGGACGCCGGCGGCTCCTGGAGATGGGGCGCGGGGCTCCTGGCCTCTGGAGGAGGGCGCTCGGGGGCCAGAAGGAGAGAGCCTGCGCGGAGGAGAGACGGCGGTGCGGGGTCGAGGGAGCGAGGCAGAGCGAGGGAATCGGGCCAGAGGCCTGCGGGACAGAGAGCGAGAGGGAAGCGAGACGAGGGGTGGCGGCGGCGCTAAGAGGGAGAGGGAGGGATCGAGCGGGTAGAGGCGAGCGATGCGGGAGCTGTCGGTAGCGCTAGGTTAGGCCGAGGCCTGAGAGAGTTGGGCCGAAGTGGCCTTGGGCCTAGAGGAGTTTTGGGCCGCTGGGGGGGGGGAAAGGAGGAGGCCCAGATGGGCCGGCGGCCTGGCTGCTGCCCTTCTTTTTAAATAAAAATACTTAGTAGAATAAAACAAAGAAGGAGAGAGCCAAAAAATAAAAAGAAAAGAGGCAAGGAAAAGAATAAAATGATGGACATTTTTGTAAGGCTTTACGGATTAATTCCAACCTCACAAAAATAGTTCCAACAAAAAGGGAAGTGCAAAACTAAAACATTTAGCTTGCAATAAAAGGAGTTTCAAAAGAGTCTAGATAAAAGGAGGAGCCTCGAAACAACGGAAAGAATTATAGGCAAGGTATTGACGGTGAACTCGAAGTGAAAAAGACATGGGGAAATTGCAAGTGTGTTATGTTGATTCCGAAGCAATGGAATATTATTATTAATATAGCTCCATAAATATTAGGAGGCTCTTATATGTTATAAAGAGAAGTCATCTTCCCTCGATTTAAATGGACCGAAGGTCCACACGAATTATTAAGGTTGGGATGCAAAATAAAATATGACATGATGGCATGATGACATGATGCAATGCGAAAAAAAAAGAACACAAGCACGAAAGGAACACCCGGGCAACCCGAAACATCTGGAATCTTCTGGGACGTCGGTCTCGGGCGTCACAACTCTCCCACACTAACAGAGGATCTCGACCCGAGATCCTAGAGATATCACCGGGTAAAAACGGAAGAGGAAGAGGTAAAACAAAGTTGCTTCTTTGACAAACGAGTGAAACCAGGAACCATGAGAGGTTAGGTAAACTTGAAAGAAAGAATAGAATGGAGATGAACGAAGTTAAGAGCACTCCGGTAAGCAGGAGGAACAAGGAACATTATCAGAACCTTGCAGGTTAAAAGACATGAAACAAGAGCTTAAGAACCAAAAGAATATGAAACTGCAACGGTATAGCCAAGGAATAAGAATGACAGAATTTGGACAGCACTCCGTCTGAAAATGGAAGGAATTAAGAAGAACTTGGCAAGTTGAAATGATACTTGATGAAAACAACAACATATTGCCTCCGAAACAATTAAAAGAATGGCACAAGGTTAAGAAGGATTCAGACAGCACTCCGGATAAAAGATAGGCAAAACTAGATAAATGACGGAACTTGAATGAAGAATACAACACTCCGGTTAAAAGATAAGCAAGGGAAAGAACATGATATAGATATGACAAGATGATGGGGTGGAGAGAGCAATATTACAATGCCTCCGGAATGAAAGACTTGAACGGAAAAGAAAATGACAACTTCTCTCAAAATTGAATTTGAGAGAGCATCCTTACAAAGAAGGGTTGAACAGAATTGTTGAAAATTCAACAACGAAAGAATAAGCTTGATGTGGACTTATGGAATTCATCTCAAAATTAAGAGGTGATAACCAGCCACTAACAGAAACGAATTGGTTGGATTGATATCAACAAGGAGACGATAAACTTAGTTCACCGGAAGGATAAATGAAGAACTTGGGTCATTTACAAGCACCACAATACAACAATCCTTAGGGAAAGCTTTTAGGTGAAATACAACCCAAGATAACTCCAAGAGATAAAAGGAGGGGTTGGAAGGATCTCCTAAAGAGAAAGAAATGATGGTTTTAATTATCTCATACCTGACAACTTGTGAAACATGAAACATGAAGGAATTGCCAAAATGACATAACAGCATCAGAAAAGATAAGGTAGAAAGGATGGCAATTGGAATGCATGATGAAGAATGCTTAAGCTCCAACAAGAATCCTGATGAAGACTACGAGGATGAATTAAATGATGATGAATCACCATGAGATCTCCGGTAATGAAAGCATGAGAAGTGAAAGATGAAAAGAATAAGATTCAAGGCATGCGATGAATTAGATGGAGGTTGAAATGATATAATTGAAATAATTTGGAGCTCCGGAAAACAAGATGAACAACTTAGAACCAAGGATATGATATGATGAACAAGCTCCAGACAAAAGAATTAAATCACCTTGAAGGAATAAGAATAAGAATTATGTAATGCATCTCCTTCACCAATTTAAATTGATGACAACCAAAGGATTTGGCATACTACTTATTCTCGTTGCAAAGAATTAAAGAGAGATCCCACACAAGCTTGGATAAATCTTCAACGAACCACCGGTAGGATTATGAAAAGAACAAAAGAATTAACACGATAACAACGGAAGAGTAAACTTGAAAGAACCACCGTAAAAAAAATATGGAGACGAACGAAGAGACATCAATGAAGAATATTTGGAGGACGAAGTTGAAAACTGAGAACGAAGAATCTTCTGAAATGATGGCCTTCGGAGGATCACAAAGAAAAGAATTCATGAAATGCTCCGGACGGTTATAAACAGAATTCCTCACAATCGGAACAATAATGAGGATGGCATGAAGCTAGAACCACAACTCATCAAGAGAACGGGTTAAAATTTAAGAGAAACACTTCTCCGGTCTTCAAACGCTGAGAATGAAGACGAGAAATGCCATAAGAATTGTTGAGCACTCCGGAATGAAGAATTAAAAAGGTTGAACCAATGAAGAAAAAAAGAATTTGAAAACGATCATGGAGAAGGCATGTGACTGATGAAGATCATTCTTACGTCACACTTTGAAAGAATTTGAGAATAACTCCGGAAAAGAAGAGTCAGGTAAGATCCTGGAAAAGACCTGTGGGTTAGGGCCCACTCAAAGAATCACCGTTGGAAAAGATTGCTTAAGAGATATTGCACCGGTTGAATTAAATGGCTTGAATAAGATAATAATCCTCAAAATGGCTTGAACGGATTAAGAATGGAATTATGAATCTTCAGCACTCCGGATAAGAATAGCAAGAGGAGAATGATTAATTGGTCCACCGGAATAAGAAAGCATTATGAAATGAGGAAAAGGATAAGAACAACACCGAAATCTTGAATTACATCCACCGGAAGAATTAACGAGAACAAAAGAATGATGAACTTGAAGCTCTTGAGCATCTTCACGATAAAACACCGGAATAAGAACATTGAAGGAAAAGAATGAAGGAACATCACATGAATAAAATGGATACTTGATTTGAGAATTTCTAGCTCCAAGAAGAAAAAGGGTGGGAGGGTGGGGAAAACAAAGACAACTTGGGATGAATAAAATAGACAATCGTCAGATTTCTCAACGGCGTCTGTATGGAAAAACTTGAAGAGAAAGCACACCGGTTGGAAAGAATTTAACATGAAAATCTTGATGGTCAAGAGGAATAGCACTCCCATAGAAATATGAGAACACCGATTAGGAAAGGTCTGGAATCAACATTTGACATCGAAGCAACTCGAATACCAGAATCAAAACAAAACAAAGGGTAGATATGCAACATGATCTTCACAATATCATTCGAACAGAGGATTGAACGAATGAATTCCGTAGGTACATCAACTCGTCGAGAAGCCACTTGGAGAACAAAAATAAATAAAAGGAACAAGGATCAGATAGAACAAATACAAGATAGAAGTTTCGTTCGACATCTTCGTGCTGAAAGCTCATGGAACATGTTACAAAAGGGTTTTGCAATCCCCGGATCAGCATAGCCAAGGATCCTTTAAGATGCAACTCCCGATCAGAACAAGTCCATAAAACCACTTCACTCAATGTAGAACCCCAAACTTCATATCGAGCATCCGTTGGAAGAATGCCTAGAACTACTAGATGAACCCACCTATAGATTTCCGAAAGTTCCCAGTTATGCAATCAGGTGTTGGGGATACACGGGAAGCACCGCGCAATCAACTCTAAACCTACATCCAGGTGTATCCATCCTTCAACACATAACCAGTCTTTCTCGGAAACTGTGTACCTCGGACCTTCGAAAAGCATCCACTATAACAAGCTATGGCAATACTCTCGAACTACCTCCCCAGTACTGGGTGATGTCGGGGTTATCTTGCCACTGGCCGTATAGGAGAGATTTTCGATGTCGGCCGTCTTAAGTATTTAGTACTGCCGCGATATGCTTGTGTCAATGATACCCCGAAGCTCAACTCCTCGGTAACAGGAGGCATCGAGAACAATATCCTTGTCACAAGAACATCGAAACAATCCCAGAATACTCGCGAGATCCTAAAAAAAATTTGGTGCAATTTTTGAAAGTAGAAGAGGCAAGAGTAATCGTCAGGAGTCCTCACCAGAGAGAAAGGGGAAGAGAAGCAAAGAAATCCTACTCTCCGATATAATATAGGACTCAAAAAGTTTTCAGTGTGTGCCTAGACTCAACCGTCAACGATTCGATCAATCAGTGGGGGCTTCTAGGTCGGAGAAGGCTCTGAATACCAACTTGTAATGCCCAGGATGGGACTATACCTCCTACGTGTCGAGGCACGACTTAAAGGTATAAGCCCATCCTAGAATGATCTCAAGTTTGGTATCTTTGCACGACTCATGTAAAAGAGGGATTAAAATGCAAAAGGAGATAGTTGGCTTACACTCGCCACTTCACAAAATACAATACATAAGCAATACATCATTCAAAACATCACAACCCGACTACGGGTGAAGAACCAAAAGAAAGATACCAAAACAACAAAAACCACAGGACAGGATCGAATCCTAGTAGAAACCACTACTGATCGTCGAAACGTCACAAGCAAACGGACACACTCTTCATCGGGCTCCCGGTGAAGAACTTGAACTAGCTCCTGCATCGAACTCGGCTGAACCTGCATCTGGTGTGGTGAAGTAACTGTGAGCCACAGAGGACTCAGCAATCCCGTTCCCGGGTAACACAACTATTTAAGCCTTGGGTGAGGACAAGGCTGAAGAAAGAACGAGAGGTGAAGGAACAAACAAGAGTCTGCAGCAGCAACTAGCACTAACTTACGTAAAAGAGAGCGAGAAGAGAAGTGCATCGGTCGAAAGATGATCACGAAGTGATCCTAGCTAAAGCCGGTCAAACATAACCCCACCGTGTTCAACTCCCGAATCCCTATTCGGAAATTGACAGTCACGGTACACACGCTGGTAGTGTATTGAAACATTGTGTCAAGTTATCTACAACCGGAATTAACAAGCTCCCATCTGCCACATAACCGCGGGCACGGCTTTCGAAAGTTCAAACCCTGCAGGGGTGTTCCAACTTGACCCATTACAAGCCCACGATCCGCGGAGTCGCAACTCCATAGTTGGGAAGACCCGAGTATTCTCGGAATCCCGTGCTCGAGTTAAACCGAACTAAGGTAAGGCTAATCCAGCAAATCCTCCCGGCGTGCCGACACCCTGATAGTAGCCGCGCGTATCTCGTCTCAGGCCACGACCGGATGGGCGATCCCACGGGTTTTTACCAAACCTTGAGTTTCCTCGAGGTGGCCCCGCGTAACCCCCGTTTCGGACCAACACTCATGTGGAGCACTGGCCCGGGGTTGTAGAATTAAGAATAAAAGAGGGTTTGCAAAGCCCTTATGCAAGTTTTATTAGTTTGTTATTAGGCAAATAGTACCAATGTTGGGACTTGCTGGAAAAGACTTAGCACTTAGCGGTTTATCAAGGGGGTCCCATACACCCCAACCGTGTTAGGAACGCATAATCAAGGAACATAACACCGGTTTATACGGTTCCTAACGGCATGAGTGGAACAAATCACCAAGCAAAAGGCTTAGCCTTCCACCCTGCCAGTATATAGATGATTTCATTTTTAAGCATTTATATAGTGTGATATAACCCAACCAAACTTCAACATGAAGCAAGCATCTTCAATCTTCACCTGCAACTAACAATGCTATAAGAGGGGCTGAGCAAGCCTACGTATAGCCAAGCAACGGTTTGCGTAGGTAGGGTGGTTAAGCATGGCAATGGTTACAAGTAGGAGGCTGACAAGAAAGACATGGGCATCGAGGCAAAACTAAAGATCGAGACTACTAGCAAAAGGCAAAGATAGTAATGGTATCCGGGTTCGGTCATCTTGCCTGGGATTCCACAAGGGAGAAGAACGGATCCAAGAAGAAGACGGAGCAACAGTCGAGCGGATCCTCACAACTCTGGAACGAAACCGAAGCTAACAAGAGAAGCAACCGGAAAGAAAGAAACAACACGGTAAACACACAAGCATAAACATGGCATACGATGCACAAGCAAGTATGATGCATGTCCGGTTTAATTTGCATGGCATGGCAAAGTGCACAAACAAAACTACAAGTTAAGTGGAGCTCAATATGCAACGAGTTGCATATTGACGAGACACCACATTTAATTATTTAGTTGACTCTCATTATTTACAAGACAAGATTAAATTGTTTTTAACATGGCAAGAGGTGAAGCATAATAAAACTACACTAATAAGACATTTTAAATGAGGCCGGAAATAACAACAACATATCCGGAAAATCCCCATAAGCATGTTTAATAATTATAAGCAACAACAATTCACACATATAGGTTGTTAACATGATGCGGATGACATGATCAAGTTTATGCAAGTTTTATTAAAAGGTTGACTTAAAAGAGATAAGAAGCATTGTCACCGTGGTGGAAGAAAAGGTGCCACGGCAACGATCCGAAATGATGCAAAGGCAACAACTCGGTTCCAGTAACTCGTTGAGAGTCCGGTGCAAAAGGTAGAATCGACGTGAGCAAGTCAAACGAGATGAAAGGTGGGGCGATCCCGTTGCCGGGTTCCCACGAGTCGGTGACGAGGCAACCGAGGAACACGACAAAAGAGGGCACAACGGACACGAAGCACACACGAGGAGCATTTCATACAACACAAGCAAGCATGCATCTCACGGGTCACGTCTCGGGGTTATACCTTCGAAACACTCGTTTCGGGATGGTTCGAGTTCGTAGTGGAAGTAGCCATAGTAGTGGAAGTAGTGGTACACGGCCGAAGAGGAAGAAGTCGTTCCGCAACTCGTAGAGGAAGTAGTTGTTCCGTTCGTCTTGGCGGTTCCACGACGGCGGTAGTTGTTCACGGTCATCGGTAGTCGTTCGGGTCGTCGTGGTACTTGTCGGGGCCGTCTTGGCAACGTAGTTGTACACGTGGCCGTCGTGGGAAGTAGTGGAACTTGGTCGTTTTCCGGGCGTCGGTAGTCGTACACGGGGCGTTTCCGTTTCCGAAGAGGTACTTGTCGCGTCCGCCGTATCGACGTGTAGGGGTACTTGGTCGTCGTGTAGGCGTACTTGGTCGTCGTGTAGGCGTACTCGTTCTTGCGACGGTAGTTGTACACGTAGTAGTCGGACTTGCCGATCTCGCCCAAAAACACCTGCTGGACCAACACCATAACGCCAAGCCGACGAAAAACAACAAAACACAGCAGCAGCAGCAGTACACTCCAAGGAGGCAAGCGGCTGGAGAGAGCAGCACGGGGCGGCCTTCCTGGACGGGACGGCGGAGGGAGGACGCCGCGCGTAGGAGCTGGACTCCCGGGTGAACGACGGCTGCTGGAGGAAGGGATGCGGCCTGGGACTCGGGGACGGAGGGGCTCTGCCTGGAGGACAGGAGCGGCTCCAGCGCTGGACGGAGGAGGGACCGCGGTGACCTTGGCTGGAGGGATGAAGCCGTGGCCGGCCTCCTGACGCGCGGGAGGAGGAGACCCCGAGGTGCGGCCGCTCCGGCGCCTGGAGAAGGAGGCGCACGGGGAGGGACAGGCGCCATGGCGCGGGCTGGCCGGAGGGAGAGGAGGACGCCGCGCGTAGCACTTGGAGGAGAAGGACGCCGGCGGCTCCTGGAGATGGGGCGCGGGGCTCCTGGCCTCTGGAGGAGGGCGCTCGGGGGCCAGAAGGAGAGAGCCTGCGCGGAGGAGAGACGGCGGTGCGGGGTCGAGGGAGCGAGGCAGAGCGAGGGAATCGGGCCAGAGGCCTGCGGGACAGAGAGCGAGAGGGAAGCGAGACGAGGGGTGGCGGCGGCGCTAAGAGGGAGAGGGAGGGATCGAGCGGGTAGAGGCGAGCGATGCGGGAGCTGTCGGTAGCGCTAGGTTAGGCCGAGGCCTGAGAGAGTTGGGCCGAAGTGGCCTTGGGCCTAGAGGAGTTTTGGGCCGCTGGGGGGGGGGGAAAGGAGGAGGCCCAGATGGGCCGGCGGCCTGGCTGCTGCCCTTCTTTTTAAATAAAAATACTTAGTAGAATAAAACAAAGAAGGAGAGAGCCAAAAAATAAAAAGAAAAGAGGCAAGGAAAAGAATAAAATGATGGACATTTTTGTAAGGCTTTACGGATTAATTCCAACCTCACAAAAATAGTTCCAACAAAAAGGGAAGTGCAAAACTAAAACATTTAGCTTGCAATAAAAGGAGTTTCAAAAGAGTCTAGATAAAAGGAGGAGCCTCGAAACAACGGAAAGAATTATAGGCAAGGTATTGACGGTGAACTCGAAGTGAAAAAGACATGGGGAAATTGCAAGTGTGTTATGTTGATTCCGAAGCAATGGAATATTATTATTAATATAGCTCCATAAATATTAGGAGGCTCTTATATGTTATAAAGAGAAGTCATCTTCCCTCGATTTAAATGGACCGAAGGTCCACACGAATTATTAAGGTTGGGATGCAAAATAAAATATGACATGATGGCATGATGACATGATGCAATGCGAAAAAAAAGAACACAAGCACGAAAGGAACACCCGGGCAACCCGAAACATCTGGAATCTTCTGGGACGTCGGTCTCGGGCGTCACATGCATGCTTAGGTCCCATGCAAGAAATGGGATTGAATTTCAAACACCAGGGCACCGTTGGTTGCCGGCAAAAAAATGAGATGCCTGGTTTTAAATTCTTGTAAATCCAGAACTCATCTAAAATTCATGAAACTTCGCATGCTATCATGGTACGGCATCAACATGCCGTGGTAAATTTTTTTGTCCCATTTGGGGCAGGTTTGGGTATATGCTTCTCACAAACCAGAGCTTCTCACAATAAGCATGAAGGTTTTGGTAGGGAACGTCCCACCTTTGGGGACGAAACGATATCCATTGCCTTTTATTGCTTTCAATTTTTTCTCGTGTCAACATAGAACAACAGGAGTGTTGTGTCAATCTTTCTGATTTTTCAGGGTTCGTTTGGACATTTTTATGCATTAACTTAGTTTTCAATGTATTTATGTGCAAAATTCAAATTTGAACTACACGCACATGCTCCAGTGCATGTATATTGGTTGAAAATCAAAATTGTGTCCTAGGGTGTATGCTTAGGTCCCATGCAAGAAATGGGAATGAATTTTAAACACCAGGGCACCATTGATAACCGGCAAAACATTGAGATGCCTGGTTTTTAAATTCTTGTAAATCCAAAACTCGTCTGAAATTCATGAAACTTGGCTTGCTATCATGGAGCGGCATCAACATGCCGTGGTAATTTTTTTCCCATTTGGGGCAGGTTTGGGTATATGCTTCTCACAAACTAGAGCTTTTCACAACAAGCATGATGGTTTCGTTAGGGAACTTCCCACCTTTGGGGACGAAACGATATCCATTGCCTCTTACTGGTTTCAATTTTGTTCTCATGTCAACATAGAACAACAGGAGTGT
The DNA here is from genome assembly GCA_902687465.1 of Secale cereale. Classification (NCBI taxonomy): domain Eukaryota; kingdom Viridiplantae; phylum Streptophyta; class Magnoliopsida; order Poales; family Poaceae; genus Secale; species Secale cereale. The sequence continues at coordinate 404,003,015 of LR738715.1, forward strand.
TGTGTCAATCTTTGTGATTTTTCGGGGTTCGTTTGGACATTTTTATGCATTAACTGAGTTTTCAATGCATTTATGTGTAAAATTCAAATTTGAACTACATGCACATGCTCCAGTGCATATAAATTGGTTGAAAATCAAATCTGCCACTTTTATATATCAAATGTTTGTGTAATTCAAACCGTGTGCATTCTGTTAATCATTCACGTGACGCCACATGTCTTGGTTTTAATGGCTGTAGGAGGTGTCGTGCGGACAACTGCTTGACCTCGATTGAACGGAAGGCATGCGAGCGTCGTCCGATGCGCAGGCTGACCGAGAGGCGTGCAAGCTGTCCTCGAATGCGCAGGCTCACCGGGAAGCGTGCGAGCTGTATGCTGTGCAGGCTCACTAGAAATGAGCACTCTGACTTCCATGGTCGCCCGCCGTGCTGGCATCCTCTCCATTAATGGCGCCCAAGCCGCAGTTTAATTCGGTTTTGAAATATGAAACACTCATCGCAAACGTTTGACTTAGAACACCTGTATGCAAAGCGAGAGCAGGATTTGTGCATCCCTTCAACGCAAATGGTTGTTTGGATGACCTGTGTGCAACCACGTACAAACAATTTCGTAAGATTTGTCAATCCTTGTAACACTGCGATTTGACAAAATATGAAGCTGAAAATCACTAGCAGTATCTAAATTTTGCAACTAAAATTCAGTAATTAAGCATAGATTTCATTTATAGATTAAGAAGTCGTTCTTAATTTATACAAATATTTCAACTCGACTGCTGGATCGACCAAACTTTTCCCCAATTGTTGCCAACCATGTACTGAAATAGCTAGTTCAACTATATACACTAGCTAATTTTAAGTACGTTGTACAGTTCCACCACATTTATAGGCAGATGAACTGAACAAAATTCCCCCTAAATACTACTACTACTACTACTACTACTACTACTACTACTACTACTACTACTACTACTACTACCACTACGGAGGGGCTTTGTACTAGTTCCAGCTGCCACTCCTCTGCCGAGTGCGCTCAGTAAGAGGCGAAGGAGGAGCCTATAGATGAGTTGGGCAACCGCAATACGGTGCCTGCCGCTGTTGCAGCTTCAGCAATGCTCACCTCGAACGCCCTTTGCCGCTCCAGACGACCCCTTGCAAAGCGGTGGTTCTCCTTGTAGATCTCCTGATTCCTCGTCTTTGAGGAGGCATGTGCCGCGGCCACGGCGGCGGTAAAGCTCTTTGTGTGCTCAACAAGGCGCTCCTCCTCCTCCCGCAGGAACTCGGTGTAGCGCGCAAGGTCGCTGACGCACATGCAGGCATCCACCGCCGCCTTCGGGTGGCGGTGGCAGAGCGGGTGATGACCCCGGCGGTCGATGGTGGGCTGGCGGCCACGGCAGCTGGCGACGGGGTGGAGGCCACGACCACCACCTCCCGTTTTCGGGCCATGGTGGCGGAGCGGGTAACGGGCACAGTGGCCGGCATTGGGGTTGCGACCACGACGGCCACCTCCCGCCTTTGGGCCGTAGCGGCGGAGCGGGCGATGTCCCTGGCTTTCGACGGTGGTGTGGCAGCAACGACGGCCGACAATAGCTGCGGACGGGCAGCGGCGGCGGAGTGTGTGGTGTGTGTTCCGCGCATACCAAACAGGGATGCTACGCGCACTACACTACGCCGGGGACTGCACTACCGCCGCGGTGTAGCCTCCCAGCTGGAGCCGTCCTCTGATAACGGCGGAGTGGCTGAGTGACGATGATGGACCGGTGCCCTTTGCAATTGTGGGAGAAGCAGACGAGATAAGCTATAGGGAGGTAGGGGAAAACGCGACGCAGGACTCGCCGGCTGTGAGTGTTTTTATAGCAGGCCGGTAAGCATTGGGATTTTGGGGGATTTCACCGAGTCAGGCGGGAAGCTTGCGCAGGAACCTGCAAGGTTGCGCGGGAACGGGCTCACCAATGATTTATTGGCGCCACCGTTTGGCCAAAACAACGCCCCCGCGCGCTGCGCAAGCTTGCGTTGTATGCCGTCTGCGGCAGCGTGGCGACAAGACGTGCGAGAGGAGGACGAAAGGCCATGTACACATACGGTTAATAAAAAAATATTTGTGATTTAGTTACCTACTATACCACCGTCCTAGTTTATAAGTATGATTTAACAAAATAAAAACGAATGCATGTCACCAAAGATTATATAGTTGGATTAGTATTTGAACATAGTTTCCAATTATATAATTTTTAAAACATGCATAAACATTTAGTTGGTTAAATTTGAGGGCAAAGTATGGCATATAATATAAAGGAGACTATATAGACTAGCGGAAGTGGTAGCACACGACCGCTCTGTACGCAGCGACGCAACTGTCGGCCGGCTTTTAGGCGACCATTTCCTGCGTGTTCAACTACTCTATGCATGTGGTTTCTTGCGGTTCAGGCGGCCATGTTGCGCTCTGCTCGCGTCCCACCGCGCGCGCTCTGCTCTCGCGTCCCACCGCGCGCGCTCTGCTCTCGCGTCCCTCCGGGTGCTCTGCCCTCATCCCTCCACGCGCGCTGCTAGTGTTTGGGGCCGGCGCATGATCACGCATGTTCGTGTGCAAGCAGTTGCGCCGGGCGCAGCGCGACGATGCAGTTACCCGCTACAAAAACTGCCATGCATACACGCAGAGAATCCAAGCCGCCCGGCCCCCTTTTATTCCTGCGGCCATTTACCTTCATCTCTCGTCTCACACGACACAATAAGCAAACCAATGAGGACAAATACAGAGAGGACATCCGACGGTTCCAATGGCGCTCCCCATGGCTCCAATGGCGCTCCCAGCGGCCGACGACAACAATGGCGGGCAGTTCACCATGCATCACATAGTGGACACCCACGTGAGGGGGAAGGCCCTATCGATGGTGTACACGAATGATCCGGTCTCGGTGGAGAGCTCCATCCAACTATGGAGCAGTTCCTTACTGAGGACAAGTACCAAGTGGTCGGCTTCGACCTCGAGTACACAATGGGTCGTGCCGGGCAAGATAAGAAGGTTGCTGTCGCCCAGTTGTGCGTGTGACATGATGTCCTCGTCTACCACTACCACCTTGCCACAAGGCCTTGCGAGCGTTTCTCCAGGTTTATCAACAGCTCCGACTACAGTTTCGCTACGGTGGACACCACCAACGATCTAAAAGCGCTCAAGGTTTCGGACTTGAAATGCCTGAATCTTGTCAACATCCAGCATCACTACAAGGTCTGGGGCAGCGACAAAAACAAACTTAACTCCCTGGTTGACCTAGCCTCGGCCATCATCGACCCCTACTATGCGAAGATGAAGGAAGAGAGCAATAAGGACAAGAACGCCTGGCACAGTGTGTGGCATGAGAGACTGGATGAACAACATGTCAAGTACGCGACCATGGACGCGTACACAAGCTACGAGATGTACATGCGGATCGTTGACATGAGGAACTGTCTTCTTCCTGGCCCGGATGAGGGATCGAGCGACCATAGCAGTGGCGGGAGCGTCACAAGAAGTAGATGACAAGACGATCATTTCTCCTAATTTAGAATGCATGCAATTGTTTATTGAGGTGTGTGCGAATGATCCGTATAGTCACTTATGTAATTGGATGTTTATTTCAGTTATATATATATATATATATATATATATATATATATATATATATATATATATATATATATATATATATATATATATATAAAATACACACACATGTTATTCTACTATAGAAAGAGAAATTCACATGGCTTATTAGCAGCAATCGTCTGTGTTATTATTGGTGTTCGCACACATTTTTGATTACGGACCTGTTTGCCGCGTATCACACACATCTTGTTCACCATTTCCATTGTGTTGCCTAATCACACACAGTTAATCCTAGTGAACCGTATGCTGTATATCGCACACACCTTCATCTGGCTGCCCGTTTCTTTTGTTTCTCCTCATCACAAACATTTAATTGAACTAAACCTTATGCCCTTCATCGCACACGCAACAAAAATCTGTGTTTGATGCATCCGTCATCGCAAACGTTTTGCACCTTTTTTGACGGTTTTTTACACCCCCGTTTGCGATTATGGCATCGCACACAGTTTCGTCGAAGGGTCTCTGATCGTAGTGTCGCGTTAGCACCATCCTGCAGTAGTGAGGCTTCATCTTTTGAAAAGTAATGAATTTTTTGAAGAATCTCATCTAAACTTTTCAAGGAATAGTTAGGAAAGCGTTCTTCAAGAAATTTCTATATAGTTAAGTACATTCTAAGTTAGGCAATTATGTAAACAAATAGTTCTATAGAGCTCTAACAATAAGATTGATAGTTCCATTATTCCGAACCATGTCAAGATACTCATCGGGGGTAAAATTCATAGGATCCATAGGAGGCATATAAGAGCTAAGAATATACTTGTTCAAATGATATTCATTGAAGATCTCAAGCGTGTCATTTTTCCATTCCCTATAAAACTCCCCATCGAGGATAGGCACTCTACGTCTCATACTCCCAATCGTAGACACATGCATGTTCCTCCAATGGTGATTAAACCAAAGCAATGGAGACCAAAGCTCTGATACCAATTGAAAGGATCAGAGAAGAGGTGTCTAGAGGGGGGTGATTAGACACTCAACAAGAAAGGAAGAAGTTTTTCAAATTCCTTAAGTTCAGGTGGAGCTCTAGCACAAGATTAAGCATTTCAAGCAAACATAGCAAGAGTATAAGCAGCAGAAAGAGTAACACATGCTAGTTGCAAGAAAGTAACCAACCTACACATGCAATTCAAAGAGTAGTAGCGGAAAGTAAGGCATTGCATATGAAGGTAAAGGGAGAGGTTTGGACAGTGCAAACGCAATGGAGACACAGAGATTTTTGGCATGGTTCCGATAGGTTGTTCTATCGTACATCCATGTTAATGGAGACTTCAACCCAGGAAGGGTAACGGCTGCGCGAGTCCACGGAGGGCTCCACCCATGAAGGGTCCAGGAAGAAGCAACCTTTTATATCCCACCATGGCCAACGTCCATGAAGGACTTGCCTCACTCGGGTAGATCTTCATGAAGTAGGCGATCTCCTTTGCCTTACAAACTCCTTGGTTAAACTCCACAATCTTGTCGGAGGCTCCCAAGTGACACCTAACCAATCTAGGAGACACCACTTTCCAAACGGTAATAAATGGTGTGTTGATGATGAACTCCTTGCTCTTGTGCTTCAAGTGATAGTCACCCCACCAGTCAACTCTCTCTCACAAATTTGGATATGGCAGAAAGATGATTTGAGTGTTAAGCAACTTGGGGAAGGCTAGAGATCAAGATTCTTGTGGTAGGAATGGTATATCTTGGTCTAAACACATGACCAGGTGGTTCTCTCTCAGAAAATATGTAGTGGAAGTGTAGGCACATTCTGATGGCTTTCTCACTAATGGATATGGGGGTGGAGGGGTATATATAGCCTCCACACAAAATCCAACCGTTACACACATTTGAACCAATTCGGTCAAATCGAATAGATGAACTCGGTCATACCGAAGCAATTAAAAATGTGAACGTTAGGAATCTCGGTTGGACTGACATGCTCAACTCGGTGGGAACGATATGCTAGGGCTAGGGCAAGATCTCATCTCGGTGAGACCGATCGCATGAACTCTGTGAGACCGATTTCAGCAAGGGATCAAACAGAGAGTTGGTCAAGCAAAATCGGTGGGACCGATTGCACATTTCAGTGAGACCGAAATAATTACAACAGGATCACAGAGAGTTTGCAAGGCCATCTTGGTGAGACCGAGATCCATATCGATGAGGCCTAATTGTCTAGGGTTTGTGGCAGTGGCTATGTCAAGTGAACTCGGTAGCGCCGGATAAATCAAATTGGTGGGGCCGAGTTTGACTTTAGATTTGGAACATATGTGAAATATGAGAAAGTGGCTGGGGTTTTTGGAGCAATATCACTAAGCACTTGAGCAACCAGATCGTTAAGCAACACCTCATCCCCTTTTAACAGTATTGGCTTACCTATGGACTCAATGTGATCTTGGATCACTAAAATGGAAATGTAGAGTCTTGAGCTTTTGCCAATCTTTGTCCTTAGCATCTTGAAGGGGTTCCACATCCTCTTGTTCTAGCCACTCCAATGTTGAACTTATCTGAAATACACTTGGTAAAGGCATTAGCCCAACAGGCGATATGTTGACATTAATTACCAAAATCACCCAGGGAGCACTTGTGCTTTCAGTACGAAGCAGTACGTGCCACATGGGGTGATGAACGAGGTCTTCTCGTCATCTTCCTTAGACATGAAAATCTGATGATACCCTGAATATGCATCTAAGAAAGAGAGCAGATCATGACCTGAAGTGGAGTCCATGATCTAGTCGATGCGCGGCAAGGGAAATGGGTCCTTCGGGCAGGCCTTGTTCAGATGAGTGAAATCTATGCATAGTCTCCATTTTCCGTTGGCCTTGCACATGACCACTGGGTTCGCTAAACATGCTGGATGCAGCACTCCTCTGACCAAACAAGCAGCCTCAAGCTTCTTGATCTCTTTGGCAATGAACTACCGCCGTTCCAAAGCTTGCTTCCGGACCTTCTACTTGACGGGCCTGGCATGTGGGCAGATAGCCAGGTGGTGCTCGATTACCTCCCTGGGAACACGGGGGATGTCAGATGGTTGCCAGGCAAACACATCAACATTCGCCCGCGGGAAGGCAACGAGCGCGCTTTCCTATTTTTCATCAAGGGTGGCACTAATAGTGAAGGTACCATCAGTCCATCCAGCCCTGTCGGGACCTTCTTCACAGCAGGCGCATCAACCTTGGATCTTTTTCTGTTGGAGATTTCTGGTAAGTCATCAACAGGCACAGCGTACCCCGGAGAGGTGCGCTTCTCGGGCTCCTTACCGGGGCTCTTAACAACTTTCTGTTTTTTCTTACTCTCCTTGGTGGGACCAGTGATCTCTGCGGCCTCTGTTATAACTGCATCCATGTGCATCTTATCCACGCAAATGATTGCGTCCTTCACGTCAGATGGAATGGACAGGACTCCCATTGGCCCTGGCATCTTCATGGTGTTGTAGGCATGGTGGGATGCCGCCATGAATTTGGACAGAGCTGGGCGTCCAAGAATTCCGTTGTAAGTCAGGGGGATATTAACCACATCAAACACAACCTTTTCACTCCGGTAGTTCAATTCTCCCCCGAATGTTAGCGACGACGTGATCTTTCTCTTAGGAAGGCTCATGGCGGGATTAACTCCTTGAAATGTGCCAGTAACCTCAAGCGCTTCTTCTGATATATGGAGTCTGCTGATGACCTTTGGGAAAATTAGATTTAATCGGGCCCCGCCATCCACCAACATCTTTGTGACCTTGAGGTTGCTGATTGTTGGTGAGACCAACAACGGCAAACACCCTACCGCGGTAGTGTGACATGGGTTGTCCTCTTCCTCAAAGATGATAGGTGTGCGGGACCATTTGAGTGGTTTCCGAAATTCCGCAGCTGGCTCTGCAACATTGACCTCACGCGCCCACTGTTTAAGTTGGCGGTGAGAGGAGTGTAGAGATGCACCCCCATCAATGCATAGGGCGTTAGTGACCTTTTGGAACTCCTGCTCACTGGTCTCCTCTTCATTCCCTCCATCACTCTCCTCATTGCAATCCTCCTTCTCATGGCCCCTGGCGGGTTTTCCTTGGTTCCTAAGAGACTTGTTGGGGCAATTTGCTTCTCTGCCCCGGCCCTTTCCGCTAGTACCACTCTGACCTTTTTCCTTATCTCGCTTCTCATATTAAGCCCTCTCCTTCTAGACAAGATGCTCAACCTTGTGAAACTCCTGGAGGTCGTGGCTCTTGGTCTGTTGGATCTTGCAGTAAGGGCCATCACTTTTCCCAGCCTTCTCGGCAGCCGTAGCTTGCCGGCAATCATTGCACGCGGCAACCTCCTTGTCGGGGGCTTCGGCTTTAGCCTTCTTGTCAGATTCAGGGCTCCACAAAACCCTTATTAGATTCGAACACTGGGGTGCGTGCGAAGAACTCAACTTCCCCTATCTGTCTACTCGTTGTCTCCGCGATCTAGCTCGATGAACAAGAAGAAAATGACACAAAGCAGTTTACCCAGGTTCGGGCCACCTCATGGTGTAATACCCTACTCCTGCTTTGTGGTGGATTGCCTCGAGGTGGGCTGAGGAAGAACTAGTACAGTGGTTGAACAACCTCAGGAGGTGTGCTCTTGTTGTGGTGGTGAGGGAGGTCTGAATGATCTGCCCAATCTGGATCCCCACTATGGTGGTGGCTAAGCTATATTTATAGTGGCCTCGGTCCTCTTCCCCCAAAATGTAGGAGGGAAGGGATCACACAACGGCCAAATTTGAAGGGGCACAACTAGTACATCTTATCCTGACGAAAGGTGGTCTTCGCCTGCAAAGCTTCTAGTACTGACGCCACAGTGGGCTTGGTGATGACCTCCGTCCCGCCGTCCTGGCGATCTTGGTCTTGTTGCATGGAAATGGAAACCTTTGGCTGATTCCTCGAGACTCCGCGCTTGCGCTTGCCTCTTTAGCACCAAAGAGGAAACCTGTTGTCCTGAGCCCGCTGGCGCCCGCCTGGCCTTGGTCGTCATGGCTTGCGTCATCTGAACCTCACGAGGTAGGGGCTTGCATAGAGATCTCCGCTCCTCAGGAGCCAGCCTAGTGAGACTGCTCCTTCTAGAGGTCTTGGTGTGGCCCACCTCGCGAGGCTTGGCCCCACATGAAGGTCTTGAGTTCTGATGCTGAAGATGGACAGTACAAGGCCGGTGAAGGAGCCACGTCATGGGCTGGAGGCAAGGAAGTCTGGGTACCCTGGTTCCCAGAATGCCGATAGTAGTCCCCGGAACCAAGGCGTGCTCAGATTTGGCTTTGAGGTGAAGCCAAAGGGCAAGGGCGAAGCACCGCGGGCCCAACCGCCTGCGGACGTGATTGACGCATGCCGCCTGGATGGGACGTGGGCGTCTCAACTTCCCCACGCTGCCTTGTCAACCATTCTGGCTGACAAAAAGGCTGGCGCTTGCCTCCAAAGCTTTGTTGCCTCCCTTTCGTCTTGCTCCAGATCCCCTTTCCATTCTCGCCGCGAGTGCCTCCAGATCTCTTGAGTCCTGCCCCCGAGTTCAGCGCTAATGGCCACTGAGAAGGCACAACCCGTTGTCTCTCCCTTTGGTTTGAACCTCGAGCCTAAGCCTGCCCTCAGCGTTTCCGCCATAACCAAGGAGAAGCATATCACCACCGTGCTCCCACTGCTGGCGTCTAGCCACAATGAGGGAGGGGAGACAGTGGTCCGATTTGTCTCCGCCAAGCCGAAATCTTTGGGTAAGACTTTCTACCCCTTCTTCCTGCACAACATCTTCGCCGGGCTTGTCCCCCCATTCTCCAGTTTCTTCTTCGCCATCCTCAATCACAACTAGATCCACGCCCTTCATCTCCATCCCAGCGCCACCTTCCTCTTGTCGATCTTTGCCTTCTATTGTGGGGCGTTCATCGAGGTGATGCCCTCTGTTGCGCTGTTCAGCCACTTCTACTACCTTCGGGGCAACACTGACAAGTGCTCTGGGGGCCTCTGCTTCATCGTGGTCCACCCCGGCAACGTGATCTCGAAGGCCAAGAAGAAGGTGGACAACTTCCGGGGCAAGTTGGTCTTTGTGGATGCCAAGCGCTCTCACGTTTGAATGGAGTTGCCAATTGTGCCATCGGAGAAGCTGGCCTGGTGGGCTCATGAGAAGCTCACCGACCCCCGGGCGCAGCAGTTGTTGGAGAAGATGATGAAGGAGCTGACGACGGGGAAGGTTACGGGGGCCTTTCTTGTCAAGGAGTTCATGAGGCAGCGTCTGGCTCCACTCTAGGCGCACTAGCGCCCCTTGTTGAGCCTCAAGGGCGAGGATGGCAAGATCCAACTGCACCCAGAGGCCCTGACTAATGAGGAACTGGGCAAGGTCCTGCGTGTCCTGATCGAGAGGAACCCTGGTGACCTTCTAGAGGGCTACGTCCCATTGTACAACCATCATGACGGGGCAGACGTCGCCACCGACATGCATGTCTTCAACGAGCGAGGGCTCGTGCCGCCGCCGAGCCCCCACGCCCCTCCTCCTACGGTGCCAGTGTCCTCTAGTGAGGGCTCAGAGGCGACCCTAGAGGGGATGGCATAGACCTCTCCTCCGAGGCAGAGCGAGCTCCTCCGCGACTTCTCTGATGATGATGACGCCGGCGAGCACTTGGTTGAGGGGTCACCGCACTCCACCGGGGTAACCACCAGGTCCGGGGTCACCCCCTTGAAGAGGCTAACGCATGGGGCCCTGAAGAAGGCTGGGGCAGTCCCGCCTCTCCGGGGTGATGCTTCCGTCTCGCCGCCGATCGCTGGTGCCGCAGGTTCCGCTGCCACGCACTCGCCCGCCCCCATGGGCGCGGCGAGTCTTGTGGCCGGGAAGCTTGGACACCTCACTCCTGTCCAAGAAGAGGACGTACATCGCTATCAACCAGTAAATATCTTACCTTATCTCTGCTTCCGCTTTGGGTTCTGTACTTAAGGTGTCCTCCTCCTGATGGCCAGGCCGCCACCAGCGGCGAAGAAGAGGAAGGAGGAGGCCAGGCCTTCTGAGGCTGCGCCCCTTGCTACAACTACTGTGATTCCGGCACGGAAAGAAGGGGTCACCTTGCGCTTGCCTGCACCTGGGCATGCTTCTCGGGGCTCAGGGACCCAAGCTTAGGAGAAGACCGCAACCGTGGCTAGGCTTACTCCAGAGGCCCCTGCCCGCAGTGACCTTGCTGGAGGCGCAAGGGCTCTGGAGCCCCCTGTTGTCCATGTTCCTGTTGTTCTGCCGACCCAGGCACCTCCGCCATCCTCTCCTGAAGCCATCACGCCGGTGGACCATGGCTCCTCCACCATGCCCCGCGCCTTGGAGGATGCCTTCGCCACACTGAACCAGTTTAGGGTCGACCTTTGTGATGCTAACCGCCGCATGGTTATGGGATGTTTGGGGCTGATCTCGGGGTGGCTCTAGGCCGACTCGTCCATCAGGACAGCTTGGAGCAAGGCTGAGGCCACCGCTAAAGAGGGCAGGAAGGTGGCCGTCTTGGCCATGGCTGAGCGCGACGTGGCACAGGCTGACGAAAAGGCTACCAAGGAACGCTGCCACACCGTGGAGGCCCAGCTGAAGGACTTCAGCGACTAGCACGCCAGTGACGCTCGCCGTCTTGAGAAGGAGGAGAATGAGATGAAGGCCCGGTCGGCGACGCTTGATGACTGTGATGTCGAACTAGAGCAGGCATCCTAGGAACAGGCTACGGAGCACAGCCGCCTGGAGATGCTGGAGAAGGAGGTAGAAGTGGCCCGAAAGTCCCTTACTGAGGCTGAGAAGGCATCCACCGTCAAGCGCAACACCTTCTTCTCCCATGAGAAGGGGTTCCACACTTCCCTACGATCCCTTTACGGGACATGGTATGAGGAGCCGCTAGCGACACCGGAGGAGGGCCCCGCCGGACTGCTCCCCAAGCTCGCCACGGTGCTCGAGGGCATCATCGCCGGGCTGGGCCCCTTGGTGGAGGCGGAGGTGGAGGTTTGTGCTTTTTCCACCTCGGTCACGACGCGCATCTACAACCACCTCCATCTCTGAGACCCCAACTTCGACTTTGGCACCCTGCTTGAGCCCGCGGTTCCCGAGCCTCAGGGTGCCGCTGCCGAGGTCATGAGAGAGCAGGTGGAGGCTCTGCTGCGGTCGTTCCGTCTGGTCGACTCCGCAGTTGCGGCAGCGGGAGCTGATGGGGGAGACGGTGGTGACATTGTTGACGACGGGTCAACCCAGGAGGGTGATGGTGTCGTCCAGGGCTGAAGAAGAGGACGGAGGCGCAGCTGCTTCCTGTTTTATCCCTGCAACATTTATCGTGCCTCATGGAGGCGTAAGAACTTTCGCTTTGAACCTTTGAGAAACAATATGTTTTGTAATAATTTTCTATGGTTTCGTTATCTTCCTTTCTCCTTGCTTTAGTGTTCTGCGTCGGCAGGGCCCCGCCCCGCGCATACCTCAATCGCCGTTAGGGAATCCGGATCACCAAGACGAGACCCAGGGGTGAGGGGTTCCGTGGCCAGTTAGGCCCCTGGGTCACGATGCCCAGGGGTCCCCCTTGATGTTCGAACAACCCTCAGGAAGGAGATGCGGGTGTAGGTTCTAGCTTTCTACGTCGATAGGGCCTGACCCCGCACATACTCAGCCGCCGTTGGGGCGTCCGGATAACCAGGATGAAACCAAGAGGTGAGGGGCTACGTGGCCAGTTAGGCCCCTGGGTCACGATGCCCAGGGCCCCCCTTGACATATAAACAAACCTCCATACCTGTTCCTTTCCAGGCTTTCGCTCAGGAGGGGCGCGCGAAGACCATGTCAGGGGGACCTGGCAAGGTGGCATGCACCAGATGTGACCTAGGCGTAGCCTCCATGCCCAGCCCCCTCGCGCTACCCTCCCGAAGGAAAGCAACATGGTGAGGCTGAGCAGCGAGCCTGGTGGCTCTCCTGAGTTGCTGCGGCCGTGAGGCCACCCTTAGTTGTTTATTCACCAGCGCGAGCATGGTGCTTCCACTCTTGCACGGGCATAGCCGTTCCTCGACAGTGTTGTCCGCTAGCACGGAGCATGGGGCTTCCACTGGTGTGTGGGTGGCGGCTCCCTCTGAGTTGAGCCCGCGGGGCAAGTACAGCCCTGCCCTGACACGTGGCTTGCACGACAGGACTAGAGGAGGTGTGTATGGGCACTCATGAGCCAGCGCGGGACTCACGAGGCCCTACCTCAAGGAGGGTTGCACCTGGATTTGATTTCGAACACTTGTGAGGGTCTTGCAAGATGGTTGGGCAACCTGCGCCAAGTGAATCTCTTGAGGATATCGCCTGAGAAGGCCAAACACTAACGACCCAATGAGGTGACGTGAACGGGACTGGCCCGCCAGACAGAGCTCGGCCCTTGGGTTTGTCAATGCTGCAGGGATGGACCCAAGCACAGACACCGTGCCCAGTCTTCTCATGCAACGGTCCTAAAGAAAGACAACTAGCGTGCGGCTCCCGAGGTGGCGAGGCACCGGGTCACGCGCCCTGACTCATCTACTCCCGATTAGCTCATGCGAGAACAAGGCACCAAGGGCCATGGGAGGTGACGTACACGGGAGCTGGCTGTGAGCCAGAGCTTAGCCACTTGGATTTAGTGATGCTGCTGGGACGGACCCGAGCACAGACGCCATGTCAGTCCTTCATCATGAGGCGGTCAAGGGCGGGTTCGCGAGGGCGCACGACCTTCATGGCGACGAAGCGCCGGACAGACATGTGATAACCATAAAGCAGTTCAAGGTAAGGCAAGTTCTGATAGATGCTAAAATGATACATGCCGTAGGGACGGACCCACACAACCTGGGGATGATGCAGCCCGACGGGCGCCCCCAATTGAATGAAACGAAAATATGATACACACCATAGGGACGGACCCACATGGCTTGGGGATGATGCAGCCTGAGGGGCGCCCCAACTGAACAAAACAAAAAGTGTCACCTGGCACCGTTGCGGAAGAAGTGTTGGGGTAGCTGAAGGCGCTCACCGCTGAAGTCACTCCTCATGAGACGCCTGGCTCCTGGGTCTCGCGAGGCTCCTGTGGTCTAGGAGGCTCACGTAGGATTAGTGGCTCCTCTACTAGGATCTCCTGGTGGTTGGCCTCGTGAGCTGCCAGGATGCTCCGCATGTGGTGCTGGTGCAGAGCAGCGTTGTTCGGCTAGCCGAAAGGCATGCGAACGTAGCTATGAGGGGGACGCTCGCACCAGCCCAGATGGGATGGCCAGAAGAACTCCCGAGACGCGGCTCTGTTGAGGCCTGGGATGTGGACACAGACTCGCACCCCCTGCCCTCATCAGTAGAGGGAGCGATGCTTGGTAGTGCGGGGCGACGTTTGCCTCGCATCACCCTTACCTCCTAAAGATCCTTGATCGCCTTGGTGATGAACTCCCGAGCACCTGGTGCCTCACACCCTGTGCTCTCCTCACGGAAGCGCGTGCTGAAACACGCTTCCACATGGTGTCCAAGCGCCTCCCTCGTGATGTTGGCCAGGTCAGAGGCCCTCCAGAGGAGAGCCCTCTAGTCCAACTTGAGAGGGGCACCGGGCACGCGTTCCTATGCGAGAGGGGGAGGCGCCCCATCCGTGGGTGCAGGTCCTAAGGCACGACCGTCGGGTGTCCCGCCCTCCTGAGGCCCCAGGGTGAGCTGTTGCTTCTTCTTCTTTGGACAACCTCAGGTGGGTAGGCGTGCTCGAGGGAGCACACCACATCCTTCTCATTGCAGGCGACTGTGATGATGCTGCCACTTCCTGGCATCTTGAGGACTTTGTAGTCGTGGTGGGTCGCCGTCATGAACTTGTCCAAGGCCGGATACCCGAGGATGGCATTGTACGGGAGACGGATGTGGGTGACGTCGATGTCGATGAGCTCGGTGTGGTAGTTCTTGCGGTCGCCAAAGGTGACAGGGTGGCGGATCTACCCTATCGGGGTGGAGGAGCCGTCGGTCACTCCTAAGAAGGGCTTGGTAGGTTAAAGCTGGTCATATGGCACTTGGAGCGTGTTGAAGGTCTCGACGGAGAGGACATTGAGTCCCGCACCGCCATTGATGAGTGTCTTGGTGACAAGCACGTTGCTAATGGTAGGCAAGCAGAGCAGCGAGAGGGCGCCGGTCGTAGCCGCGCACTTGAGCTGGTCAACCGAGTCGAAGGTGACAGCATACTTGGACCACTTGAGCGGATGCGTTGCCTCGAGCTTGGGGAGGACTGCGTTCACATCATGAGCAAACTTCTTGAAGATGCGATGAGATGCCGGGGCCTGAGCGCCACCCAGGATGCAAGCGTTGACACGAGGCTCTTGGAAGCCCCCAGCCCCATCATCTTGGTGGCGGTCGTTGTTCCTTCTTCGTGGTGGTGGTAGCGGAGGAAGACCGGCGTTACCCTGAGGGCGGTCCTCATGAGGCTGGTCCCTCCAGGGACCCTCATGAGGCGGGTCCCTCCAAGGGCCCTCACGAGGCTGGCCCTCTAGTGGTCCTCATGAGGTTGATCACGCCAGCCTTGGCGAGAGTCATGGTTCTCCCAGCATCATCCACCACGACCACCTCCGCAGCCGTAGCCTCAGTCGCGCGCTCGGTGCAACGACCAAGGCACCCATCGCAGATGGCCCTGAGCTCCTAGTAGTTGTTGGTGTTGTGGATGTGCACGTTGTTGAAGACATAGAACGGACGGCCACCCTTGGAAGACACGAGGTAGTTGCACCCACGCTTGATCTCACGCTCGGCCTTAAGCACGGCTGGTCCCTTACGCTTGGCTTCCTTGGTCTTGGCCTTCTTGTCTTCTAGGTTAGCCTCAGGGAGCTCGACGAGCGAGAGGCGACCCTCTTCTGCCCTTGCACACTTGACTACCATGTTGAACATCTCTAGATCCAAGCACATGCCCTCATGGATGGCGACCTCCTCCTTCATCCTGACATCCTGGATGCCGTCAGTGAACACGGAGATGATGGCCTCGTCTGACACCTCGGGGATCTTGATGCAGACGTTGGTAAAATACTGGATGTATTTGTGCAGGGTCTCTCTGGCTGCTGTTTGATTTGCCAGAACTCGCCCACCGCAGGGGCGCGATCACGAGCCCCTTCGAAGTTGGAGATGAACTATTCGCGCAGGTCCTCCAAGAGGAAATCCACTCCGCCGGGAGGTTTAGGAGCCACGAGCGTGCACCATCCTTGAGAGCCATGGGGAACCAATTGGCCA
This sequence comes from Secale cereale, assembly GCA_902687465.1. Classification (NCBI taxonomy): domain Eukaryota; kingdom Viridiplantae; phylum Streptophyta; class Magnoliopsida; order Poales; family Poaceae; genus Secale; species Secale cereale. The sequence goes on from LR738715.1 coordinate 404,018,781, forward strand.
TAACCTTCTCGTCGCCGCTGGCCACCTTGATGCTCAACTCGTAGAGCTGCAGGAACTCAGTGGGGTTGGTTGTTCCATCATAGCATGGGGGTAGGTCAAGCTTGAACTTGCCGGGCCAAACGACACGAGCAACTCCGGGGTGAACGCCCGGCAGCCCGTGCACCTCCGGGTGCCTGCTGTGGAGGTGGAGCTTGATCAGGGTGTTCACGTGCCGCTGCGGGAGGTGGCACGCGACCTTGACGAGGCGGCGCTGGGAGTGCACGCGCCTTGCCCTGGGGCCGCTGCACCACCTGGCAACTTTCTTCATCGCGCACGGGCGCCCTGCAGGGCTGGTCGCACTGGAGAGCCTCATGCCTTGGCTCGGGGACGATGTCACACTAGAGAGGAGGAGGAGGTGCACCATGGGCCACGTCGCCCGCTTGAGGTGGTGGAGGAGGCAGCGAGCGATACGATGCTGGAGCTTCTCCCGTGGCGCTGATGAGCTTGGCGTTGCGGTCTAGCCAATCCTCGTAGAGGTCATTGGTCGGGCGGTAGCGCACGAGCTCACGTGCCATGAGAAGCGTGGCCTCCGAGTTCGCCGGTCCATGAGGGGCGTGGGAGGACGAAGCAGCCGCTAGAGTAAGTGACGGGGTTGCAGTGCGGCCGTCGCGCCGTGCGGAAAGCAGGAGCGACGAATCTTGCTGCTCGTGGGCAGCGGGGCCCATGGCGGCGCTACCGGCGGTGACGGAGAACGACGGGGGATGCCATCGCCTGGAGGTGCTGTCTGGGCGACACGGGTGGCGAGAGCAGCCCGGCGCTCAGCACGAACTCGACGAGCGTCAGCCATGGGGATGGTGAGGCGATGGCGAACCGACCGGAAGAAGAGCAACTCTGACGCAACCCTACCTGGCACGCCAAATGTTGGATTTAGGGTTTCGCAAAACCCTTGTTAGATTTGAACATTGGGGTTCGTGCGAAGAACTCAACTTCCCCTATCTGCCTACTCGCCGTTTCCACGATCTAGCTCGATGAAAAGGAAGGAAATGACAAAAAGCAGTTTACCCAGGTTCGGGCCACCTCACGGTGTAATACCCTACTCCTGCTTGGTGGTGGATAGCCTTGAGGTGGGTTGCGGAAGAACTAGTATAGTGGTTGAACAACCTCAGGAGGTGTGTTCTTGTTGTGGTGGTGAGGGAGGTCTGAATGATCTGCCCGGACCGGATCCCCCCTACGGTGGTGGCTAAGCTATATTGAGAGTGGCCTTGGTCCTCTTCCCCCAAAATGTAGGCGGGAAGGGATCCCACAACGGCCAAATTTGAATTTAGACAACTAGTACATCTTATCCTGACGAAAGGTGGTCTTCGTCTGCGAAGCTTCTGGTCCTGACACCACGGCGTGCTCAGTGATAACCTCCGTCCTACCATCCTGGCGTTCCTAGTCTTGTTGCATGGAAATAGAAACCTTTGGCTCATTCCTCGGGACTCCACGCCTGTGCTTGCCTCTTTAGCACCAAAGAGGAAACCTGTTGTCATGCACCCGCTGGCACCCGCCTGGCTTTGGTCATCATGGCTTGCGTCGTCTGAACCTCACGAGGTGGGGGCTTGCATAGAGATCTCCGCTCCTAAGGATCCAGCCCAGTGAGAATGCTCCTTCCAAAGGGCTTGGTGTCGCCCGCCTCGCGAGGCTTGACCCCTCGCGAAGGTCTTGAGTTATGATGTTGAAGATGGGCCGTACCAGGCCGGTGAAGGAGCCACGTCATGGGCCACAGGCAGGCAAGTCTGGGTACCCTGGTTCCCAGAACACCGACACTTCTTGCCGGTACTAGGCATGCCTGACCCCTCAACTTTCATCACTACCTTATCAGTGGGCATCTTACTATGCTTCTTGTTCTAGTTCCTCTGACTGGAGGCATCGTCGTCATCATCTGAGTCGACGTCGATGCCATTTTCCTCTTGAGGGAGTTTCCTCCCCTCTTCCACCTGAGCACACTTCTCCACCAAGGTGTAAAGCTCCTTGACAGTCTTGGGCAACCAAACTTTCATCTTGGAAGGTATCCGTCGATTGCGCATGTTGGACTGGAACGCTGCTATCACTTGAGCTGGGTGGATGTCTGGAATGTTTCTGTGAACTCGACTGAACCTCTGCACCTACTTCCGCAGAGTCTCTCCTTCTTTCTGCGGGAGCAACTGCAGATCGCTGGGCCTACCTGGTTGTTGGTGGCCACCCGTGAAGGCCCCCACGAACTCATGGCACAGGTCAGCCCAGGTCGAAATGGAGTCCTCCGGCAGATGCATTAGTCAAGACCTCACATTAGGCTTGAGTGCCAAAGGAAAGTAATTGGCGAATACCTTCTCATCTCTTTCTTCGGCAGCTAGAACAGCGATGGTGTAGATGCTCAAGAACTCCGCCATGTTCAATCTTCCATCGTACTTCTCTGGAATCTCTGGCTTGAACATGCGAGTGGACGACCAACGGACTTGCCGCAGCTCACGGGCAGGTACCCGCTCCCGTCGTGCGCGGGCTCATCGACATCGAGGCCATTGCGCCCGTTGGGCTGGTAGTGGTCGCCGTGGCTGAGCGAGTCCGGGATTTGGGGGTCCTCGGGTGTCCGGACTATTCGTTATGGGCCGGACTGATGGGCCGCAAGGACAAAGCAGAAGGCTGTCCCCCGTGTCCGAGTAGGACTCCTATGTATGAAGAAAGGCAAGTTTGATGTCCGGTTGTAATGTATCCTTCCTCTGCAATTCACCTCTGTACAACCCTAGGCCCCCCGGTGTGTATATAAACCGGAGAGTTTAGTCTGTAGAGGCTCACCGAATAATCGTAGGCTAGACGACCAGGGTTTAGCCATTACGATCTCGAGGTAGATCAACTCTTGTAACCCTTATATTCATCAAGAAAAATCAAGTAGGAAGTACGGTTTTACCTCCTTTAAGAGGGCCCAAACCTGGGTAAACATCGTGTCCCTGCTCTCTCTCGTTACCATCGATCCTTAGACTCACAGCTTGGCCCCCTACCCGATATCCGCCGGTTTTAACACCGACAATGGTGCTTTCATTGGGAGCTCCATTGTGTAGTCGCGAAAAGAGATATGTGGCTCACCTCGTCATGAATAACGATATCACTTCTAGAAAGAGCCTGGCTTTTGGATAGGTCCTCCAACTCGGCGGGTTCACCATATGAGCTTGCCTGGCCATTAAGCCGACTGCGTCCCCTGTGATCGCCAAGCATCACCCCTACATCATTCTCAAATACTCCAAAAATACGGATCCGGCGAACACCTCGTCCTTAAATGAGTTGCTAGATCACATCACCACCTTGGGGCTTCCAATGGACAATGATCGGATCGGGCTTAAACCTGACCAGCGGGAAATCAATCCCTCGCCGATCACTCACCTGGTAGCGACCGTCGAGGAATGAGCCGAAAATGCTTTTTCTCCTAAAGTGGAGACCAGCCCTATTCGGACCTCTGAACCCCGTGAGCCGGATACCCTTCCTTTGGGCGGGACTCCACACTTTCTAAGCTCAGGGTTGGATATAGAGTCCGGGGACCACTTGGATCCTCCCAGGCTCGAACTGACGACCATGGAGATTTTTCAAACTCTGGATACTATCTTAGGTCGGGATTCAGGTGTTACCACACCCAACAACCACAATCAATACTCTCCAAGTAATTCTGGACCTCCGGACATATATGACTTGATGTATGTATGGCAGCAACCTCAAGAGATGGTCCATCACTTCTGAGACAGGTTCCTGCTTGTTAAAAACAAGATTAAAGATTGTTTCCATGACGATGGGGTTCCGATCTTTCATAGCAATTGTACTGATGAGGGAATTTTGAACGCCCTCAACCACTGCCGCATACAAAGTTTCCCGTAGTTGTTGCACTTAGTACGGAAGTACTGCGCGATGGAAAGCACATGGAAGGCCCAAAACACCCATTTGGATACTGTTGTGTTCGGGCAATGTGCTGCTAGAGCAAAACAGACATATCATAATGGGGCATCCGATCATAAGCCCGTCGGCAAGAAAAATAAACCCTTTGCGGGATACAGGTCCGTCCTTGACGAACTCCTAGACAAACCCTGCCCGATACATGCGATATCTAGCACGGTCGCAACTCACAGCCTTCGAGCGTGTTGGGTACTTCGGCAGGTAGCTAAAAGTTGCGAATCCATCCTCGCCACCGCCGATCCAGAGAAACACCCTCCAGAAGATGATGATTTTAGTGTCCTTATGGTCTTTAAGACCTTCCCTTCAAATAATCAGCGTAAGAAGACACTTCGTGAAATCACCAAGGTCCACCAAGTAACCGCAGTGAGCCCATGGAATGACATAGCAATAACCTTCACCGCTGATGACGAACCAAGGGTCCGATCAGTCCTTGCACCTGCCGCTTTAGTAATAAACCCAATTGTGGACGGCTTTCGACTTACTAAAGTGCTCATGGACTGCGACAGCGGGCATAACCTCATATGTGAGGACACGCTCGACAAAATGCGGGTTGATAAAGCCTGCATTGAGCAAAGTAATACCACCTTTCAAGGCATTATCCCCAGCTAAGAGGCCGGTTGTTCAAGACGAATTAAACTCAATATAGTATTCAGCACGCCTGAAAATTACACATCAGAAGAGCTGCTCTTCCACCTTGTTCCCTTCAACAGCCATTGGTGCGCGTCGGTCCTAAACAAACGATTTTCTATCCCTTTCCGCGACGGCATTTGGAACCGTCTCCAAGTGAGTGTGCGATAGGGTGTCCTTCCCACATGACCCAGAAATCGTCGGGGATGGGCCCTCATGGGACCCAGGCTGGGGCCGTGTGCGATCGGGCGAGGCATGGAAACCCAATCATTTCCGTAGGTATGTACATCCCACACGGTAATCCGGGAAAATCATTTTCGTAGGTATGTGCATCCCACACGGTAATCCGAGAAAATCATTTTCGTAGGTATGTATATCCCACACGGTGAAACCCAGAAAAACATTTCCGTTCGTATGTATATTACACACAGTCAATCCAAGGAATACGTTTCCGTTCTTCTGTACATCCCACACAGTCAATACATGGAAAACGTTTCCGTTCAGACGTAAATCCCACACAATTTTATGTGTAGGCTCGTGTGTGAAAGGTGTAACTATCACACACGGTCTTCCTTGGTTAACTGTTTGCTTTTATCAACTATATCACACACGATTTGATGAAAACAACCTTTTGGCATTGGGCTATCCATCGCAAGTGCTTTTACTGCTAGAACTGTTTGCAAAGGTCCATGACACATTTAGCAGGTTTATTAGTTTACAATTAATAATTCCAGTATTACGCAAATTCACATTTCATATCGAACAGCTGTTTGCCAATTTCATACCAGGCACATAAATATATTATAACTTCACAGTAGGGTAGCTACATGAAAACAACACATTACAACATATAGCTAGTTCAACTTCATAAGAACAATATATTCATTTCCCTAATCGACATCATCCAGGCTCGTCTTATCCACCTCTGCTTTCAGTTCAGTAAGAACCCATTTTGCATGGGCCAACTGGGAAAGTGCCTCCTTCTTCGCCAACACCATCTTAGCAATGTCTGATTTAAAAAATCTGAGCACATTCTCCGCCTTCAACTTTTTATCCCGCATCTTGAAATATGCTTCAGCGTTGACAAGACTTTCTGTAAGCCTACGTGTGTTCACTTCCTCATACATGCTCCGGAGCTTCGTTAGGCACATCTTCAAAGACTCTGGCCACTCTTGATCAACCCACTCCAAGTAAGAACACTTCCGTTCATCCTATAATATTTAAAACTAGACCAGTAACAATTGTAGGGGAAATTGGCTTATAGCAACATAGAAAATCACCAATACTTATTTTAAAAAACTGAAGAAACATGTTAATTATGACATATCTTCTCAAAAAGATCAATGTGCAAATGAAATAATTGGTACTGAGACAACAACCAAATTCTGGAACATCAGAAGCAATAATTAACTACAACGGCGCTACAAGTTCCTACTCATGTACAATAAATAACAAATTGAACATTTTATGAGGAAGGTAAATATAACTCCAACAGCATAGCAATAATGTTTGGATGAGAGCAAATTGATACTAACAGGTGTGTACATGCACAAATTTAGTAACATAGCACTAATAGCACTAAGGCCGTCCACTATGTATGCCAAAACTGGTGTAAAGACAACTGTTGCTACATCTCGCACCGGTGCCCTGAACTTGCGAGCCGATCCAGCGGAAAAAAAAAATCAGGGACCCGGACTCCGATGCCCAGTTCCTTCGTCCATAAAGATTTAGTATTTTACTGCTTGGCTGCTCGGATGTGTGGACCAAAGTTGGCTGCACAAACTGCTGAAGCGGTGCCAAATAATTTTCTAATGGCACCGCTGATGAGATGGCAACAATTTAAGATACTAGGTACAAACTGTGACGCTGTCTTAGGATGCGTTTGGTTGAAGGTGTGGTATGAATGGGTTCGGACAGTGACAGTGTCTGAATCACATCTAACAAATGATTTTTAACAACGTAAGAGGGTCTAACCTTCTCTGCACATGCCAAAAACTTCCTCTCAGTGTCCACAGAATCAAACGCAAGTAGCTTCATGCATGGAGTGTAACACCCCATATGTGATACTTCCCATATATGGCAATAAAGCTTTCATCATTTGAGCCTTGTCCTTTTCCTTGGGGGTTCTTGTCATTTATGCAATCTTTTGTTATTGCTTTGTCTTTTTATTTTTCTTATGCATCCATGCATTGCTTCATCATCATCATGGCATCATGTTCATCTTAGCATTTATTTTACTTGCATATGTGATGATCAATGTCCTAGCATGCCAAGTGAGTGCTTCTTGTTCTTATGGTGGTGGCAAGCCATGCCCATGCTAAACCCTAACCCCCTCCTTCCTCTACACTACTTCTTCTTCCTCCTTTTCTTTCTTTCCCATTCTTTAATCATTTTTGCAAGTGACTTAGCCTCTTCCTATAATGTTCATCTCCTCTCCACTTCCAAGTTACACTGTCCTAAGCCACCTTGCAAAGCCTAGCCTCAATATGAAAAGATTTGGTTAGGTTCAAAAATGACAGAAGTTTGAACCATATTCAAACTTGTTTTATTTTTCTACCTCTAAAATGCCCAAGTCATTTTTATAAAATAGGGCATAAATCCAGGAGCATGGGGATATTTTATTTATCTCCTAATTCCTTTTCCTTGAGCCTGTGCTTTTTATTTTATTTAATGTCGGAGAAAAATGAAAAAAAAAGGAATTAATAAGCAGCAGCCGTAGCAGTGCAGCCCAACCAACTTGGGCCAGTTCTTCCCCCTCGGCCCAGCTCCAGCGCGCACACGCAACCCAGCACAGCCCACAGCACGTCCGTCTCTCCCTTTCTCACCCGCGCCCCCGCTTACCCCCGCTGGTTCGCTCCCACGTGGCCAGGCAGGGCCCGCTCGTCAGCGACTGCACTAGAAAACTCACCCACCTTTTCTTCCTCCTCCCGCGACTCCATGGGGACCGCGAGCCCGACGCCGTCGCCGCACCGTCGTGGCTCTGGCCCTCCTTTTAACCCCTCTCCGTGTCCAACCCATCCTCTAGGGTTTCCTCTTCCTCCTCCCGCCACTGGTGAGCTGAGAGCCACCAGATCCGCTGCTCCGTAGCTATCCCAAGTGCATCTGAGAGCGCGAGATCATCGCCGGCGTGCTTCCCGTCGTCCTCTGCCTCGCCAACCTTGCCGGTCTTCTTCCTCGATGTCGTCTACGTCGACTACGTCCACTACACGGAGCTGATCGCCTCGCCTGCGACTTCTTCTTCCTCTTCTTCAACTCCGGCAGCCGTAGGTGTTCGATCGTCACCGTCATCGACTCCGTCCATCTCCAGGCTAACCAAGCACACCTTCGTGCTTGTGGTACGTGCGCGCACCTCCCCGTGCCCTTTTCCCCTCCTGTCGCGCCGTCTAGCTCATAGTTCTCCGTGCACCCGAGCTCGTCGTCGTCGGGCCTCGTCTTTGGTGAGTGTTCCGACCACCTTGGTTCCTCCTCTGTTGCCCGTCGTGATCGCCATGTCGCGTAGGTGCTGCTAGTGTTGTCGCCGCTCCGTTTAGGCCCCTGCTTGTTCTCGTCGAGGTCCGCCGTCGCCGCTCTGTTTGATGCTCGCCGTCGTTGTTGTAGTCGATGCTAGGTGCTGTGAGTGCACGTCGTGGGTGCGGAGTTCCCCCAGGAACAGACTGCACCACTCCGCCGCCAGTTTGGGTCGCCGGAGCACCTCCGATGTACTCTGTTTCCCTCTGTTGTCTGCTTATTCAGTTATCACATAAGGCAATGTTCGCCTTCTCTGTCAGCAACACACGCCTAGCCCAGTGGCTCGTCCCTTCGTCAGTTAACCAAGAGGTCGCGGGTTTGATCCCGCCGGGGGCAGTGGATTTCCCCCCTTTTTGCATTTCCCTGTGACGCTGACAGGGCGACCCCACCTGTCAGCCTCACAGCGCTGTCCACCCCCCACTCGCACCCGCCGCTGCCACCTCAACGCCTTTGGACCCACGAGTCAGTGGCTGCGGCTAGTTCCAGGCTGGGTCAGTTTGACCTTTTCTTTTGTTTTTCATTTCTGTTTTGTTTTTCTTTTTCTTTTTCTGCATTTACTTTGCATATTTAATATCTTTTTTAAAATATGCTTATGATGAAAATTAGTTATATATGAAAACTGCTTAGTTTTTCATGTAGAATATTAATATGCAGTTTATTGCCATGTTTAAAACATTTAAATGTTGTTTGAATTATTTTGTGTTTAAAAATGCTTAAACTTGTAAAAATCATAACTAAATATCTACAACTCCAAATTTAACAAACTTTATATGCATTTGCGGTGAAAAAATGTGTAAATTAATGTGGTGTTGTTGTTTTGCATGTTTAACAACTTTAAAATATGAGTTTCTTAGTTCTGTCCCAAATGTATATACACGAATATGGGAGTTTCTGGAAATTGTTGTATGTTCTTTCTGGCCCATTTAAAATTCTAGCATGTTGCTGTTAGTTCCTAGCTGCACCCTTACCATGTTAAACAACTTTTTAAACTTGTTGGGTGCTTGTATAGATAATCTGCATAACCATTTGTGGCCATGTTAGATTTGTTCCTTTTGCTTGTGTTCCACATGTGTTGTGATCTTGTTATTGCCATGATGCTTGTGCACTCTTCTTGTCCCTAGGAGTTGCATCATGTCCTACCCATGTCCTTATGCATCATATTCATGCATCATGTGTTTAAGCATTGCATGATGATTGATTGTCGTTCCGGTGTTTGCATTGTTGTGTTGGTTAGAGCCCGGTGACGATTCGGAGTTCGAGGTTCCTTTCGAGCCTGAGTTTGAGGAGCAAGGTGACGATCCCTCCGTGGAATCAACAGGAAAGATGACCATTCCCAGATATCACTTCTATCTTTGCCTATGCTAGATGTCTCGCTCTTTAGATATTTCATCGATGCCTATTCATGTTTGTCAGCCTCCTACTGTTGCCATGAAACTCTCTAACCACCTTCCTAGCAAACCGTTGTTTGGCTAAGTACACATCGCTCAGCCCCTCTTATAGCGTTGTTAGTTGCAGGTGAAGTTTTGAAGATTGCTCCATGATGAAGATGTTGTTGGGATAACACAATATATGATACCTGACAAACTAATTCACCTATATATTGGTAATGGGTGGAAGGCTAAGCCTTTCTGCTTGGTGTTTTGTTCCACGCATGCCACCCTAGGATCCGATAAACCATTGTTATGTTCCTTGGTTTTGCGTTCCTAACACGGTTGGGGTTTATGGGCCCCCCTTGATAATTCGCTCTGTTTAAAGCTTTTCCAGCAAGGCCCAACATTGGTTTTACATTTGCCTAATAACTAATACTTGCATAGGGCGTTGCAAACCCGAGTTCTTAATTAACAACCCCGGGCCAGTGCTCCTCATGAGTGTTGGTCCAAGCTGGGCAGACTGTGGGGCCACCACGGGGGAACCCGAGGTCTGGTATACATGTGTAGGATGTCCCATCCGGACGTGTCCTGAGACGAGATACGCGCGGCTACTATCAGGGTGTCAGCACGCCGGGAGGTCTTACTGGATTAGTTTTACCTTTGTCGAAATATCTTGAGCACGGGATTTCGAGAATACTCGGGTCTTCCCACTTTGGAGTTGCGACTCCGCGGATCGTGGGCTTGTGATGGGCTAAGTTGGGACACCCCTGCAGTGTTTGATCTTTCGAAAGCCATAGCCGCGGTTATGTGGCAGATGGAAATTTGTTAATATCCGGTTGTAGATAACTTGTCACCTTATTCATGAATACACTACCTGTGTGAATAATCGTGATGGTCTCTTTCTGAAGGGCTTTGGGAAGTGAACACGATGGGGTTATGTTTGATCGTGAGTAGCTAGGATCACGTCATGATCAACTTGGCGATCGTTGGCACTTGCTCTCTTCTCGCTCTAAACTCGTAAGCTAGTGCTTAGTGCTTGCTGCAACCCTTGTTTTAGCCTTTCCACACCTAAGGCTTTGGTAGTTTTGATACCTGGGAATGGGATTGCTGAGTCCTCTGTGGCTCACAGATTCAACACACACTAGATGCAGGTACCGTTGAGAACTATGCAGGAGATGGTTCGGAGCTTCAGTGGGAGTTCGATGAAGAGCGTGGTCGTTACTATGTGTCTTATCCCGACGATCAGTAGTGGTTCTTACTAGGAGGATCCGGGCTTGTGTTATTTATGGTATCTTTTTCGTTTGGATTTCGTCTGTAGTCAGACCCTAATGTTCTTTGGATGATGTATGTTATTGTATTCATTGTGTGACATGGCGAGTGTAAGCCAACTATCATTTTACAATTTCATCCCTGAATTTTACATGAGATGTGCAAAGATACCATACTTGAGATCATTCTAGTATGCGTTTATGTCCTTAAGTCGTGCCTCGACACGTGGGGGACATAGCCGCATACTGGGCATTACATGGAGATTGATGGTGACAACGAGCAGATAGATCTTCAGCCACCCCGCTCCATTCGTTGCCACTTATGGTCTTAGGGAGCTACAAGAGGAAGAAACCAATCAAATCCACCTCCGGGTAAAAATCCTTCATTCCAAGTCATAGTCCGAGAGAGAGAAGAGACGCATACCCGGGTGGTGAAGGAGTAGTCACCAGAGGAGGAACCGCTGGAGATGTCCTTGAAGAAGACCATGGCGACCCCAGCGGTAGGATGTGAGACGGTGAGAGCGAGGAAGCGGCTATAGCTTAGCAAGGAAGGAACGAAGGAGGAAACTGGGGAAATGTGACTTGTGGTCGGGGAGAAAAGGGGGTGGGGAAGGGGGGATGGGGGAAGGGGGTAGATATTTTGGTGGTAGGCCAACATTTTGGAAATGTGGAGGGAAACTTTGCGCGCGGTGTCGGCGGACCATTCACTTTGAACGATTGTGTGCATCGCAAACGATTCTTCTGCTTTACATGCATGGAATGAGTTTGATAATTCAAATTATGGTCTCAAGGCATGGCCACATTCACTTTGAACGCGCACGGTGCCACCGGACCATTCACTTTGAACGATTGTGTGCATCACAAACGATTCTTCTGCTTTACGCCCATGGGATGAGTTTGATAATTCAAATTTTGGTGGAAATTCCCCCGGGTACGTCATTGCATAATTTAACATCGCTTGCTAATTTGGGCACACAAAAGAGCGTACAGCAGACAGACCACACTTATGGAATCGAGCAATATTAGTAATTGCACAGAACTAGTTGACCTAAACATTGCTCTAACAAAAGACCAGCATTGAAAACAAAGCCTATGTATGCATAATTAAAAATCCGCCACCGCGCTGGCCTATTCATCGCCGGTGTGAGATGAGACGTCGATGACTTCTCCTGGCGACATGCCGCCATTGGCGGACTCTGCGTCCCCCCTGCTGAAGTCGATCGTGTCCTCGTCCTCGTCCTCTTCCTTGTCCTCGGCACTGCCCTCAAGGTTGTAGTACTCCTAGTAGTGGATGTGCCAGAGCTCACGTTGGTACTCCACCGTTGATTCCTCGACGGACAGACTCTTCTCTACCTCGACCTCGGCCACGCGCAACTCCTCCTCCCAGCGTTCCTCGATCTCCGCCGCCTCCTACATCTCCAGCTCCCGCTCAGCGACCTCATGAGGAAGCAGGTGCTCCATGGCCACCGCCGCCTTTTCAGACATGGGTTGCATGCTGGAGTCCAAGGTGGCCTGGAATATCTTGGCGTGTGAATCCTCGATCTTGGCGTGGATGGCCACGACCCGGGCCAGGACGACATCAGCGGCACGGACGGCAGCTCGAGCGCTCTCGGCGGTTGCAGCCACCATTGCAGCAGCAGCTGCAGCCATCTCGGCTGCTGCAGCTGCCCTGTCGGCTGCCGCACACGCCCTCTCGGCGGAAGCGGCCGCGCTCAATGCAGATGCGGCGGCACTCTTTGCGTAGGCGGTCGTGCTCTCGGCGCACGCGGCGGCGCTCGGGGGGACGCGACCATCGTACGGGCCTTCACGAAGCGTTTGCGTGAATGGGGATCTAGATTCGTGGATTCGGAGGTTGCCGGCACTAGAGCAGACGAGCCGGCGAAGCTTAAGGAGGGAGACTTAAATAGACCTGGATATTTTCATCGCAAACGGTTCCTAGAAAACAATTGTGTGTGATGTTGTTGATATTTTTTATTAGATGTGAAAGATGAATTTGGAATAAAGTGCCAACGGATGGTGTTTTAAATGAACAAGAAATTTTGTAGTACTAATACAACTATCATGTCAAATTTTGGAAAATTTCAGGGGTCATTTGACCTACGAAGACAGTTAAGTGATTTTCTAGCCATTTAATGACCGTAACTGAATTTTGAACTACATGTACATGCAACAGCTAACCATAACAGTTTGAAAACTCATATTTCATGTACTTGTGCGCGATTTAATTCCATTTGCAGTAAATTGGAAGGAATTTTCAAACATATTGGTCTAACGGCTATGACACAATTAAGCATGGAGTGACATGGCATTTTAATTCCAAAAAATAAACAAAAATCAAAAACACATCAAACCTTGGTTGATGTAATGTCATGCCACCAAGATGATGTGGTAAAATTTTTTGCATGTTTGACCAAAGTTTTGACACACACCCCTCACAAACCAGAGCAACTCACTAGAAGGCTCGTGGTTCCGAGAGGGAACAATGCATGTTTGATGACGGACGGCAGCTAGCTTCCTCTTACGGCCTTCAAAAAAATTTCTACGTCTAACGTGCACTACTACAACTATAATGTGAAATTTTAGAAAATTCTAGGGGCCATTTGACCTTTTAAATACATTTAAGTGATTTCCTAGCCATTTAAATACCGCAATTCAAATTTGAACTACATCTACATCCAACACCTAACCAAAATGGTTTGAAAAATCATATATGTGTACTTGTGTGCGAGTTAATTCCATGTGCAATAAATTAGAAGGAATTATCAAACATATTGGTCTCATGACATGGACACATGCATACGTATGCATGGAGTGACATGCAATTTTAATTCAAAAAATTAGAAAAATGATCAGAAACAGATGAAACCTTTGTTGATGTAATGTCATGCCACCAAGATGATGTGGTAAAGAAATTGGCATGTTTGACGAAAGTTCGGACACACACCCCTCACAAACCGGAGCAACTCGTTAGAAGGTTCGTGGTTCCGAGAGGGAACAATGCATATTTGATGACAAACAGGAGATAGATTCCTCTTACGGCCTTCAATTTTTTCCAACGTTTAACGTGCACTAATACAACCGTCATGTGAAAATTTGGTAAATTCCAGGGGTCATTTGACATTTTAAAGACATTTATGTGATTTTCTAACCATTTAATGAGCGTAATTCAAATTTGAACTACATCTACATGCAACGCCTAACCATAACGGTTTGAAAAGCAATATTTTTGTGTACTTGTGTGCGAGTTAATTCCATGTGCAGTAAAATAGAAGGAACTTTCAAACATATTAGAGTCAAGGCATGGCCACATGCATGGAGTGCATGCCATGTCATTTTAATTCAAAAAAATTAAAAAATGATCAGAAAAGCATGAAACATTGGTTGATGTAATGTCATGCCACCAAGATGATGTGGTAAAGAAATTGGCATGTTTGATGAAAGTTTGGACACACACCCCTCAAAAACCGGAGCAACTCGTTAGAAGGTTTGTGGTTTCGATAGCGAACAATGCATGTTTGATGACGAACGAGAGATAGCTTCCTCTTACGGCCTTCAAATTTTTTCTATGTCTAACGTGCAGTACTACAACTATAATGTGAAATTTTGGAAAATTCTAGGGGTCATTTGACCTTTCAAAGACATTCTAGTGATTTTCTAACCATTTAATTGACCGTAATTCAAATTTGAACTACATCTACATGCAACACCTAACCATAACGGTTTGAAAAGAAATATTTTTGTGTACTTGTGTGCGAGTTAATTCCATGTGCAGTAAATTAGAAGGAACTTTCAAACATATTAGAGTCAAGGCATGGCCACATGCATGGAGTGCATGCCATGTCATTTTAATTCCAAAAAATTTAAAAATGATCAGAAAAGCATGAAACATTGGTTGATGTAATGTCATGCCACCAAGATGACGTGGTAAAGAAATTGGCATGTTTGATGAAAGTTTGGACACACCCCCCTCATAAACCGGAGCAACTCGTTAGAAGGTTCGTGGTTTCGATAGCGAACAATGCATGTTTGATGACGAACGAGAGATAGCTTCCTCTTACGGCCTTCAAATATTTTTCTACGTCTAACATGCACTACTACAACTGTAATGTGAAATTTTGGAAAATTCTAGGGGTCATTAGACCTTTCAAAGACATTTAAGTGATTTTCTAACCATTTAATGATCGTAATTCAAATTTGAACTACATCTACATGCAACACCTAACCAAAACGGTTCGAAAAATCATATATGTGTACTTGTGTGCGAGTTAATTCCACGTGCAGTAAATTAGAAGGAATTTTCAAACACATTGGTCTCACGACATGGACACATGCATACATATGCATGGAGTGACATGGCATTTTAATTCAAAAAATTAGAAAAATGATCAAAAACACATGAAACCTTGGTTTATGTAATGTCATGCCACCAAGATGATGTGGTGAATAAATTGGCATGTTTGACGAACGTTTGGACACACACCCCTCACAAACCGGAGCAACTCGCTAGAAGGTTTGTGGTTCCGAGAGGGAACAATGCATGTTTGACGACGAACGGGAGATAGCTTCCTCTTACGGCCTTCAATTTTTTCCTAAGTTTAATGTGCCCTAATACCACTGTCATGTGAAAATTTGGTAAATTTCATGGGTCATTTGACCTTTTAAAGACATTTAAGTGATTTTCTAACCATTTAATGAGCGTAATTCAAATACGAACTACATCTACATGCAACGCCTAACCATAACGGTTTGAAAAATAAAAAATTTTGTGTACTTTTGTGCGAGTTAATTCCATGTGCAGTAAATTAGAAGGAATTTTCAAACATATTGGTTGCAAGGCATGCACACATGCATGGAGTGCATGCCATGTCATTTTAATTCCGAAAAATTAAAAAAATGATCAGTAACACATGAAACCTTGGTTGCTGTAATGTCATGCCACCAGAATGATGTGGTAAAGAAATTGGCATGTTTGACAAAAGTTTGGACACACACCCCTCACAAACCGGAGCAACTCGCTAGAAGGTTCGTGGTTTTGAGAGCGAACAATGCATGTTTGATGCCGAACGGGAGATAGCTTCCTCTTACGGCCTTAAAAAATTTTCTATGTCTAACCTGTAGTACTACAACTATAATGTGATATTTTCAAAAATTCCAGGGGTCATTTGACCTTTCAAAGACATTCTACTGATTTTCAAACCATTTAATGACCGTAATTCAAATTTGAACTACATCTACATGCAACGCCTAACCATAACGGTTTGAAAAGAAATATTTTTGTGAACTTGTGTGCGAGTTAATTCCATGTGTAGTAAATTAGAAGGAACTTTCAAACATATTAGAGTCAAGGCATGGCCACATGCATGGAGTGCATGCCATATCATTTTAATTCCAAAAAATTAAAAAATGATCAGAAATGCATGAAACATTGGTTGATGTAATGTCATACCACCAAGATGATGTGGTAAAGAAATTGGCATGTTTGATGAAAGTTTGGACACACACCCCTCACAAACCGGAGCAACTCGTTAGAAGGTCCGTGGTTTCGATAGCGAACAATGCATGTTTGATGACGAACGAGAGATAGCTTCCTCTTACGACCTTCAAATTTTTTCTACGTCTAACGTGCACTACTACAACTGTAATGTGAAATTTTTGAAAATTCTAGGGGTCATTAGACCTTTCAAAGACATTTAAGTGATTTTCTAACCATTTAATGATCGTAATTCAAATTTGAACTACATCTACATGCAACACCTAACCAAAACGGTTTGAAAAATCATATATGTGCACTTGTGTGCAAGTTAATTCCATGTGCAGTAAATTAGAAGGAATTTTCAAACACATTGGTCTCACGACATGGACACATGCATACGTATGCATGGAGTGACATGGCATTTTAATTCAAAAAATTAGAAAAATGATCAGAAACACATGAAACCTTGGTTTATGTATTGTCATGCCACCAGGATGATGTGGTGAAGAAATTGGCATGTTTGACGAACGTTTGGACACACATCACTCACAAACCGGAGCAACTCGCTAGAAGGTTAGTGGTTCCGAGATGGAACAATGCATGTTTGATGACGAACGGGATATAGCTTCCTCTTACGGCCTTCAATTTTTTCCTAAGTTTAATGTGCCCTAATACCACTGTCATGTGAAAATTTGGTAAATTTCGGGGGTCATTTGACCTTTTAAAGACATTTAAGTGATTTTCTAACCATTTAATGAGCGTAATTCAAATAAGAACTACGTCTACATGCAACGCCTAACCATAACGGTTTGGAAAATAATTTTTTTGTGTACTTTCGTGCGAGTTAATTCCATGTGCAGTAAATTAGAAGGAATTTTCAAACATATTGGTTGCAAGGTATGTGCACATGCATGGAGTGCATGCCATGTCATTTTAATTCCGAAAAATTAAAAAATGATCAGTAACACATGAAACCTTGATTGATGTAATGTCATGCCACCAAGATGATGTGGTAATGAAATTGGCATGTTTGACAAAAGTTTGGACACACACCCCTCACAAACCGGAGCAACTCGCTAGAAGGTTCGTGGTTTTGAGAGCGAACAATTCATGTTTGATGACGAACGGGAGATAGCTTCCTCTTACGGCCTTCAAATTTTTTCTATGTCTAACGTGCAGTACTACAACTATAATGTGAAATTTTGGAAAATTCTAGGGGTCATTTGACCTTTCAAAGAAATTCTAGTGATTTTCTAACCATTTAATGACCGTAATTCAAATTTGAACTACATCTACATGCAACGCCTAACCATAATGGTTTGAAAAGAAATATTTTTGCGTACTTGTGTGTGAGTTAATTCCATGTGTAGTAAATTAGAAGGAACTTTCAAACATATTAGAGTCAAGGCATGGCCACATGCATGGAGTGCATGCCATGTCATTTTAATTCCAAAAAATTAAAAAATGATCAGAAAAGCATGACACATTGGTTGATGTAATGTCATGCCACCAAGATGATGTGGTAATGAAATTGGCATGTTTGATGAAAGTTTGGACACACACCCCTCACAAACCGGAGCAACTCGTTAGAAGGTTCGTGGTTTCGATAGTGAACAATGCATGTTTGATGACGAACGAGAGATAGCTTCCTCTTACGACCTTCAAATTTTTTCTACGTCTAACGTGCACTACTACAACTGTAATATGAAATTTTGGAAAATTCTAGGGGTCATTAGACCTTTCAAAGACATTTAAGTGAATTTCTAACCATTTAATGATCGTAATTCAAATTTGAACTACATCTACATGCAACACCTAACCAAAACCGTTTGAAAAATCATATATGTGTACTTGTGTGCGAGTTAATTCCATGTGCAGTAAATTAGAAGGAATTTTCAAACACATTGGTCTCACGACATGGACACATGCATACATATGCATGGAGTGGCATGGCATTTTAATTCAAATAATTAGAAAAATGATCAGAAACACATGAAACCTTGGTTTATGTAATGTCATGCCACCAAGATGATGTGGTGAAGAAATTGGCATGTTTGACGAACGTTTGGACACACACCCCTCACAAATCGGAGCAACTCACTAGAAGGTTCATGGTTCTGAGAGGGAACAATGCATGTTTGATGACGAACGGGAGATAGCTTCCTCTTACGGCCTTCAATTTTTTCCTAAGTTTAATGTGCCCTAATACCACTGTCATGTGAAAATTTGGTAAATTTCAGGGGTCATTTGACCTTTTAAAGACATTTAAGCGATTTTCTAACCATTTAATGAGCGTAATTCAAATAAGAACTACATCTACAAGCAACGCCTAACCATAACGGTTTGAAAAATAATTTTTTGTGTACTTTTGTGCGAGTTAATTCCATGTGCAGTAAATTAGAAGGAATTTTCAAACATATTGGTTGCAAGGCATGGGCACATGCATGGAGTGCATGCCATGTCATTTGAATTCCGAAAAATTAAAAAATGATCAGTAACACATGAAACCTTGGTTGATGTAATGTCATGCCATCAAGAAGTTGTGGTAAAGAAATTGGCATGTTTGAGAAAAGTTTGGACACACACCCCTCACAAACCGGAGCAACTCGCTAGAAGGTTCGTGGTTTTGAGAGCGAACAATGCATGTTTGATGACGAACGGGAGATAGCTTCCTCTTACGGCCTTCAAAAATTTTCTATGTCTAACGTGCAGTACTACAACTGTAATGTGAAATTTTCGAAAATTCTAGGGGTCATTTGACCTTTCAAATATATTCTAGTGATTTTCTAACCATTTAATGACCGTAATTCAAATTTGAACTACATCTACATGCAACGCCTAACCATAACGGTTTGAAAAGAAATATTTTTGTGTACTTGTGTGCGAGTTAATTCAATGTGTAGTAAATTAGAAGGAACTTTCAAACATATTAGAGTCAAGGCATGGCCACATGGATGGAGTGAATGCCATGTCATTTTAATTCCAAAAAATTAAAAAATGATCAGAAAAGCATGAAACATTGGTTGATGTAATGTCATGCCACCAAGATGATGTGGTAAAGAAATTGGCATGTTTGATGAAAGTTTGGACACACACCCCTCACAAACCGGAGCAACTCGTTAGAAGGTTCGTGGTTTCGATAGCGAACAGTGCATGTTTGATGACGAACGAGAGATAGCTTCCTCTTACGGCCTTCAAATTTTTTCTACGTCTAACGTGCACTACTACAACTGTAATGTGAGATTTTGGAAAATTCTAGGGGTCATTAGACCTTTCAAAGACATTTAAGTGATTTTCTAACCATTTAATTATCGCAATTCAAATTTGAACTACATCTACATGTAACACCTAACCAAAACGGTTTGAAAAATCATATATGTGTACTTGTGTGCGAGTTAATTACATTTGCAGTAAATTAGAAGGAATTTTCAAACACATTGGTCTCACGACATGGACACATGCATACGTATGCATGGAGTGACATGGCATTTTAATTCAAAAAATTAGAAAAATGATCAGAAACACATGAAACCTTGGTTTATGTAATGTCATGCCACCAAGATGATGTGGTGCAGAAATTGGCATGTTTGACAAACGTTTGGACACACACCACACACAAACCGGAGCAACTCGCTAGAAGGCTCGTGGTTCCGAGAGGGAACAATGCATGTTTGATGACGAACGGGAGATAGCTTCCTCTTACGGCCTTCAATTTTTTCCTAAGTTTAATGTGCCCTAAACCACTGTCATGTGAAAATTTGGTAAATTTCAGGGGTCATTTGACCTTTTAAAGACATTTAAGTGATTTTCTAACCATTTAATGAGCGTAATTCAAATAAGAACTACATCTACATGCCACGCCTAACCATAACGGTTTGGAAAATAATTTTTTTCTGTACTTTTGTGCGAGTTAATTCCATGTGAAATAAATTAGAAGGAATTTTCAAACATATTGGTTGCAAGGCATGGGCACATGCATGGAGTGCATGCCATGTCATTTTAATTCCGAAAAATTAAAAAATGATCAGTAACACATGAAACCTTGATTGATGTAATGTCATGCCACCAAGATGATGTGGTAAAGAAATTGGCATGTTTGACAAAAGTTTGGACACACACCCCTCACAAACCGGAGCAACTCGCTAGAAGGTTCGTGGTTTTGAGAGCGAACAATGCATGTTTGATGACGAACGGGAGATAGCTTCCTCTTACGGCCTTCAAATTTTTTCTATGTCTAACGTGCAGTACTACAACTATAATGTGAAATTTTGGAAAATTATAGGGGTCATTTGACCTTTCAAAGACATTCTAGTGATTTTCTAACCATTTAATGACCGTAATTCAAATTTGAACTACATCTACATGCAACGCCTTACCATAATGGTTTTAAAAGAAATATTTTTGTGTACTTGTGTGTGAGTTAATTCCATGTGCAGTAAATTAGAAGGAACTTTCAAACATATTAGAGTCAAGGCATGGCCACATGCATGGAGTGCATGCCATGTCATTTTAATTCCAAAAAATTAAAAAATGATCAGAAAAGCATGAAACATTGGTTGATGTAATGTCATGCCACCAAGATGATGTGGTAATGAAATTGGCATGTTTGATGAAAGTTTGGACACACACCCCTCACAAACCGGAGCAACTCGTTAGAAGGTTCGTGGTTTCGATAGTGAACAATGCATGTTTGATGACGAACG
>LR738715.1:404048547-404089574 GCA_902687465.1 Secale cereale
CCCCCCCATAAACATAGAAATGTCATTAATTCTTAAAAGGTACAATAGGAAGCTTTGCATTTCATGTAAAAGTGACTATCAAATAGATACAATGATAAAAAGTACAAAATGTACAAGAAAATTTATACAGTTGGACACTGCTGGCATCCAGAGAATTAGAGGTAGCGCATGCACATTTCTATTTCTATTTACTGATATTAAAAATATTATTACTTTATTTACTTCTTTGCAACAACAAAACCACACAAATTCTAATCTTCCCGATAGTGTTCAGTGCAGCTCCACAATTCAGTTATGTGGGTGAGCGCCATACAACGATGTGCTCCTGTAGCTACTATTCGTTCTACAGAACGAAGTATTTAGTATATCTGTTCAAATGTCCAGAAGCTATGAACTTGACGCCTAATCAAATTTAGCTTTAGCACATCATCTATCCAGTTAAAACATAGTATATCTCTCCTCTGTTCATAGTTATCATCTTCTCTCTATGTTTCTAACCCTTCCGATCCTTGACATGAACATGATACTAAAGTGATGTTTGGTGTAACTGGTAGTGTTTTAGCACGATAAACTGGACAATAGCAAATAGTTATCTCGCGCATGCTTCACCGGAATATTTGTAATATGCCGGCGCAACCCTACAAGATGAAATTCATTACTGTACTACTTTTCCACCCCCTGCTTTTTATCCAACTTCTAATTCTTGTTCCCTATCTTGAGCTAGATAAATTCATGATGACATCTTAATTTTGAGTACATATCCTTTGCTCTAACTTGAAAATCTGCTACCAATAGAGATTACCATGAAAGCACTTGATGATTGACCTAGACTGAAGGTAAATCTTAAGAAAAACAAGCAGGAAAAATACAATTGTACTTTAGTAAGAATTTCTTTGACAAAAAAAATCAATTGTACATGATAAATTTCATTCATATACTACTTCTCTATCTCTCACCCATTTATTTAACTCCTAGGTCGATGACTTCATGAAGACATTTTAATTTAGAGAAGGTACTATGCTCTAACACGGAAATCTGAGAAGAATAGAGACTGCACTAAAGCCAATTGATGATTGAGCTCAACTGAAACTAAATATTATTTTTTAAACCAAGAATCAACAACACAGTTAACCAAGAATTTCTTTCACCCAGAAAAAATATTTTCTTTGTATCATCATGTCGAAGGTTTAGCTGATTAATGGAGATTTATGGATGTCGTAATCTGATCGGGGGACGAATTATGGTCTCCTAAGCTTTCTGCAATTTCTCTTCACATGCGTGACACAGCGTACACCACCATTAATCGACACCGGTGAGTGGCCCACTCCCACATTATCCGCCACGAATGCCTCTAGGAACTGAAGAATTATTGCCTTCTTGAAAGTTCAAACCACATAGCATCAGATTCACGGGACAGCCGAACAGTCGAGCATATTTCGCCTCACCACGCATTAGTGGGTGGTCGCCTGGCTCGCCTCTTCACCTGCAACCCTGCTTTGAATTGATTTTCTTGAACCCATCGACCGGTCACCTCTGCCTTAGTGAGCGGTCAGAGGTATTCTAACGCAAACATACTTATGTGCCAAAAGATTACATATGGTGAATCTGCATATATCATACATTTCTAGAAAGCTAGGCACATGAGATTAATACACCACTAAGCATGTGAATAAATTTCAAAGAGAACTAAGATAGTCATGTTTGAAGCACGAGTGCCTTAACATAGCAAGAGATTACAAGGAATTAGTGATTACTCTAAGTTAAAGTATGCACTTTGTCAAAGAATACTGCAGCAAACCAACAAGTGATACCATTACCGATCTGGCAACTGCCAAATGCGGGGACTAAACATAATACGCTCAGGCAACAAATCATTGAAGTTGAAAATAGCGCCTCATCTTCCAAATGGTTAGTCCCAAAAACTTCTTATCTGGCAGAACCAGCCAATCTAGCAGAACCGATATCAAATCTGTCAAGATAGAGAACATGCATTAATTTTCGAGTACAGAGAATAGTATCAAAAGGAAAATCTATCATCATTAGATGAATAATTAGGGGGGATGGGGAGGTATGAACAACGGACGACAGGAAGGACAGGAAAGATAAATTAGCGACCTATGTTTCTCCTTGGCTGCAAGAGAAGGTTCTGCCAAAGTGAGGGGAGTGAGGAAGGAGCAGCAGGAAGATGGATATAATATAGACCCCCGTGGACGGGAGGAAGAGGTGAATCGACATTGGTAACTAACCCTCAATTATCAGCCAACGGAGAGTGCGCACCGATTGATATTTAGTGGACTCTGATTTGCTTCCTCAATCAATTGACGGCGATTCAACTCCATACAACAACCGATGGTTCGATGTTCCACCACTGCTCCATTGAGTTCCTGGTGAGGTGACCCGACGGACGGTTAGCTGCACCTGCCGCGCGGCTCGGCAGGGTGACTCGGCCGGTCACGTCGGTCGGTTCAGAGGGTCGGTCTCCATGCGAGCCACCAGCGCCCAGCGTCGGCCGCCATGCGAAAGTCGTCCATGGAGGCCGCAACGTGAAGGGGTTGCTGAACGAAACAACAGTTTTTATTTTATACAAGGAAAACCTCGTAGGAAGCTACTAAAGGCCCATTGGGCCGGATTTGACCAGAGACGCCGAAAAAAGCAGCCAGAGCAGCGGCCTAGGACGGTTCGCGCTTGTTAACAGCGAACCAAGCCTGATTACTACGATTCACAACAAATCTGACGGTTGGGAATGCCCAAGCTGATGATCCGACGACTGAAAACCCTAATAGCCTGAGAGGGCAGGAAAAGTGCTCAGTTATAATGTATTTAAATGTGAAATTTTGGAAAATTCTAGGGGTCATTTGACCTTTCAAAGACACTCTAGTGATTTTCTAACCATTTAATGACCGTAATTCAAATTTGAACTACATCTACATGCAACGCCTAACCATAACGGTTTGAAAAGAAATATTTTTGTGTACTTGTGTGCGAGTTAATTCCATGTGCAGTAAATTAGAAGGAACATTCAAACATATTAGAGTCCAGGAATGGCCACATGCATGGAGTGCATGCCATGTCATTTTAATTCCAAAAAATTAAAAAAATGATCAGAAAAGCATGAAACATTGGTTGATGTAATGTCATGCCACCAAGATGATGTGGTAAAGAAATTGGCATGTTTGATGAAAGTTTGGACACACACCCCTCACAAACCAGAGCAACTCGTTAGAAGGTTCGTGGTTTCGATAGCGAACAATGCATGTTTGATGACGAACGAGAGATAGCTTCCTCTTACGGCCTTCAAATTTTTTCTACGTCTAACGTGCACTACTACAACTCAAATGTGAAATTTCGGAAAATTCTAGGGGTCATTAGACCTTTCAAAGACATTTAAGTGATTTTCTAACCATTTAATGATCGTAATTCAAATTTGAACTACATCTACATGCAACACCTAACCAAAACAGTTTGAAAAATCATATATGTGTACTTGTGTGCGAGTTAATTCCATGTGCAGTAAATTAGAAGGAACTTTCAAACATATTAGAGTCAAGGCATGGCCACATGCATGGAGTGCATGCCATATCATTTTAATTCCAAAAAATTAAAAAATGATCAGAAAAGCATGAAACATTGGTTGATGTAATGTCATGCCACCAAGATGACGTGGTAAAGAAATTGGCATGTTTGATGAAAGTTTGGACACACACCCCTCACAATCTGGAGCAACTCGTTAGAACGTTCGTGGTTTCGATAGCGAACAATGCATGTTTGATGACGAACGAGAGATAGCTTCCTCTTACGACCTTCAAATTTTTTCTACGTCTAACGTGCACTACTACAACTGTAATGTGAAATTTTGGAAAATTCTAGGGGTCATTAGACCTTTCAAAGACATTTAAGTGATTTTCTAACCATTTAATGATCGTAATTCAAATTTGAACTACATCTACATGCAACACCTAACCAAAACGGTTTGAAAAATCATATATGTGTACTTGTGTGCGAGTTAATTCCATGTGTAGTAAATTAGAAGGAATTTTCGAACACATTGGTCTCACGACATGGACACATGCATACGTATGCATGGAGTGACATGGCATTTTAATTCAAAAAATTAGAAAAATGATCAGAAACACATGAAACCTTGGTTTATGTAATGTAATGCCACCAAGATGATGCGGTGGAGAAATTGGCATGTTTGACGAACGTTTGGACACACACCCCTCACAAACCGGAGCAACTCGCTAGAAGGTTCGTGGTTCCGAGAGGGAACAATGCATGTTTGATGACGAACGGGAGATAGCTTCCTCTTACGGCCTTCAATTTTTTTCCTAAGTTTAATGTGCCCTAATACCACTGTCATGTGAAAATTTGGTAAATTTCAGGGGTCATTTGACCTTTTAAAGACATTTAAGTGATTTTTTGACCATTTAATGAGCGTAATTCAAATAAGAACAACATCTACCTGCAACGCCTAACCATAACGGTTTGAAAAATAATTTTATTGTGTACTTTTGTGCGAGTTAATTCCATGTGCAGTAAATTAGAAGGAATTTTCAAACATATTGGTTGCAAGGCATGGGCACATGCATGGTGTGCATGCCATGTCATTTGAATTCCGAAAAATTCAAAAATGATTAGTAACACATGAAACCTTGGTTGATGTAATGTCATGCCACCAAGATGATGTGGTAAAGAAATTGGCATGTTTGACAAAAGTTTGGACACACACCCCTCACAAACCGGAGTAACTCGCTAGAAGATTCGTGGTTTTGAGAGCGAACAATGCATGTTTGATGACGAACGGGAGACAGCTTCCTCTTACGGCCTTCAAATTTTTTCTATGTCTAACGTGCAGTACTACAACTATAATGTGAAATTTTGGAAAATTCTAGGGGTCATTTGACCTTTCAAAGACATTCTAGTGATTTTCTAACCATTTAATGACCGTAATTCAAATTTGAACTACATCTACATGCAACGCCTAACCATAACGGTCTGAAAAGAAATATTTTTGTGTACTTGTGTGCGAGTTAATTCCATGTCCTGTAAATTAGAAGGAACTTTCAAACATATTAGAGTCAAGGCATGGCCACATGCATGGAGTGCATGCCATGTCATTTTAATTCCAAAAAATTAAAAAATGATCAGAAAAGCATGAAACATTGGTTGATGTAATGTCATGCCACCAAGATGATGTGGTAAAGAAATTGGCATGTTTGATGAAATTTTGGACAAACACCCCTCACAAACCGGAGCAACTCGTTAGAAGGTTCGTGGTTTCGATAGCGAACAATGCATGTTTGATGACGAACGAGAGATAGCTTCCTCTTACGGCCTTCAATTTTTTTCTACGTCTAACGTGCACTACTACAACTGTAATGTCAAATTTTGGAAAATTCCAGGGGTCATTAGACCTTTCAAAGACATTTAAGTGATTTTCTAACCATTTAATGATCGTAATTCAAATTTGAACTACATCTACATGCAACACCTAACCAAAACGGTTTGAAAAATCATATATGTGTACTTGTGTGCGAGTTAATTCCATGTCAGTAAGTTAGAAGGAATTTTCAAACACATTGGTCTCACGACATGGACACATGCATACGTATGCATGGAGTGACATGGCATTTTAATTCAAAAAATTAGAAAATGATCAGAAACACATGAAACCTTGGTTTATGTAATGTCATGCCAACAAGATGATGTGGTGAAGAAATTGGCATGTTTGACGAACGTTTGGACACACACCACTCACAAACCGGAGCAACTCGCTAGAAGGTTCGTGGTTCCGAGAGGGAACAATGCATGTTTGATGACGAACGGGAGATAGCTTCCTCTTACGGCCTTCAATTTTTTCCTAAGTTTAATGTGCCCTAATACCACTGTCATGTGAAAATTTGGTAAACTTTAGGGGTCATTTGACCTTTTAAAGACATTTAAGTGATTTTCTAACCATTTAATGAGCGTAATTCAAATAAGAACTACATCTACATGCAACGCCTAACCATAACGGTTTGAAAAATAATTTTTTTGTGTACTTTTCTGCGAGTTAATTCCATGTGCAGTAAATTAGAAGGAATTTTCAAACATATTGGTTGCAAGGCATGGGCACATGCATGGAGTGCATGCCATGTCATTTTAATCCCGAAAAATTAAAAAATGATCAGTAACACATGAAACCTTGGTTGATGTAATGTCGTGCCACCAAGATGATGTGGTAAAGAAATTGGCATGTTTGACAAAAGTTTGGACACACACCCCTCACACACCGGAGCAACTCGCTAGAAGGTTCGTGGTTTTGAGATCGAACAATGCATGTTTGATGACGAACGGGAGATAGCTTCCTCTTACGGCCTTCAATTTTTTTCTATGTCTAACGTGCAGTACTACAACTATAATGTGAAATTTTGGAAAATTCTAGGGGTCATTTGACCTTTCAAAGACATTCTAGTGATTTTCTAACCATTTAATGACCGTACTTCAAATTTGAACTACATCTACATGGAACGCCTAACCATAACGGTTTGAAAAGAAATATTTTTGTGTACTTGTGTGCGAGTTAATTCCATGTGCAGTAAATTAGAAGGAACTTTCAAACATATTAGAGTTAAGGCATGGCCACATGCATGGAGTGCATGCCATGTCATTTTAATTCCAAAAAATTAAAAAATGATCAGAAAAGCATGAAACATTGGTTGATGTAATGTCATGCCACCAAGATGATGTGGTAAAGAAATTGGCATGTTTGATGAAAGTTTGGACACATACCCCTCACAAACCGGAGCAACTTGTTAGAAGGTTCGTGGTTTCGATAGCAAACAATGCATGTTTGATGACGAATGAGAGATAGCTTCCTCTTACGGCCTTCAAATTTTTTCTACGTCTAACGTGCACTACTACAACTGTAATGTCAAATTTTGGAAAATTCCAGGGGTCATTAGACCTTTCAAAGACATTTAAGTGATTTTCTAACCATTTAATGATCGTAATTCAAATTTGAACTACATCTACATGCAACACCTAACCAAAACGGTTTCAAAAATCATATATGTGTACTTGTGTGCGAGTTAATTCCATGTGCAGTAAGTTAGAAGGAATTTTCAAACACATTGGTCTCACGACATGGACACATGCATACGTATGCATGGAGTGACATGGCATTTTATTTCAAAAAAATAGAAAACGATCAGAAACACATGAAACCTTGGTTTATGTAATGTCATGCCAACAAGATGATGTGGTGAAGAAATTGGCATGTATGACGAACGTTTGGAGACACACCACTCACATACCGGAGCAACTCGCTAGAAGGTTCGTGGTTCCGAGAGGGAACAATGCATGTTTGATGACGAACGGGAGATAGCTTCCTCTTACGGCCTTCAATTTTTTCCTAAGTTTAATGTGCCCTAATACCACTGTCATGTGAAAATTTGGTAAATTTCAGGGGTCATTTGACCTTTTAAAGACATTTAAGCGATTTTCTAACCATTTAATGAGCGTAATTCAAATAAGAACTACATCTACATGCAACGCCTAACCATAACGGTTTGAAAAATAATTTTTTTGTGTACTTTTCTGCGAGTTAATTCCATGTGCAGTAAATTAGAAGGAATTTTCAAACATATTGGTTGCAAGGCATGGGCACATGC
Organism: Secale cereale; assembly: GCA_902687465.1. Lineage (NCBI taxonomy): Eukaryota > Viridiplantae > Streptophyta > Magnoliopsida > Poales > Poaceae > Secale > Secale cereale. The sequence goes on from LR738715.1 coordinate 404,056,200, forward strand.
ATGGAGTGCATGCCATGTCATTTTAATCCCGAAAAATTAAAAAATGATCAGTAACACATGAAACCTTGGTTGATGTAATGTCGTGCCACCAAGATGATGTGGTAAAGAAATTGGCATGTTTGACAAAAGTTTGGACACACACCCCTCACACACCGGAGCAACTCGCTAGAAGGTTCGTGGTTTTGAGAGCGAACAATGCATGTTTGATGACGAACGGGAGATAACTTCCTCTTACGGCCTTCAATTTTTTTTCTATGTCTAACGTGCAGTACTACAATTATAATGTGAAATTTTGGAAAATTCTAGGGGTCATTTGACCTTTCAAAGACATTCTAATGATTTTCTAACCATTTAATGACCGTACTTCAAATTTAATGACCGTACTTCAAATTTGAACTACATCTACATGGAACGCCTAACCATAACGGTTTGAAAAGAAATATTTTTGTGTACTTGTGTGCGAGTTAATTCCATGTGCAGTAAATTAGAAGGAACTTTCAAACATATTAGAGTCAAGGCATGGCCACATGCATGGAGTGCATGCCATGTCATTTTAATTCCAAAAAATTAAAAAATGATCAGAAAAGCATGAAACATTGGTTGATGTAATGTCATGCCACCAAGATGTTGTGGTAAAGAAATTGGCATGTTTGATGAAAGTTTGGACACACACCCCTCACAAACCGGAGCAACTCGTTAGAAGGTTTGTGGTTTCGATAGCGAACAATGCATGTTTGATGACGAATGAGAGATAGCTTCCTCTTACGGCCTTCAAATTTTTTCTACGTCTAACGTGCACTACTACAACTGTAATGTGAAATTTTGGAAAATTCTAGGGGTCATTAGACCTTTCAAAGACATTTAAGTGATTTTCTAACCATTTAATGATCGTAATTCAAATTTGAACTACATTTACATGCAACACCTATCCAAAACGGTTTGAAAAATCATATATGTGTACTTGTGTGCGAGTTAATTCCATGTGTAGTAAATTAGAAGGAATTTTCAAACACATTGGTCTCACGACATGGACACATGCATACGTATGCATGGAGTGACATGGCATTTTAATTCAAAAAATTAGAAAAATGATCAGAAACACATGAAACCTTGGTTTATGTAATGTCATGTCACCAAGATGATGTGGTGAAGAAATTGGCATGTTTGACGAACGTTTGGACACACACCACTCACAAACCGGAGCAACTCGCTAGAAGGTTCGTGGTTCCGAGAGGGAACAATGCATGTTTGATGACGAACGGGAGATAGCTTCCTCTTACGGCCTTCAATTTTTTTCCTAAGTTTAATGTGCCCTAATACCACTGCCATGTGAAAATTTGGTAAATTTCAGGGGTCATTTGACCTTTTAAAGACATTTAAGTGATTTTCTAACCATTTAATGAGAGTAATTCAAATAAGAACTACATCTACATGCAACGCCTAACCATAACGGTTTGAAAAATAATTTTTTTGTGTATTTTTGTGCGAGTTAATTCCATGTGCAGTAAATTAGAAGGAATTTTCAAACATATTGGTTGCAAGGCATGGGCACATGCATGGAGTGCATGCCATGTCATTTTAATTCTGAAAAATGAAAAAATGATCAGTAACACATGAAACCTTGGTTGATGTAATGTCATGCCATCAAGATGATGTGGTAAAGAAATTGACATGTTTGACAAAAGTTTGGACACACACCCCTCACAAACCGGAGCAACTCGTTAGAAGGTTCGTGGTTTCGATAGCGAACAATGCATGTTTGATGACGAACGAGAGATAGCTTCCTCTTACGGCCTTCAAATTTTTTCTACGTCTAACGTGCACTACTACAACTGTAATGTGAAATTTTGGAAAATTCTAGGGGTCATTAGACCTTTCAAAGACATTTAAGTGATTTTCTAACCATTTAATGATCGTAATTCAAATTTGAACTACATCTACATGCAACTCCTATCCAAAACGGTTTGAAAAATCATATATGTGTACTTGTGTCCGAGTTAATTCCATGTGTAGTAAATTAGAAGGAATTTTCAAACACATTGGTCTCACGACATGGACACATGCATACGTATGCATGGAGTGACATGGCATTTTAATTCAAAAAATTAGAAAAATGATCAGAAACACATGAAACCTTGGTTTATGTAATGTCATGCCACCAAGATGATGTGGTGAAGAAATTGGCATGTTTGACGAACGTTTGGACACACACCACTCACAAACCGGAGCAACTCGCTAGAAGGTTCGTGGTTCCGAGAGGGAACAATGCATGTTTGATGACGAACGGGAGATAGCTTCCTCTTACGGCCTTCAATTTTTTCCTAAGTTTAATGTGCCCTAATACCACTGCCATGTGAAAATTTGGTAAATTTCAGGGGTCATTTGACCTTTTAAAGACATTTAAGTGATTTTCTAACCATTTAATGAGCGTAATTCAAATAAGAACTACATCCACATGCAACGCTTAACCATAACGGTTTGAAAAATATTTTTTTATGTACTTTTGTGCGAGTTAATTCCATGTTCAGTAAATTAGAAGGAATTTTCAAACATATTGGTTGCAAGGCATGGGCACATGCATGGAGTGCATGCCATGTCATTTTAATTCCGAAAAATTTAAAAATGATCAGTAACACATGAAACCTTGGTTGATGTAATGTCATGCCACCAAGATGATGTGTTAAAGAAATTGACATGTTTGACAAAAGTTTGGACACACACCCCTCACAAACCGGAGCAACTCGTTAGAAGGTTCGTGGTTTCGATAGCGAACAATGCATGTTTGATGACGAACGAGAGATAGCTTCCTCTTACGGCCTTCAAATTTTTTCTACGTCTAACGTGCACTACTACAACTGTAATACGAAATTTTGGAAAATTCTAGGGGTCATTAGACGTTTCAAAGACATTTAAGTGATTTTCTAACCATTTAATGATCGTAATTCTAATTTGAACAACATCTACATGCAACACCTAACCAAAACGGTTTGAAAAATCATATATGTGTACTTGTGTGCGAGTTAATTCCATGTGCAGTAAATTAGAAGGAATTTTCAAACACATTGGTCTCACGACATGGACACATGCATATGTATGCATGGAGTGACATGGCATTTTAATTCAAAAAATTAGAAAAATGATCAGAAACACATGAAACCTTGGTTTATGTAATGTCATGCCACCAAGATGATGTGGTGAAGAAATTGGCATGTTTGACGAACGTTTGGACACACACCCCTCACAAACCGGAGCAACTCGCTAGAAGGTTCGTGGTTCCGAGAGGGAACAATGCATGTTTGATGACGAACGGGAGATAGCTTCCTCTTACGGCCTTCAATTTTTTCCTAAGTTTAATGTGCCCTAATACCAGTGTCATATGAAAATTTGGTAAATTTCAGGGGTCATTTGACCTTTTAAAGACATTTAAGTGATTTTCTAACCATTTAATGAGCGTAATTCAAATAAGAACTACATCTACATACAACGCCTAACCATAACGGTTTGAAAAATATTTTTTTTGTGTACTTTTGTGCGAGTTAATTCCATGTGCAGTAAATTAGAAGGAATTTTCAAACATATTGGTTGCAAGGCATGGGCACATGCATGGAGTGCATGCCATGTCATTTTAATCCCGAAAAATTAAAAAATGATCAGTAACACATGAAACCTTCGTTGATGTAATGTCATGCCACCAAGATGACGTGGTAAAGAAATTGGCATGTTTGACAAAAGTTTGAACACACACCCCTCACAAACCGGAGCAACTCGCTAGAAGGTTCGTGGTTTTGAGAGCGAACAATGCATGTTTGATGACGAACGGGAGAAGCTTCCTCTTATGGCCTTCAATTTTTTTCTATGTCTAACGTGCAGTACATACAAAAATAATGTGAAATTTTGGAAAATTCTAGGGGTCATTTGACCTTTCAAGGACATTCTAGTGATTTTCTAACAATTTAATGTCCGTAATTCAAATTTGAACTACATCTACATGCAACGCCTAACCATAACGGTTTGAAAAGAAATATTTTTGTGTACTTGTGTGGGAGTTAATTCCACGTGCAGTAAATTAGAAGAACTTTCAAACATATTAGAGTCAAGGCATGGCCACATGCATGGAGTGCATGCCATGTCATTTTAATTCCAAAAAAATAAAAAATGATCAGAAAAGCATGAAACATTGGTTGATGTAATGTCATGCCACAAAGATGATGTGGTAAAGAAATTGGCATGTTTGATGAAAGTTTGGACACACACCCCTCACAAACCGGAGCAACTCGTTAGAAGGTTCGTAGTTTCGATAGCGAACAATGCATGTTTGATGACGAACGAGAGATAGCTTCCTCTTACGGCCTTCAAATTTTTTCTACGTCTAACGTGCACTACTACAACTATAATGTGAAATTTTGGAAAATTCTAGGGGTCACTAGACCTTTCAAAGACATTTAAGTGATTTTCTAACCATTTAATGATCGTAATTCAAAATTGAACTATATCTACATGCAACACCTAACCAAAACGTTTTGAAAAATCATATATGTGTACTTGTGTGCGAGTTAATTCCATGTGCAGTAAATTAGAAGGAATTTTCAAACACATTTTCTCACGACATGGACACATGCAAACGTATGCATGGAGTGAAATGGCATTTTAATTCAAAAATTAGAAAAATGATCAGAAACACATGAAACCTTGGTTTATGTAATGTCATGCCACCAAGATGATGTGGTGAAGAAATTGGCATGTTTGACAAACATTTGGACACACACCCCTCACAAACCGGAGCAACTCGCTAGAAGGTTCGTGGTTCCAAGAAGGAACAATGCATGTTTGTTGACGAACGGGAGATAGCTTCCTCTTACGGCCTTCAATTTTTTCCTAAGTTTAATGTGCCCTAATACCACTGTCATGTGAAAATTTGGTAAATTTCAGGGGTCATTTGACCTTTTAAAGACATTTAAGTGATTTTCTAACCATTTAATGAGCGTAATTCGAATAAGAACTACATCTTCATGCAACGCCTAACCATAACGGTTTGAAAAATAATTTTTTTGTGTACTTTTGTGCGAGTTAATTCCATGTGCAGTAAATTAGAAGGAATTTTCAAACATATTGGTTGGAAGGCATGGGCACATGCATGGAGTGCATGCCATGTCATTTTAGTTCCGAAAAATTAAAAAATGATCAGTAACACATGAAACCTTGGTTGATGTAATGTCATCCCACCAAGATGATGTGGTAAAGAAATTGGCATGTTTGGCAAAAGTTTGGACACATACCCCTCACAAACCGGAGCAACTCGCTAGAAGGTTCGTGGTTTTGAGAGCGAACAATGCATGTTTGATGACGAACGGGAGATAGCTTCCTCTTACGGCCTTCAAATTTTTTCTATGTCTAACGTGCAGTACTACTACTATAATGTGAAATTTTGGAAAATTCTAGGGGTCATTTGACCTTTCAAAGACATTATAGTGATTTTCTAACCATTTAATGACCGTAATTCAAATTTGAACTACATCTACATGCAACGCCTAACCATAGCGGTTTGAAAAGAAATATTTTTGTGTACTTGTGTGCGAGTTAATTCCACGTGGAGTAAATTAGAAGGAACTTTCAAACATATTAGAGTCAAGGCATGGCCACATGCATGGAGTGCATGCCATGTCATTTTAATTCCAAAAAATTAAAAAATGATCAGAAAAGCATGAAACATTGGTTGATGTAATGTCATGCCACCAAGATTATGTGGTAAAGAAATTGGCATGTTTGATGAAAGTTTGGACACACGCCCCTCACAAACCGGAGCAACTCGTTAGAAGGTTCGTGGTTTCGATAGCGAACAATGCATGTTTGATGACGAACGAGAGATAGCTTCCTCTTACGGCCTTTAAATTTTTTCTACGTCTAACGTGCACTACTACAACTGTAATGTGAAATTGTGGAAAATTCTAGGGGTCATTAGACCTTTCAAAGACATTTAAGTGATTTTCTAACCATTTAATGATCGTAATTCAAATTTGAACTACATCTACATGCAACACGTAACCAAAACGGTTTGAAAAATCATATATGTGTACTTGTGTGCGAGTTAATTCCATGTGCAGTAAATTAGAAGGAATTTTCAAACACATTGGTCTCACGACATGGACACATGCATATGTATGCATGGAGTGAAATGGCATTTTAATTAAAAAATTAGAAAAATGATCACAAACACATGAAACCTAGGTTGATGTAATGTCATGCCACCAAGATGACGTGGTGAAGAAATTGGCATGTTTGACGAACATTTGGACACACACCCCTCACAAACCGGAGCAACTCGCTAGAAGGTTCGTGGTTCCGAGAGGGAACAACGCATGTTTGATGACGAACAGGCGATAGCTTCCTCTTACGACCTTCAATTTTTTCTTAAGTTTAATGTGCCCTAATACCACTATCATGTGAAAATTTGGTAAATTTCAAGGGTCATTTGACATTTTTAAGACATTTAAGTGATTTTCTAACCATTTAATGAGCGTAATTCAAATAAGAACTGCATCTACATGCAACGCATAACCATAACGGTTTGAAAAATAAAATTATTTGTGTACTTTTGTGCGAGTTAATTCCATGTGCAGTAAATTAGAAGGAATTTTCAAACATATTGGTTGCAAGGCATGGGAACATGCATGGAGTGCATGCCATGTCATTTTAATTCCGAAAAATTAAAAAATGATCAGTAGCACTTGAAAGCTTGGTTGATGTAATGTCATGCCACCAAGATGATGTGGTAAAGAAATTGGCATGTTTGACAAAAGTTTGGACACAAACCCCTCATAAACCGGAGCAACTCGCTAGAAGGTTCGTGGTTTTTAGAGCGAACAATGCATGTTTGATGACGAACGGGATAGCTTCCTCTTACGGCCTTCAAATTTTTTCTATGTCTAACGTGCAGTACTACAACTATAATGTGAAATTTTGGAAAATTCTAGGGGTCATTTGACCTTTCAAAGACATTTTAGTGATTTTCTAACCATTTAATGGCCGTAATTCAAATTTGAACTACATCTACATGCAACACCTAATCAAAACGGTTTGAAAAATCATATATGTGTACTTGTGTGCGACTTAATTCCAAGTGTAGTAAATTAGAAGGAATTTTCAAACATATTGGTCTCACGACATGGACACATGCATACGTATGCATGGAGTGACATGGCATTTTAATTCAAAAAATTAGAAAAATGATCAGAAACACATGAAACCTTGGTTGATGTAATGTCATGCCACCAAAATGATGTGGTAAAGAAATTGGCTTGTTTGACGAACGTTTGGACACACACCCCACACAAACCGGAGCAACTCGCTAGAAGGTTCGCGGTTCTGAGAGGGAAGAATGCATGTTTGATGACGAACGGGAGATAACTTCCTCTTACGGCCTTCAATTTTTTCCTAAGTTTAACGTGCACTAATACAACTGCATGTGAAAATTTGGTAAATTTCAGGGGTCATTTGACCTTTTAAAGTTATTTAAGTGATTTTCTAACCATTTAATGTTTAATTCAAATTTGAACTACTTCTACATGCAACGCCTAACCATAACAGTTTGAAAAAATAATTTTTTGTGTACTTTTGTGTGAGTTAATTCCATGTGCAGTAAAATAGAAGGAATTTTCAAACATATTTGTGTCAAGGAATGGGCACATGCATGGAGTGCATGCCATGTCATTTTAATTCCAAAAAAATAAAAAAATGATCAGTAACACATGAAACCTTGGTTGATGTAATGTCATGCCACCAAGATGATGTGATAAAGAAATTGGCATGTTTGACAAAAGTTTGGACACACACCCCTCACAAATCGGAGCAACTCGCTGGAAGGTTCGCGGTTTCGAGAGCGAACACTGCATGTTTGATGACGAACGAAAGATAGATTCCTCTTACGGCCTTCAAATTTTTTCTACATCTAACATGCACTACAGCAACTGTAATGTGAAATTTTGGAAGATTTTAGGGGTCATTAGACCTTTCAAAGACATTTAAGTTATTTTCTAACCATTTAATGACCATAATTCAAATTTGAACTACATCTACATGCAACACCTAACCAAAACGGTTTGAAAAATCATATATGTGTACTTGTGTGCGACTTAATTCCAAGTGCAGTAAATTAGAAGGAATTTTCAAATATATTGGTCTCACGACATGGACACATGCATACGTATGCATGGAGTGACATGACATTTTAATTCAAAAAAATAGAAAAATGATCAGAAACAAATGAAACCTTGGTTGATGTAATGTCATGCCACCTAGATGATGTGGTGAAGAAATTGGCTTGTTTGACGAATGTTTGGACACACACCCCACAGAAACTGGAGCAACTCGCTAGAAGGTTCGAGGTTCCGAGAGGGAACAATGCATGTTTGATGACGAACGGGAGATAGCTTCCTCTTATGGCCTTCAAGTTTTTCCCAAGTCTAACATGCACAAATACAAATGTCATGTGAAATTTTTGTAAATTCCAGGGGTAATTTGACCTTTTAAATACATTTAAGAGAATTTCTAACCATTTAATGAGCGTAATTCATATTTGAACTACATCTACATGCAATGCCTAACCATAACGGTTTGAAAAATAATTTTTTATGGACTTGTGTGCGAGTAAATTCCATGTGCAGTAAATTAGAAGGAATTTTCAAACATATTGGTGTCAAGGCATGGGCACATGCATGGAGTGCATGCCATGGCATTTTAATTCAAAAAATTAGAAAAATGATCAGAAGCACATGAAACCTTGGTTCATGTAATGTCATGCCACCAAGATGATGTGGTAAATAAATTGGCATGTTTGATGAACGTTTGGACACACACCCCTCACAAACCGGAGCAACTCGCTAGAAGGTTCGTGGTTGCGAGAGCGAACAATGCATGTTTGATGACGAACGGGAGATCGCTTCCTCGTACGGCCTTCAAATTTTTTCTACGTCTAACGTGCACTATTACAATTGTAATGTGAAGTTTTGGAAAATTCTAGGGGTCATTAGACCTTTCAAAGACATTTAAGTGATTTCCTAACCATTTAATGACCGTAATTCAAATTTGAACTACATCTACATGCAACACCTAACCAAAACGGTTTGAAAAATCATATATGTGTACTTGTGTGTGAGTTAAATCCATGTGCAGTAAATTAGAAGGATTTTTCAAACATATTGGTCCCACAACATGGACACATGCATACGTATGCATGGAGTGACATGTCATTTTAATTCAAAAAATTAGAAAAATGATCAGAAGCACATGAAACCTTGGTTCATGTAATGTCATGCCACCAAGATGATGTGGTAAATAAATTGGCATGTTTGATGAACGTTTGGACACACACCCCTCACAAACCGGAGTAACTCGCTAGAAGGTTCGTGGTTCCGAGAGGGAACAATACAAGTTTGATGACGAACGGGAGATAGCTTCCTCTTACGGCCTTCATTTTTTTCCTAAGTTTAACGTGCACTAATTCCACTGTCATGTGAAAATTTGGTAAATTTCACGGGTCATTTGACCTTTTAAAGACATTTAAGTGATTTTCCAACCATTTAATGAGTGTAATTCAAATTTGAACTACATCTACATCCAAAGCCTAACCATAATGGTTTGAAAAATAAATTTTGTGTGTACTTTTGTGCGAGTTAATTCCATGTGCAGTTAATTAGAAGGAATTTTCAGACATATTGGTGTCAAGGCATGGGCACATGCATGGAGTGCATGCCATGGCATTTTAAATCCAAAAAAATAAAAAATGATAAGTAACACATGAAACCTTGGTTCATGTAATGTCATGCCACCAAGATGATGTGGTAAAGAAATTGGCTTGTTTGACGAAAGTTTGGACACACACCCCTCACAAAACGGAGCAACTCGCTAGAAGATTCGTGGTTCCGAGAGCGAACAATACATGTTTGATGACGAACGGGAGATAGCTTCCTGTTATGGCCTTCAAATTTTTTCTACGTCTAACGTGCACTACTACAACTGTAATGTGAAATTTTGGAAAATTCTAGGGGTCATTTGAACTTTCAAAGACATTTAAGTTATTTTCTAACCATTTAATGACCGTAATTCAAATTTGAACTACATCTACATGCAACACCTAACCAAAACGGTTTGAAAAATCATATATGTGTACTTGTGTGCGAGTTAATTCCATGTGTAGTAAATTAGAAGGATTTTTCAAACATATTGGTCTCACGAAATGGACACATGCATACGTATGCATGGAGTGACATGTCATTTTAATTCAAAAAATTAGAAAAATAACCAGAAACACATGAAACCTTGGTTGATGTAATGTCATGCCAGCAAGATGATGTGGTAAAGAAATTGGCTTGTTTGACGAACGTTTGGACACACACCCCAAACAAACCGGAGCAACTCGCTAGAAGGTTCCTGGTTCCGAGAGGAACAATGCATGTTTGATGACGAATGGGAGATAGCTTCCTCTTACGGCCTTCAAGTTTTTCCTAAGTTTAACATGCACTAATACAACTGTCATGTCAAAATTTGTAAAATTGCAGGGGTCATTTGACCTTTTAAAGACATTTAAGTGATTTTCTAACCATTTAATGAGCATAATTCAAATTTGAACTACATCTAGATGCAACGCCTAACCATAACGGTTTGAAAAATAATTTTTTTTATGTACTTGTGTGCGAGTTAATTCCATGTGTAGTAAATTAGAAGGAATTTTCAAACATATTGGTGTCAAGGCATGGGCACATGCATGGAGTGCATGCCATGGCATTTTAATTCCAAAAAATTAAAAAATGATCAGTAACACATGAAATCTTTGTTGATGTAATGTCATTCCACCAAGATGATGTGGTAAAGAAATTGGCATGTTTGACGAACGTTTGGACACACACACCTTACAAACCGGAGAGGGAACAATGCATGTTTGATGACGAACGGGAGATAGCTTCCTCTTATGGCCTTCAAATTTTTTTTCCTACGTTTAACGTGCAACTTTCATATTAAAATTTGGTAAATTTCAGGGGTCATTTGACCTTCTAAAGACATTTAAGTGATTTTCTAACCATTTAATGACCGTAATTGAAATTTGAACTACATCTACATGCAACGCCTAACCAAAACAGTTTGAAAAATCACATTTTTCTATACTTGTGTGCGAGTTAAAAAATCATCAAACGATGTAAATATCTTGTGTTCAAAAAAGAACATGTAAGGATCTGGCAAGACAACCGACCGCCACACGATTGTCACTCTATCTCGGGGATCGAGGTTTGGTAGGTGATTGGCCAGGATTATTAATCATACACGGTTCTGTATTGGAAACTTTCGGCTATTACGTTCACACATGGATTTGCTGCGGGAATTGTGTGTAATTCAAACTACAGTACTTGTAAATTCTGGCGACCGGCGTGTATACTGTCCCCGTCGATCCAAATTCCGGAGGCCAATAAATACTACCTTACTCACGTCGTCCCGCCTGCATTCTCATCTACATCCTCCCCTCGCTTGCCCTCTCTCTCTCCCCCCCTCTCTCTCTCTCTCTCTCTCTCTCTCTCTCTCTCTCATCTCTACCATGGAGCTGCCGGTCTGCCCACGCGCCGACGAGGAGTCGCCGCCCCCCGAGGACGCTCACTCGATTAGCAGCGACGAGGACCCTACGCGCAGCCTGACGAGGTTGCGCCGGACCCCCAACTTTGGATTGGTTTTGGGGCCAGTACAATCTCTGTCTATGGAAGGCGCTGTCATCGGCTGAGAAAGCCAGGAAAGTGGCGTTCAAGAGGGAGATGGCAGAGGTGGAAGCCAGGTACCAGGCGGCCTATGAAGCCTGTGATGCCGCCTGGAAAAAAGAGGCGGTGGAGCTTTGGTGGCGGGCGCGTCGTCGTGCCGAGGAGGTGTACGGAGACGGGTACTTCGCAAGAAAGGTCATAGGCGCTGGGCGCCTCGTCGCTGCGTGGAGGTGGGTTGATAAGCTCCAGCGTGCCACCGATGAGGAGCTCCGGTGGGCGCCCAATGAAATGGCAACATCGGCCGCGCGCGTCCACCAGCAAGAGCCAGATTGGTACGTCAAGCACTGCGAGGCGGAGAAGTCAGAGTACTGCCTCCACATCGGGAAGACGCAACGCACCAGGGAGCTGCTGGCGAGTGGTTGCCGAAATACTGGCCCCAGGAGGGATTATTAGTTTTAGTATTGTTCATTTTCAATTTTATGCATTGTACCTAGTAGTTAAGTATCATCACGTATATGTGATGATGATATATATATATATATATATATATATATATATATATTATGAATTCCATTTTCTATCTGTTTTTGTATACTAATTTGAATCTAGCTGTAATTATCCAGATATACATAATGGAAAGCGTATATACACACATTGAAACGGAACATATAAGAATGGAAAACAGAGTACACACATTGAAACAGAGAAATAAACAGAGCAATACTATGATTGCTGTGAATGCATAGCTATCCACGTCGAAACGACTTTCCAAAATAAAACGCATCCTTGAGACCATGACCAGCAGCCCTTGCCTAGGGTAGCTCTTGGCTCTGCCCAAATTCGCGCAGGCGTTCGTCCAAGCGGTCGACACACTCGCGGTACATCTGGAGCACGCTCTCAAGCTCCAAGTTTGCTATTTCATTGGAGATCCCCAGCTCGAGGATGCGACAGCCATGTTCCTCTACTGCGCCCAGGTGGACACCTGGGCCAAGGAGGCGGTCGAGCCTACGGACCAGCGCGTTGGCATCCAGCAGGCCGCGGACAAAGCGAACGGCCGCACCCACGGAAACGGCGCGGGCGTCCGGTGCAAGTACGGGGCGGCCGGCCTCTGCTGCAAGTACTACGCTGAGGGCCTCTGCCCACTCCTGGTGAGGAATGGGGGTACTGACAAGATGTGTACCCAACTGCGACACCGTGTGGACAGCAGGCAAGCGCCGATGGATCCGCTGTTGATGTGCGGCACGCCGCGCCTCTCGCTCTGTGGAGCTCCAACGGTCTCGCCATGCGGCGAGCCGCATCCTATCGGCGCGGACGCGCCTAGCTTACTCTGCGGCATGCCATCGATCATGTTGTGCGGCGAGCTGTAGCCTATCGATGCTTACATGCCTATCTTGATCCACGATGCTCAAGCGCCATGCACCAAAGGTCTGCTCAACCCTGGCGATGACGCGCATCACGGCGTCGTCCATCGCGTTGCCGGGGAGCGCCTCGGCCTCGACAGGCCGTGGCGCCTGCTCGTTTTCCTTGTCGACAAGGTTGATGGCAGAGGCGGCGCTTTGGTGGGTTGGCATGCTTGGAAAAGGTAGATGTGCTACAGGCTGCGCTTGTCCCCTCTGTGCGTCGTGCGCCCCCTATGTGCAATATAGCAGGGTGGCGGGAAACAGGTGAGGAAATGGCGGGAAACGGCGGCGTGTTCAAAAAACGCCATCAATTAATGGAAACTTAGCATCGAGCTAGCACAAGTCGTAGATGATGATATGATAAACACGGACCACACTAGGGAACCCGTCGGTGATGAATTCATCAATCCCAAACGGTTTAATACAAGCAAGCGTTTGCCCACAACACACACGGCCTATTCCATCACAAATAGGTCGGATGGCTCAACTGTATGCCACATATCGCACATTGTCAAAAAGTAATCGGTAGACCTTCTTTCATTAACATGTGTGAAAATATAAAAAAAACAAGGACCTCAAGGTTAAATTAACAGAGGGGATGGGGCATTCCGGTCATTTGACCGAAATGACCCATCCCATCCAGCCTGAGCACACTTAACTTGATAGTTTTCTTACATGAGCTACTGGTGGAACAGCTAGTCCTTGCTAATAGATGTTCTGTAGACAGAGCATATCACATACGTCTTATTAGAAGCAATCGGTTGCGTTATTATCGGTCTTCGCACACATTTCTGATTATAGACTTGTTTTCTGTGTATCACACACATCTTGTTATATTGAACCGTTTTTGTTCTCTTGCCTAATCACAAACAGTTCATCCGAGTAAACCGTATGCTGTGTATCGCACACGCCTTCATCTGGATGCCCGTTTCTTTTGTTCCTCCTCGTCGCAAACAGTTAATTGAATTGAACCGTATGCCCTTCATCGCAGACGCAACTAAAACCTGAACCTTGTTTGATGCATCAGTCAGCGCACACGTTTTATACATTTATGACGGTTTTCGTACACCACCGTTTGCGTTTACGGCATCGCGCACAGTTTCTCGAAGGGTCTCTGATTGTAGTGCCGCGTTAGCAGCATCCTGCAGTAGTGAGCGGATACCTCGCCCTTCTAGGGAGGGACGCTTTCTCACGCTTCCAAGCCATACCCCATTATGGGTACATGAAGCTTAAAATGATAGGGCCCAATGGAATAATCACAGTCACGAGTGATCCGGAGAAAGCACTCCGTGCTGAAAACAAAATCGCATCCTTGGCTCTTGAGGCACTATCTGAAGCCTTTGCGGCCGAAAAATTAACCACCCTGTGATCCACGGTGGGCAAGGACGATGTGGTCCTCGACAAGAGGTCTAAATCATACTCTTTTAAGCTAGCAGGTGAAATTGTTAAATTTCCAGTGCACCCGACGGACCCTGATAAAACAGCATCCATCGGAACACAGCTGGACCCGACGGTAGACACTTCCATATGGGCATTCCTGCGCAGAAACTGGGATATCTATGCCTGGCACCCTTCAGACATGCCTGGGATCACATGCAACACTATTGCAGGATACTGCTAACGAGACACTACGATCAGAGACTTTTCGACAAAACTGTATGCTATGCCATAATCGCAAACGGTGGTGTAAAAACCGTCAAAAAAGGTGCAAAACGTTGCGATGGAGGATGCATCAAACACGGTTCATATTTTAGTTGCGTGTGCGATGCAAGGCATACGGTTCAATTCAATTAACTGTTTGCGATGAGGAGGAACAATAGAAATGGGCAGCCAGATAAAGGTGTGTGTGATATACAACATACGGTTTGCTCAGATGAAGTGTTTGTGATTAGGCAACACAAAAGAAACGGTCAGCCAGATCAAGGCATGTGCGATATACGACATGCGTTTCACTCGGATGAACTGTTTGTGATTAGGCAACACGAAAGAAACGGTCAGCCAGATCAAGGCATGTATGATACACGGCATGCGGTTCACTCAGCCTTGTCGTCAGTGTGTGACCTCTGTGGCAACCGTTCGCTCCCCACTAGCCTCTTCTTGTATCTTGGCAACCGTCCACCACCTCTTCGCCTTTCCCTCTCGATTTGGAACTGTTGTTGCACGCTCTTCCTCCCTCCATTTTCCTTCACCCTTCCTTCTGCTATTGTTCGATCGTCTTCTCCATGGAGGGAACAGGCCGGAAACGACCCCATTATTCTTGCCCTGATCTGAAAGATGACGTGGTGGAGGAATTCATTGATCGGTGCGACATCATCACCTCAGCTAGCATGGCGGGTTCATACAATACCATTCTCAACTCAACAAATAGGATCATTACAAATAACCCCAAGGGTTCAGGAGCGGTTTGATCTCCCCTATCTTCTTCGCCATGACCCTGCTCGCCGTTGTGAGGACGACGGAAGCCTTGCCTTCTGCAAGTTGATGCCACTTGATAATGATACGTGTGATGTTAAGATGCCATCACTTAAGGGTAAGGCCTGGGCAGGCTCAAATGGAGATTGGGTTGTTTATAGTGGGAACAACTATGAGTGGGAACTTGTGAATGTGTACACTCGTCACCGGGTTCCACTTCCAAAAATCTCAGACTGCCATGAGGTTCAGCACATAGATAGTCTACGTACGTTCAGATATGATCATCATGACTGTCGTCTACGGAAGATAGTAATTTCTCGAGTCCCCTACCGCTCTTGGGATTACAAGAACTATGTTGTTGTTGCTATCTTCGACAAGCTTGTTGCCGTCGCTGCTTCCACGGATGGATGGATATTGCTCAAAAATCAGTTTCTGGACACAAATGAGTACTGTGATGCAATTCGATACGAGCGTCTTGTGCTTGCTGCCACCACTCGTGGCACTGTTTTTGCATGGGATCCTTATTGTTTCGATATGTTTGTCTTCCACCGTAATTATAATTCTTTCATCCACATGCATGTGGGTTAGCTAGTTTCCCTTTACTAATTAACATTCTTGTGTTTCTAAGGTCCTGTGAACATTCCACCACCTATATTTGAAAACAATTATAACCAAGGGGGAGATGACGATGGTGATGATCACAAGAATGAGGGTGAGTAGGACATATATACTCAATGGCGCCTGGCAACTTATTCTGATGGATCGCTTCTTCTTGTATGTATACAGGGCACTGCTGATGTTACTAACGAAGCAGGTATTGTCTCCGATGGTCGCACTATCCGGACCTATTCCAACATCCGTTGCAGGGTATTCGGGATGGATACTAGTGTACTAGCGTCAGCACCTTCTGAATGGTTCTGTATTGAAAGTCTTGGATGAAACTCGCTCTTCCTTGGACAAAACTATCCAATGATGGTGGAAGGCGATCCAGCTGCTATTGACACAACGTTACTACCATTAATGAGAAGCAACTGTATATATACCTTGGACATTGCTATTGTTCCCTACCCTGGCTATCACAATATGCGTCCTGATATAGGCCGCTTCAGCCTAGATGATTAGTCATGCACTGGTCTCGAGATTGACAACAGCTGGCCCTTCCCAGAGAATCAGTTATGGTTCAAAGCAAGCGTTTCCAACGCCGAGGATTGGTTGAGCGTAAGTTCATTTCATCGCTTTGTTATTTGTTGTGTGAGAAAAACTTTACTTTACTAGAATGTTTTGTTGGAAATAATCTATAATCCAACATGTATCTTCATTGTTGTTGTGTGTTGATGACTTGTTGTATGTAATGAATTGTACATTTTTGCATATGCGTCCCATCAACTCACGCATGCTCGCACGTCACACGGGTCGCGTGGCGGCACGTATATTATTTTTCTATTTGGATGACAAAAAAAAGTACAATGCCACTTTGTATTGGTGTCCATATTAACAGTGCTAGTGATTTTAGTTGCAAAAATTAGATAGTGCTAGTGATTTTTAGCTGCATATTTTGCCAAATCACAGTGTTACAAGGTTGACAAATGGCAACGTTACTAGATAAACAAATGTCAATCTTTCCAGTTTGACAAATCGCAACATACCAAATGTGATAGATGCAAATCTTACCCCAATAGTTTCTACGTGGTTGCACACATTTCATCCAAAACAACCGTTTGCGTTGAAGGGATGCAAAAATCCTCCACTGCGAATTTTCCATAGCTCTCACTTTGCATACGGGTATTCTATCTAAAACGTTTGTGATCAAGAGTTGCACAAATCCTGCTCGGCACATTTTGCCTTGGCATCCCTGGGAAGCTGTTAGTTTGAATACGGGTGTTCTAACTAAAACATTTGCGATGAGTGTTTTATATTTAAAAACCATTGAAGTTTTTTTCAAAAGAAAATCTTTTATAAGTCTGTCATTAAAAGAGAAAAATGCAAGTTCGTTCAAACCATATCTTTCATTTCGTCACACTGCGAATTTATATTCATATGATCGAGAATTAGAGATACAATCTTAAACCCCCAAAAAAAACTATTTCCGGTGGCGGCGGCGTATCGCGCCGTCGTTCTCGTTGTCGTGCTCCGAGATGCCATTGTTGAAGTCTTCAAGGCAGCACAAAATGTTCTTCACATGCAAATCAAACATCATGTCATCGCGGGATCGACGGGCGGGTCACGGGAGGACGGCAACTGGCGCCGCTGAGAGGTAGCGGTCGACGGCAGCATCCCATGCTGCTGAGGGGGGCGCACCCACGGGTACGGGCACGGCGGGTGCTGCCAAATGCACAGGGATCGGTGCCGCGGAGGGTGGAGGGGCGCGCACTGGCAGGGGCACGGGCGCGGCGGGTGCAGCCAAACGCATGGGGGCTGGCACCACGGTGGGTGCAGGGGCGCGCACGGGCACGGGCGCTAGCACTGGCACGTACACGAGCTCGCATGGGTCCACGGAGACCTCGCTAACGTCTGCGGCTTCCAGCTCCGCGATAGTGCTCGGCGACCAGCCTATCAATGCTACGGGGATGGTCGCTAGCGCGGGCGCGGGGATGGGAGCTGGGACAGGAGCGGGGGCAGTAACCGCCGCGGCCAGCTCATTCTGGGCCATGTCCATGAGGTCCCATTCATCCTTATTTTCTATCTCACTAAACTTGAAGACTAGTGGCAGATGATCATTCTGCGCCATGGCGTTGGTGGAGGTCTGCGGGGGGGGGAGGGGAATGGGAGGTGAGCAGTAAGGCTGCCCGTGTTAAACAGCATCTCGGTCATTATTAATGGAGAGGAAGGCGGGCGGGCATGGAAGTCAAAGGTCTCGCTTCCCAGTGAGCCTGCGCATGGTACAGTTCGCACGCTTCCCAGTGAGCATGCGCATTGAAGGACAACTTGCATGCCTCTCGGTCAGCCCGCACACCGGACTCTGCTCGCACGCCTCCCGTTCAGTCAAGGTCAAGCAGTTGCCCACACGGCACCTCCTATAGCCAATAAAACAAAGACACGTGGCATCACATGAATGGTTAACAGAACACACACGATTTGAATCATACAAACATTTGAGATATTAAGGTGGCAGCTATTTTTTCAAAATGCATTTGCTGGATGTTATTCGAGTGCGCCTTCTCTTAAAATGGACACAAAAAATACCACAACATTTCGGGATCCATTCCATGATAGCATGCCAAGTTTCATGAATTTCAGACCAGTTTTGGATTTACTAGAATTTAAAAAACAAAGTATCTCAAAGTTTTGCCGGCAATCAACAGTGCAATGGTGTTTGAAATTCATTCTCATTTCTTGCATGGGACCTAAGAATATACCCAAGGACACATATTTGATATTTCAACCAATTTATATGCATTATAGCATGTGCATGTAGTTCAAATTTGAATTATGCACATAAATGCAATGAAAACTCAATTAATGCATAAAAATGTCCAAATGAACCCCAAAAATAAAATAAAAATTGACACAACACTCTTGTTGTTCTATGTTGGCACGAGA
The DNA here is from genome assembly GCA_902687465.1 of Secale cereale. Taxonomy (NCBI): domain Eukaryota; kingdom Viridiplantae; phylum Streptophyta; class Magnoliopsida; order Poales; family Poaceae; genus Secale; species Secale cereale. Next base: position 404,075,287 of record LR738715.1, read on the forward strand.
ATTTTTTTGAAAGCAATAAGAGGCAATGGATATCGTTTCGTCCCCAAAGGTGGGAGTTTCCCTACCGAAACCATCATGCTTGTTGTGAGAAGCTCCGGTTTGTGAGAAGCATATACCCAAACCTGCCCCAAATGAGACAATTTTTTTACCACCACATGTTGATGCCTCTCCATGATAGCATGCTAAGTTTCATGAATTTCAGACGAGCTTTGGATTTACTAGAATTTTAAAATAAAGTATCTCAATGTTTTGCCGGCAATCAACGGTGCCCTGGTGTTTGAAATTCATTCTCATTTCTTGCATGGGACCTGAGCATGCAACCAAGAACAAAGATTTGAATTTTCAACCAATTTATATGCATTAGAGCTTGTGCATGTTGTTCAAATTTGAATTATGCACATAAATGCATTGAAAACTCAATTAATGCATAAAAATGTCCAAAGGAACCCCGAAAAATAAAAAAATGACACACCACTCCTGTTGTTCTATGTTGACATGAGAAATTTTTTGTAAGCAATAAGAGGCAATGGATATTGTTTCGTCCCCAAAGGTGGGACATTCCCTACCGAAACCATCATGCTTGTTGTGAGAAACTCCGGTTTGTGAGAAGCATATACCCAAACTGGCCCCCAATGCAACAAAAAATTTACCACGGCATGTTGATGCTGCTCCATGATAGCATTCCAAGTTTCATGAATTTCAGACGACTTTTGGATTTACTAGACTTTAAAAATAAAGTATCTCAAACTTTTAACGGCAATCAACGGTGCCCTAGTGTTTGAAATTCATTCCCATTTCTTGCATGGGACCTAAGCATGCAACCAAGAACACAAATTTGAATTTTCAACCAATTTATATGCAGTATAGCTTGTGCATGTAGTTCGAATTTGAATAATGCACATAAATGCATTGAAAAATCAATTAATGCATAAAAATGTCCAAAGGAATCCCAAAAAATCAAGAAAATTGACACAATACTCATGTTCTTCAATGTTGACACTAGGAAAAAAATTGTAATCGAGAAGAGGCAACATATATCGTTTCGTCCAAAAAGGTGAAACGTTCCCTACCGAAACCATCACACTTTTTGTGAGAAGCTCTGGTTTGTGAGAAGCATATACCCAAACATTCCCCAAATGGGACAACATTTTTACAACGGCATGTTGATGCCACTCCATGATAGTATGCCAAGTTTCATGAATTTCAGACGAGCTTTGGATTTACTAGAATTTAAAAACTTTGTATCTCAAAGTTTGTGGCCAAGTCACGGTGGCAGGGTGCTAGACATTCATTCCCACTTCTCGCAAGGGACCCAAGCATGCAACCAGGGACACACATTTGAATTTTCAACCAATTTATAAGCATTAGAGCATGTGCATGTAGTTCAAATTTGAATTATCCACATAAATGCATTGAAAACTCAATTAATGCATTAAAATGTCCAAATGAACCCTGAAAAATCCAAAAAATTGACAGAACACTCTTGTTGTTCTATGTTGACACTACAAAAAAAAATTGAAATCGAGAACAGGCAACGGATATAGTTTCATCTAGAAAGGTGAAATGTTCCCTACTGAAACCATCACACTTGTTGTGAGAAGCTCTGGTTTATGAGAAGCTTACACCCAAACCCGCCCCAAATGGGACAAAAAATTTCCCACGGCATGTTGATGCCGCTCCATGATAGCATGCCATGTTTCATGAATTTCGGACAAATTTTGGATTTAACAGAATTACAAAAGCAAGTACGTGACGTTTGCTGGAGAGCCATGGTATCGCAGTATTCGAATTTCATCCCCATTTCTTGCATGGGACATAAGCATAAACCCATGGACACATATATGGTTTTACAACCCATTTTGGCGCACATGAGCTTGTGCATGTATTTTAATATTGAATTGTGCACCTGAAATGGCTAGAAAAGTAGTTTAATGTATAACATGTCCGAACGACCCCTGAATAATTCCAATTATATCACGACACACATATAGTTGCGTGTTCATTGCAGATAAAAGGTCTAGCAATTCAAACAATGTCCATTTCCGCTGTGACCCCATTATGTAATTCAAATCAAGATGAAAAATCAAGTAGATCGCACACAGTTTATTATGACCAACCGTGTGATATGCAACACAAAATATCCTGGTGCACCGTCAGTGTATAGTACGCCTTTGGCTTGCGCGAGAAGGTTCGTCGGCTACAGTCCACAGCCGGCGTCTCAAGCACACTAGCTCACTCCCCTATGTATTATTTCACTGTTCAATCACCGCCGGTGAAAGATGGGCACGTGGACCCGCGTCATGAGGGCAACTTCGGCGGCCCACTCCGGTGACAGCGCGGCCGCAGCCGCCTTGTGCGTGCTAACAAGGTGCATGAGCACGGCCGCAATCTGTGACCGGGTGGCCGAGACAGCCCAAATGGTCGTTGTTGCTTCTCATGCAGCGGTAGCAACATCTGCCTCGGGGTTAGCAACTGGCGAGAGCGGCACAGCAGTTGTCCGTTCCACGGCGGCGGCCTTAGCCCTGATGGAGGCCGCCCACGACAATGTCGAGGCCGCCCACGCCCAACTCGTGACGGTCAGCGGCAAAACTGTTGGCAATAGCCAAGAGCGTTCGAGTAGCCGCCCGTTCCTCCGCTGCATACCTTGCGACGGAGGAGGCCGTCCACGCCTAGATCACGGCCGCCCACGCCCAGCTCACGGCGGCCTTTTCCAAAGAAATGGCAGACGCGGATGGCGAGATGTTTGCCGAGTATGGTGTGATGGATGCCATGGAGCCCCTTCCCCAGGAGACAGTCGGGCACGAGCTAGACATGGCGGCGGCGGAGATCGACGAGCACCAGCCATGGTATTACTCTTTGTTTTGTTTAATTAAGAGCACCGATCTCTAATTTGTTAAAGTAATGTTTAGGTCAGCTAGCTCTGTTTAATTGCTGAACTTGCTGGATTAAGAAGTGTGGGTGTGTAGTAGCCTCTTTTGTGTACCCAAATTAGACAATGACGTGGATGACCACTGTAACCATGGAAATTCGAACCAAATTTTTTTACGTTCAAACTCATCACACAGGGGTTAACCTATTTGAATCATTTGTGATTTTCACATATCGTACACAGTTCTGAATAAGGGACCGTGTTTGATGACACTTTGCGCGCCAGTTTTTTCGCTGAAGTGATTCCAAATTTTTGGCTTTCGCGGAAATATCTACCTACTCGCCCCTCCATGCCCCATCCCCCTTACCAAAAGCCACATTTCCCTTGTTTCCTCCTTCCTTTCCAAGTTGAAAACTTCACTCCTTGCATGCAGCGCCACCTCCTCGCCAGCGTCCCTATCCTTCACGCTGCTCAGCCTCGTCTATCCAGGCAGGTAATCCACACCCGACCCCCATCCTCCTCCTCCTTCCACGTCCCACATGCCTCGACCGCCGGCGCGAGCGTGACACCTTCACCCCAAATCACCTACCCCTCCACCAAATAAGCACCGCCCTCGGCCATGGTGCATGTAGTATAGCCAAGATCTCAAGGAGCATTTGGCAGCGGAGAAGCAAATCGCAGCCGCACGCGCGGATGACGTCGCGATGGCTGCCATTCATGTCGACCCCCAGATCTTGGAGGAGCACCTTGCCATTTGCTAGCTATGTCAGTTAAGCTTGCTCGGTTTACCCGTTGCGTGTGCTGCTCCTGCCTTTCCTTAACAAAGTCTGGTGAATTGTGCTATCTAATTTTACCATGCAATCTGTTGCTCTAGTGTATATGTTCTATATGTCGTGCAGTGTGGTGCTCATTTATTAACTGTTTGGTTAATTAGTTGACATCTTTAGTTAATTGTTTGGTTCAATTCTGCAAATGTGATGTTTAATTCTTTAGGCTGCAATTTTGTATTGTCTTCCAGGAGAAAAATATATCGAATTTATCTTTACAAAATACATAAGAAACAAATACAAATTGCTATATTTCTAAGTTGTCCAGAATACTTGGTTTGGTTTTACATTGTGCAAGGTGGTGCCCAGCTAATGTTTGGTTTATTTGTATTATGGTGTTTAGTTAACTGTTTGGTTCAATTCTCCAATGCGATGTTCAATAGTTGTGGGTGCATTCTGTTATTGTATGCCATGTGAGTAGTAAATCGAATTTGGTTGTACTAAATACATGAGAAACAAATACAATTGCTATATTTCCAAGTAGTCAAGCATGCTTGGTTTGGTTATACATTGTGCAATGTGGTGCTCAATTAACGTTTGGTTCATTTATGTTGTGGTGTTTAGTTAACTGTTTGGTTCAATTCTGCAATGCAATGTTCAATAGTTGTGGGTGCATTCTATTATTGTATACCATGTGAGGAATAAATTGAATTTGGCTATATGAAATACATGAGAAACAAATACAATTGCTATATTTCCAAGTTGTTAAGCATGCTTGGTTTGGTTAATTGTCTGATCTTCTATTAGGAGTAAGTTATATTGTGCAATGTGGTGCTCAATTAACGTTTGGTTCATTTGTTGTGGTGTTTAGTTAACTATTTTGTTCAATTCTAGAATGTGATGTTCAATAGTTGTGGGTGCATTCTGTTATTGTATACCATGTGAGGAACAAATTGAATTTGGCTGTAGTAAATACATGAGAAACGAATACAATTGCTATATTTCCAAGTTGTTATGCGTGCTTGGTTTGCTAAACTGTCTGATCTTCTATTAGGAGTATGTTATATTGTGCAATGTGGTGCTTAGTTAATATTTGGTTCATTTGTTGTGGTGTTTAGTTAACTACTTGTTTCAGTTCTGCAATGCGATGTCCAATTGTCATTGGTAGAATTTTGTATTGTTTTGCATGTGAGGAATAAATCGAATCTGGCTGCACTTAATACATGAGAAACATATACAAGTGCTATATTTCCTAGTTCTTAATCATGCTTGGTTTGGATAAATGGTTTTTCCATGTGGCTTGAATTAATCTGATGAATCTGCAATATGCTTATTTTTCATCTACATATTTTACTTATAGCATGCGATCCCTTACTTAACCTCATGACTAACTACCCTATATGTGTTGCAGGCAAACAATGGGAAGCACTGAGGTTTACAATCGATGTTAGCATGTGCATGGTCCGTTGTCTAATAGCACATTATTGTGCAATTGTAGGAACCATTCTAATATTTAGGTTCTTTACAATTTGGTCTTGCACATGTAGGTCCTCCTGTCAGAGGTTTTAACCCACTGTTCGACCCTTTTTGCATATGGGGAATGAGTTGTCCATGAATATCAATCAAATCAAGAAGCTGAGAAAGATTGTTAGGATAAAGAAATTAGCGACAAAAAACAACAAGATCTTTGTGTGCACAATGAAGAAGACATCAGTTAACTACAAGATGGTACTAACTATTATACCTTGTCGTTTTTTATTCCTTTGCCCCATTTCCAATATAGAGAAGATATTTATGCACATCCTTGTTTTCAGGCCTTTCTAAACTAGTTCACTGATGATTACCTATCAAACCACCTCTATGGTCATGAGGGAGGAAGGTTTTCATACAACACCCACGGTTCAATATTGAAGTGTTCCTGAAGAGGACAAAGGACGGACGGTCAATCATCCATAGGCACTGGCCTAAAGTTGTAAAGACCTTCAATATGAATGAATGCTCAATATTCGCCTTCACTTCAGCAGTTTTCCAGATGAGATGCATCTATCTATATACCGTCTATGATGCTAATTTGGAAAGGTTCTACATGTAGCATGTGAAACTTGGTGCTGGTGCTATTGTGTAATGGGGTAGCTGAGTGCTGAAGCTATATCATGTTGTACTCTGATGTATTTCAATTATGAAATTCTGCTTCCTTAATATGGAAATGAAATATATTATGTGCTTAATATGAATGACAATTAGATTAATAAATGGATTATTATTAATAATAGGGCAAATAGCCTGCTAATGGCGAATTAGCCTGCTAATTGCGTTTTGCTATTGCAAACGGTTAATCAAAAAAAATGTGGGCGATGACATCAGGCAACACACACATTTTCTAGGAATAAATCATGTTGGATCAATGAACAATCACACACGACTTTCTCTTGAAAACTGTTTGCGTTAGGCCACCTTGCGCAAACGTTTCCCACATCAAAACTGTGTGTGATGGGCAGCCTTTGCCACACAGTTTCTTCTATGCACCGTGTGTAATGGCAACGCTATCACAAACGATTTAACGGGAGAAATTGTGTGTGATGTATCCATGAACGGAAACGCTTTCCTTGGAGCGACTATGTAGGACGTACATACGAACGGAAACGTTTAGCGGGGACTGACTGTTTGGGATATACTGACGACCAGAAACAATTTCACCTGTATAAATGTTTTTTTAGCTCTACTGTATGTATTTCCGTATTTGAGCGCTCGCCGGTCGCACACGACCTCATTTTACCGAGCGTGTGTGCCAGTAGGGCATATCCCGGACAGTTTCTGGGTCATGTGGGAAAGACCCCCCCCCCCTATCCCCCAGACTCACTAGGCGACGGTTCCAAATGCCATCGCGGAAAGGGAGCCATGAATCCGACATTTGGCGCGCCAGGTAGGGGTGCATCGAAGCTCCTCTTCGCCCATTCAGTCCACCGTCGCCTCGCTATCCCTATGGCCGACACCCCTCCAGCTCACGCCGAGCCCAGGGCCGCTCAGCCTGCTCAAGCAATGACCTCCACCTAGGAAGGCCTTATCCCCACTCTCCCCGCGGCTCATGCACCACCCAGCGCCACTGGCCGCGGGCGGCACGGGCCGTCTCTGTCCTCCTCCACCCAACACCGCAACAGTTCTATCGCGCAGTCTTCAAACAATGGGAGCAGGCAAATATGCGAGCCGTTGCCGTGGTGGCTCGAGAGCTCCTACGGTGCATACTGAGGGAAGGCGGCCACGACGCCTTGCTGGAACGAGTAGCAGAGTTGCTCGACTCAGCGTGCAAAGACACCGCACCCTTTGGCACCCTGCTGGTATCCCAAGCACCATTGGAGGTACATGCCAGCCCCCGTGGTGCTCACGCAGCTCCTCTCGGGGAGCCCCGAGACCCTTGTGGCACCAGCCAAAGCCGTAGCTCCGTTCACCGGGCAAGGGTCGCGGTGCTCATGGGCATGTCAGGCTCAAGCCACGCCTCGCGAGGTGACAACGGGCCAATGCCTTGTGGTCACCTCGACCGAACGCCACATCGACCGGACGGTGATGCCGGGTGGCCGGGCAATGGCGCAAGGACAAGAGCAACCGACGCCGCCGCACCACCGGCGGCAGACCCGCCGTATACACCAAGGAACCCTCAATTGTTCCCCCAGCTAGCCTGGGCGACGGGGTCAAGCGAGCCGGAAGCTCTCCGCGGGGCTCCCTGGGGCTTCATCGACGCCTTCATCAAGAACAACCACATGGTACAGCCGATGTCTCCGGAGCATGCTTACGCTAACCATGAACCATAGCTGAACCACACCCCGACGGCGTCGGAGACCTCAGGCCGGTGTCTCCACCCCAGACGGAGGTGGCGCGCTGGTGGTTGCATGGGAGAAGCTCGGGGCCAGGGCCTTCCCCACATCGCACAAAGCAAGGTGTTGTACGGAAGGTAGGTCTTCTGCTCGGGGAGGCACCGGCGAGCCCTTCCCCCCGGTAGAGGGGCCGTGGTCGCCGAGGGTGCCGCTAGCATCCCCCTTGCCCCTTGGTCTCGTCCTGGTTTCCGGACGCCCCAATCGTGGTCGGGGGTGGCGCGAGGCGGGACCCTCATCTGGCGATATGAAGTAAGGCTCACACCTGTGAAGGTATCCGCTCGTGACACTCTCACGTAATAAAGAGTGGGGTTGTACACGCCCCGGAGTCTCCTGAGTGCCGCCCTCGGGCCTCACAGGGGCTCCACCCCACGTCCAAGTAGAAGCACCATGCTCCATGCTAGCCGTCGCAACTGTCCCCCAATGACTATGCTCATATCAAGTGAAAGAACTTAGCTCCGCGCTGGTGGGAAGACAAGAAGACTAGCTAGGTGCCGGACGCGGCTATTTGCTTTCACCTCGTTTTCTGTAATTCGATTCGCCGCCTTCTGGACTGAGATTTGAAGTTCTTTTATGTTGTCAAAAATGGGGGGAAGTTGCTTTTTTCTCTTGCCTTGCAGCGGTTTCTTGCTTTCTGGTTTCGTGTTTAGTTCGCGCCTGCTACTCCTCCCTACGAGCACCCCGCGAGCGGGGGATGGGCAGGGCATGCGCGCATCAAGCGTCCTTGGGCCAGCCCGGGGAGGCCAAGGCCCCCACAAGGATCAGGGGCACAGTCGCCATGCGTATACCCTGCCGTGATCCGGTCGTTGGCTTCTCGCGAGGCAATCTGGGACGGGGTAGTAGGCTCCTCGAGAGGCTCAGGACCTCACGAGCCTCCAGGCTTGTCTCAAGAAGAAGGTGCTACCACGACATCGGGACCCGCTCAAGATCTACGGAACCGAATATAAGTCACAACAGCAACCCCACTCGGGAGCCCGCATGCTCGTGACGGCTCAATTCAGATCCTACCTCAAAAGCATATCATCATTTCATACATTACAAAGGGCACCCCCCTTTCAAAAATGTTTTCACACCCCCAACGTTTATGCATGCAGGTCAAGGTAAAAGGGAAACACGGGCTTAGCTGGAGGACACCGAGGCCTCGCCCGCGCCACCGACGCTGCCATCAGCGTCGTCTTGGTTAGCGTCGCTGCCGCCGTGTTCACCCGCGTCACCCGCCCTGTTGCTGGTTTCTTCTTCATCATCGTCGTCCGCATCGCCTTCTTTGGCCGCGACCACGGCCGCGTCGTCCTCATGAACAAACTCTACGATCAGATCATCGACAAGGTCATCCACCCATTTCGCCAGATTGCTCTGAATAACCCGGGGCACGGGGGCTATCGTGGCGTCAAAATAAAAATGGGGGTCAAGATTCTGAAGATGGCTGAAGAGGCGCAAGAACGCGCACCCGAGAAGGCCACGAATTCTCTCTTCAACAAGCTCATGGGCCCTCGCAACTTGACCCTCCAGGCTGGTCACGATCTCGGTGAAGAAACGGAGGGGGCTGGCGTAGTCGTCCTAGTGCGGATGAGGGGCGCTCTCCTCATAGATGGTGCCCAAAGCCCGATTGGCCCTCACCCTGAGAGCCTGGAGCATCGAGGCATGCTCACGCCGTAGCGTGAGGCGGCAACACACCTCGTCCGCATTCTTCTTCACAAGAGATGCGGCGTCATCGATCTGCTGCTGGAGCGAATGCAGGTCGGCGCGAGCGGATGCCAAGTCACCTTGGGCAAAGGCCTGGGCTTCCTTGGTGGCCCTCTCGTGCTGTTCCGCCTCGTCTAGCCTTGTCCTCAGAGCGGCGGTCATGCCCTCAGCCTCGGCTCCCAGGAGTTCCAGCTTCAGGCGGTGCTCGTCGGCGAGAGCCGCGCGAGCCTTCGCCACCCTCTGGTCGACCTCCTCCTGGATCTTGGCTGCACGCACGGCAATGGCATCCTGAGCCATGGTCACTTGGCGCTCCCTTCCCTCTAGCCGCTCAAGCTCCAGGCTGCGCTCTGAGGCCTCCAGCATCAACACCTCCTCACATTTCTGTATTTCCTCCTCTAAGGAAGGTGCTCCCTTCATCAACACCAAGACGACCCTGCGTGCCTTGATATGATGTTCAAGGGCAGCGTTCAAGGCCTGGAATTCCCGCTCGCGCTCCTCGGCAGTCTCACCGCTAAGGTTGGCCACCCTGGCCTCCTCCAAGGTCCGAGCACAAGCCTCGCGTGAGGTCGCGAGGGACAACGCGGCCTTCGCACTGGCGCACTCATGCTGAAGATGCCCAAGATTGATAGCCACATTTAGCTTGTGCCACTCATGCGCCAAGCGAAGACTCTCCGACTCGAGGCATACATTGACATCGGCGAGCTCTTCCCCAAGCCGACCGAGTGCGCCAACGGCCTCTTGGAAGAGGTCATGACGAACAGCACTGCGTCCCCTGGCAGGGATGAACGGGAGAGCCCTCGGCACACCCTCGTCGCCTTGGAAGCATCTCCAAGGCAAGGACACAGGAGTCCACTGGCCCCCCAGAGGCGCGCTAGCCTCGCGAGCTGTCGCCACACCTCGCGTGAGCACCTAGAGCGAGGAGCCCGAAGCCGACGGTAGGTCGGGAACCCCCGAGCGGCAGACCTCAGGAGCCTTCGTCGCCACGGCCAGAGGAGCCCTGGAGTGGTAGGATCTGGAAGGACCGTTGCGCATGGAGAGCCACAAATATAAGGCACTTACCCTTTCACTGTTATGTATTTCCTCTACTTCAGGGGCCGGAAACCACTGCTGTCATGGCCCCGCAACTTTCTCTTTTTGCGAAGTGCCTCCAGGTTCAGGCGAAGCAGGCGGAAGGCTGGGGTGTGATCCTCAACAGCTCGGGGACATGGCATCACCTCGGTGACGTGCGCCAGGATTGTGGGTGAGGCCTCACAGGTGGTTGTCGGGCACGCCTGCTAGTGACCGGCGACCTCAGGGGCGCATGAAGAGGCTCCGGGAGCAGCCACTTCGGGAACACGGGGCGAACTCTTCTCCTCACCAACCGCTTCAGGAGTGCCAGGCTGCGCCCGCCCTTCTACACCCACATTGGGGGCGTGTCTCGCAGGATCGGAGAGCACTGGAGTTGCCAAGACAGGGCCCTCACAGAGCCCTTCAAGGCCCTCCGGGCATGGCCACCATTCATCGAAAAGGGGCATCTTTGTGACGCCCCCGATTTGACCGTACACTAATCATGCACGCAAATGTGTACGACCAAGATCAGGGACTCACTGGAAGATATCACAACACAACTCTAGACACAAATTAAAATAATACAAGCTTTATATTACAAGCCAGGGGCCTCGAGGGCTCGAATACATAAGCTTGAAACACAAGAGTCAGCGGAAGCAATAATATCTGAGTAGAGACATAAGTTAAACAAGTTTGCCTTAAGAAGGCTAGCACAAATATAGCAACGATCGAAAAGGCAAGGCCTCCTGCCTGGGACCTCCTAACTACTCCTCGAAGCCGAACTCCATGTAGAAAACATCATCGGGATCTTCTGGCTCCTGGACTCCATCAATCTGGTTGCATCATCCGAGAAGAAGGAACAAGAGGGGAAAAGGGCGAGAAAAGCAACCGTGAGTACTCATCCAAAGTACTCGCAAGCAAGGATCTACACTACAAATGCAATGATATCTGCGTAAGGGGTAATATATGTGGGTTAAACTGCAGCATGCCAGAATAAGAGGGGTATAGCTAATCCAATCGAAGACTACGCTTCTGGCCACCTCCACCTTGCAGCAGTAGAAGAGAATAGATTGAAGTAACAAGTATCCTCGCATCTCGCAGCCTCCATCTTGTAGCAGTAGAATAGAATAGATGGTAAGTTCACCAAGTAACAACGTATAGCATAATCCTACCCGGTGATCCTCCCCTCGTCGCCCTGTGAGAAAGCGATCACCGGGTTGTATCTGGAACTTGTCTGGGTGTGTTTTATTAAGTATCCAGTTCTAGTTGTCATGAGGTCAGAGTACAACTCCAGGTCATCCTTTTACCGAGGGACACGGCTATTCGAATAGATTAACTTCCCTGCAGGGGTGCACCACATAACCCAACACGCTCGATCCCATTTGGCCGGACACACTTTCCAGGGTCATGCCCGGCCTCGGAAGATCAACACATCGCAGCCCTACCTAAGCACAACAGAGAGGTCAGCACGCCGGTCTAAGTCCTAGGCGCGCAGGGGTCCGGGCCCATCGCCCAACGCACACCTGCACATTGCGTACGCGGCCGGTGAGCAGACCTAGCAACCTCCATTACTAAGGAAGTTACGTTGCGCGGTCCAACCCGACGCGCACCGCTCAGTCGCTGACGTCAAGAAGGCTTCGGCTGATACCACGACGTCGAGTGCCCATAACTATTCCCACGTAGCTGGTTCGTGCGTATAGGCCAATGGCCAGACTCAGATCAAATACCAAGATCTCGATAAGCGTGTTATTATGAAATAACCACGGACAACGACCAGGGCCATGCCCACCTGTCTCCTAGGTGGTCGCAACCCGCCATGTCGCTCCGCCACAAAGTAACCATCAGGGGGCTGCCGGGAACCCAGGCCCACCACTACCTGTGTGGAACACCTGCCCCTTCAGCCCCCATATCCGAATCATCATCATGTGTATGTAATAGTATAGTATATACCCGTGATCACCACCCGAGTGATCATTGCCCGATAGTATAGCATGGTAGACAGACAAGGATGTGGGGCCACTGATGGAATATTAGCATCCTATACTAAGCATTAGGATAGCAGGTAAAGGTATCAACAGTTGTAGCAACAATGACAGGCTATGCAACGGAATAGGAGCTACCGAATCACCAATGGTAGTAAACTAATGCAAGAGTAAGAGGAAGAAGAATAGGCGATATCTGGTGATCAAGGGGGGGCTTGCCTGGTTGCTCTGGCAAGAAGGAGGGGTCATCAACACCGTAGTCGATCGAGGCAGCAACGACATCCGTCTCATAGTCTACCTGAGAGAAGAGGGGGAAGAAACAATAAATACAGAGCAAACATCGCACCACAAAGCAAAACATGGTAAAACGCGGTGCTACGCGTGACCTAAAGTGGTAGGAGGTGATACTGACGAAGGGGGAAACATCCGGGAAAGTATTCCCGGTGTTTCGCGTTTTCGGGCGGATGAAACAGAGGGGGAAAGTTGCAGGTTCGGTATGCTAGGGACGTGTGGTTGACGAACGGTCTGCGTATTCTGATGCGTCTTGAAATTTTGAGCAACTTTCATATATAAAGTATTTTCATCCGAGTTACGGTTTATTTTATATTAATTTTCAAAGTTTTTAAACATTTTCTAGAATTGCAGATTTAATTTAACTCAAAATACAATTATGACGTCAGCACGACGTGAGCAGTCAACCAGTTAGTTGACTGAGTCAAACTGACACGTGGGGCCTACTGTCATACACTAAGACTAATTAAACAGCTTAATTAGTCTAACCGTAATTAGGTTAATCTAATTAAGTTAATTAAGTTAATTAATTCTTTAATTAATGTTTTAATTAATTATTTTTATTATATATTTATTTATCTCTTTTTTTAACTTCTCTTTTGTTAACAGGGGACTGGGCCCCGCCTGGCAGTGGCTCAAGGCTATAGCGGGCACTGGTGTTTAACGGGTGCGGGCGTCGGGCGCCCACTAGGACGACCCGTCGCAGCGCTGCCCGCCCGGGTGTACGAGCGAGGCCATGACCGGGCGAGGCGCCGGCGGCCAGGGTCGCGGGTGCGGGCGAGGCCGACGGGGCGCCGGCCGGCAGCCATAGTGGGGGCGCGCGACGGCCCTAGGCGGTGGCGGCGCCGCACCGGTAGAGGACGGTGCCGGAGGTGAGGCGACGCCGGCACGGGCCAACGGATGGGGTTGCGGCGGCCGCCGCGCGACAAGTGGAGCGAGGCAAGCGCAGGCGCCGGCCTCAGGCGCGGCCAGCCGGGGCCGCGGTGGCTGCACATGCGGGCGGCGCAGGAGCACGGCCAGGGGCACGCGTGAGCGTGGTCACAGGGTGGTGAGCACGAGCGGCGGCCGGAGTGGAGGGCTGTGGCGGGCACGGTCCGGCGTGGCCGGTGGGAGCTGGCGGAGCAAGCTGGGCGGCCGCAGCGGTGGTATCCGTGGGAACGGGCGAGCGTGCGAAGGAGGAAGGCCGCGGCGGAGCGTGAGCGAGCTCGCGGTGAGCCGGGCGTGCGTGGTGGTTGGCCGGAGCAGGAAAGGATGGCGACGGCAATAGGGGCTGCGATGGGAGGAGGCTGCGGTAGGGGGGCCACGAGCGCGGTCTTGCAGAGGCCGTCACGCAGTTGGTGGAGGTCAGAGGGGAAGGGGCCGGGCCTCACCGGCGTTTGCAGGGGCACGGGGGCGGCGAGGCTCGATGGAGCCGACGATGGAGAGATGAGGACGACGGGCGACGTGCCTTCGCAGAGGAGGACGGAGACGATGGGGAACGGCGACAGGGCAGCTCTGGTGAGGTCCGTGGAGCTCCGAGTGGCGGGACTCGGCGACGACGGAGTGGCAGCCGCCCGATCCAGATCGGGCCGGGGGGTGGAGCGAGGGAGTGAGAGATCGTGGTGACGCTAGGGTTCAGGTCCGGACGAGGGGCGGCTTAAGTAAGCGAGGGGCGCCGGCGGATGGCCGCCACGGCGTTTGCCGGTGCCGTGGCAGGCATCGGCCGTGGCCACCGGGGCGGGCGTGAACAGGGAAGAGAGGGGAGTGGCCGGCTGGGCCGGCCTGGTGGCCTAGCTGGGCCGAG
>LR738715.1:404089678-404127119 GCA_902687465.1 Secale cereale
CTGTTATTTGTTGCAGCCCTGTTCTACTTCTTCCTTTTCCTTTTTATTTTATTTTACTATTAGTAGATTTTAGTTTTATAAAAACATGAGACCAACACACGAATTAGTGTTTTAGATTATCCCTCTGCAACAAAAAGTTTAACACTTAAGTAAAATAGTTTGATAGATTATAAAATGAAAAAGGCTTTTAATTAATTGCTATAACCATTGTTCTATTTATTTTAGGGCATTTACACACTTTATAAAAATGTGGTTTCTCCACCATAACAACCTGCGAATTATTTGTCACATTTAGAACATTTTATTTTTGAAGTTTGAAAACTTTAATTGTTTGCTTCATTTTGAATTTTAATTCGAACCGGTTTCGAACTAACACGAGATTATCAACAGTAACTGTGGTGACGCGTCCTCATTAGTAGAGGGTTACTGTAGCTTAACTATCTGGGCGTCACAATTCTCCTCCACTACAAGAAATCTCGTCCCGACATTTAAGCGGTGGAGTAAGGCGGGGGGGAGTGCTGTTAGCGAAAACCTAACGAGTCTTCTCTGTCAAAGCTGCCCCTTCAAAGAGTTTGATCCCTTTCGTTGATGTCTTCATTTCTCTGCTTCAAGTCATCGTGATCAAGTCGTCATCCTTTCTTCGGGATCTCCATCGTCCTACGAACGCGACAAGGGGGAAAACTTTGGAAAACATATCTCCACAAAGTCTGTGCATTTGACGACGAATTCAGAAAGTGATACACGAAGTACCCTACGAGTAGTATTTCAGTGAATGCATTGACAACAATAAGCGATGGTACAAAAGTTTCAAACGGGTAGGCAGTCATTCGATGCCTAACCAGAAGCTGGAATGGGGTCTTGATCAACGAGAATAATATGGTGTTTGATACCAGGATGAAACATGATAGAATTTAGCTCGTGAATCACATACGAAGCCAGGTGCAAAGGATACATTAGAATCCATGTTGTTAAGAAGAGTTAGGTTTCGATCCAGTGGACCTGTGGGTTATGGGCCCACCATGTGGCTTAAGAGTAGGAAGGGCGATGACATCTTGCACAGAAAGCAAGGCATGTCAGAGGATAGTTTGTCAGCTAAGTTGGCAACAATGTCGGTACCAAGTACGGGGGACGAAGAGAACCATTTTCTCGCTCGTTGGAATGAGGCGGACCAATAGGCAAAGTTCTCGTCCACCGGCAGTACCAGAATGTTATCAACAATAGAATCAAGATCTTACTGACAAAGTTGTACAACTAGATGTTTACATAAGCAGAGAATTATTACCGCTTAGATCATATGGATCACAAGAAAGGTTGAACAAACAAATGGAAAGGAAAATTGTGATTACACACAATTATTAGGAGTATATCCTTCCCATGGACAAGAAGAACATGGCATATAGGGTAGGAGAGCAAGTACCCAACCATTCAGATAAAGAGGCAAGGATTAATCAAGATGTTACCCATACAACGGTGTTTGGATAACTGACCAAGAAACATTTAGCATCACGCCTCCAATGTTCTTGTTGATGAGCGGGGTATCATAGTCATGCTTCGAGGTAGCAATGATATGGTGTTTTAATCAAGGGTCAAACCTTGGATACACAAATGATCCATCAGAAGCAACTTATAGAATAAGTGTTACAATCTCCTCCTGGAAGAATGGCTATCCTTGCAAAAGAAATTATAATGATGGGTCCTCCAGCCAGGGGTGCTGGTCATGACATCAAATTATCGGGTCATCAAAGGACCAACATTATAACTCCTGGAAAGTTGCCCCAACCATCATATATGACCGAGATTCAGATCTGATTGTTGTCATGATACCTCAAACTCAGGAAGTTTGAGACGAAAAGGTGCAACACCAATCGACGAAATGACATTGCAAGATTCTCGGGAAATGAACTATGGGAGCGGATTCCTGAAACAATAGTTCGTCATTAAACCAAGGATAGGATGAGGAGGTGGCTGATGGGCTCAGCGACAATTCATCGAGAATTCCAAACGGATGGATTTTCGCAATAATGTGAACAAGATGACACTTGTCAATTCAAATGATATAATGTTGTATGATCAAGGAAAACATACACCATTAATCATTGTTGAAAGGTGTGCCCGAAATATGACCTTAGGCAGCAAGATCAATGTTAGAGTGATGATTCAATAACCAACAGTCTAAGAACGAACTGTAGATCGTTAACTTCAAAGAAATAGGGTTGCTAGAAGTACATAACTCAAGCAACATTGTTAGCATATTGGTATCCCGGTTAAAAACAACACGGGGGCCAAGGAAGAATGGTGATGGTGAGAAGTATCATCATACCGAGAATTTCTAAGAGGTGGAGCAATCCCCACAACATTCTCGACATAAGAGACAATAATACTTCAATGCAGAACACAACACTCGCTGGAGAGCAAGTTGTATTCATGATATGGACAAGTTCGCGACGAGAGGAAGTCAAGGGTGTTGTCAATGATAATAAAAATCATCGAGGGCAAGGAGGGTATTTCTCATCATGAACACAGTTGACATCTCGGTAGTAGTCAAAGCGTTGAGGGTGATCCGACACATTTGCCGGGAGGTTTCAAGAGGATGGAATCAAACAACAATGACAACAAGCAAGGGAATGACGAAGTGGCAAGTTATAGGATCAATATATAAGATGCAAGCTCGGAACCAAAATTGCCTTTCAAGACAAGCAACATGATGTTGAAAGCTCGATGTAAGTCGTGCTCACACACTGAAGAATTCGTGCACCAGAGAAGGACGAGGTAGCACAGTCAAAGATAGCAAGACCAGGATGCAGCCGATAGTCTGGGAATGACCAGATTGAGTTCAGAATTTCCTAGTAAAAATACTAGGGGTATTTGATTGGTAGTGAGGAATAATTTCACTAGTTGGTGTCCTCGGTTGACAACAACCCAGGACCCATAGAGTGATTATGACAAGGAAAGACATTACTTCAACAAAGTTAGTAAGATGTGGTGCAATGGCAAGACATCTTCGAGATACCAGGGGTTAATACTCGAAGGTAGAACATGATAGAAGTAGAACCGGGTCATTGACCTATGACAGTAGATACTTCAACCTTGCCAAAAATAGACGAGACACGGGAATGAATTCCCATCAGATATAATAGATCAGGACGGCATGGTCGGAACCATAACTGTAAGGAATCAATTCAAGAATATCGAAAGAATCATACAGCTGGATAATCATTTTGCAAGAAGCTTCTGAGACGGTCTACATCATTTTCATGGGCATGAACACAAAGTTCAAGGTCGACTCCCACTTCCTTAATGCATATCATTTCATTCACCTCTCGCTTTGATAAAACTGTAGTGTTGGAATTTTATTTGGTAGAACACCGAAAGAGTAAGACTTGTGAGAACTTTCGGGTTCTCACGGATTAGGGGAAGGCATGGGTTCAACCCATCGGGCATCTTAGTAACATATACCACAAGTTTCAAAAGTAAATACCCAAGCTTGAAAGCAGAGCATGGTTGGCCAAGGAGGATACGATTTACCAAAGGCATTATGTATCAGGGGAAGAACTCACAAGGTGATTGAAATATGAAGGACACTGTCGGATAACAATCCAACAACAGATCGGACAGTCCATAATGGATCTGATGTGAGCATCGGCACACAACCAGAGGAAGAAACATGCAAACACATTGAATCATAGAAACAACTGACTAATTCAAAGCTGAAATGTGAAGGAATTATGATTTCCAATTCAAGGGATCAGAAGCAACGTTCTGATTAAGGATGGTTAAATTGAGTAGGCTCAGGGGTACAACCGGGTGGTAATTTGATTGCTCGAGATCCAGCTCATTTTTAAAACGATGTCTGTGCGGGAAGGAAGAATTCTAGGACCTGATTAAGGATTGCTAGCATCCACAATCATAACGAACCAGCGGACTCAAAAAGATAATGACAAAGGATGTCAATAAGATTACAAGACTATGAAATTAACCATAATGCAGGAAGGCAAGAATTTCAAGAGCAATAGGCTGTTGAGGATTTTCGAAAGATCGAATGGTAATTCGAAGTCTTTTGTGAAATACATGAATCAACTAGGGATGAACGAATACCCAATAGTGCGAGGAATTAACCGTAGCGATATTCATGTGGCAAGGAACTACAAGGCAGTAGACACAAGTATTCTCGGAACAAAAGAGGGGATTTCGGAGTATCTTGTAATAACAAGATCAACTGGGAATGATTATATGAATGACAAGTGTACGTGGTCATACATAGGGGTTTATTGATGAAAGGGAATCACAAAAGCGATGGCATAAAGCCTCAAGAGAACAACAGAGAGTATCTTCAGAATCTTCTGGTGCAACAGGTGATCATTTGGACCGAGGGATTGTCCGGGAGAAAGTATTTACAAGAACCTAGAGTTAGATTTAGCAAAAATCATTTAACCCGAATAGAAGAGAGACCAGAGTCCCGGAGCATAGAAGAGGAATAAAAGATCCTAACACCACCCATTGGTGTTGTGGGCCCGTAAGGCACACAACAAGTTAGTAAATTCGTTTTTCAAAGACTAGACTCAACTTCGGCCAAGGAGTTGGAAAGGGGATTCCTACAGGCAGTTGGCTCTGATACCAACTTGTGACGCCCCCGATTTGACCATACACTAATCATGCACGCAAATGTGTACGACCAAGATCAGGGACTCACTGGAAGATATCACTACACAACTCTAGACAAAAATTAAAATAATACAAGCTTTATATTACAAGCCAGGGGCTTCGAGGGCTCGAATACATAAGCTCAAAACACAAGAGTCAGCGGAAGCAATAATATCTGAGTACAGACATAAGTTAAACAAGTTTGCCTTAAGAAGGCTAGCACAAATATAGCAATGATCGAAAAGGCAAGGCCTCCTGCCTGGGACCTCCTAACTACTCCTCGAAGTCGAACTCCATGTAGAAACATCATCGGGATATTCTGGCTCCTGGACTCCATCAATCTAGTTGCATCATCCGAGAAGAAGGAACAAGAGGGGAAAAGGGGGAGAAAAGCAACCGTGAGTACTCATCCAAAGTACTCTCAAGCAAGGATCTACACTACAAATGCAATGATATCTGCGTAAGGGGTAATATATTAAACTGCAGCATGCCAGAATAAGAGGGGATAGCTAATCCAATCGAAGACTACGCTTCTGGCCACCTCCACCTTGCAGCAGTAGAAGAGAATAGATTGAAGTAACAAGTATCCTCGCATCTCGCATCCTCCGTCTTGCAGCAGTTGAATAGAATAGATGGTAAGTTCACCAAGTAACAGCGTATAGCATAATCCTACCCGGTGATCCTCCCCTCGTCGCCCTGTTAGAAAGCGATCACCGGGTTGTATCTGGAACTTGTCTGGGTGTGTTTTATTAAGTATCCAGTTCTAGTTGTCATGAGGTCAGAGTACAACTCCAGGTCGTCCTTTTACCGAGGGACACGGCTATTCAAATAGATTAACTTCCCTATAGGGGTGCACCACATAACCCAGCACGCTCGCTCCCATTTGGCCGGACACACTTTCCAAGGTCATGCCTGGCCTCGGAAGATCAACATGTCGCAGCCCTACCTAAGCACAACAGAGAGGTCAGCACGCCGGTCTAAGTCCTAGGCGCGCAAGGGTCCGGGCCCATCGCCCAACGCACACCTGCACGTTGCGTACGCGGCCGGTGAGCAGACCTAGCAACCTCCATTACTAAGGAAGTTACGTTACGCGGTCCAACCCGGCGCGTGTCGCTCAGTCGCTGACGTCAAGAAGGCTTCAGCTGATACCACGACGTCGAGTGCCCATAACTATTCCCACGTAGCTGGTTAGTGCGTATAGGCCAATGGCCAGACTCAGATCAAATACCAAGATCTCGATAAGCGTGTTATTATGAAACAACCACGAACAACGACCAGGGCCAGGCCCACCTGTCTCATAGGTGGTCACAACCCGCCATGTCACTCCGCCACAAAGTAACCATCAGGGGGCTGCCGGGAACCCAGGCCCACCACTACCTGTGTGGAACCACCTACCCCTTCAGTCCCCATATCTGAATCATCATCATGTGTATGTAATAGTATATTATATACCCGTGATCACCACCCGAGTGATCACGGCCCTATAGTATAGCATGGCAGACGGACAAGGATGTGGGGCCACTGATGGAATACTAGCATCCTATACTAAGCATTAGGATAGAAGGTAAAGGTATCAACAGTTGTAGCAACCATGACATGCTATGCAACAGAATAGGAGCTACCGAATCACCAACAGTAGTAAACTAATGCAAGAGTAAGAGGTAGGAGAATAGGCGATATCTGGTGATCAAGGGGGGGCTTGCCTGGTTGCTCTGGCAAGAAGGAGGGGTCGTCAACACCGTAGTCGATCGAGGCAGCAGCGACGTCCGTCTCGTAGTCTACCGGAGAGAAGAGGGGGAAGAAACAATAAATACAGAGCAAACATCGCACCACAAAGCATAACATGGTAAAACGCGGTGCTACGCGTGACCTAACGTGGTAGGAGGTGATACCAACGAAGGGGGGAAACATCCGGGAAAGTATTCCCGGTGTTTTGCGTTTTCGGGCGGATGAAAAGGAGGGGGAAAGTTGTAGGTTCGGTATGCTAGGGACGTGTGGTTGACAAACGGTCTGCGTATTCTGATGCGTCTCGAAATTCTGAGCAACTGTCATATATAAAGTATTTTCGTCCGAGTTACGGTTTATTTTATATTAATTTTCAAAGTTTTTAAACATTTTCTAGAATTACAGATTTAATTTAACTCAAAATACAATTATGACGTCAGCACGACGTCAGTAGTCAACCAGTCAGTTAACTGAATCAAACTGACACGTGGGGCCTACTGTCATACACTAAGACTAATTAAACAGGTTAATTAGTCTAACCGTAATTAGGTTAATCTAATTAAATTAATTAAATTAATTAATTCTTTAATTAATATTTTAATTTATTATTTTTATTACATATTTATTTATCTTTTTTTAACTTTCTTTTTTTAACAGGGGACTGGACCCCGCCTGGCAGTGGCTCAAGGCCATAGCGGGCACTGGTGTTTAACAGGTGCGGGCGTCGGGCGCCCATTGGGACGGCCCGTCGCAGCGCTGCCCGCCCGGTCGTGCGAGCGAGGCCATGACCCGGCGAGGCGCCGGCGGCCAGGGTCGCGGGTGCGGGCGAGGCCGGCGGGGCGCCGGCCGGCAGCCATAGTGGGGGCGCGCGACGGCCCTAGGTGGTGGCGGCGCCGCACCGGCAGAGGACGGCGCCGGAGGTGAGGCGACGCCGGCGTGGGCCAATGGATGGGGTTGCGGCGGCCGCCGCGCGACAACTGGAGCGAGGCAAGCGTAGGCGCCGGCCTCGGGCGCGGCTAGCCGGGGCCGCGGTGGATGCACACGCGGGCGGCGCAGGAGCACGGCCAGGGGCGCGCGTGAGCATGGTCACACGGTGGTGAGCACGAGCGGCGGCCGGAGTGGAGGGCTGTGGCGGGCACGGTCCGGCGTGGCCGGCGGGAGCTGGCGGAGCAAGCTGGGCGGCCGCAGCGGTGGCATCCGTGGGAACGGGCGAGCGTGCAAAAGAGGAAGGACGTGGCGGAGCGTGAGCGAGCTCGCGGTGAGCCGGGCGTGCGTGGTGGTTGGCCGGAGCTGGAATGGATGGCGACAACAGTAGGGGCTGCGACGAGAGGAGGCTGCGGTAGGGGGGGCACGAGCGCGGTCAGGAAGAGGCCATCGCGCAGTTGGCGGAGGTCAGAGGGGAAGGGGCGGGGCCTCACCGGCGTTTGCAGGGGCACGGGGGCGGCGAGGCTCGACGGAGCCGGCGATGGAGAGATGAGGATGATGGGCGACGGTCCGGCGACGTGCCTTCACAGAGGAGGACGGAGATGGTGGGGAACGGCGACAGGGCAGCTCCGGTGAGGTCCGTGGAGCTCCGGGCGGCGGGACTCGGCGACGACGGAGTGGCGGCCGCCCGATCCAGATCGGGCCGGGGGTGGAGCGAGGGAGTGAGAGATCGTGGTGATGCTAGGGTTCAGGTCCGGACGAGGGGCGGCTTAAGTAGGCGAGGGGCGCCGGCGTATGGCCTCCACGGCATCTGTCGGTGCTGTGGCAGGCATCGGCCGTGGCCACCAGGGCGGGCGTGAACAGGGGAGAGAGGGGAGTGGCCAGCTGGGCCGGCCTGGTGGCCTAGCTGGGCCGAGGCCCAGCGAGGGGGCGGCTGTTATTTGTTGCCGCCCTGTTCTACTTCGTCCTTTTCCTTTTTCCTTTTATTTATGGTTTTATTTTACTATTAGTAGATTTTAGTTTTATAAAAACATGACACCAACACACGAATTAGTGTTTTAGATTATCCCTCTGCAACAAAAAGTTTAACACTTAAGTAAAATAGTTTGATAGATTATAAAATGAAAAACGCTTTTAATTAATTGCTATAGCCATTGTTCTATTTATTTTAGGGCATTTACATACTTTATGAAAATGTGGTTTCTCCACCATAACAACCTGCGAATTATTTGTCACATTTAGAACATTTTATTTTTGAAGTTTGAAAACTTTAATTGTTTGCTTCATTTTGAATTTTAATTCGAACCGGTTTCGAACTAACATGAGATTATCAACAGTAATTGTGGTGACGTGTCGTCATTAGTAGAGGGTTACTGTAGCTTAACTATCCGGGCGTCACAATCTGCTTCACGAAGCTTTCCTTGTTCGAGCAGCTGTACAGGAGGCAGCCATTCTTCATGAGCTTGGCAGGCGTCGGGTCACCGGTCAAGAGCTCAAGCACCGCGCACAGTCTCTCGAGGGGGATCGAAGGCACCTGGAGCCTTATCGGATCTTCAGGGCCGGAAAAGGTCAACAACGGGCGAGAGTGGCGCTACAGCGGGGCAATGCGCTGCCTGACGAACTCCCTCACCACCATTGGGGCGGTCACCGCGGCCTTCCTCAACCTGGTCAGCCTGGTCCATACGAAAGTGAGCCGCCGGTCGAAATGCTTCTCATGGCACCAACCGGGGCTGGGCTCTGCCAGCTTTCGCGGGAGCAGGAGCAAAGGGTTGAGAGTGGCGGCGTCGACAAACACCCATTGCTTTCGGAACCCCCTCACATCCGGGTGGAGCGTGAAGTCGATGCCCGAAGCAGATGTTACCGCCTTAGCTAGGAAGGCCATGCACCCTGAGCACTGTCGGCTGTCAACCAGGTGGAACGTGAAGAAGTGGAGGAACAAGGCGACAGACGGGGCGATGCCTACCATGGCCTTGCACAGGAAGGCAAAGGCGGCAAGAAGAACGATGGGCGCGGGATCCAGATGCAGCGCCTGGATATGGTAATGCGCGAGTATGTCATTGAAGAAATCGGAGAAAGGAGGAACCAATCCAGCCAGAAGGGCATGAAGGTGAGTAGGAATCTCGGTGGCCTCCATGTCCACCACGCGTCGGTGAAAGTGCAACTATACCTGGGTGGCTTTGGTAATTCCTAACAACATATAGCTCATTGAACTAATGCTCTTTCAAGATGATCATTTCAGAAAGTTTGGTGATTGGCATGGCATGGATTAGGAATGTGGACCCCTAAAAATGCTAAGGACACATATTGGCTCAAGCTCAAGACTCTACATTTTCTTTTTTAGTGATCCAAGATCACATTGAGTCCATAGGAAAGCCAATACTATTAAAAGGGGATGAGGTGTTGCTTAATGGGTTTCTTTCTCAAAATGCTTAGTGGTATGCTCCAAAACGCTCAACCACTTTCTCACATCCACATATGTCCCAAACCAAAAGTCAAACTCGGCCCCACAAAAACTTTCCATCTGGCACCACCGAGTTCTCTTGACATAACCACTGCCACAAACCCTAGTCACTTTAGTCTCACCGATAGGGATCTCAGTCTCACCGAGATGGGATTGAAAACTCTATTTCCCTTCGTAATGTTTCGGCCTAACCGAGGTGAGCGAT
Source organism: Secale cereale (assembly GCA_902687465.1). Taxonomy (NCBI): domain Eukaryota; kingdom Viridiplantae; phylum Streptophyta; class Magnoliopsida; order Poales; family Poaceae; genus Secale; species Secale cereale. The sequence goes on from LR738715.1 coordinate 404,099,635, forward strand.
TGGTCCCACCGAGTTCGCAAATGCAAACTCTTTGTTTCTCCTTCATAACATTTCGGTCCAACCGAAACGAGTGAATCGGTCCCACCGAGTTTGCCTCGCCAACTCTCTGGTTAGCTAATTACCAAAATCAGTCGTACCGAGTTTGTGTAATCGGTCTCACCGAGATTACGTTATGCACTAACCCTAATGAAATCGGTCTTACCAAGTTGATGATATCGGTCCCACCGAAATGCCTAACGGTCACATTATGAACTAAATCGGTCTGACCGAGTTCTCTGATTCGGTCCCACCGAGTTTGGTAAATTGTGTGTAATGGTTAGATTTTGTGTGGAGGCTATATATACCCCTCCACCCACTCTTCATTTGTGGAGAAAGCCCTCAGAATATGCCTATACTTCCAACATGTATTTTCTGAGAGATAACCACCTACTCAAGTGTTGAGATCAAGATATTCCATTCCTATCACATAAATCTTGTTCTCTAGCCTTCCCCAAGTTGCTTTCCAATCAAATCATCTTTCCACCATATATCCAAATCTGTGAGAAAGAGTTGAGTGTTGGAGAGACTATCATTTGAAGCACAAGAGCAAGGAGTTCATCATCAACACACCGTCTATTACCTTTTGGAGAGTGGTGTCTCCTAGATTGGTTAGGTGTCACTTGGGAGCCTCCGTCAAGATTGTGGAGTTGAACCAAGGAGTTTGTACGGGCAAGGAGATCGCCTAATTCGTGAAGATCTACCCTAGTGAGGCAAGTCCTTCGTGGGCGATGGCCATGGTGGGATAGACAAGGTTGTTTCTTCATGGATCCTTCGTGGGTTGAGCCCTCCGTGGACTCGCGCAGCTGTTACCCTTCGTGGGTTGAAGTCTCCATCAACGTGGATGTACGATAGCACCACCTATCGGAACCACGACAAAAACATCCATGTGTACACTTGCGTTTGCACTCTCCAAACTCCTCCCTTTACCTTCATATGCAATTGCTTTACATTTTGGTGCTATACTCTCAGAATTGCATGTGTAGGTTGATTGCTTGACTTGTGCATAATTGCTAAAATCTGCCAAGACTTAAAATTGGGAAAAGGCTAGGTTTTTATTTGGTCAAGTAGTCTAATCACCCTCCCTCTAGACATATTTTCTATCCTACAAGTGATATCAGAGCTAAGGTCTCCATTTGCCTTGATTTCCATAGCTTATGGTGATCATAGCTGTCGGATTACGGGCTCCGCAAACCCAAGAAGTTCGAACACAGGGGCGTGAATGAAGATCGCTCCCAATCGCGTCTACCTAGCGTCTCGCCCTCGTCCAGTGAAGAGATTCAAGCAAACAACAAGTGAAGCACGCAAGATTTTACCCAGGTTCACGCCACCTTTTGGTGTAAAACCCTACTTTTTGCTTTGGTGGATTGGCCTCAGGAGGGCTAGAATAGGAACTAGTGCAGTAGTTCCTGAGCTTAGGAGGGTCGGGAGGCAAGAGTTCTTGCTCCTTTGCGTGGAGGCCAAGTTTATGGATCTCCCCCCCCCCCCGCCTATGATGGGGATCCTAGCTACTTATATAGGCGGCCAGGGTCCTCTTCCCCTGAAATGTTTAGGCGTGAAGGGATCCCACAACAGCCATTTTTGAGCGGGAACACAAGGACATTCCTACCCTGACAAAAGCAGTCTTCGCCTGCAAAAGGATCAGGCGGTGACGCGGTGGTGGGCTCGGTGGTGACATCCTCCCTGTCGTCCTTGCGGTCTTCGGTCTTGTTGCGCCAAAGGGGAAACCTTTGTCCCGCTCCTCGGGAACCTGCGCCTGCGCTGCCTCCTTTGCACCGAAACGGCAACTGCGCTGCTGGCGGGCGCTAGCACCCACTGGCGCGGTGCATCACTGCTTACGTCACTGCCTCCTCTTAAGGCAGGCTTGGCCTTGGGTTCTCCACCCCTCTGGAGCACCTTGCCAAGGCCACTCCTAAGGGGGTCTTGACGTTGTTCTCCTCACGAGGTCTAGCCCCCTCGCGAGGGTCTTGAGCATCTGATCGATCATCTGGGCCGTACCAGGCTGTGGTAGGAGCGCGTCACGGCCCGCTGACAGGCAAGTCTGGGTACCCTAATTCCCAGGACGCCGACAGTATCCCCCGGGCCCAAGGCGCGCATGGAGTTGGCTCCGGGTCGAAACGTTAGCCGAGGACGAAGCGCCGCGGGCCCCAAAAAGGCTGCGGGCCAGGCTGGCGTGTGACGGTTGGATGGGACGTGGGTGACCCCGCTCCCCACGCAGTCTCGGCAATCGTGAAGTTTGACAAAAAGGGGCCATCTCTGCAGCAGGGGAGTTATCGCTTCCCTTCCTTCCTACTCAGATCTCCTCATCCTATGCCTCCCGCCTTCCTAAATCGCGTGTCTCCTGCCGCACTTTCAGCAATGGTGAAGAAGAGCAAGGGTACCGCGTCGGCGTCCGGATCTGCTTCTTCCCCTTGAGGCGACGCTCAAGGAGTCCTCCATCACCAAGGAGGAGGACTACTCAGAGGTCCAGCCCTTCTTGTCGAGCGTCCACAACGAGCATTGCCCGACGGGGATTTGGGCCGGATCCACTGCGACGCGGATCTTGCCGAAGTCCTGCTACCCCTTCTTCCTTCACAGCATCTCCGTCGGGCTCGTGCTGCCCTTCTCAGAGTTCTTCTACGCCATCCTGGAACATTACCAGGTGCATGCTCTCCACATCCAGCCTGGCTCCATCTTCGCCCTGTCGCTCTTCACCTTTTACTGCGAGGCGCTTGTGGGGGTGAGGCCGACTGTCGCCCTCATCCGCCACTTCTTCTCCATGCGTCGGTACGACGAGGGTCCGTGCTCGGGCTGTGTCTCCTTCGTCTTCTAGCGCCATGGCTACCAGCTGATGATGGCCGGGAAGAAGATAGACTCCCATCGGAAGAGGTGGGTCTATCTGGATGCCGAGCGCGTTCATCCACTGCTGGCGCTGCCTGCCGCCCGTCCGGCAAAACGCGCCGGCTGGAGCTACGTGAAGCTCACCGACCCCCTTGTCCGGCCTGTTCTGGCAAGGATTGAAGCCGACCTGGGCTCGATGCTTGAAGGGGCCCAGATCGTGAAGGAGTTCTTGAGGCAGTGTGTGGCGCCGCTGCAGGCACACTCACGCCCATGTGGGAGCTGATGGGTGATGACGATAGGCTCCGGCTGCGCTCGGGGGCACTGGCCGAGGCCGACCTAGACTTCGCCTCAGTCACTCTCCTGGGGATGGTTCCTGAGGACCTCTCAGGGGCCCACATGCCGTTGCACAGCCGTCCTGACAAGGCCGAACTGCTGAAGGCCGTGTTTAGTTTTGGGGTGCCCACGGTTGACGTGTCCTCTGGTGCCGACGATGGGAGCGACGAGGAGGGTTCGGAGGAGACCCCGGGCGACTAGGACCGGGATGACGAGGGGGACTCCTCTGAGGCGTCCGCTGAAGAAGCAGCGTCAAACGTAGGTGTCGCCGGACGGCCCCAGGCGGCCACTCTGCGTTGGTACGGACATGCTACGTTCGGGGGAAGCAATGCGGCGACCCCGCCGAGGAGTGCCATGCCGGTGAAACTGGTAACCACGGCTGTGCCCAGGTCTATGGCCTCGCGCCTCGCCAAGATCCAGGCTACCGGCACGCCCATGGCGCCAGCAGCTGCGGCCGACCTGCTGGTGAAGAGGAGGGCGCGCCTTGCCTCTGACGAGTAAGTGTGCAATCTCCTGTTATCCTTAGTTGTTGTGCCTCTGACGCGCTTCTCCGGATGCAGCAGCCTGGGTGGCGTGATGAAGAAGGCGAAGGGGGAGGTCACGCTGCGGTGCCCTGCTCCTCCTGCTGCTGATGTGGCCGCGGGGAAAGGTGCCACGACTCTAGGCGTCTCAGCCAACTGGGCCACCGGGCACGCGGCGGCGGCATCGCTTGAGGGCATCATAGCTGTTTGTGAGGCCGCGGAAGCTCCTGCTCTGGCTGCTTCGGCAAGGGGGGCGGGAGCCCCCGAGCCCCTAGTCGAGCAGCTAGTCTTGTCGGTGCCCGTGCGCCAGCCGTCGCAGCCTAGCCCTGAGATCTTGGAGGCTGCCTCCCCCACGCTGGGTCGGCTTCGTACCGAACTTCAGGGTGGTGACAGCCGCGCGATGGAGGGACACCTGGGGTTGATCTCTAGGTGGCTCCTGGCAGACAAGTCCGCGCGGGCCTCTTGGAACCAGGCCTCAGCGATCGCTGCCAAGGGTCGAGAGGAAGCTGCGGCAGCCACACTGGCACGTGACGCTGCGTGAGCCCACGCTGCGTCCTTCGAGAAGCGCTGCCTCGAGGCGGAGAGCGAGCTGGAGGCCCTTCGCAAGGAAGTTACTAGGCGCGCCCTGGAGCTCGAGAGGTTGGGGAAGGAGCTCGAGGCGCAAAAGGCTAAGACGTCTCGGCTGCAACACGAGCAGCTTGCTGACCGCACGAGCCTGGAGAAGCTGAAGGTCGAGGTTGAGCAGGCCAAGGCGACCCAAGCTACGCGCGACAAGGAAGACGCCCTTGCGGCCTCGGCAGCAGTGAGTCGCGAGGCCCTCGCCGCCTTTGATCTCGAGGCCCGTACGGTGCTTCGGGCCACCTACGGGGAAGGGTTCAAGAAGCCGCTGGCCGCCCCAGAGGAAGGCCCCGTCGGGCTCCTCGCCACGCTTGTGAAGTCCAAGCGCGAGGTTGCGGCCACAATTGCCCAGTTAGCAGACATCGAAAGCCGCACGCTCCTTACCTTGGTCCGGACGCAGGTGTGCGGCCACCTAAGTCATCATGACCCCGCTCTTGACCTGGCCTCGCTGTCCGAGCGCGTGACCATGAGCATAGAGGGCGCGGCTGCTGAGGCCCTGGGGGCGAAGGTCACGGAACTGGTGGAGGCGTTCCTCTAGGCTGCTGCTACCGTAGCCGAAGAGGCGGAGACCGGTGACGATGCGCTTGGTGATGCCTGATATGCTCCTGTGCGAGTCCCTTGGGGAGGCGTAAGAACTTGTTCGGATTTGAAAAACTTGGTATTATTGTAATAACTTGATGATTTCTGTGCTTGCTTCCTTTCATGTTTGCTTAGGTGCTCTTCGTCGGCAGGGCCCAACCCTGCGCATACCTCGATCGTCATTGAGCCCTCCGGGTGACCGGGGTTATCGTAATAACTAGACTCAAGGGATGAGGGGCTACGTGGCTAGTTAGGCCCCTGGGTCGCGATGCCCAGGGGTCCCCTTGACGTTCGAGCGATCCCGTTTGCGTTCTGCATCGACAGGGCCCAGCCCCGCGCATACCTCGACCACCGTTGAGCCCTCCGGGTGATCGAGGTTATCGTAATAACTAGACTCAAGGGATGAGGGGCTGCGTGACTAGTGAGGCCCTTGGGTCGCGATGCCCAGGGGTCCCCCTTGACGTACGAACGGCTCTCATGAGGGAGAACAAGCACCATACCTTGCTCATGAGCCTTTGCCTGGGATGGGGGCGCGAGAAGGCCAGGTGTCCGGGCACCTCGTAGGGTGGCGTTTGCCAGGCGTGACCTGAGCATAGCCCCCGTGCCTAGCCCCCCTCGCGACACCCATCCAAGGAGAAGTTGTGAGCGTCGTGAGCTTAAAAGCTCCCTGAGGTTGGTGCAACCACTGGGGGCCGCCCTCAGTTGTTTATAACTAGCGCAGAGCATAGAGCTACCACACTTGCGCGGAGTGTGGGCATAACCATTCCTCGGTCATAGCGGCCAGCGCGAAGCTTGGTGCTTCCACTGGTTCGTGGGCATAACCGCTCCTCGGTTGGTTCTGCTAGCGCGGAGCATGGCACTTCCACTGGATCATGGGAGGGAGCCTCCCACCGGGAGAGACTCTGGGGCGTGTATAGCCCCGTCCTGACACGTGGCTTGCACGGCATGACATCCAAGGTGTATATGGGCCCTCCCCAGGATGAGCTGAACGACTCTGAGGAAGTTCTCGTGAGCTTATGCATCACTCACGAGACCCTACCCTGAGGCGGGTTGCGCCTGAGTCTTCTTCTGCAAAATGTGAAAAGACAGGTGTTGTGTCGACCTGTGCCGAGTGCATCTCTAGAGGGTATCGCATGAGAAGGCCGCAGCACCAACGACCCCAGGAGGTGACGTCACGGGAATGGCTCGCGAGGTCGAGCTCAGCCGCTGGATTTGTCGACGCTGCAGGGACGGACCCGAGCACAGACGCCATGCCCAGTCTTCTCATGCAACGATCCAAAAGAAAAACAACTGGCACGCGGTTCCCGCATGAGCGAGGCACCTGCCACGGGCCCCTACTTACCCATCCATGATTAGCCCATGCGAGAACAAGGCACCAAGGACCACGAGAGGTGACGTCATGGGAATGGCTCGCGAGACAGAGCTCAGCCCTTGGGTTTAGCGACGCTGCAGGGATGGACCCGAGCATAGACGTTGTGCCAGTCCTTAATCATGGGGCGGTCGTGAGTGGGCTCGCAAGGGCTGATGACCTTAGTGGTGGTGAGAACGCCAAGCATGCAGATAATGCGAATAGGAAGGACAAACTAGCCTTGATCATGCACAAAAAGGAGACAACTACGGGGGAATAGCCCCCAGCAGCCCGAGGATGATGCAGCCCGGGGGGCGCCCTCGATTGGATACCTGAAGCGTCACCTGATACTTGTTGAAGCAGAGTTGGGGCAACTGAAGACGCGAGCCACACGGGTCGCTCCTAAAGATCGTCAGACTCCTGAGGCCCAGGGGCTCCGGGGGCTCTCAGTGGTCGCGTGGGTCCGGTTCTCGCTCCGTCCGGACCACCTGCCACTGAGCCTCCCCAGCCCCCAAAGCCTGCCGCGCGAGGTGCTGGAACGTGGCAGCTGCGTTGCAGAAGCCGAAGAGTGTGCAGACGTAGCTGCAGGGGAGGGCCCTCCTCCGGCCGACCGCCGTCGGCCAAAAGGGATCCAAAGAGGCGGCTCGGTTGAGACCTACAACGTCAATGCAGACGCGGAATCGGTCGCTCGGGCTGCGGGCAGGTGAGCTCGGGATTGTGCGGTTACGCCCACCGCGGATGAGCCTTGCGTACTGAAGTTCTTCAGTAACCTGGTCGATGAAGTCCTGAGCCCCCAGCGTTGTGCGATTGACGCTGGGCTCACAAAAAACCCGTCAAGACACGCCTACAGGTGGTGCCCGAACACCTCCCTCGAGACGCTCCAGAGGAGAGCCCTCGAGCCCGTCCTAAGAGGGGCATCGGGCGCGCCTCCCTATGCGAGGGTGGAGGGTGCCTCGTCGGCAAGCGCGAGCCTTGAGGTGGAACCGTCAGGAGCCCCCGCATCCTGAGGATCGTTGACGGGCAGGTTCTTCTTCTTCTTGGGGGTGGTCTGCAGGGCGAGGACGGCTCCATCCTCATCGGAGTATTTGACCGCCGCAGTCTGGTAGGCGCGCTCCAGGGAACGCACCGCTTCCACTTCGTCGGAGGCGATCGTGATGACTCCGCCGCTCCCGGGCATCTTGAGGACGTTGTAGCCGTGATGGGTCGCCGCCATGAACTTGGCGAGGGCAGGATACCCAAGGATGGCGTTGTACGGGAGGTGGATGCTGGCGACGTCGAAGTCGATGAGCTCGGTGTGATAGTTGTCGCGGTCACCAAAGGTGGCGGGAAGGCGGACCTGCCCCATCGGGAGTGTGGAGCCATCCGTGACTCCGTAGAATGGCTTGGTCGGGTGGAGCTGATCGTAGGGAACGTGGAGTGTCTCGAAGGTCTGGACGGAGAGGACGTTGAGTCATGCGCCGCCGTTGATGAGGGTCTTGGTCACGAGGACGTTGCTGATGGTCGGGGTGCAGAGCATCGAGAGAGCGCATGGGGCTGCGATGCACTTGAGCTGGTCCTTGGGGTCAAAGGAGATGACCTGCTTGGTCCACCTGAGGTTGCGCGCGGCGTCAGGCCTGGGAAGCGTCGCGTTCACCTCGCGGGCGAACTGCTTGAAGATGCAATGGGAAGCAGGAGCATGGGCTCCTACCAAGATGCATGCAACTGCACGCGGCTCCTGAAAGCCCCCTGCTCCATCTCCCTGGCGGTCGTCGTCGTTCCTTCTTGGCGGCGGTGGCAGCGGAGGCAGGCCTCCATTGCCCTGAGGGCGACCCTCACGAGGCTGGTCACGCCAGGGGGCATCACGAGGCTGCTCCTGCCAGTGGTCTTCACGAGGCTGTTCGCACCACCCTTGGCGCGAGTTCCAGCCGTCCCAACATCCTCCACCTTGGCCTCCTCCACGACCGTAGCGGCGGTTGTCGCGCTCAGGGCGCTTCCCGACGTGTCGGCCGCGCATCGCCCTGAGCTCCTGGCAGTCGTTAGTGTTGTGGCTATGGACATTGTGGAAGACGCAGTATGGACGGTTGTCTCTGGGGGGGTCGTCGTAGCCACAGCCACGCTTCACTTCTAGCTCTGCAGCCAGCACGGCGGGCCCCTTGCGATTTTCTTCTTTGGCCTTGGTCTTCTTGTCGTCCGCCTCCGCCTCAGGTAGCTCCTGGAGGGAGAGGCGTCCATCCTCTGCCCTGGCGCACTTTGCCGCAAGCTTGAACATCTCGTGGGATGTGCACGGGTCTTCGTGGATGGCGAGCTCTTCCCTCATCCTGACGTCCTGGAGGCCATCGGAGAACGCCGAGATGATGGCCTCGTCCGAGACCCTAGGGATCCGGAGGCGCATGGTGTTGAAGCGTTGGATGTACTTTTGCATGGTCTCCCCCGGCTACTGTCTCACGCGGCACAGATCCACAGCCGCTGGGGCTCGGTCGCGGGTGCCTTGGAAGTTGGCGACGGAACGCTCATGAAGCTCCCCCCAGGAGGAGATGGATCCCACAGGGAGGTTCAAGATCTAGGAGCGTGCACCATCCTTGAGAGCCATGGGGAACCAGTTCGCCATGACCTACTCAGTGCCGTTGGACGCCTCGATGCTTAGCTCGTAGAGCTGGAGGAACTCAGTGGGGTCAGTGGTACCATTGTAGCGCGGAGGCAGGTCCGGCTTGAACTTGCCGGGCCAGACGAGACGCCATAGCTCAGGAGCTAAGGCACAACATCTAGCCACACTCATGATTGCAGGCGCCCCCTACGCCTGCGGTGCTGGTTCTTGGGGCGCTAGCGCCAGCACCTCCTGTGGCGCGCGGTCTTGGCACTGCAGGCTAGGGGGGCCGCGAGCCCCTGCCTGGGGATGCGGAATCACCTGGCAGCTCTCCTTGTCACGCGCATGGGCTCTGCGGGGCGGCTCACGCCGCGGAGCCTCGCGCCGGACCTCATGCCTGGCGTCGTAGAGTGGAGGCGGAGCCGGGACTCCGTGGCCTTCGGTCCCCGCCAGGGGCGATGGGGGATGGGAGGAGTGCGTTGGTGCAGGTGCTTCCCCAGCGGTGTTGACGAGCTCGGTGATGCGGTGGAGCCACTCGTCGTAGAGCTCATCTGCCGGGCGGTAGCGCAAGAGCTCACGCGCCATCAATAGCGTAGGCTGCTGGTAGACCGGCCCGCGATGGACAAGCGAGGACGACGCCGCGGCCAGTGAGGGTGAAGGTGTCGCCGTGCGGCCATCGCGCCGCACGGATAGCGGCAATGATGAGTCCTGCTGCTCGTGGACGGCCGGGTCGGTGGCGGCGTTGGCGACTGGCTAGTTGGGGCGGAGCGGTGCACCGTTGCCCGCGGGCGCGGTCTGAGCGATGTTCGTGGCGTGGAGGGCGGCGCGAGCTCGGCGTGTGTCCACCATGGCTGTGGAGCGAAGCTGACGATGAGAACGGGTCGAGGTCGTTGGAGAGGCGAGATCTTGACACACCCCCTACCTGGCGCGCCAAATGTCGGATTACGGGCTCCGCAAACCCAAGAAGTTCGAACATAGGGTCGTGAACGAAGATCTCTCCCATTCACGTCTACCTAGCGTCTCGCCCTCGTCCGGTGAAGAGATTCAAGCAAACAACAAGTGAAGCACGCAAGAGTCTACCCAGGTTCAGGCCACCTTGTGGTGTAAAACCCTACTTCCTGCTTTGGTGGATTGGCCTCAGTAGCGCTAAATATGAAGTAGTACAATGGTTCCTGAGCTCAGGAGGAGAGCTCAGGAGGGTCGGGAGGCAAGAGTTCTTGATCCTTTGCGTGGAGGCCGAGTTTATGGATCTCCCCCCTATGATGGGGATCCTAGATACTTATATAGGCGGCCAGGGTCCTCTTCCCCCGAAATGCTTAGGCGGGAAGGGATCCCACAACAACCATTTTTGAGCAGGAACACAAGGACGTTCCTACCCTGACAAAAGCAGTCTTCGCTTGCAAAAGGTTCAGGCGGTGACGCCGTGGTGGGCTCGGTGGTGACATCCTCCCTGTCGTCCTTGCGGTCTTCGGTCTTGTTGCACCAAAGGGGAAACCTTTGTCCCGCTCCTCGAGAACATGCGCCTGCGCTGCCTCCTTTACACCGAAATGGCAACTGCGCCGCTGGCGGGCGCTGGCTCTCGCTGGCGTGGTACGTCACTACTTATGTCACTGCCTCCTCTTGAGGCAGGCTTGGCCTTGGGTTCTCCGCCCCTCCGGAGCACCTTGCCGAGGCCGCTCCTGAGGGGGTCTTGACGTTGTTCTCCTCGCGAGGTCTAGCCCCCTCGTGAGGGTCTTGGGTAGCTGATCGATCAGCTGGGCCGTACCAGGCCATGGTAGGAGCACGTCGTGGCCCGCAGACAGGCAAGTCTGGGTACCTTGGTTCCCAGGACGCCGAAAATAGCCTTGGTTTCACAACCTAGGAGAGTATGGTGTCTAGTGAGGGAAATTACCACTACAGAGGTCCTTACTTCGATGGTAGTAATTTTGCTAGTTGGAAGCATAAGATGAAAATGCATATTCTTGGACATAACCCCGCCGTTTGGGCTATTGTGTGTGTTGGCTTGCAAGGTGAATTCTTTGATGGGAAAGAACCAAACCGTGAAGCTACCGCGAAAGAGTTGAAGATTCTGCAATACAATGTTCAAGCTTGTGATATCCTCTTCAACGGATTGTGCCCTGAAGAATTCAACAAAATCAGCTGTCTTGAGAATGCAAAGGAATTTGGGATACTTTGATTGAAATGCACGAAGGTACCGAGTCCATCCAGGAATCCAAGTTGGATGTGCTTCAAAGTCAGCTTGACAAGTTCAAAATGGAGGATGGTGAAGGTGTCGCTGAAATGTACTCTAGGCTTGCTCTCATCACAAATGAGATTGCCGGCTTAGGAAGTGAAGAGATGACCGATAGATTCATCATCAAGAAGATCCTAAGAGCCTTGGATGGAAAATATGATACCGTGTGCACATTGATCCAAATGATGCCCAGTTACAAAGAACTCAAGCCTATGGAAGTCATTGGAAGAATTGTTGCTCATGAGATATCACTTAAGGATAAGGAAGAGCTCCACAACAAGTCAAGTGGTGCTTACAAAGCCTCATGTGATGCTCCCACATCATCATGTGAGAAACAAGTCTTTAATGAAGAATTGAGCTTAATGGTGAAGAACTTCAACAAGTTCTAGAAGAATATAAGCAAAGAGAGAAGTTCCAAGTCAAGGTCCTACAATAACAAAAGATCTTCAAGTCATGATTGGAATTGCTACAACTGTGGAACACCCGAACACTACTCCAATGAGTGTACGGCTCCCCACAAAAGAAGAGAAGGCTCACCTAAAAGGAGAAGTAGAAGAGAAGAATCACCACCAAGAGAGAGAAGGAGTAGAGATGATCATTATGAACGAAGACCTTCTCGGAGAAGCAAATATTCGGAAAGGAAGGACAAATCATCAAGGAGTTATACAAGACAAAGACATCAAGGTCATGTTGGTGAATGGGTATCCGGTTCCGACTCTGATGACCACTCTGAAAGAAGCTACTATTCCGACTCCTAAGGGTGTGTTTGGTTGCATTCTCAAGTGAGCATAGTTGTTCACTCTCCATGCATGCTCATCTCAACACCCCTCTTCATGCATGCTCTCTTCATGCATGCACCTAGTGTATTTGTGTTAAGCTTGTGTGGGCTCATGCACCCTCCATACACTCTACCAAACACCCAAAAGTGGGTCGAGAAAGGAACTTTTGCTCTCATGCACCCTTCATACACCCTACCAAACACACCCTAAGTTACTCAAGATGAAGGTGTTGCCGGACTTGCTCTTGTGTCATCCAACTCCTACAACATATTTGACTCACCAAATGAAGCAATTGGAAGATGCTTCGTGGCTAAAGGCCCTAAGGTATCACACACCGAGTATATTGATTTTAATAGTGTTGAAGATGACTTGCTAGGAGCCTCGTCCACCTCCGCGGCCGTTACCCCGGTCGCCACGCTCGGGGCGATGACCAAGGCGTCCGTCACGGATGTCTCTGAGCTCCTGGCAGTCATTGGTGTTGTGGCTGCGTACGTTGTGGAAGACGCAGAACGGGTGGCTTTCCTTGGAGGATTCGGGGTAGTCGCACACATGCTTCATCTCGAGCTCAGTCGCGAGCACAACAGGTCCCTTGCACTTGGCTTCCATGGTATTGGCCTTATTCTCTTCTGGGTCACCCTCAAGGAGTTCGATGAGCAAGAGGCGACCCTCTTCCCATCTCCAGGGCTGAGCACAGGTCCTCATGAATGGCGAGCTCTTCCTTCATCCTGACGTCCCGAACACCGTCAGTGAACGGGGAGATGATGGCCTCGTCTGACACCTTGGGAATCTTGATGCGGACATTTGTAAAATGCTGGAGGTACTTGCACAAAGTTTCCCCCAACTGCTGCTTGATACGCCGCAGGTCGCCTATCGCAGGGGCGCAATCATGAGTCCCTTCAAAGTTGGAGATGAACCGCTCGCGCAGCTCCTCCCAGGAAGAGATCGACTCCTCTAGGAGGTTTAGGAGCCACGAGCGTGCACCGTCCTTGAGGGCCACCAATTGGCCATGATATTCTCGTCTCCACTGGCCACCTCGATGCTCTGCTCGTAGAGCTGCAAGAACTCGGTAGGGGTCGGGTGTTCCATCATAGCATGGAGGCAGATCTAGCTTGACCTTGCCGGGCCAAACGACGTGTCGCAGCTTCGGAGTGAACGCTCGACAGCCTGCCGCGCCCCCGGGTGCCCGCCGTTGAGGTGGGGCCTAATCAGGATGCTCACACGCCGCTGCGAGAGGCGGCGCGTGACCTTGACAAGCCGGCGCTGGGAGTGCGTGTGCCTCACCTTGGAGCCGCTGCACCACCTGGACACTTTCTTCATCACGCGTAGGCACCCTGCACCGCTGGTCGCGCTGGGGAGCCTCACGCCTTGGCTCGGGGATGACATCACACCGGAGACGAGGAGGAGGTGCGCTGTGGTCCAGGTCGCCCGCCTGAGGTGGTGGAGGACGCAGTAAGCGGGACGATGCTGGTGCTTCTCCCACGGTGCTGACGAGCTCGGCGATGCGGTCCAGCCATTCCTCGTAGAGGTCGTCGGCCGGGCCGTGCGCAGGAGCTCTTGCGCCATGAGCAGAGCGGCCTGCGAGTTTTCCAGCCCGCGATGAGCGTGGGAGGACGAAGCGACCACAGGAGTCAGTGTCGGGGTTGTGGTGCGGCCGTCGTGCCGCGCGGAGAGCGGGAGCGATGAGTCTTGCTGCTCGCGGGCGGCGGGGCTGGTGGCTGGGTCCGCCACCTGCGATGGAGAACGACGGGGAATGTCATCGCCTGGAGGTGCGGTCCGAGTCACGCGGGCGGCGAGAGTGGCCCCGCACTCAACACAAACTCGATGAGCGTCCGCCATGGAGACGGTGAAGCGATGGCGAACTGATCAGAAGAGGAGAGACTCCAATGCTCCCCTACCTAGCACGTGAAATGTCGGATTCTGGGCTCCGCAAAACCCTTGTAAGTTTAAACACTGGGGTGCGTGCGAAGAACTCAACTCCCCCTATCAGCGTACTTGCCGTTTTTATGAACTAGCTCGAGGGACAAGAAAGAACACAACATGGGGCAGTATACCCAGGTTCAGGCCAACTAGCGGTGAGTGGACCTACTCCTGCAATGTGGTGGATTGCCTCAAGGTGGGCTGAGGAAGAACTAGTACAGTGGTCGAACCACCTCGCGAGGTGTGTTCTTGCTAGTGTGTGTGAAGAGGGAGGACTCAATGATCCGTCTGATCCCCTCTATATAGTGGTGGCTAAGCTATATTTATAGTGGCCTTGGTCCTCTTCACCCAAAATATAGGCGGAAAGGGATCCCACAACGGCCAAATTTAAAGGAAGACAACTAGTACATCTTATCCTGACTAAAGGTGGTCTTCTCCTGCAAAGCCGCTGATCCTGACGCCACAGTGGGCTCGACGATGAACTCTGTCCTGGCAATCTTGGCCTTGTTGCATGGAAATGGAAACCTTTGGTTGATTCCTCGGGACTCCGTGCATGCGCTTGCCTCTTTAGCACCAAATAGGAAACTGGTCGTCCTGTGCTCGCTGGCACCCGCCTGGCCTTGGTCATCATGGCTTGCACATCTGAACCTCATGAGGTGAGGGCTTGCATAGAGTTCTCCGCCCCTCGGGAGCCAACCTAGCGAGACTGTTCCCTCTGGAGATCTTGGTGTCACCCGCCTCGCGACGCTTGTCCCCCCCGCGAGGGTCTTGAGTGTCGATGTTGAAGATGGCTCGTACCATGCCGGTGAAGGAGCAACATCGAGGGCCGCAGGCAAGCACGTTTGGGTACCCTGGTTCCCAGAACGCCGACAAATTTGCTAACCTGCGCAAGATCAATCTGAGGCTCAACCCAGAGAAGTGTGTATTTGGCGTTCCCTCCGGCAAGCTGCTTGGGTTCTTTCTATCCCATCGTGGGATCGAAGCTAACCCCGACATGAGGGCTATCGAGCAGATCCAAGCGCTGATGACAGTTATGGATGTGAGGCGTCTAACAGGATGTGGTGCCGCGCTAAGCAGATTCATTTCCAAGTCTGCCGAGCGTGTCTTGTCGTTCTTCAAAATTTTGAAGAAGGCATGGCCCATGAAGTGGACCCCGGAAGAAGATGTAGCTTTCCAAGAGTTGAAGGCTTATTTGTCCTCTGTGCCTACCTTGGTCGCTCCCAAACCCCAGGAGTCATTTGATACGTCTCCAACTATCTACTTTTCCTAACGCTTTTCCACTTGTTTTGGACTCTAATTCGCATGATTTGAATGAAACTAACCCCGGACTGACGTTGTTTTCAGCAGAACTACCATGGTGTTGTTTTTGTGCAGAAATAAAAGTTCTCTGAATGGAACGAAACTTTGCGAGGAATTTTTATACAATAAAATAAAAATATTGGAGACAAGAACCACCAGAGCGGGGCAATTGGGTCGGCACAACCCACCAGGGCGCGCCCCCCCTCCTGGCGCACCCAGGTGGGTTGTCCCCACCTGGTGGCCCTGCAGACGTCAACCCTGATACTATATATTCACATTTACGGAGAGAGAAAATCAAGGAGAAAGAATTATTGTGATCCATGAGATGGAGCCGCCGCAACCTCCTGTTCTTCATCGAGAGGCCAGATCTGGAGTCTGTGTGTGGCTCCGGAGAGGGGGATCTTCGTCCTTCATCATAACCAACCTTTCTCCCTCGCCAATTCCATGATGCTCCCCACCGGGAGTGAGTAATTCCTTCGTAGGCTCGCTGGTCGGTGAGGAGTTGGATGAGATTCATCATGACTATTTACGGAATACATGACTACATTATATTTATGAACTAGAGCTAGTGCCGTATCGCTCTAGGTTATGACTGTCACATGATGCATATCATCCAACAATTTACCAATCCAATGCATATGAATTTATCCTATATTTTTCTTCCTAAGTTACTACTGCTATCGTTACTGTTGCCCTCGCTAGAAAACTATTGCTATCACGGTTACCGTTACTATTGATGCTACCACTACTATCAAAACTATCATATCACTGTGCTACTTATCACTTTGCTGCGGATAATTAATCTCCAGGTGCGGTTGAATTGACAACTCAGCTACTAATACTTACACATATTCTTTGGCTTCCCTTGTGTCGCATCTATAAATTTGGGTTGAATACTCTACCCTCAAAAACGGTTGCGATCCCCTATACTTGTTGGTTATCAAGACCTTTTTCTGCCGCCGTTGCCGGGGATCATAGCTATATTTGTTGAGTCACTTGGGATTACTATCAATTTATCACTATGTAGAATCTGAAGGATGCTAAGACTAAGATTTTTTCCTCTAAGACGAGGGGTGGTAAGGAACTGCCATCAAGTTCTGCTTTTTATTCCCCTTTTGTTATAAGTCAAGTTGAAACACCACCACATGCTATTAATCCTGATATATCGCAAGTTATTGATGATGCTACTTCTACTATGAATGATACTTATGATGATGCTAGTACCTTGCATGATGATGATGAGATTGAAACTGGAAATTTTGAAACACCTGCTAGAACTAGCCATCCTAGATATGAATTGCTTAAGGTACCTGAATGTTATGTTATGAATGAGGAAACAACTAGAGATATTCTTGCTTGTAAGGATAGAGATGATCTAGAGAAATTATTATGCAAGTATCAAGAAAAGTCTCTGAATGCTAGAATGAAATGTGATCCTAAGTTTGCTACCTCACCTATCTTTATGATGACAAGGATTATCAATTCTTTGTCGACCCAGAGTTAATCACTTTGGTTGAATCTAATCCTTTCCATGGTTATGAAGCTGGAACTATTGTGGCACATCTCACTAAGTTGAATGACATAGCCACCCTTTTTTACTCATGATGAGAAAACTCATTACTACTATATTCTCAAATTATGATTAGAAAATTAAAGGGTGATGCTAAATCTTGGTACAATACTCTTGCTCCTGGTTGTGTGCCTAGTCCCCAGGGTATGATTTATTACTTCTCTGAAAAATATTTTCCTGCTGATAAGAAACAAGATGCCTTATAGGAAATATTTAACTTTGTGCAAACTACATAAGAGAGTCTCCCACAAGCTTGGGGGATGCTTTGCTAGTTACTTAATGCTTTTCCAGATCATCCTCTTAAGAAAAATGAAATACTTGATATCTTCTATAATGGACTAACCGATGCTTCTAGGGACTTCCTAGATAGTTGTGCTGGTTGTGTTTTCAGGGAAGGAACAATTAGACAAGCTGAAGAATTATTGAATAACATATTGAAAAATTATGATGATTGGACTCTTCCTGAACCACCGCCTAAGCCCACTCTGAAGAAGAGGGGTATATTATATCTCAGTCCTGAAGATATGCAAGAGGCAAAGAAATCCATGAAGGAAAAAGGTATATTAAAGTTGAGGATGTTAAAATGTTACCTCCTATTGAAGAAATACATGGGCTTAATGCACCATCACTGCCTAAGGTGGTAGAGGTAAATTTTCTAATGAAATTCAATGATAATGACAATCCTCACAATATGCACCCTAGTCAATGCCTTCGTGAGTTCGAAAATTATATTAGGAAACAAGATCACTTCAATGCAAATGTTATGAAACAATTCAAATACAATTTTGATATGATTGCTCGCTTGAGTGACTTGTTATTTAGAATCTCAAATGATGTTGGAGGTGTGGGAAAGCATGCTTCTATGGTACAAACCCAGTTAGAACAAGTTGCTAAATCACAAAAAGAATTGCTTGATGAAATGAATAGCAACATACATGACTTTGTTGTTAGAGTTGCAACTAGAGGAGGAAAAATGACACAACAACCACTTTATCCTAAGGGACACCTAAAAGAATTGGACGGGATTCACAAATAAATAACGCCACTACACCTAGTACTTCTAAAAAGAAAAAGAAAAAGAAATATTATAGGACTTTGCATACTTCTAGTGAACCTGAAGTAAAAAACCTCCTTATAATGATAAAGATGTGTCTATCTCTGATGCTGAAAGTCAATCTGGTAATGAACATTCACCTAGTGATAATGAAAAAGATAATGCTGAGGTTCTTGAAGATACTCAACTAAACAATGAAAAGGAACCAGATAATGATGTTGAGATAGATCCACCAGTTGATCTTGATAACCCACAACCTAAGAAGAAAAGATATGATAAAAGAGACTTTATTGCTAGGAAACACAGTAAGGAAAGAGAACTGTGTGTTCAAAAACCTATGTCTTTTCCACCCTAGCCAACTAAAAAGAAAGATGATGAAGAATTTGAACGCTTTGCTGAAACGCTGAGGCCAGTCTTTTTGCGTACTCGCTTGACTGATATCTTGAAAATGCCTCCTTATGCAAAGTATATGAAAGACATCATCACCAATAAGAGAAAAATACCGGAAGCTGAAATCTCCACCATGCTTGCTAATTATACCTTTAAGGATGGAGTACCTACAAAACTTGGAGACCCCGGAATACCAACTATACCTTGCTCCATCAAAAAGAATTATGTGAAAACTACTTTGTGTGACTTAGGAGCTGGTGTTAGTGTTATGCCTTTCTCTTTATATAAAAGACTTGATTTGAATAAACTCACACCTACTGAAATATCTTTGCAAATGGCTGGCAAATGAACTGTCATACCTATCGGTATGTGTGAGGATGTGCCCATTGTTGTTGCTAATGTTACTATTTTGACTGACTTTGTTATACTTGAGATGCTCGAGGACGACACATGTAGATTATCCTTGGTAGACCCTTCTTGAATAATGCAGGGCTATTATTGATTGCAATAAAAGCAAGGTCACTATTCATATCAATGGTAATGAGCATACGGTGCACTTTTGGAAGAAACAATTCCAAGTGAATGGTATTAATGTTATTGAAAAATCTCCGACAATCACTATTGGAAGTTTTCATCTACCTCTACCTACTGTTAAAAAGAAATATGAAATGCTTATTGTTGGGGACATTCATATCCCCGTTGAGGTAACTTAGTGATTTAAGAAAGTTCTTCGGTTTCATGCTAATCGAAAATGGTTGTTAATAAGACTTGATCAACCTTATTAACAAATCATTTTTGAGAGGAATGAAGTTGATGAATTTAGTAAGCACTACCTTCTACCCCTACCTTTTATTTTTTGTTTCTACTAGTCAAATTAAATAAATGCCATGCTTTGTCTGTTTTCTGACTTTCCCCTGCAATAAAAAAATGACCCAAAAATAAAAGTTCTCATAATGCTCTGAAAATTTAACACGATTTTTTTGATTATTTAAGAATTTCTGGTGTAAATAATATCAGAGGGAGGTTCACCTGGTGGGCACAACCCACCTAGGCGCGCCCTGGTGGGTTGTGGTCCCCACGTGGGCCCTCTCACTTATCACTTTATACCACACCATCACCTACCTCCAGAAAAAAATTCACCATTGCTCTCTCTCGTCTTCTTGCTCTCACACCCGCGGATTTCGATCTCTTTGCTCGAAGCTCCGTTTTCGAAACTATTTCGGGGAATTATTGCTTGGTATGTGACTCCTTTGTTTGTCCAATTAGTTTTTGTTTTAGTGGTTTATATTTTGAATAATTAGCTACTCTTGGTGCTGCTATAGATGAGCTTGCATGTTGAAATCTTAGAGTTCTAAGTAGTTTGAATGCTTGCTATGGCCTCTAGGCATCCCTATGAGTAGTTGCTATCATTCTTGTAAAGTTTTGTTGAGAAAAAAATTTGTGGACTAAAAATTTCAGGATTTTGTTCTTAGGAAAAACAAAGTCCGAACACTTTTATAGTGCAATTCGGCATCCCGGATATAGCATTATATGCATCGGCTCTGAATCATGTCTTTGGTCAATAGTTGGGTTGCCCGGCTCCTGTGGTTGCTACCTTACGTTCCGCTTGTTCGGCTAAGGTAGTAAAGGGAGAACTACTGTGATTGTGTTTCTGGTTCATCCGGTCAAGCACCTCAGTAGAGAAAGCCGAAAACTGACTGTCATGATGCGGCGAGAGCTAGTCAGCTATTCGGTGACTGCAAATCTTTTGCACTTTCTTTCCGCAATAAGCAAAGGGCCGACTTCCGCTCGGCCAGGCGTTTATAGCGCCCAAGTTCGGTTAATCGAACAATACTAGGGGTTGCGCATGTACTTCAATTATAAAACTCCTATGGCTAAGTGAGAGGGATATAGCAACATAGTCTGATTGCCTGGTTCGCCGCACTAACGCCTCCTTTACGGACCAAATTGATGGGTCAAGCATGTTTAGGTGCTATCCCAAACACGCCCATACTATCTACGTGGGGGCTGAAGCCAACGACTGGCCAACTCTCAGATATTGTAAATGGCCGCACAGGAGGAAATATTTCAAATTAAAATAAAATAACATATCATACATAAAGCCTTGTTTTCATAATGCAGGATTGGACAGCACGGACACATTCATCCATATATAATGTCCTTCGAACACTGGCCCTCTACAATGCGGGACCCCTCTAGGACATCATTAAAATACCGCTCTAGCGTGCGGTGCTCTTTGCCTGCGGGCGGCCCCTCGGTTCCGAGCTTGACGGCGTCCATCTTTCCCCACTGTACCTTGACGCGGGCGAAGGCCATCCGCGCACCCTAGATGCAGATGGACCGCTTCACGGCATCAAGCCGAGGGCAAGCACAGATCAGCCGCCTCACAAGCCCAAAGTAGCTGATGGGTATGGGTTCGGTAGGCCACAAACGGATTATAAAATCCCTCATAGCCAATCCGGCCACCCTATGTAGTTCGGACAACTGCTTCAGCTGGTCGCTGGGGGGTACATGATGCTCAGGCACAAGATACTGCGACCAAAACTATTTTTCTGTTGAGCTCCCCTCTTCGACTCGGAAGAACTCCGCAGCATTGGCAACACTCCGGGGCAGGTCCGCAAACGCTCCTGGAGAATTCCAAATCCGGGTCAGCAAAATGTATTTCTTCCTCACAAATTTGCTCTGCATATTAAAGGCCTTACCAGACACAATTTTCCTCGCCTCCTGGATCGCCCGACAAGCGTTTTGAGCTTCAGTCCGGGCCGCCTGAGCATTTTGGAGAGCCTTAGCAAGTTCGGATTTTTGATCTGATACTTCGCACTCTAAGGACTCACATTTGTTGATAGCATCCTTGAGCTCATGCTGGATTTCCTCCACCCTTGACTCATGCTTCAGGCGGGAAGCTCGTTCCTATTCCACCTTTTTCTTTGCATCGGCCAGGGCGCTCTTGAGGGTCTCGACTTCAGAAGCGTCAGCTGTGAGCAGAGTTATAGCACTCACTCAAATGACAAATTATGACTGATGTTATTTCAGATACATATTCGGTATTTCATACCTTGCTATTGATCCAACTTTCGCCTCAGCTCAACGCTTCGACGGCATGGGAAGCTGACGCCCGCATTGCAGCCTGTTTTATTCAGATAGACATGTCTGTTAATCTCCTGTACAAGTACTTAGATCCTCTGCTCGACATTTCTCCACGAACACCGAATAGAGTCTCAGGGGCTACTATCTATACACAGACAATTTTTTCACACATAGCCAAAAGGTATTATATTACGTACCTCAAAGCCTCTCAGAAGGCTATTATAAGCCTCATTCAATCCTCTCTTGGCAGACCAAATTCTTGCAACCACCGTGCCCATAAGGGTATGGTGTTCTTCCACAATGACGACACTTTGAAGTGCTTCCGTCAATGTGTCCGGCGCCTTCAGATTGATATAGGGCGTTGGTGGAATTTGCACACTCCTTTCTTTCAAAGGAGGTCGCTCGCCTAATTCCGGAGTCACATGGGTCTCCGAAATACTGTCTGGCTATGGGCCAAACTGGGCATGGCCCCTATCGCCAATCTCCATCAGGGTCGGCGCCCCTGGCCTCGACGACTTCCCGCGCCTCTCCCTGACCCGGAACGGTCCTTCGGGATAGCACTTCGGCATTATCCGCGACTTTGTGGGAGAAGGCCGATGGAGGCGACTCGCTATCCATCACATTTGGATCCAGCGAATTCCTAGAAGACGAGGATCGCTGGGAACGGACGAGAGCCGGATTGCAGCACATATAACAGTACATTACAATCACAAGGCCGAAAATTATATAAGTGCAAATACCTTCATGGGCACTTACGATTTGGCCAAGGGCTTCGGCCTTGGGCGCCACTCATCAATGCCCGATTCAGAGTCATTCGTGAGGGAAATCCTTCTTTTCTTGGGCGCCTCTGCCTCTAGATCAGCCGACGCCCCCTTTTCTTCTTTCCCCCCTTAAGGGGAGAATTACTCTCTTCTTCCTCCCCTTCGTCTTTGTCGGGAGAGGAGTGAGTCTCAGCGTCCTCAGACGCTACGTCCGAAGCACCTTTATGGAGGAGGCCGATTTCGACCTCCGGACCCTTCTTCTTGGCCTTATTTTCTGGCGCCTTATATGGCGCCGGAACCAGCATCCTCGTTAGCAGTGGGATGTCTGGGTCTTCGGGTAGTGGAGCCGGACCGTGGATCCGCTCCGCTTTCTTCGTCCACCCCTATGGGAAGAATGGAAAGCTCAGTATGCGCCCTGGATTTACCAATAGTAAAATTATCATGGAAACTTACCAGAGACGTGATGTCTACTATGCCACCTTCTTCTTGTAGACGTTGTTGGGCCTCCAAGTGCAGAGGTTTGTAGGATGGTAGCAAATTTCCCTCAAGTGGATGACCTAAGGTTTATCAATCCATGGGAGGCGTATGATGAAGATGGCCTCTGTCAAACAACCCTGCAACCAAAAAACAAAGAGTCTCTTGTGTACCCAACACACCCAATACAATGGCAAATTGTATAGGTGCACTAGTTCGGCGAAGACATGGTGATACAAGTGCAATATGGATTGTAGATATAGGTTTTTGTAATAAGAAAAAATAAAAACAGCAAGGTAACTAAAGATAAAAGTGAGCATAAACGGTGTTGCAATGATAGGAAACAAGGCCTAGGGTTCATACTTTCACTAGTGCAAGTTCTCTCAACAAGGATAACATAACTGGATCATATAACTATCCCTCAACATGCAACAAAGAGTGGGCAGAAAGAACAAAACACGCTGACCTTCTATGGGTTTGACACCCAGATGGCAAAGCTTTACTCATGAGTTGTGTACAGCGAGATCAGAAAAAGGATAAAACTAAGCACACTCTTCATGACGACAGAGACGGAAGAGCCCACAAAGTATCTCGTGCGCTACAACAAGCCGCAAAAACTGTCTGCGTAGTCTGAGCACGCGTTCCAGGTGGTTGCAGACCCCGTGCGAGAAATATATGACTGCGAGTGCCAGCTATGGTACCACACTAGTGAGCACTAAAAAATATGTTAGATGATGTACTACTTATTTTTGCAAAGTTTTTGTTCGAATGAAATGACAAAAAACATGCTCCTCTTCCAAAAAATATAGGTATTTTCTGCGTGCATGTCCTGTGCATGATGCACACAATTAAGGCTGATAGCGTTCAAGAGAAATATATCCTCAGGAGATACACAAAATGTCCGAACATCCAGCCAACATTCAACAGAAATGACTTGAGGGTAGTAGTGTCAAACAAGGCCTCCCAATACTTCATTGAAAGCGCACTGCTGCAACAGAGCATGAGGGCGCACAAAAAAAGCTTGAGAAGCCAAGAGCAAATGGCGAGGTCACGGATCGTCATGGAAAAACTTGAACAAGAACTCGACGCCATGCATTCTGCTGAAAACGGAGGTGTCGCAGACAATGGAGCCATTGAGCAGGATATTGCTACAATCTTATCCGAGATGAACCATCTGGAAGATATTGACCCATTCGACAACGAGGAAGATGAGCAACAGTAGCTAGAGCTTGCCCATTGGCACACTCAAGAGCAGCAACATGCTCACATGCAAGATCATGAGCTTGATGGTGTTGTAGACGAACGACATGACAATAGGACATACTACCAGCAGCAGCAGGAAAGGGTGATTAAACCACCCATATTCTCAAACACAAAGGGGAGGAAGAGTAAGACGCAAGCAACGAAAGCAACAGAAGCAGCAGCCAATAAGCCGGCACGCCCCATCAGACGTGTCGAATTTGGCCCAGACGGCAAACCTCTCGGGATAAGGGCATGTGGATTCTGCAACGTCGTGACCAACCATAATTACCGCACATGCCCACTCCGCACAGATGCCACTGTCAACAAGCAAACGCTTCAGAAGCAGATTGGAGCCGCCCAGGTTTCTACCAATGGAGACGACACACGTAACAACTACACTTGCCACAAGTGTGGGGGAACTGACGGACATAATGCCCGCACGTGCAAAGTGGGCAAGGAGGTCAGTGGCGCTGAACAGAAACAGGGAAAAGTCCAGAGTACCAAAAAATCAAAAGAAGAGGATGAAGAAGAAGAGTTTGACGAGAATGACGACCAATCAGACAAAGACAATGAAGATGATAGTGTTGGGGATGAGGAAACTGAAACTGACGATGAAGCTGCCAAGGCTCAAGCAGGAAAGGGCGCCGGGAAGGGACAACATTCGGGGCCAGTTAGGAAGAGCTCAAGACTGAAGAATCCATAGTGGTTATGCTGTTGCGTCAACTAAAAAATAAGCTTGTACTCTCAGTTGCCTCGGTACACAATGAGGAAACATATCAGAAACACTGTTGTTACCAAAACTTATTTAGCTTTATCATCAATTTCTCGATTAGTACTATAGTTAAGATATAATTTGTGAATTGTGCCAGCTGGACAAGTGACATTATTATGTAAACCATTTGATAATCCTTTTGAATGTAGTAACAAATACATTTCAAAAAACTTATCTGGATTTATGTAACACCAACACTACTGTCAACCAGTAGCTCAGCAAAAAATTGTTAAAGAAAAATTAAACTCTCATAGTACATCAATACTAATTATTCACACTCGTCAGTACAAAGGCATAGTATCCAAACACACATGTGAACACCTCAAAAAACATCGTTTCAAAAACAAGTTATGTCTGCTTCTGTCAGTCCTAGTTCAGAAAGTCCATCAGTACATAAAAATAATTACCTCAAGCAAATGCAAATATAATACACCTGTACTGATGAAAAACTAATTTATCTGTAAAAAAATATTTTCAAAGATTATAAACAATCCTTTCAAAAAAACAAAAATTGTTTTAAAAAACATTAGCATGACACACATAGTCTGAATGGTATTTGGCAAGTTCAATTACACTTCAATCACCAGTGCAAGTACCCATAGTAGTGGAGTACAAACCTCCGTAATCACCAACCTTGACACGTGCAAGTGGGATAAGCAGCTGATAAGTACATCTTGACAAGACGGATCAGTGCGACAGTAAAATGCACCCTGAGACGAGCAAGTGGGATAAGCAGCTCGTAAGTACAGCTTGACAAGACTACTCAGTGCGACCAGATTAATACACTGGTGAAGAAAATTGGCTTGGACGGTTGTTTTTTCCAGGCCACCGCCAGCGCCACCCACTGGGAGGTTGCCAAAAGGGACTACAAACGGCGACCACCACGACCACTACACCCACTACACCCACATCCCTGATGAACCGCCTCCCACACATTCCCATCAAAGCGCTACAAAATAACCCATTGTCTTCCATCTCAGCCTCATTCCTAGAACCAAAATCGCCGCTTCCGTCTCCACCACAGACAAACCAAAAACTTCTCTCTCACAAGCCCACAATCGCCGAAGGAAGGCGATGGCGGACGAACCATCCGCCAAGCGTCATCATGGCGAGACGTCAGACAAGAGCACCAACCTTGACGATGTTCACGTCCCTGGTGTGAAGCCTGCGTACACTAGAACCCTCACTGGGGTTGAGCTCCACGACAAGGAGATGTTGGAGATCGTCTGCACCAGTGAACCACACAAGGCCGACGAGATCATCTCTAGGCTCTGGATGAAGGCTGGCGGCTCGATTCGTAAGATCGTCGGCCTTGGTGTGCACTACACCAGGGAAGACAAACCTCCCCAGATGGCAGCAGTCCTGCAGTTGTATGTGGAGGAAATCTGCCTGGTGTACCACATCGTAGCGGCCACGAAATGGTGACCCATCCTAATCATTTGACATGTCTGGTTCATCTGTTTAATTAGTACTCTATCCTGAAAATTTCATCAAACTTGTTTCCCAACTAGATGTACTAGTGTGGTTTGTGAAAGTGGACGCACTACTGCATTTTCTCAAGTAGATACACTATAAATGTATTTTTGAACCTGATGCACTGGATTACTATTTGAAAAATCTTGCAGAAGATTATTTTCTGAAGTTGATGTACTAGTGTAGTATCTGATCTTGATCCGATAGTGTGGTTTCTGTACTCAATGTATTAAAAAGATGTTTCTGAACTTGATGTAGTGAAGTAGTTTCTGAATTTGG
This sequence comes from Secale cereale, assembly GCA_902687465.1. Taxonomy (NCBI): domain Eukaryota; kingdom Viridiplantae; phylum Streptophyta; class Magnoliopsida; order Poales; family Poaceae; genus Secale; species Secale cereale. The sequence goes on from LR738715.1 coordinate 404,125,783, forward strand.
TCTAATGTTATTTTCATAAGCAAAAAAACTAAGAACTTGCTGAAGCACTCGTATGTGTTGTTCCTATTCAACAAAAGTAAATAAACTAGTACTAAAGCAGCACATACACTATTGTCTCAAACTGTGTATAATCCAAAAAGGAAAATAACATGATGTACTTGAATTTAATTTCAGAACTTTGTTAACTAATTTCTAAAGTACATTCATCCATTAATTATGCTATATAAGCATCTACTTCATGGATTCATCACTTGTAAAAACAAAACAAAAATGAACAATTCAAACATCAAAGTACTGCTAATCTTCAAAATGTCTCTCCCCTTGCAGGCCCAAGCGCCTCAACAATATGATGAAGCATCAGAGGTTGTTCACATTTTCCGATTTCAGCATTGAAAGCGACAAAGAGAAGTTGATGATGTTTGGAATTCCGATGATCAACCCCAACTAGTACGTCGACATTCAGCGCTACTAGAGAGTTCCATACACCAGAAAAGAGTACGACTCCTTGATTGATGTTGCACCCATTGTCATCCACCCATTCTACAAAGGCATGAAGAAGAACATCAACACGCAGGAAGACTACAAACTGTGGGGGATCGGCGTGTTGCCACACATTCTCATCGAGTACGTAGGACTAGATGCGTACGCCGCGTACAAGTCATGGAACATCATCGACAACATCACAAATGGTTGGGAAGTTGCAAAAGGGTGGGAGGATGACCACTACTACGACCGCCCCTTCTGCCCCTTTTAGGGATGAAGATACATCAAAGCCTGCCTTTGTTTTCCTTCCGCGTGTGCTTGCCTTTTATCTTGTTGTTTCAAATTAGTAGTTTGCTCTTATTGGGTTGAACCAGTATGATTATGCCATGCTTGTCATTGCTGAACAAGTTTACTTATGTCATCAAGTACGACCGCCCCTTCTTATCGTATTTTGTGAATCCATCATTTCAAATTCAAAGTAGCTTCTGAATGGAACTTTGTGGCTGCTCTAAAGTACTAGCTATGAAGAAACTAATCACACAACATTGTTCCATGTGTAGTTTAGATTCAGTATTGTATAGAAAACATAACGTTGAAAACAATCAGCACAATTTGAGTTGCTTAACAATGCTTCAAAAGTTGAAGAAGAAATTCTTAGTACTTCATGTATTGTTCTCATTCATATGTAGCTGCTAGAAAATTAACAAGTACTACCAACAGAAAAAGTTAAGAAGCATCAGCACACACTTATGTTGGTCACTTGCAGACTAAGAATAACAGTACTAGTACACTTGATCAGACAGTACATACTAACTACAATACAAAGTACAAAGAAGCATCAGTCCGTAACCCCC